>OW443328.2:15042500-16292500 GCA_937001555.2 Hypsopygia costalis | reverse complement strand
AAAATCTGTCTCAAAATTAAGTTGCACCACCCGAATGCATTCCACCCGAACAAACATTGTTACATACTGACATACATACATTGTAAGTTGAAGAAAAGATTGTAAAAATATTCAATTTTATGGTACCAAAAATTATAATAGGTAGATATTCATTAATCCGGTAGCAGTACTCGGTGATACTTGGTGTTCCTCATTACTACATCACTTCGAAAAGTAGTGATATCGACATTCGTGCAGTACGGTCATTCAAATATCAGCCTTTAGTCAAGGACAGAAGTCATAATATTAAAATCAATATTAGTAGCGCCACCTTGCGTCGATTAGCTATACTGTTTAGAATCTGACAGAATAAGAAGTACAGCTATTGCTCACTAGATGCTTATTCGGGATTTAATTGTTTATGAACCGTGTCATAACTGCATAAGGTTGAATTTAAACTAACATATTTTTGTATATATGTCATTTTTTACAGTATTTTTAGACCAATCATAGCACAAACATGCATGTAGTAACACGTTAACATTTTGCTTTACATGTGTGAGTTTGGCGACAAAGGTTTTCTTACTAATAGGTCGTCATACGATTTCTACCTGTTTTTTTATTTCTGTGATAGGTCCCCTATGATACTCGTGAATATTATTAAGGGTTTCATAATAATATATACTATCTTTGAAACAATATTTACCAGATATTCATGGTTTTTTGAAAAAATATGTCTATAAAATGTCATTATAACATTACATTATTACGTTATAAACCACATTTCATACATTGAGGTGAACATAGTGCATCTTGTCACATATAATATGTAAAATTCGACGAGCTCGGTGGTCGAATGGTTAGCAATGGCCAGATTGACTCCGAGATCGCGGGTTCGATTCCCGTACAAGACAAACATTCGTGTGCATGAACATGTCTGTTTGTCTTGGTCTGGGTGCTTTCTATGTATTATAAGTATGTATTTATAAAAAAAATGTATTTATCAGTTGTCTAGTACCCATAACACAAGCATTGCGCTTAATTTGGGGCTAGATGGCGCTGTGTAAACTGTCAAAAAAAAAACTACCTTTGTGAAGGAAATTCTATGATTTACTATTAGGACTTGTGTAAGTGATTCCAACAAAATTTATACATAAAAGTAAAGACGGAAGTTCAGCATATAAAAATATACAAGCGCAACTTTAGGGAACTATTGTGGTGCCAATTATTGACATCAACTCATATTCATCTTCCTGTCCTCCCTTCAATCGAATGTGTTTAGAGCGTACTCCACCACGCTGCTCACCTGCGGGTTAGCGGAGCCCAATACTTTTACTCGTATAAGCCGCCCAAATGCCATTGAATTAGTTTATCGACTGTCATTTCATAACAACAGCCAGGATCAGCGGCAGAACGTCCTCTATGTAGTACGGATATCGAGATAAATATACCGATCCACGAACAGACTACGACTGACATTGCTCAACTTGAGTGATCGATTAGGTTGACGAGCGCAACGACATCCTCAACTTCTACCAGGGTCACTAAATGGATAAACAAGAGCGATAATTCCGTAAAAAACATGAGAAAACTAGCTAGCCGACTGATTGATCAACGCACTGCTCAATCAACTCGGCGGGCCTGGCTAAAATTTCTCATACGTATAGCTATGACGTAGACATTCTCTAACAATGGATGTTTTTCTCACAGAATATAGGGCCGCGTACAAAATCGTGGGGGGAAACTATAGCAGCTATTGCTGTGGAATGCAATTACTTTGATGCATAGAAAACTCGCAAACAGTACTGAACTGTAGAGCCCAGAATCACTGCATATAGTGACGTTGGAGATCTACCTTAAAATAACTTTGTTCGTCAATTTTTAAAGTTGAATTCTATAAAACAGATGAGAGATTATGTATTTTTGCGCAATATTTAGTCAGCATTTTAAAAATTATTGTGTCTAAGTGGTTTATCAACATCTTTTAACCAAAGCCAACTTCACCGGCACGCGGTGCACCCTGCTGACTGACAAGCTCTGGCGAAAAGAAAGGTAGGGAGCGTAATTGGAAGCTACCCTACTGGGGAATGTACCTCCACCTCGCAGTATACCACAGCCAAATAACAATTCCCTTGAGGGTTGTTGTGTTCCTGCGAGTGAGTGAGGTTACCAGAAAGTGTTTAAAATAATGTGGTCAAGATATGTTTAAGCAAGGTATGTACTCAAATATGAGATGTAAGTAATTATGACGATGAAAAAGCAATAACTTAGTTATCTGTCCTTAACATGAATATGCGTTTATAAATTCATAAACATGACAAATTGATATTTAATTTGAATCAATCGAATAATAAATACGAGTACGCCTAATTATCTTTACACACGCAAACAGAAATTCACGAAATTGCAATGACGCACAGTGTCAGTATTATTTAGATGCTATATGAAACTATATGAAATATTTAATCACAACTAAATGTCATGCACGTCAGCACAAAATCTGTCATTTGCAGAATATGCATGTGGATAAAATTTGCGTGCGAGTTTGACATTTCAAACAAAATAATCATCCATTTTACATCGGTACTGGAAAGGTTGTTGGGCAATGAAATATATAAAATTATTTAGATAGATGTAGTCTATATTAGGGATATGTTACTGATTTTAACACCAGAAGGTCAGGAAAAAGGGTTTTGAAGGTTCTCATGTGGTATTTGTTAGCGATCCCGTTGAGGAAAGGGATTCTACAATTTGATCACAGGCGGTAAATGCCGTAAAAAGCGTAGATACGACACAATCAAGATGGCATGAATGAAATTTCACTTTGCTCAGCGGCTAGTACTAAATCCGACAACTCTAACAAATAATCGATATGATATAAATTTGTTATAGCTCACATTGAAAACTCTCGTCGTCTCTATGTACTCGTATATGTAGAAGTCCAGCGGATCGAATCACTGGGCTACCGACAAGCTCTGCATTCTATGCGGTGGCCAATCTGTGGCCCCACCGCCGAATCTGAAGCTGATTCATCAACACGTCATTTTTTTTTAGTCTCCACTAAATGAGCACGACCCTTTCTTGTCCGTCCCAGACAGATGGAGAATTTGGCCTACACTCTCCACGCTGGCCAGACGGGTTGGGGAGGCCTGATCGATGTTTTATGATGTATTTCCCTTAGTCGCTTTGTACGACATCCACGGAAAGAGACGGAGTGATTCTATTCTAGTCTGCCGGAAACCACACGGCTAAAGAAGCTGATTACCATTGGATTTTTTTCAATGCGAAATTCAAACTACTGCTTAGATTGTTAGTAATTATGTTTAGATCAGCTGGTACAAAACCTAAAGTTCTACCGACTAAACTGAAGATGTTCGTCAAAAAGTTTAACCTTAGACCAATTTGTGGAATAAAAAAAAACCGATGGTAATCGACTTCAGCTTCGGCGGTAGGCCCCTGGCCCTTGCACTCCAATCACATTGCGCTATAAGTGACTGCAATATTGAACATCATTCGATAATACGAATGTAATAACGATGTGATGGTATGACGATGGTGAAAACGTAAAACCTTTTTTTTTATGTAACAAATATCTAAATATCTACATGTAAGTACTCGAAGGAACAGAGAAAAAGATTTTATGAATTTTCGAGTGCATAATAAGGTCATGCGAATGCTACATGATAGGAATGGTATTCTGATAATTAGCACAAAGTTAATGGGTTTGACATGAGTTGATAAGCAAAATGTGCGGTGTCTTTCTGATGTGAAGCGATGACCGTAACCTACCTCCTAAGAGACTTCCTGGCGACCTTATTCACTCGCAGGAACAGAATAATTTTAGCTGCCTTCTTTCGTAAGGAGTCGGATTGCTTCTGTTTAAATATAGCTCTCAGCTCTTTCGCCAGAGCCTCAATAACTAATCCCCAAGGTGCATTACGAGAGCACCACTTGTTTTGATTAAGAAAATCCTAATCATTATTAATGAGTAATACCTTTGAACATCGATTTCGTTAATTTCACATTATACAGTTTTTTATTGCTCATTTTACTAAAATTATGAGGTACCTTTCTTTTACGCAGGGCTTGGTTTAATATTGCCTTGTACTTAGAGAGACGTGATTTGTATCTATCACATCCGCCTTTGTTACTCCAAACTAGCAGCTATCATCTCACTTTTGATTTCCACCGACACAATCAGAAGAAAAGGAGATGCTGCATTGGCAGCGGGATTGGCGGCGCGCAAGCGTTAATATGGCTACGGTAACCGCTTCACATCAGGCAAGCCGTATGCTTAACAGCCACCCGACGTAGTATAAAAAAAACACAAGCAATCGATGAGTTCAGTGTACCAGAAGATCACCACCCGTAGGACCACATTGCATATTAGCAATTAATTATATCAGTTAGAGATCTTTTAAGTAGTCTCAAAGTTGGTTAAAATTGATTGATGATATCCTGCATGATTTTGCGAAATAAGAAAGTAATTGCAATATAAATAAATTAATATTCGTGAACAAATTACACATCGCTGTCTAGTCACTAACTAATTAAAGCTTGTATTATGTGTACTAGCGAGGAAGCCTTTAAATTTGGGTTAACCCTTGGGCACAGACATTCAAACTTCAACACAATATTGAGTTGAATATCATCTGGTCAACCCGATTTATAGCTTTTTGTCAGGTTTTAATGTCTAGAGTTTGCACACTGGGGACCGGTTGGTAGGTTTAAAATACATCGTTACGACAACCGTTTCACATCAGGTGGGGTATATACTTGTTTCCCACTCTACATAGTATTAAAATATGTTAGTCACACAAAGATAATAACAAGAGAGATCGTCTTTATCCTTTGCGGAGTGGGCCAGCGAATTATCCACTCTGTGTAATTCGCCCGCGATTTCTTATATCCCGGTATCCGAAAGACATTTTCAAAAATCCTTTCTCAGCAGATGCCTGCCTATCTACGTCAAAATATCTACATGCATGCCAAATTTCAACCCTTGAGCCTAGTGGTTTGATCTATGCGTTGCTAGATCAATCAGTAACGGTTGCCTTTTATAGCCACAGATTTATTGCACTTAAAATAATAATTTACAGGTTACAGTATTCAGTATAATTTTGCAAAGGCGAGATTTATAGATTTGACTCCGGGATCGCGGGTTCGATCCCCGCTCAAGTCCAGTATTTATGTGTATAAACATGTCTATTTGTCTTGGTCTAGGCTTTTTCTATGTATTATAATATGTATGCATTTACAAGTAAAATGTATTTAAGTATCGGTAATATTAGTGATCTATTACCCATAGTGCAAGCTTTACTTAGATTGGGACTAGATGGTGCTGTGTAAGGAATATTTATTTTATTTTTTAGGGTACCGTAGTCATATGGCAAAAAACGGAACCCTTATGGATTCGTCATGTCTGTCTGTCTGTCCGTCCGTATGTCACAGCCACTTTTTTCCGAAACTATAAGAACTGTTTAAACTTGGAGTAGATGTATTCTGTGAAACGCGTTAAGATTTTCACACAAAAATAGAAAAAAAAAACAAAAAACTCATATTTTTTTTTTATCAAACCCACACCCATGTTATCTATGGATAGGTCTCCAAAAATGATCCTGAGGTTTCTAATATCATTTTTTAGGGTTCCGTATCTCAAAAGGAAAAACAGAACCCTTATAAGATTACTTTGTTGTCCGTCTGTCTGTCTGTCTGTCTGTCTGTCAAGAATTTCTATGTCGAGAATGCGTGGAGGTATCAAGCTGAAATTTGAACTGTATACTCAGGTCTACGGTCCCATGAAGTTGTAAAAAAATCAAACTGCTAAGTTTACGTAGAAAAAAGTTATGGCCGTTTATTCAGCAAAAACGTATATTTCGACACACTCAAGGGAATCAAAACCTATAGGGTACTTCCCGTTGACCTAGAACTATGAAATTTGGCAAGTAACATCGTTATAGACTACAAGTACAGGAATAAATCTCAAAACTATACATTTGTAAATAGATCTTAAAAATAGGGGGTCTATATTTTTATAGCGTGTCGAAATTTCAAATTGAAACTACTAGTTCAAATGGGGTATGATATGAAAGGGCTTGATGTACACATTGCAAAATATATTTTATTTATTTTTTTCGACGCATTATTTCTTATTTATAATGAAAAATATCAAATTTAATAATGGTACTACCTACCTACGGAACCCTCGGTGGGCGAGTCCGACTCGCACTTGTCCGGTTTTTTTTTCTAAACTGAATAGTTTGCGCGAGAGGCACTTCCAAAGTGATAAATTCTAAAATAAGTTTTTGTTTTTATATTATATTACTTGCTGCTACGGAACCCTTCATGGACGAGTCCGCCTCGCACTTGGCCGCTTTTTTTTTATTAATCGTTTTAAAAGATATCTTCCATCCAACCTCTGCTATACCAACATATGAACATAAGCACTGCGGAATAACAAATAAAAAGTTCCATGCCCTGAAGAACCATATTAGTGCCAATATTGACATAAACACTAGAATCTTCCACCACGAATCATTCAATGGGATACTCAAAATGGCGCTATTGAGTGATTCAGTAGTGTAACAGAAAAAAGTAGTTGTTACTGTTACGAACTAATAATTGGAACAACTTTTTAAAGAAAAAATAAACCGAGTTCTACGAGAATTTCACTGTGTTTTCTTTTTGTGCTGCTCGTTAATTTTATTACATCGACAAGTAATAAAATGAGAACATCATCGAAGTCAGTTATCGAAGTTTTTGAGGGGTCCTTAATAATGAATCAAAATCCCCCTCAAAATCTACAGATAATACAAAATAGTTAAATCAGGGACCCTGCCATCTAAGTTGAAGCCGAATACAATTGAGTATTTTGGATTCGAAAAATAGGTCTGCAGTTTAAGTTATTGACAAACATCTTGAGCTAAGTCTGTAGAGCTCCAAAGTTTCTACCAGTTAAGCTAAACACATGTACTATAAATCTAAGTTTAAGTTTGATTTTTGCAATCAAACTGGCCCCTGGCCCCTGATCTGTCAGGGGCCCTACCGCCGAAGTTGAAGCCGATTTCCATCGGATTTTTTTATTTCAAATATGTAACTTTAGCTTAAATTGGTGGTATTCGTGTTTAGCTTAAGTAGTAGAAACCCTGGAGCTCTACCTACTGAGCTGAAGATGTTTGTAAATAACTACAACGTAAGACATATTTTTCGAATCAAAATATTCGCTGGTAATCGGCTTCAGTTTTGGCGGTAGGGCACCAGATGTTTTTCAAATTTTAATGGGACCAAATGAGAAGATCACATGACCAGCTTTCAAGTAAAAAAACAAGAAAATCGTTTTCTTAGAAAAAAAAAATTTTGGGGTGTAAGTGGCTCATCACCATCCTTAAGATCAAAGCCAATCTCAACTGCACGTGGTGCACCCTGCTAATAAACAAAAGAGGGTCTGTCGAAAAGAGAATTAAGGCATGCTGTGCTCGATTGAGGAAGTACCTCCAGTTCACAGAAGACCGCAGCCAAATAATAATACCCTTAAGTGAAGATTGTTGCGTTCCTGCGAGTGAATAAGGACACTGACGCGAGGACATGTTGCGTTAGCAGCGGGGGTACCAGCATGGAAGCAATATTGGTTTATTTCCAGCGTTTATAGGTTACGGGCTTTTCATCAGGCGGGCCGTATTGTTTGGCACCCGACATGAAATAAAAATCTGAATTAATACATATGAAAAATTAATCGAATTGAGAACAAGTCCTCTTTTTCAAGTCGGTTATAGACGGCCAGACCTCAGCGTCCCTGCATGCCTCCATCACACTGTCAAGAGCTCTCAAAGTCAATTACAATGTCTGTTGTAATATTTATTTGCATAATAATTACATTACATAAATTCGACCACAATAATAATTAATTGAATCCGACATGATGTTTAACATCAAAATTCAGCCCACCCACACCCTTGAGAGGCAGTGTTTTGTCAACGAGTTGTTTGACATGGCGGCCATTTGATGCGCACTCAACGTGTACTAAATTTGCATATTAAAGTAAAATTTTAGGTTATTAAAATAAACATTAGCGGCAATTAAGACTTTATAAATAGCCTCGACGCGGCACGTGGTCTGGCAGGTGGTAGTTAGTAGGTACTTTAATGCGAGTTAATTACCTAAAGATGCTCGTGAACTGTACGAATTGCTGAAATATTAGGTAAAACTGCGGAATGTAACCACTCTATTTTAAAAACACGTGGCTTTAGGTACATGCTAATCAAGTTTAGGGGGGTAAGTGGTTCATCAACATCCTTGAACCAAAGCCAACTTCACCTGCACGCGGTACATCCTGCTGACTGACAAACTAAGCTCTGGCGAAAAGAGAGGTAGGGAGCGTAATTGTAAGCTACCCGACTGGGGAATGTAGCTCCACCTCGCAGCCAAATAACAATTCCCCAGAGGGTTGTTGTGTTCCTGCCAGTGAGTGAGGTCACCAGAAAAGACGGAGAAGCTGCGTTGGCAGCGGGGGTGGCGGCGCGCGAGCGATATTTTATGTTACTGCCACCCGACGTAGTATAAAAAAAACAGAGGATAGAACCCGTTAAATTTGATGATAAAGTAGCAATTGCTAGCAATTCGATCTCCGAGCTCATCGAAATATTGTACTATATAGAAAACAGTCTTATTTTAATAATTGTAAAAAAAAACACCTCTCTGTATCGGACGAAATTGTAAAAACGTACTATTATTACCAAACAAGTGGGCTGCCTGATTATTTCACAAAGGGCCACGGCCGCCACGTGCGTCATTGATACCATCATCGTCATTGACAGTGATAACAGTTTTAATTTCTCTGTCTTTTTTTGATACGATGACGTCTTATAAATCGATGCACGCGGGCTGCGAGCACGAAAAAGCATGACTCATTGTTACGTTCCGCCTGAGCCGAGCGTGCAAGCAAGAGCGTGGAACAAGCCATAGGGAGGCACGATCGGCCTAAGCGTTCGGCATGTGTGTGACGCATCTATCTCTCTTTCACTCCATCGGTCGATGTTTTCTTATGACGTTGTCATGTAAAATTATCGTCCGTAAACCGACTTTACAGACAACCATTATTTTTTTCAGTGCAATTCAGTTCTCCGACTTGCCTTTAGAACAAAATATTTTTATACTATATCAGAGCTTTAGACACCAATTTTTATGGCGGTTACTTCAGACTTGCGTTTACTTCAGATATGTAATGTGCGAGATAACTGAACGGTGCGAAAATGCGTACCGCAACTTTTTTTTATACTTTTTTATACCAGAAAGGAAGGAGATGCTGCGCTTCCAGCGGGGGTGGCGGCGTGCGTTGTGGCATTATGGCTACGGTAACCGCTTCACATCAGGCAGGCCGTATGCTTGTCTGCCACCTGACGTAGTATAAAAAAATAAAATTCTACGTCGGGTGGCAAACAATACATACCGTTGACATATAAACGCTCGCAACATGAAATATCGCTCGCGCGTCGCTACCCTCGCTGCAACGCAGCACCCTCCTTCCTTCCTCAACAACAACACAACAACTCAAGAGGATATTGGGCTGCGGTATTCTATGAGGTGGAGGTCCCCAGTCGGGCAGCCTCAGCGGCCTCTCTTTTCGCCAGAGCCTTGTTTGTCAGTCAGAGTGCACCACGTGCTAGTGAGGTTGGCTTTGGTTTAATGATGTTGGTGAACCATTTACACATCTAAACTGAAATTATGTCAGCGTTTCCACCAAAGATATGCGAACAAGCTGACTGAAGCCACGCCCTGGCCACTCCATATAAATGTCGCATCACTAACTACTACATAAAATGACGTCTGTGCAGAGCGGGAATGAGCATGTGTGCGTGCAAATTGCAAATCCATACAAATTGTTCCAAATTTGTCTCAGAGGGGAGGTGAGGTCGACACGAGAGAACGGCAAGGAGTGGCCGTACTATTACTTATACTCTGCTGATGCGAAAATGCATAGAGATGCTGTGAAACGGTGCGCAAATGAGCGGTGCGAGGATGCGTATTATAAACACAATCAGTTGAGCATAATAGTAGTGCGGTGCTCGCAACACATCCCCTGTCATACATCCCTCGCAAGTGGCGACACAACCCTCGCACACGTCTCGCTTGTTTTGTATGTACCAAAACATGTATGTTGTATGAGCCGCAAGCTGCAAAGCGAGACTACGTACATTAGAGATTCTATTGGTATTTACCAAACACATTCCTCGTTACGCATCCTCGCACATTTCTGATCACAACGCAGCCTTTGATGGCCGTACTAGTGCAACAAAATTTTCTTAAGAGCCCTATTACATTTGTACGCTGACGAGCTCTCGCGCAGTACTAAACTCGCGAAGGCCGCCGGTGCATCGTTTTTTGTAGTAATTTTGAAGTTATATTTATCGTTTTTATTGAAATAAGATAATAAATTGACGCTACAAAGTTTATTCATCATGAAGTAACAATTATTCTCGTATAAATTTTTCTCAATAATATTATCGTTTATTCGAGAAATTAACAGTTTACTTAAAGCGATTTTCGAAGTTTTTTTGGTTAAAAGAATGTTTTTTTTTTCTATATTAAATCAATGACATTTCAAAATTCCGAGGCCGCTATGTACTATACGACTATATAACAAATAACATTCTATTTTTTTTTATTTCATTTCTTTGGAACAGTAGTACAATCCAGGAGCTCAAAATAGTGAATGCGCGCATTTTATGAAAATCTTTCTCTGCAATTTTGGATTTATTTAAAAAGTTAAGCAAAATTTACAAAAAGCGAGGCCGCTATGTACTATGCCAATAGCTATTCTGTACTATTCAATAAGTCAACATTGTTAATGTATTTTTGTTTCCGAGATCAAGAACGCCAAAATTGGCCATTTTACGCAAAAATCACAGTCAAAATGTAATATGGCTCTTAATCCGTTTTTGGCACTACCGCCTAAAGTCTTCCCAGTTGTACATGTGCCATAACGATATATCTTGGTCTTTTTGACAAATTCATTGTTTGATAACTTTTGCTTTAAAATATTTCGAATAAGTAGAATTCCCTGTACTTATCTTTGTACTCTAATGCAGGCTTTCTAAAACTTATGTGCTCACCATATCGCTATTACATTTTTAGGAGAACTGTGAAATCCAAACTGCAAACACAGTTAAAACATAAATATTACGTGTAAACTTAATTTAATGAACCGCAGATCTAGAAACAATATTCGTTCCTGCTCCATCAATAGACCCTGAGGCCCTACCGCCGAAGCTGAAGTAGATTACCATCGGTTTTTTGATCACGAAATTGGATCTTAGGTTTAAGTTATGACAAACACCTTCAGCTTAGTCGATAGAGCTTTATGATGTGTATCAGCCAAGCTAAACACAATTACCGCCAATCTAAGCTAAAGTTTGATTTTCGCAATCAAAATATCCGATAGTAATCGGCTTCGGCTTCAGCGGTGGGTCCCCTGATCATCTGACAGTGATATAAGCTGGGATCCTGCGGCGTAAGCTGAAAACGATTCAGTTTGGATTTTATAATTCCGAAAAACTGTTTTCAAATTTTACAGTCATCTTCAGGTCTATCCGTAAATGTTCAGGAAGCCTATATGAACGATTTTCATGATGGAGTTAAAACTACATATATGGAGTTAAAACTACATATATAAGTAATATTTTTTTTAAAAAATTATGCAATCCAATCCAAATCACTATAAAAAATTGTCACGGTTTGTGGTGTTACCCACTTCTTTATACGAGTACCCCACTTTGAGAAACCTACCCTCAGGAAGCCAGTTTATAGCCGTCCCATGATAAATTGTTTACACAGATATTAATTTAAGACCGTTGTTCATTCTTGATGCCATGCCTTTACAGCCTTATAACATATTCAAAATCTCGAGACATCAACCAGTGTTAGTCGAGCGGCTCGTTTCGCTCGGGTTTAATATCCCAAGTCGGGTCAGGAAATTTCTGAGGTGAATTTTCGCTAATTTACATTATTTATGCAACACTTTAGAGCTACTTATACGAATATAAGAGACAGCTTTCCGCCTGAGGGTATGCTCTCAACTAGTCACATATTTAGCACTAAGTGAATGAGTACATAAACACGTAATTAGTAGGTAACAAAAAATGCAATTGGAAATTGTAACATTCTCTTTTTGTTAGTTATTTATCGAAATCGAAAGAGAGATTGGGTACAGCACAACGTATTTGTAAGCTGCCCGACTGGAGTGTCTCCACCTCACAGAATACATACCGCAGCCAAATAAGTACTAGTAAACAGCTGTT
The DNA here is from genome assembly GCA_937001555.2 of Hypsopygia costalis. Taxonomy (NCBI): domain Eukaryota; kingdom Metazoa; phylum Arthropoda; class Insecta; order Lepidoptera; family Pyralidae; genus Hypsopygia; species Hypsopygia costalis. Next base: position 16,280,228 of record OW443328.2, on the reverse strand, counting down.
GTGTTCCTGCGAGTGAGTGAGGTCACTAGAAAGAAAAGAATTGCTCCGTTGGCAGCGGGGGTGGCGACGCGAGAGGATATTTCATTTGCGAGCGTACGTGGCCATATCCACGATAATCACTTAATAGTAGTTTATGAAACTGTTGCATAATATGGGTTCTTAAAATACGAGTGTGAGTTTATCACATGAGCTGAAGGCGAATGTGATAATAGTGTCACACGAGTATTTTAAGACTTATTATAATTATGTGCAATTTCATACACTACTTTATCTAATCTCATGAAATAGCTGATAATAATAAAATGAAACTATGAAGTTAATTTAACAGCTTCATTTCTTACTTATAAATCCATTTGCAGATCGAGCATGCGCGCCGCACCGCGCGGCGTCGCGTTCGCAGATTATTTAGAATTTTTTTGCAAAGAATTTGTTTGCTTGCTGCTGTATCGAAATGGAAAAAAAGTTATTTTTCGATACAGTTGTTCTTATAGAGCTATATCGAAAAGTAAATCTCTAAATTTTAGTATGAGCAGTATGAGAGTAGATAATATATATATTTATATTATGCTTCTTTTTTTTCCACGGCTCATATTGAAATACCTATATACCCTACGTCACTCTCACAGCTGAAATGAATCGTACATGTAAATGTGTATAACGTAATCAAAGTGCTTAAATTATTATCAGTTTTAGATATACCAGGGTTATAATGTACGTTTCGTATTTAAATAATATTATTTTTTATACCACTAAGATGGCAAACAAGCATACGACCCGCCTGACCACCGCCAACCTGCAGTTGAGCAGCGTGGTGGAGTATGCTTTAAACCCCTCCGATTGAGGGGAGACCCGTATTCCAGCAGTGCGATGAGTATGAGTTGACGACGACGATGTACATAAATGTATGAAACAAAACTGTTACAAAACTTATATTTCATACAGGTTTCATCATTAAACAAGATTGCGTGCTCGAGTCGATAACCGCCCTCGCGAGTGATGCCTTCCTGGGCCATTAACTCAAGTGTACCTATAATAATTTATATGATATGCCCTCCCACACGGTTGTTTACGTCTCCGAGTAATAAGAATAAAAAGGTACTCCGAGGTTTAGTCAACTTCGCTCCGCTATGAATTCAAATTGATTCATTTATAAGTTTATCTAAACAAGTACTTTATAATTTACATAAATTATTACTTTATCTCTACTTAATAAAAACCTCTAGATAGAGACTGTAAATAATTCTGCAAAGATTATGTACATAATATGAATGAATATCTTTTGTACAGACAACAGCTTGAAGATCGTAACACTCCCATTATATGACGGTCCGGCGTAGGCAAGAGCCGTACGTAGCATTCGTAGCACTACGCGGGAGCCTCTTATACTGGTGGAAGTGTTACGGTGGTATGCAAGGAACCTAGTGAATGTATAATCTATGTCTAGCCAGTCAAATCCGATTACATGCCTGTAATGCCATGTTTAATTATCGCAAAATAAGATAACAAAATAGTAATTAAACGCATGAGACAGTAAACGCATACAGTAGTCGGCGGTAATTATTGCACTTCGGCAATCATCACACTTCTGAATACAAACGAATTCAAATTTCCATGTCCATCAATTATTAGATTTATCGTTTATCAGATTTTGAATTCAGAACCAAATATTGTTTTGTTGTGATTCCCGCGTGAACTACATGGAGCTGTAAAACTACTTCCTTTTCAAATATAACTATTTTATTTTCAAATGAATTGTATACCAAAGAAATTAATAAAAATATTAGTAAAATAAAATACTTCTTCAATCGACTTCCAATAACGAGGAGGTTCTTATGTTTGACAGTTAGGTATGCAACTAAAATGAATATTTATCCGACGACTGACAGGGGAGGTGAATTTTTCCATTTTGAAAATATTTATAATAAAACTAAAGAACGTGTTTTTATAATAAACAATAATATACTTAGAAGTACTACAGAAATAGTATATTTAAGATCAATTAACAATACATTTTAGTCTATGTCCCATACAATTTGTTCTCTAAATAATTTGTCCTCAAGGGCCGATTTATACTAAATCATACTCATATCCTTATAAATTGTCAAAGACACGTATAGAAAGTTTCTAATGAATCACCTGGTTCCATCGATCTAAATTTGGTACGTATCGAATATTTCATTGTACCTATTAATGACATTCCATATCGTTGCGGCATTTTACGATTCTTATTCTTGTTCAGATAAATTTTAACGAGCATAATTGAAAAAAAAAACTATAGCACTAGTCCTCAGGGATGGTAGTAGTGACGAACCCGGTAGTCTAATGGCTAGCAAAAGTCACTTTGACTCCGAGATCGTGGGTTCGATTCCCGCACAAGACAAACATTTGTGTGCATGAACATGTCTGTTTGTGTTGATCTGAGTGTTTTCTATGAACTACGAGTATATGTATGTATTTACAAAAAAAAGTTATCTAGTTCCCATAGTACAAGCTTTGCTTAGTTTTGGGACTAGATGGCGTTTATAATTTGTCCATTATTTATTATTAATGTGCTTCGAAAAGTCCAAAATCACCGTTCAATTGCCATCGAAAACCCTTTTTCGTTAATCCCAGCCGAATACGCGCAGATGTCAAAATTTGGTGGAAGTTTAGCACAGTTATTAGCTTCCATTAGCAACAGTACTTCGCAGTATAATTAATTTACTGAGCTAATGTCGACTGCGCCACATTTTATAAAACAAAAACCTTTTGGCATATTTTTTTCAAAATAGCCTAAATAGTTTTGGCTATTGACTTACGTCTGTCGTGCGTCTCGCTACTTGAAAAATCGAGCCGTAGCGAAACTCGCTATTGCTCGATTTATTTCTACTCATACAATTTGCGTTACGATTTAGTAACGCATTAGTGTCGCATCGACTTTGAATTTGAATGAGACTTTGAATTTTCTTAATAACTTCACAATTTCAGAACTAATGGTAAACAAATATTTTTTGTTATTGTTATTGTAAACACTACTCTTGCGATAGAAAAAAATATCATTACTCTTAATACGATAGTACTGTTATTTCTGTGCTCTTACCACAGAAAAAAATCACTCCCGGCGCCTAACAAAGTTCTGTTACAGAAGTTTTTATAGGGTTACTTTTATATCTTATCAGTTTCATTGAATCAATCAGTATTTTAGGATTGAGATGTGCAAGTTTGATCAGAAATTCTGCAACTATGAACCATAACATATTCATTTTTTTTTATTACTAAGCTCGCAAGTATAAGACCCGCGTTAACAAATAACAATTTCCATGAGGGCTGTAGTGTTCCTGCGAGTGAGTGAGTTAACATGGCTGGTAACCGCTTCATATCAGGCGGGTCGTATACCACCCGATATAGTAAAAAATAATATGATATCAATCAATAACGATAGCGAACAAAGTTAAAAATTATTCTGTCTGATTCCGACAAATAGTTGATCATAATGACATACAATCGTCTTTAAATTATAGGTAGTCAATGGAAGCAAATATTGATTGTTCATGTAGGAACCTGTCATAAAGTTATTTCTGCTGCTAGCGTTTATCGAAAATAAATGGCCTCGGTGAAAGGCTGACACTCGTTCACAAAACAAGGTCTTAACTAAACTATAAAATGATATTTGACGGCTTACCCCCTGACGGGGTGGTAGCAGCTCAGCGGTACATTGATTTCGGTGAACTCGCGACAGCTGAATCAACCAGGCCACGTCGAATGTAAAATTCTTGATGCTGTGCTAAAATTCGGTATTCACTAGTTCGACTTCCAAAAATAATAAATAAAATAAAATATTTTAAGCAAGCTTTTAGTTTTTTAGTACGCAATTTTTAAATGGGCATAGCAATTTTAAGGCTAAACTCTTTTCGTTTAAATTTATGCTGTTCTGCGAATGTTCTACTGCAAATTATGAATTCGATCAAACAGCACACCATGTTCTCTGGGAGTGTGATCTTTGGTGGCGGGAGCGGGATGGCATGTTGAATTCATTTCATGTCGCATCCGGGGTAGTATACTATTCAGATTTGGTAGCAACAAGGGAGAATTACCAAGCGTTCAGACGATTTTGCAATTCATATTATTGGAATCGATTTGTTAGGTAACAACTAAATATTTTAGGTCTCCAATAGGGAGCTTCACTTTGCTAGCCATCTCTTTAAGCTTTTAATGCCTTATTTGCCATTTTGCTGTCTCTCATATTGCTAAGAGAGAAGTCAAATTCCAAAAACTTCTTACTCCAACTAATTTCTTCTGATTAAATTCGTTGTGAGTTCCAAGGCGGCTGTAGTTTTACCCCCGGAAATGCAATGGACTTCAATGTTCATTGCCTTTTTTGGCGGTCGCCGCTTTTAATCCTGGCTACACAGGAGACATAGACATAGTGATGGGAATGTGTGGTGGGCCCCCGTCCCGTTGTATTTATATTTAAGCTTTTATTTAGTAACAATTATTAAATTAATAATAATTACTAGTAAAACTAAGAAGTTTACTGCAATACTGCAATACCAATACTGCGGTCGCAGCAAACTGCGGCCGCCATATTGGATAAATGATGGCGGCATGGTAATAGTGAATTGTCACGAGCAAACAACCATTGTACCTACCAAATTTCAGCTCAATCGGATACTGGGTCATCGTCGTCAATCCCTTATTCATCCCACTGCTGGGATACGAGTCTCCCTTCAATCAAAGGGGTTTAGAGCATACTCCACCACAGTCGTGTCGTCAGTGTTTTCAAACCGCCTAAAGGCCAGTGACTTTGACTTAACGACTGTCATCTAACGGATGCTTCGGAGGGCACGTTAAGCTGTCGGTCTGGCTATTGTGCCAGGACCGACAGCTTAACGTGCCCTCCGAAGCACTGAGGAGCACGATATAAATAAATTCATCGATGGGCAGGCGACGGTCGACGTTGCTTGACTTGCGTGATCGATTAGTCTGCCACGCGGATCGACGCCATCGAGCTCCTCTGACACTGGGTAGTGGATCAAATTTAGGCTGTACATTAACCTGATAAATGAAAAGATATTTACGTAAAATCTTTGCCGCCCAACTAAGTGGGCATGGGTCAACTAGTCTGTGATACTTTCACGGCAGACCTGCACCTCAATACAAAGTTCGCAATATCATCTAATAATATAGTACCAATACTATTATTCATTTAGTCCATCATCATAATCATCATTCCAGCCAAAAGAACGTCCACTATTAAACATTAGCATCTCCCTTAGAATTCCACAATGATCGGTCTCGTGCCGTTGGCATCGATCGGCTCCTTGCTATATTCATCAGATCGTCCGTCCATCTAATGGGTGCCGTCCTATGCTGCATTTTCCGATCCGCAGTTGCCATTCAAGAACCTTTCTGCCTCATCGGCTGTCAGTTCTGCGTGCTGTGGCCTGTCCACTGTTACTTCAGGCTACGTCTTTCTTGTCTTCAGAATATGTCGGTAACTCTAGTTCTGTTACGGATTTACTCATTCCAGGGTTTATCACGTACCTAGAGATACTCCAAGCATAGCTTTCATCGCACACTGAGTAACGGCGCTTACAAATAAGGCCTATAGTAAGGGACCCTGTCGTATGACATCATCAACATACGCGCACACATTTAGTTTAGGTAGTTAAAATCTTTAGGAGCCTTAACTTATTAAATGAAACAAAAAACCCATGATTTATTGCTGCAAGGGTTTTGAAGCAATAAATCATGGAAACCGCCGACACGTAAGACAATGAACAAGTTACAATACCCATAATTTTGCGAACTAAAACTATGTGAATAAAGTCGTAAGGATTATGTAGTTAATTAAATTAATTGTCTCCATACACACAAATTGATTGACAGATTGATTAATGATGAAAGTAATAGAGATAAACGAGACAACAAACTCACAAGTGGCGTTTACTTCACGCCTTTGTTGTCTACCTATATCACTTTCATCGCGAGAAATTCTTAGATAGAATATACTTGGCATTCACGATACAAAGTATAAGGAATTAAATATAGTTTGCAAACACTTGCAAGTGCAAGAATGTGGCCTTACTTCTGAAAACAATCTTTTCAAAGCAACCTTAAAGTAACCAATCAATGCTGGAAATAGATAGAATTGGCGTAGACAACAAGGAAGAGCAGCAGATAAATAAATAAACAGCAGGAAACTTTCCTTACGTAGCGGAGGGAAAGAAATCGACCCCATCAAAATCCATTGGCGTAACTAACAAAAGTCAAACTCTTGACTAGAAGCGATTGAAAGAAGTTTGCTGGAATTTCAAAGTAAGCTCACAATTTTTTGTTATATTTACAAAGTTAATCTTCAAAAACCGGACAACTGCGAGTTGAATTCCTGTAGATGAGGGTCCAATTATTATATAAGAGAGTACCAATCTCAAATATAAATTAACATTGTAGGTAGTTTAACATGTACTCCCATACATTTTGCAAAATTTTGGATTTATAGAAAGTCGTATGTATGTGTACCAAATTTCAATCGTAGGTCACACTAAAAGTTTTGCGTAACTTAAAAAAACAACATGTTATAACCAAAATATTATGCTTATTGCTTTTCAAAATACTCTCCTTTACATTTTAAACATTTTTCATGCGATCGAACCATTTTTTAAAACAGGAGGACCACCGATCTGAAAGCATGTTTTCTACGTGCTGATTGAACGCTATCACTGCCTCTTCGGAGTTGGTAAAAGTGAAACCTCTCATCAAATCTTTGATTCTGGGGAAAATACAGAAATCACAGGGTGCTAGGTCGGGGCTATGTGCAGGATGGGTGACGAGATGTACTTTTTCGGAAGCAAAAAATAACTTTGTTTTGTTGGCCTTGTGTGAAGAAGTGTTGTCATGATGTAGGAGAACGCGGCTTTTTGGTCGTCTTTCGCGAACTTTTTCTAACTCACTGGGTGAACAAATGGTAGAATACCACTCGGCATTAACACTCTTTTGATCTTCAAGTGGAATTGTGCAGACCAACGTTTCTCGCCTGCCTCACTTTTGTTGGCCTACTCTCATTTTCAAACACCCATTCACAAGATTGCTGTTTTTTTTCGGGTTCAAAACAATAAATCCACGTTTCGTCTCCTGTGACAATGTCATAAACAGCATTAGAATGTCCGTGGTCGTACTTCAGTAGCATCTGTGAGCACCATTCCACGCGAGCCCGCTTCTGCTCCGCTGTCAGTTCATAAGGGATCCAACGACAACAAAGTTTTCGTACTTTTAATTCTTCGTGTAAAATTTTCTGAATTTGGCTCATATTAATCCCCAATAGTCTTCGAATTGTCTCATAGGTAATCCGCGGGTTTTCTTCAATTAGCCGCTTAACAGTAGCCACATTATTTTCGTTGACGGCAGTTGAAGGCCGCCCTTCACGAAATTCGTCATGTAAAGAAACCCGACCTCTCTCAAATTCAGCAAACCATCGCCTGACGGTACACAAGGTGCTTCTCTCCCAAAAGCATTTTGAAGACGAGTGGCACAGTCTTGCGGAGAGAGAGAACTTCTAAAATCATAAAAAATCATCGCTCTAAAATCTTTTCGACTTAATTCCATTTTCGTCGCGTACGTAGAACTTTGATGTGTGATAAAAAAACAATTGACAAATGATTTTCCGCCAATTTTTTTTTTATTACTAAAAAGGTTGCAAGTCGTTTCAAAAACATAACATTCGAAATTAAAATAGTTCCGATTAGCTAGAATTGCAAAACTTTTAGTGTGCCCCATGTATTTGGAACAAATTGGCTATCAAAACGGACAAAGACACATGCGAGTGATCTTATGTGAGTTCCCTTACTTCTATTTATATATGGACATACGGAACCCTAAAAAAGAATAAGAAACTCCTTTTTATGAAAAACATCAGTAATGTCTGAGAGTTTTACAGAGGACGAAGTTCAGCATTATTTACGGTGTAGGTGGTCTGTGTTTACGATGCAAGAGGCGAAGAGTTGCTTACTTAATTTTCATTATTCTTTGATACTACATCGTACAAACTTTCCGATTCATTTACATAATGTAGCGATTTGGTTAATCAAATTATCCGCCCTTTCAATCAGTTCCGGCGATAAAAGGTTATGGTATACGCAATTATTAAATTGGGTAGCCTATATTTGGCTATAACACTGAATTCAGAGTAGCCAATTTACTGAAATCTACTTAAATTTTAGTGGACACAGGTATGTAATAAGCCGAGACGGGTCAAGGGTGGCCTTTATTAAGTATTATTATTAGCTATCAGCACTTAAATCATATGAAAATGTAATTTCATTAACATTAAACGTATCATTTCATCGTAATGGTATTAATATTATTATATTTAAATGGTATGTTGAATATTAAAGATACATAAACGAATTAATACAGTACTTACTTATTTTTCGTTAGTTTTTACCACTCACCATTTATATATACGTAATAAATATATATAACTGATGTGATATTTCCAAATATTAATTTCTTCGATTCAGTCAGTCAGGCATATATATTTTTTATTCCTTGTGTCGTAAATACAACAAATATTTCGAATATTTTGATTCCGAAACTAAGTCATAAGTTAAAGTCAACGACAATGAGATTCTATCACATAGTACAATTTTACTTTGACTTTATAAAATAAAAAAGCTATTATCAATAACACAGTGTAGTCTGTATGAAACTTGCACCGGAGTACTACCACCTCAGCTGAAACGGATTCAGATTGCTGGTTTATATTTTTTCGAAAGTCAACCACCCGCTTGGATAGGTAATCAAATTTTAATATTGATCCTAGAGCTTCTAATGAGCTGTAAATATTTTGCACTAATTTAGACCAGCATCATATTTTCAGGATCAAAAAATTAAATCACAATCAATACAGATAGACAAAAATTTTAAAAATAATTGTTCTGACTTCTATTTGCTCTTACAAAATCAGCTCTTATTATTTTTTCTTAAATATTAATACTATGTAGGTTAAGATATTCTTTTTACAGCTTTATTATATATACGTAGAGATACAAAGTTTTTCTAAAAGAATTTCACGTTCCTTTAAACTTAAAACACTGGAAAAGTAGACATTATATTCTGGTGAAAGATGAATTTCCATTTTCACTCAACGGACTTTGAACAAACAGCCAAAGTAAACCATGTAAATGGTAAGCTTAATTTCAAATATTATCCATTTCGTTTGTGTTCAGCTATTTTTGTGTTTTCATATCAAACAGATTTGTGCACCTACCCGTTTAGGTAGACAATGCTTATTGAATTTATATTAGATACCTTTGATCTCGCATTAATGTATTTTACGGTTCATTGGAATACAGGGTTTATTATTAAATACTTAATTTAAATACTATTACAGTTTACATAGTTACATATTTGAGCCGTTTGGGGTAGAGACCTTGGGGCCGTGGGGCCCGTCAGCCCACAAACTATTTAGAGATATTTCTCAAAAATTGGTCGACACGTCCTATAACCAGAAGGCTGGCCATTACCTTGCTCAGAGAATAAGTATAGCTATTCAGCGAGGTAATGCTGCCAGTGTTCTGGGGACACTGCCGAAAGACAACGATCTTGGGGATATTTTTTATTTGTAAGTAAATTTGTATTTATTTATATATTTAATTTTTATCCCATAACTTTTTCTTTGTTTTATAGATAAATTACATAGTTACATATAAATAATATTTTTTAACCCTTTGTGTTTATATAATATGACGGTGTCTGTATATACTTAAAATTTCCTTTAACTATTAAAAGGACTGTGCCACTCGTCTTCAAAATGCTTTTGGGAGAGAAGCACCTTGTGTACCGTCAGGCGATGGTTTGCTGAATTTGAGAGAGGTCGGGTTTCTTTACATGACGAATTTCGTGAAGGGCGGCCTTCAACTGCCGTCAACGAAAATAATGTGGCTACTGTTAAGCGGCTAATTGAAGAAAACCCGCGGATTACCTATGAGACAATTCGAAGACTATTGGGGATTAATATGAGCCAAATTCAGAAAATTTTACACGAAGAATTAAAAGTACGAAAACTTTGTTGTCGTTGGATCCCTTATGAACTGACAGCGGAGCAGAAGCGGGCTCGCGTGGAATGGTGCTCACAGATGCTACTGAAGTACGACCACGGACATTCTAATGCTGTTTATGACATTGTCACAGGAGACGAAACGTGGATTTATTGTTTTGAACCCGAAAAAAAACAGCAATCTTGTGAATGGGTGTTTGAAAATGAGAGTAGGCCAACAATTAAAAAATATTCTTAGAATAGAATAGAATATAATAGATCAGTTTATTTGTTGAACATAGATTAGACGTTGATAAGTGTAAGATGTTGTTTTACACTAATGGTATCCTATGTTTTTCCGTCAGGCAATACATTTTTTTAGAAATAAATCTTATCATAATAATCCACAATTACGGTAAATTACAAAGTCACATTATAATAAAGTATGTCAAACTAAGTAAACAAAATGAAAATTTTGAGCATATACAGGTACTGTGCCGGCGGCTCCGCTCACGTGGACTATCTGGACTGTCACTGCATATTATAAATTAAAGTCCCCAGCCGCGTCTGCCTGTCTGTCTGAACGCTAAATTTTTAATACACGAATTTTTGTTCGCGTGTGTAACGTCCACACATTACGATAGGTAATAATCAAATTGAAAATAACTGTGCTAAAAATCAGTCTAACTATTGATGAATTAAACTAAACATAACTCTGGAATCGATTCCAGTATTATTTTTTTTCGAATCGGACGTTTTATCTACTCTACTCACACAAACTGACAGAAGACACACTAACAAGAGTTATTTTGACTTTTATTCGGTGCCAAGCAGCCTTCAACACACTAAAACAACAATTAACTCACAAACACAACACCCCTAGTACACAGTAAGTAATGAACCCACTAGTAATGAAGCACTATCTATAGAAAATGAAAATCAATTTGCGAGATTTATTATGACGCACAGATAGGTAATTTATGATTGGTTTGTGAATATTATAAATAAAATCATAATAATAAAAACAGACCACTAAAGCATCATTTATTTTGATGGTTGTTTCTTTAAATTCGCGGCACTCCGTCTCCGGGAGCGTGGAGGATAAATTGCCAAAAAATATTATTTCGTCAACTCACTGTGCTTTGAAAGCTCTATTCTTAAAAACGCCTGACGGATGATACGGCGCCGGATAAGCTCCCTTGTGTTAGATTAACAGGGTGATTTTGGATTCGACACGAAAAATGCTCGTGTTCACTCACGAGATAATAATGTAAGTAGACCAAAGTATACCTATATACATATTTGGGGTGTAAGCGACTCATCACTATCTTCAGAGCTGAAGGCTCACGTGAACGTGGTGCACCCTGCCGAGTATCGAAAGCAGTTCTGACAAAAGAGAGGTAATACAGCGTATTTTCAAGCCGCCCGACTAGGCAGTACCTCCACCTCACAAAATACCGCAGCTAAATAAGAATTTCCTTGAAGGTCGTTGTGTTCCTGCGAATGAGTGAGGTCATCAGGCAGGGAGGAAGCAACTGCTGCGTTAACATCGGTGTTGACGGCACGCCAGCGATATTTCATATTGCGAGCGTTGATATGGCTACGGTATCCTCTTCACATCAGGCGGGCCGTATGCTTGTCTGCCACCCGACGTAGTATAAAGAAAAAGTAAGCAGACTAAAGTATACCTACATTGATATGTTGTGGTACACGCTGTGGGTCATCAAATAAGGTAACGGTGACATAGGTGGGGCACTATTTAGGTCGATGTTCCTCGTGGCCGGTAAACATTCTAATGTTGTTCTATGTTCAAGCCAACACGCGTTGTAATCTCACGCTAACGCTCTAATTTTTAAGTTCGTCCAAGAGCTATGATTTTTCAACACGATGTTAGAGGGCAGCCTACACGCATTTAATAACTACCTTATGTCTGTAGGTACAAACTATTTATTTTAATGTTATAATAAAGCACTGGTACTGTTCCACGTTATTATATTTAATTTTACCGACCGGTTTCGCCGCTAAGGCATTATTAAGGTAAAATAATATAATTACTAATTAATATAATAAATGTAAATACGTAGAACAAGTGCGTTATTATAACATTAAGATAATAATGTTCCACCAAGCGCCAACAATCAACAGTATCGACTATTTATACAGACAAACCTCTGTGGTTTATGGACTGTTTTATCTTAATTATTGTAAATGTTTTATAAAATAAATAAATAAAAAAAAATTACAACACAACATACAAAGCATCATTACCCATATAACCTCCCCGATTGTCGATTTTTCGACGAACTCTTTGAGTCAGTGTAAATAGATTAAATATTTTATATCAGTATTTTTATAAGCTGATTGGATTGTAGTCAGTATATTTTGGATTAAAAGGTTTAGTAACGCCGTAACCGATCGTCCCTGTAAACATTAATTCAGGGGAATTTCCTATGATTAACCTTACATAACTAGCTTCTGCAAACGACTTCGCCTTGCGTGAATAAAACACAAGAAACACGGATAAATTGTATCCTATGTTTTAAACCAGATCATACGAGTATATGTATATTTACTTTTAAACTCGTTCAACTGTTTTTCTGTGTAAGAGAAACCTCAAAAACGTTAAGATATATAATATAAGATACAATAAATAACATTTTTGTTGTATGAATAGGTGGTTTGGTATATAAACTATAATATGCTTAATTTTGTACATAAATTATTCAACATCTAGATGAGATATTATATATGTCTATGATTAAATAAATGCTTTCAAAAATTTTATCTGTTTTCATAAATACATTAAAAATTATTTCATTTTAAAATTATAACACATATATTGGACACTCACATATCAATAAGACTTTATTTGATTTTCGTATGTCCATATTAAAAAAAAAAAACCTAATTTGCCGTCAAAAATCCCGAGGCATGAAGGCCACATGGGCAACATGACAACAAATTGGATAGAACGGGTACCTCGAGAGCGTTTGTAGGTCCCGAACTTGCATGTGATGGAATTCGGACCGACATTCACGGACGGACGGACGCTCCCGGACGTGATGAACGTGCTCCCTGCGGCTAACAATCGCCTACATAGTCCGATTTGTATTGATTTTGTAAAAATGGAGGGAGAGATGAACTTCTTAGCTTCCATGGATTCACCGTGCGGGTGCCGGGTTCATCCTGTGGCAGAGAGAGAAACCCCAAGCAGATCATAGACTTGTGACACGGGTGTAGGTTTACGGGGCCCCTTTCCGACGTACATCAACACTCACCTTCACTACTTGTGTTTCTCTCCCTGTCCAGCCAAATCTGGTATGAACTTGCTAATGCAGCTTTAGATTCTCGTTCTAGTATAGAACTTACTGCACTTCTGGACAAGGTCAATTGTTCTTCTTCTGCCAAGGTCTTTCAGCAGCTTACAGAGAGATTTTGTTGGTATACCTCTCGCTCCTACTTCTATAGCGTATAGATTAACTACATCTTGATATTGATAAGTTCTATGGGATTCCGAAAATGACTTTTTGAAAAACTGTTTAAATAAACACAGAAAGGATGATATACCCAATCGTCTGCGCGCAGCGTGTCCACGGACTGTCAACATTTCGTTCGAGATCGAAATTATTTGTAATCCATATCCATACTTCCATACTATCCATACTTCCTTATCCATACTTCCATATCCATACTTCCATACTTCCATCCATACTTTCATACTAATATTATAAATGTGAAAGTAGGTTTGTTTGTTTGTTTGTCCTTCTTTCACGTCAAAAGTAACGAACGGATTGACATGATTTTTTATGTTTTTTGATATAGTTTATGACCTGGAGAGCTACTTTTTATCCCGGAAAAACATCTTATTTCTATGAGATAAAAAATAAGCTTTGTAATCATTTGTCCTTCTATCACGTTGAAAGGAACCTAAGTATCGACATGATTTTTTTAACGGGGATAGTTTACGGTCTGGAGAGTGACATAAGCTACTTTTTATCCCGGAAAAACATCTTATTTCCATGGGATAAAAAATAAACTTTGTAATAATTTGTCCTTCTATTCTATCACGTTGAAAGGAACCTAAGTATCGACATGATTTTTTTAACGGGGATAGTTTACGGTCTGGAGAGCGACATATAAGCTACTTTTTATCCCGGAAAAACAACTTATTTCTATGAGATAAAAAATAAGCTTTGTAATCATTTGTCCTTCTATCACGTTGAAAGGAACCTAAGTATCAACATGATTTTTTAACGGGGATAGTTTACGGTCTGGAGAGTGACATAAGCTACTTTTTATCCCGGAAAAACATCTTATTTCCATGGGATAAAAAATAAACTTTGTAATCATTTGTCCTTCTATTACGTTGAAAGGAACCTAAGTATCGACATGATTTTTTTAACGGGGATAGTTTACGGTCTGGAGAGCGACATAAGCTACTTTTTATCCCGGAAAAACATCTTATTTCCATGGGATAAAAAATAAACTTTGTAATCATTTGTCCTTCTATCACGTCAAATTAAAACCTTATTCAATAAAAAAATATTTGAAGGTTACAACTTATTATTATTATATAACAAGGTAGCTACAACGGACTATACTACGCAAACTGTCCAAAGTTACTACGCAAACTGTCCAAACTTACTGTGGCATTCAGTTCATAAAATATTACACAACAACAAAGAAAAACTCCGCGGTTTTTATATGGAATAAGATATTCAAAGCAGATAAAACAAAAATATGCTGACCGTGAAACAGCTATGAAGAAAACGTAGATATTTTGGCCGCAGGGATAGGTGAGGTACCCGCGACTGGGAATACATAGCGAATGTCCGACATTCCTGCCACCATACAATTTATAGCCGCACGGAGCAGATAAAAGGATTCACTATTCCTTAATATCGATATATTGCAATATTTTGCTAGGAAAACTGTTCTAAGAATAGAATTTGGCGTTAACATCAAATTGACTAGCTTCGCCAGCATGAATGAATGTCCGTTGTATCGCGCCAAAAGATAGCCTATGTCCTTCCTTGAGATCTATGCCCATACCAAATTTCATTCAAAACAATTCAGCTGTGAAGTGGTAACAGTAAAAAAGCCAGAATTGTATAGCTGACTACTTAAGTAACGCTAAAAGCCTATGATTCGCATATTTGAAGTATGTAGTTGCGTAAGCTGTATTATTTGACAACCTTATTCATGATTCTAAAAATATTCAGTGCCAAGTCTTAGTAGCACGATAGAAAAAGATAAAAATTCTGTTACTCTAGCACTAAAATAATATAACACGACACTAAATATTTGCGGTGGCAAATCGTGAAAGTAAAAGTACGTCACTAATTATTACCCTAGGCTTATAAAAATACAACTCAATACAAACGCTTTGTCAAGTTGGCTCGTGTTCACAATTCTTTTTCTATCTACAAAAATATTGAAACCAAATAAACAGGCGAATTGCGTTAAAAATAGATCCTGGTCCGTTTATGTGACCTCGCAGTGGCCACCCGATCCTGAGGGAAAGGGGGACGGGGTGAAGAGGGAATTCAACCCCACACACCCTCATAGACATGATTTATTTCCTTAAGATCGCACAGAACAAGATTTAATATGGTTAAAGGAATGTAAGTAGTTTAAATATTCTCAGTTTGGAAAATAATCTCGGAGAAATTTTAGTTTCTTTTCAAATTCAACGAAACAATAGTTTTCTCCTGGAAAAAACAGCAAAAGTGTATGTGTACATCTATACATGGATGATAAGAGAAATGATGGATTAAACGGAAGGGGGAGATATGACACGGTTTTCTGATCGATTTGATTCTCTTCATTGGGGTCCGGAAATTGACGGTTTCAAAGTTACAAATTTTTCAAAAAATTTTTGAAAAGTCTCTAAGTTTTTTTATAATTTTTTAGGGGGGCCCCTAAAAAATTATAAAAATTATTCTACAAGGATTTTTTTTTTATCATGTTTCCGATGAATGTACCTTCCCAATAGTACCTTTTTTTAAAAAATTGGTAGCCTGTGTGACTTGTAATGAACGATTATGTGAGCAATTTGGTTTTTACAGAAAACTAAACTTGATTTTCAAGAGATGCTCCCCAAAACAAATGTAACATGGCAACTTATAGATTTTTCAAAATAATTGAAAAAAAAATATTACTTTGAAACCGTCAATTTCCGGACCCCAATGAAGAGAATCAAATCGATCAGAAAACCGTGTCCTATCTCCCCCTTCCGTTTAATCCATAATTTTCGGGCCACCCTGTATATTACGATATTTTTACTTTCATCTTTTATATCCTTAAGGTACCTAAATTGCTGAATAAGTAGTTACTCAAGACCTAGCTGTACGCACGCTTAATAATATTTATTGTTTTGTACATAGAAAGTGTTGTTTTTAGAAAATTTGAGCAAAAAACATTGTTACGTGTCGAAGATTTTTATTTTGAGTGACAACAATAATTAAAAAAAATTAAACGTAAATACGATAGAGATGCTATTGCTAAATCTACACAAGACCCGAAAAAATATAAAATGTAACTAATCGATACCAAACTAAATGCAAAAGTTTAGAATCTAACTCCGACACTAAACACATTAAATCACATCCTGTTGAATCAATTAATCACATTAATGAGTATTTCGTAACTGTTGGTAAAATCTTGCAGACATATCATAGCAGCTAAGACTCTAGTGACACTAGCCATCAGACCGATGATACCTACTACAATGACACTGCTATTGAATTCTTCTTTGGTATTGCTTGATACTTTCCCAGACGAGGTGCACAGTATCTCAATGTCTCTAAAATGTAGTAGTGCTCCAGACAGGGACAACATTAGCACGAGTTTTCTTAAGATTGCCAAGAACGAAATTATAGTCATAATCTGCCATCTAATTAATCTAGGTTTCAATACAGGATTGTTTCCGTCTTAATTTAAACATGCCATTGTTACTCCAGTGTTTAAGGGTGGAGATAGAAACGAGCTCAGTAATTATAAACCTATCTCAATATTACCAAATATATAAGATACTAGAAAAATAATAGATAATAGACTAACTGTCTTGATAAATTAAACTTATTATCTGACTCGCAATGTGCGTTTAGACGAGATAAATCTACAGAAGATGTTATCTTTATCTTGGTTGAGTACTAATCAACTAGATACCAAGAAAAATACTTGACTAACTACTTCTTTGATCTCAAAAAAGCGTTCGACACCATCTCAATCGACATTCTTTTGTTAAAACTAGAACAAATTGGAATTAGTGGTATTCCGTTAAAACTTTTTTTGTGACTATCTCACTGGTAAGAAACAAAGTGTTAAAATAGGACAGTACATAAATAAAGAAAAAGAGGTATTATATGGAGTGCTTCAAGGCAGCGTATTAGGACCAACCTTGTTCCTAATATACATCAACAACTTATGCAACTTAAAACTTAATAATGAGCAGGTATTTTCTTATGCTGATGATACAGCATTGGTTTTTTCTGATACCGACTGGGGGGATGTTCGAAGAAATGCCGAATGGTACTAACTAAATTAGCTAATTATCACCAATGCTTGCTTGCTTTGCACCAAAAATCTTTTTACACTAAATATAGAAAAAACAAATTACATCAGTTTTTCTATTTATAATAAATATAACTCAGTCAAGTAGTGATTATAGCATTAAAATTCATAAATGTCAGAAACCTATAGATGACAAATGCACTTGTGTTTCGATTAATAGAACATCCTCCATCAAGTGTCTGGCTGTCATAACAGACCAACGTCTGTCCTTTCACAATCATATAGAACTAATAGTGAACAGGATTAGAAAATTATCTTGGATTTTCAAAACATATAACATATATAATACACGTGATCTCCTAAATAAAATATATATATGGCTTTGGCTTAGTCAGTTATAGCCTATTGTATTCCAGCTGGGGAGGAGTATCGAAAACAAAATTCTTGGAAGTGATGAAAGCTCAGAGTTGCCTCATAAAAGTTACGTACTTCAAATAACGAAGATTTAAATATCTGCCATCATCCATACACACATATATTGTTAGGTAATTTGACCAACACGGCAAAGATGTTGGCTAATGTATGGGAGCTTTTATTCGTACATTTCATATAAAACAGTACATATTGCTTAGTATAAATACAAACTGCCGAATGAGGAAGTACGTCCACACCTCACAAAAGCCGTAGCCAATTAAAGACGTAGAGTGTTGTTATATTCTTGCGAGTGAGAGAGGTCCCTAAGCAGAGTCATATACTTGTTTAACACACGACGTAGTAGTAGTCATAAAAAAGCACATGTGCATTCGCCATAATTCACTGTTATCGCCTTAATCCAGCTTTGGTAAAAATTGTCCGTTCTGCAATATGGCTTAACCGTTAATCTCTATTAAGTTCTCATAGGTAGCTAAACAAAAATGCGTCATCACTTCCAATCGGGTTGTACGTGTAGGTACCTGATTGCATATTTAACGAGAACTCGTGAACTGACCCGCCGAGAGAAACCCGGTAATTGGATAACTCTATTTTTAGAGCACTATTGCTAACTGCTGGCGCTTTGTCGTTTGTCGTGGATCCTGCTTTTTGTTCGTGCAGATTTTCGAAGTGGCGATATTTTCTCATTATCCATAAAGCTTTGAACCAAGTTGAGAATAAAGTCCGTTGCATAATATAAAAACGGCAAAATGTAAAAGAAAAAGTATTTCATATTTTATCAAGTTTCATATTTTGCTTTAGACCAGAAGTCACCATCAACTTTTTGATCTCGCAGATCCCTTGCGTATATTTTTTTCTTCCATAGACTCCCTACTTTATTTATATTTTTGGCAATATTTTATAATAATTTTAAAATTGACTTTCCCACTAAACTTTGATATATACATATATCAACGTTTAGTGGGATATATATAAACAAGCAGTACTTATGTAATACTATTATATCGACGGTCCCTACGTATAAAGCGACATGTCATTTCACACATGTCTGCTTATACTACGATATAGTAATTAAAGAATATTATTATTGGACAAATGAGTTAATTTCTTACTTTTTAATTATATATACAATCAATAAAAAAAAAGAAAATATTTTTTTTACGGACAATTCTATAGCAATTTATGCAATAAAAAAACTGCGCTTTATACGTAGGGACCGTCGATATAATAGTATTACATAAGTACTGCTTGTTTATATATATCCCACTAAACGTTGATATATGTATATATCAAAGTTTAGTGGTAAAGTCAATTTTAAAATTTATATAAAAATATTACCAATGGAAAAACAGTAAGAAATACTAAAACTGCTGTCATAGAAATTTCTGCCTTAATTGATACAAAATAAGAACGTGTGACATCATAATCTGGTGGCCTTTTGTATGATCCGTTTTCGGGAAAGTCCAAAATTGTGATAATGTTTATAATAAAGCTCTTGTACTGTTTCACGTAATTACATTTATTTTTACCGACCGGTTTCGCCGCTAAGGCATTATCTAAGTAAGCGGATGGTGTTTGTGTTTCTAACTTTATTGATAATGCCTTAGCGGCGAAACCGGTCGGTAAAAATAAATGTAATTACGTGGAGCAGTATTAGTGATTTATTATAACATTATGATAATAATGTTCCACCAAGTGCCAATAATCAACAGTATCAACTTTATTTCCAAAATTGTGATTTTTAAGTTATCCTATCTCAAGATTTTTTTATGTTTTCGAAGTAACTCTCTATGACGTCCTTACATACCAGCTCGAAAAAAAATTGCCCAGAAGACTATTTCTCAATTTGTCACAATTATGAGGAATTCTTGTAGTTAAACTTCAATAAATTAGAGAACTATACTTCTAAGCCAAATCGTGTTTGGCATAGAGCATTGATAGTTAGAGCCAAATGCATTTGGTAACGCACTTGATGAAGCAGTAATGTTCGTTCGTACTTTGCATTTTATTTATTATCTTGTTTCACTTTTTTTGTGTATTCATGATTCAGCACAGATCTTTAATAATATTTTAATTTGATACTTGACACCACACTATAGTGCTATGTGTATTGTCGACATCAACCCATAATCTTTCCACGGTTGGGATACAGGTCTCCCCTCAATCGAAGGGGTTTAGAGCATACTCTACCTCGCTGTTCCACTGCGGGTTGGCGGAGACAAGAGTTTTCAAGCCGCTAGAAGGTTACTGATACTGACGCGGCTTAACGACTGCCAAGTAATGACAACAGCCGAGACCGACGGCTTAACGAGCCCTCCAAAGCACGAGCTCTAGATAAATAAACCCATCCATAGACAGGCTGTGGTCCGCGTTGTTTAACTTGTATGTTTTATTAGACTGAAACGTGCAACGACGCCATCGAATTCCTCATTTTTTTTACTGTATTTGTTTATTCAGCACAGACCTTTAATAATATCTTAATTTCATACTTGATACCACACAATGGTACCTAGTATATTACACTGTCATCTATTAATATATATCTTGATTATTAGATCACAGTCGATAAGCTAAGCCCACTTTTGGGCGTCTTGAATGCCCTGGTCTCCGCCAACCTGCAATTGAGCAGAGCGGTGGAGTATGTTGTAAACCTCTTCGATTGAATTGAGACCACCGTATCCCAGTAGTGGCATTACTATGGGCACAGTATAAGTAATAGTACTAACGTACTATGAGTTTATAGAAATCTTTAGTGTATCTGTAGGTATAGTTTAAAATATTTTAACAGGTCACGCATGGGAAATCGTAATGATAACTGGATCAGAATTTAAAAATAAGCTTGAACTTATATACTGACAAAGGCCGCCGATTCTAATGGTTAAGTATGGCGTAAAAATATGATTTCATTTTCTATCTGGCTCTAACATGCGCGTATATACTCTTTCTTGCATATTACATCGCTTGTCAACAAAAAAATCCTAGGTCTATGGGTTACCAGAGGCGAGAAGTTGCTTCGTATTGCAAACGTCTATATGCTTATTGTAACCTCTTTACGCCAGGTAGGCCGTATACTTGTTTGGTAACCGCCATGTAAGAAATCAGCTTCTTACCACCAACTCTTATTGCGATTCAATAACTGAATAGAATGCTTATTCATACCAATGAATAAGCGACTCATTCATACATCAAATTGAATAGAGTCGCTTATTCATTGGTATGAATAAGCATTCTATCCAGTTATTGAATCGCAATAAGAGTTGGTGGTAAGGGGCTAGGCTTATTTAGAATACAGCGCACTCTGAACACAATAACCTACGGCAAGTGACAAATAGTGTTAGTCACGCACAGTAACACTATTGTTTGTACATAAAAGAGTCTATAAACTCTAAACGAAATTTATTCAAAATACCATTATAGCTGCTTTATTGTAATGTGCAGCGTTATCGCCCATACCAATTATTTACTTAAATTATTGATATTAATAGCAGTTCAACCTTTGACGATGCTAAAAGTATCATATCGACTAGAGCCCTAACCTGGTCTAAAGCGTATATGAAATCAAATCATTTGCGTATCTCTATTGCTTATCTAGAGCTAGACGTCGAAAGGATTTTAAATATATATATATTTTGTATCCATCTCACGTCCTATAAAACAGAATACTTAAAGGTTCCTAAATACTTATTGTAATAACCAGGATAGAATAAAATAAGAATTATAAAAAATCTGTAAAGTTACGATGACGAGCTCGGTGGTGAAATGTTTAGCAATGACCATTTTGACTTCGAAGTCGCGGCTTCAATCCCTGCATATGTGCGTGCCACTACACAAACATTTGTGTGCATGAACATGTATGTTTGCCTTGGTCTGGGTGTTTTCTATGTATTATATGTATGTGTTTACAAAAAAAACTATTTAAGTATTATATTAGTTATCTAGTACCCATAGTAAAAGCTTTGCTTAGTTTGGGACTAAATCGCAGTGTGTAATTTCCCCAGGAATATATTTATTTATAATATTCACCTATCCAAGATTCAAAACGTATACGCAAAAAAATGTTCCTGTATTGATCGAACCATAACAGTTGTAAGTCAGAACGTATTACATGAAGCAAAATAAGTACATTCGGAACATACAAATATTTACCCAATCTCGTTTGTAAACTAAGTAGGTACCTACCCACCTACCAAACGTAACAAAATAGAACTCAATTCACAACACACATGAGAAAGTTTCGTTAACTGGGGAGAGCGTACAGTAACATTGACGGCCCGCTTCCAACTCTTCGTTTCTTAAGCCAGAATCTCGATTTTAATTTTGCAAGTTTCTATTAATTTGCAAATTCGGAAATGATGGTGAGAAACAAACACCCCTTACTAGAGAGATGTTTCTCATGTTAAGCTGTACCATAATTTTCTGACAAGCTCTCCTTTACTCTTTTCCACTCCTGCTGTCAATGTAACGCATCCTATGAAAGTATTTGGCGACCTTAATATTTACCAATCATTATTAGCACACGCAATACGCGCGTAGAAAGTTGCGGCTAAAAAGTACTTCTAACCAGTGTCTAATTGAGCTAAAATTTCACACACTCGTTTGATTCTCGTGATATTTACTTTTTATCTTTTTTATTATTATTAATAAGATCGTATTTTTTTAATACTTATAACTTGTTTTCTTTATATTATTTTTATTAAGAAAAATAGAAACTATACCTGTTTGTAATATTGGTGTGAGTAGCTTAATAGGTATGTGTCACTGTGTATATAGGTTCTAGATGTGCTTTTAGGGCATACCTACAAGTGATCGAAAAATCTAGAATTCACTAACGCGATATGAAATAAAACCGGCCAAGTGCGAGTCGGATTCGCGTTCCTTACAATTATCTATAAAAACGGCAAAAAAATCGCGTTTGTTGTATGGGATGGGAGCCCCCCATAAATATTTGTTTTAATTTTAATTAATTATTTATTTTTAAAGTTATGTGAGTATTTCAAGCGTCTACCTATTGCCATTATCAATTGCTAAAACGAGAAAAAAAAACACGTTTGTTCTATTGGAGCTTTATTTTACTCTAATTTTTAGTATTTGTTGTTATAGCGGCAACAGAAATACATCATCTGTGAAAATTTCAACTCTCTAACTATCACTGTTCATGAGATACAGCCTGTTGACAGACGGACGGACGGACGGAGAGCTGAGCCTTAGTAATAGGGTTCCTTTTTACCCTTTGGTTACGGAACCCTAAAAAGCGACTGTCATAGCTCTTCCATCACCCAACATAAAGATAGTTATGTCACGAACTTGCCAAACTAATCGACAGAGATATGAAGTAATCACAAGTTAGCAAACTAGTCATCAACCAACGAAACGACACTGTGTCCAATATACGTAAGACAAGGAAGTTTCCCCGTATTCACTCTATTTTGAGAATATCGTTATCTTCTGAAAATGTCGACGTTTTCCGTCACAACCATCAGCACAATACTTTAAGATGAATAATCTTTTTTTTTATACTACGTCGGGTGGCAGACAAGCATACGGCCCGTCTGATGTGAAGCGGTTAACGTAACCGTATGGGCAAGCGAGCACGTGGGTCACCTGATGGAAAGCAATACCACCGCCCATAGAAATCTACAACACCAAGGGCTCGCCGATCCGTTGCCAGCCTTTAAAATAAATATACCCATGGATGATATACCTACAAAATAGATCTATTTTGAATAGATACTTATGCATTTAAAATCAATTAAAAAACTTAATTACAATAAAAATAATCATCACAAAATTTGATAATAAAAAAATCAAACAAAATAAAAGCTCATAAATGCAAGCATTTTGGTAAACAGCAACCGAGAGTCGTCACAAACATGAAAATGAGAGGAGCTTTCACTCGACTACCCCTTGTAACATGAGCGCAATAAATTAGTGCCAACGTGCAACACTATCCAAAGTTGATTAACAGCTAATTTATACAAACTGAACCGTGTGTGATTTATAATTACATGTATATGCAATTAAGTCGCGGCTACGAACGACGGAAATTTAACATCGCGGAAACTTGATTTTTCATATAAATGTATTTTTTTATGTGTAGATATGAAATGACATACCTGTACAACATTTTTATATGTGAATTTCTAAATGTACTTATGATTTATATTCATAACGTCAATAATGGCGAATCAAGCGAAGTACTTACCATTTTCATATTAAAACATTAATTGTTTTTATATGAAAGTGTTCATGTTTATTATAGTTTAGTATATAGAGGTCAGATTTTTGGAAATTCATTCCCCAGAACGAGGCCATTTGTATGAGAAAATTAATTCTGAAGGCACATTGAAACATGCTAACTTGCCATTGAATGGACGTCAAGTCTGCGTTCAATAGATTCCGAATCAAAAGAGAAAAGAGGACCAATTGCACGTCAGTCTTCATTAACGCAACTGACGGATTACCCGTTCATAGTGCCGTATTGCATCATGAAAAGTTGTAAAAGTAATCAAGTAAAGTGAGAAAAGATAATGATATATCATATTATCAATGTTGGTATGTTTATATTTCCATATTATAGCAAAGTTTGTACCACTATAGTCATCTCGGGACACTTTTTTCAATAAATTTGAATTCGGCGTCTATTTGGGTTTTAGTTAAAAATATATATATTTACATTATATAAATTTTGCTTCAAAAATAGAATAGTATATAATTGATAGATTGACTTGAAATTTTTATACAACGTTGATATTTATTTAAGAGTGGTATCATATTCTTTCTGGCTAAAACTTCCCAAGGGATCAGAAAACGAACTATAAGGGTGGACGGGTTTAGATTCTTTATTTATAAAGAAATATATACACACACTGCACAAAGTCACCCCGGCACATATATACACATTACTCGTACATAAACTGTTATTGATACCATTTCACAAATAGAGCTCGTGAAACTTGATTTTGTGAACAGTTGTGTTAAATGTATCAGTGAATGTTTTAATCAATATCTTGTATAGTTTACAAATCATAATCTAGTGAGTGAAGGAAACTGAACTGACCAATAGGTGGCGTATAATGTTCTATAATGAAAATGATAACACGGAATCAACTGTTACAAGGAATTTTTACTATGTACTGACACACCGATGATAAAAGAGAAGTTGTGATTTAGAATTTACGAGTAAATATATGTCAAAATCAGATACAAAACATAATAAAATGGTTACAAAAATACTATTATAAGATAGGAGTTTGCAACAAGTGAGAACACTTGTCTTACCCACCCTGTATGTGTTTTATATACTTTCTAGAAAGAAATAGAAAACATTCTTTCACACAAATGTTTGTCTTACGCGGAAATCAAACACGGGACCTTATTGCCTTCGGAATTTGTATCTTGTCAGTATATAAATCTTATCACAATTGAATTCCACGTACACAAAGTGATAAGTCTGGCCACTGGGTACGAAGTTGTCGAAGTCCACGGCAAACTTCTCTCAACTACAGTTAGAACGCCACTTGCGACGACCAAATTAAATTTAGCTCCAAGAACGTGCATTGTTGTATTATTAAGATAGTTTGTATATATTAATGTTGATTAAAGTATCTCACAAAGCGTAAAACCACTAGCACGAGAGTAAGTTAAATATAATTTACCCGCAGTACAAGACCTGCAGACGTACTCTATTAATCAGGAGCGCATAAGTGCACATATTATATATATTGTTATAATATGAGAACTCTATAGTATGATTGAAATAATTATATTTTAAGCAAGTATATATAACACAGTGCTGATGAAAATATCAATTCTATACATATAATAAAATAGCAGAAGCCGCGTGTCTATACGTTGAAAAAAATATCAAAAATTGAGCATAAGTGATAAGAAAAGAGTACAAAAAAAAAACATTTTTTTTTGTCTATATGTACGCGCCTATCTCCAAAGCTATTGAACAGATTTTTTGCGGTTTTTACAATAAGCTCAGGTTCATTGAAACCCATGTCAGTGAAAAAAATATTGTCAATTAAATTAAAGTATTTAATTGAAATTCACCTGTTAACAAATGCATAGCAAAAGTCACACAATCAAACAATGTCGCTGGCAATAGCTAGTCAGTTTATAAATGTATTAACGTGTGAGAGATATGCATGGTGCGCCCCTTCTTTAGATGGACCGACGACCTCAAAAAAGTAGCTGGTAGCGGTTGGATGCGGAAAGCGGAGGATCGCATATGGTGGAAAGCATTGGGAAAGGCCTACATCCAGCAGTGAATAGATACAGGCTAATGATGATGATGATAAGATATGCCTGGTATTGCAAACACCTGTATGTACCGCTAATCTTATTTATTGTCATGTTACTTTACCGTAGTTTTAAATATTCATATCGCACTTTTATAAACTCCGATTTCAAGAGTAATTTAGAGTAAATAATAACTTTCGATAACCATCCAAGTTCATTAAAATAGTAATATAAACCAAAAATTACAAATTTTCTAATTACGATTCTATAGTATTAAATATGTGGTAAAATACAAACGATATATTAAGGAATAAAAATATATATTGGCCAATACTTTATCGAAAATATCTTTCTTTTTCTAAATATATCCCTACAAAAAATCCCAATAGTACACTATCTTTCGAATAAAAATTAAACTCACCTGCCCGTTATGCACTCTGTCAAGTAGCAAACCAGAATCTTGCAAACAAATTGTTAGTGTAAACATAAAATGTATTTTTCTCGAAATGTGGAATAAACAACCAATTGAGTAGGTATATCGTAGGTGAATTCTCAATCCCGGTTTTACGAGACACATCAATCCGTCACTATTCCACTGAGCGACGTGGCTGTGCTCGTATAACGGCTGTACGTCCATTTTGAACGAACGAGCGCTACATAAAATGATTTAACTGCTCCCAGAGGTACGATTTGGAATAAAATGAAGCGTTTCATGATTTGTGGGTATGCAATTAGTGACTATGAAATGGACGGGTTAATGAAATGAAGCATAATAAATTGAATTTTATGAAATTGAATTAGTTTGCTATTACAATATAAAAATTGTCCGTGAGAAATTATTGTACATGTCTAAATATATAAAGAATGTATATCACTTCACTACCTTTTTGAAGAACTCTATGCTGTAGATTCTGAGGAAAACCTCGGCATGGAGCTCATTCCACAACTTGATAGTCCGCTGAAGATCTAGAAGAAGAAGAGGAACCGGGCAGTACGCAATCGTTTCGGTTCTAAAGTGGCTTGACTTCATATCGAACAACTCCTCTGAACTGTTCAGACTGAATACAGCCTATTTTACAATCGATAGAACGAACAAAGGGACACAAAATCTGTCCTCAGACTGAAGGGTCAAATACCGTCAGTAAGCTTGCGTTGAGGTTTTATTTTTAGATACGTTATGTGTATTTCTAAAAACAAAACCTAAACGTTTTAATTCATTAAAATTTATGTTTTTTTTTAATTTTTATTTACGCAGGCACATCGCTTATAATTACAAGCATTTATTTAGTTTCACCGCGGTGCCTGTAATCAAATCTTGCATTTCACCTACCTTCCAATGTCGGATTGGACTGAAATTTGACACACTTATTGGATACGTGTGACAATAAATGTTCACCTAAATGACGCCATTTTTAATCCACGGGCGGCCGCCAAAATAGCGAATACGATAGGTTTATAATATGTTTGCTTCCTTGTTTATAATATCTTTATTGTACATAAAGTAACACAATAATAGCAATAGTAGATATAAACTTATTCGTACAAAGGCGAGCTTATCTCTGTAGGAGACCTCAACCAGTTAACCGTTGAGTGTAGATATTAGGTACCAAATGAAAGGTCTTGATTAGCGAAATATAGAAAGAATACCATTTACTTTTTTTTTAAATTATATTTGATGATATACATTAATGAATGTAAACAACCAATAAGCAAAAAAAAATTTCTGTTTACTTTTTTATTTCTTATCCAATTTAAATTACACTTTTACTAGAAGGTAAAGAATTTATAGAGGTAAACTTACGATAGGTACTATTTATCCCACAAATGTCTAAGATTTCTGTATTAAAATTTCAAAAGGTATTTAAATCTGAGTGAGGCTGAAGCTTTTTAACTTTATTAAGCCATGCGAACGAATTCGTCACTGGCAACAGCTACTGATTATATATTTATCAATGAACTATACAATAACATTAATGACACAAATTCAATGTACCGGAATCAGTGTTAATTAATCATTTCGTAATCGACATGCATTAGCCGCATGGCTGCACACGGACAGCCACAAGACGCAGTCAACCCATATTCTCGAAGGATCATATATCACTCCATAATTTACTGAGCGAGGTTTCATTTACTTGCTGCTATACTATAGAATACATATTTCCTAACATACAGATTTGTTTTAATACTACGTAGGATGACCGACGAGCGCTCGACCCGCTAATGTGAAAGGGTTAATGTAGCCTTTAGACATTTGCAAAATTAAGTATTGTTATTGTCTTAATTTTCCAACGTTCTTTAGGCGATGGTATATTCCCGGATTTATGGAAGCAAACTAAAGTTGTTCCCATTAACAAAAAATGAGACATTAAAAACATTGAAAACTATCAGACTATAGTTATACTTCCAGGTTTTGCCAAACTGTTTGAAACTCTTATCTCGCAATTTCGAAACGCTCTCTTGTCATCAAAATGGCTTCTGAAATGGTAGATCCGTACAATCCAGTTCGGTTTCGTATGTGTTCAATATCTGTGATAATATAGACGAAGAGGAACAGCTATATATATAAAATTCAAAATTTAATTCGATAAAGTTGATCATCTCATACTGTTAAAGAAATTGCAAGTAAACGGAATATGCAGAAGTCTTCAACTGTTTCAAG
Organism: Hypsopygia costalis; assembly: GCA_937001555.2. Classification (NCBI taxonomy): domain Eukaryota; kingdom Metazoa; phylum Arthropoda; class Insecta; order Lepidoptera; family Pyralidae; genus Hypsopygia; species Hypsopygia costalis. Next base: position 16,251,360 of record OW443328.2, on the reverse strand, counting down.
TCCTACTTAGAACGTAGATCTCAAATCGTGGTAGCATCACGTACATATTATTCGATTTCAGGAGTTTCTCAAGGCTTTCATCTAGCACCAATCCTTTTTACAATTTTATCCATAGTATTTATCAAATAAATGTTCCCCTAAATGCCGCCATTTTTAATCCGCCAATTTACAATTTCCACACTAATATGTTACGATTACGATATATTTATAATGTGTTGTATAATAAAGTGTTTTAATATTAAGTTAATCGAAGGAAAAATCACATAAAATTAACTTTTGGTATGTTTATATTTCCATAGCCAAGTTCGCACCACTATAGTCATCACCGGACATTTATTTCAAGAAATTTGAATTCGGCGTCTATTTGGGTTTTAAGTCAATGCATGCTATTATAGAAATCTTTACATATAAATTTTGCTTCGAAAGTAGAATATTATGTAATGGATAGATTGACTTAACCCAGACGTACCAGAGGTACCGTATAACTCAGACGTTCAATCACAAAAATTGTCTGCATTAAAACGTACAAAATCAATATTGGAGCAAATTCTCCAATAAGTAGGATGTGCTGCAGCTACAATAAAGGAACGGATATATTTCACAACTCTTCTAACACATTTAAAAACAAAATACCTCACAACCCAATGTAGTAGAAGATAAATTATTTTACGATCCTGTACATATAAATAAGGTCGAACTATGCGATAAATTCTCAAATCAAAAATTATTGTAATACTTATTTATTATAAATGTTACATTTAAAGTTTAACTAGTTAGATAATTATTACTTTTTATCCTAATGAATCTACAAATATCATAATTATACGTATTTATCTATAATTGTCATATTATATATCAGAACTATGTCTCTGTAAACGTTTTTGTAAATGTATTATATGTTATGATGTTGATAACCCTTATAAATAAATAAACTTCTTCATTACTGTTAACCTCACTCACTCACAGGAAAATAATTGCTAATTTTCAGTAAATTGTTATTTGGCTGCGGTCTTGTATGAGTAAGCTCGGCCTTTCTAATAGCCTTATGTGTTTAATTGTGTACAAATCTCCTTAGGGTGCAGGTTCAGCAGTGGGTGAATAAGGGTTGTCAACGATGGGAGTTTGGCTTTCACTCAAAGATAATACTTACACTCCAGTTCATTTAAAATAAGTTATAGGAAACTCTAAAACTATTGCCCGTAATTTGTTCAAAGGAAATACGTTTCCGATGTCAATTTTATAGTATGAGAAAATAAATCCGCATTTTCAATTAATTTCAGTCACGTATTGTAATTTTCTACTGTTTCATGGACGTGTTTCAGACTAAGTGTGGAGCATTTTTTTTATTTTACTACTATTATTGACTAAGTATAAAAATATCAAATCCAATCAAGTTTAAATTCAAATCAAAACCAATCAAACTTGGCGTATGGATTAGGTTTGTAGTACAACTAGTCGCTTATGTAATTATTTAATATACACAATTTCGTACCTGCGATCGAGGCAGCCACGACAGATCCTATTAAAGGCAGGAATCCAATTAGTGGAGTTTCGCGTACATTTTTATTGACAACACTATATGTAGCCTAAATCGTTTATTCATTATAGCGACGTATCATGTAATATACGAGATAAAGTGAGGCACCATGTCGTATAGTCTCTGATAAGGGTATTTACATGAGCCTTTCACTATTAATTATCATGTTTAATGTCCGTATCGCGTCTAATTAATTTCTCGTGTACCCTTCCACGATAAACATCCCTCGAGTTTTAATAATGTCAGATATCCATAATTAGAATGTTAATATCTACGCACAAAGCGCTATGGAATATTCATTGTTTATTGGCGATGATTTGTATATTCAGTCAAAGGTCGAAGTATAATATATACCAAAAATAATATGGTCAAAAAAACTACGTTGAGTGGCAGACAAGCATAACGTGTATATGACTACCAAAGTCATTCGTTAAAACAAAATTTTACATATTTGTTATTTTATTTGTTATATCCCTATTGTATATAAAACAAAAAAAATATATTCCTAGTCAAAGTATACACTGCCATCTAATCCCAAACTAAGCAAAGCAAGTCCCATGGGTAGGTAACTGATATAATACTTAAATACATTTTTACTTTTAAATACATACTTTTATTTACAATACCAATACGTAGAAAATACCCAAACCCAGACTAATTGATATGATCATGCATACAGAGTCAAAGTGGCCATTGCTAGCCATTCGACCACAGGCTCGTCAAAATAACAGAATACAACAATCTTAAAAATAATCTGTAGAAATGCGAGCTTATCTCTGATGATCTCTACTAACTAACAAGAAAAACAGTGTATTGACGAGGCATAGAGATATGCAGCATACATTGATCTATAATATCGGCAATATTGACACACAACCAAAGTTTAAAAAGCATGGCCGAACTTCGTGCTTAGCTTCACATGTAACACAGTTGACGTCTTTCTATTTAAATGATACTGATAGAATCCGAGCTCCCTACATCTACCTCGTAGTCTCAGTACCATTGACTTATATATAATAATTGTGCTGTAATATTTAAGCCAAGTAGTATATAATAGATTTTTACAATATTGAGTATTATATACAAATGGTATATAATACTCAATACGGTAAAAATCTCACAATAAGACTTATCTAATATGCTACCCTGGGTGACATATCAATCGATAAACAAAGTCAAAGGTTTGTATAGTTTTATTACATTTAAGTTTTCAGGTCCACGTGCTTGAGACGTAATGGGTGATGACCTGGAAACGAATAGGGCGTCATGTTCAAAGCCGCAATATCTGTTAACGCTATATTTCTCAGAAGCTATCGTGCAATCCTTTGACTTAAACGAACCTATTTGAATTTCAAAAGTGCTTCTGTCGCCATCAAATCATTTTATAGCGCTAAGCAGGTTCGTTCAACTCAGTTTGCATAGATTACGTATATTTGATTCGCTATTGTCGACTCGGTTTGCAGAACACGCCACCGGAAACCCGATAACGGAGTCAGTGACGTATGCGCTATGAATTAGTGCAGCGGAGTGCAGGCCAGCGAACTGCACTGTAGCGCTATCGCACGGTGCCGCGCCGCCACAAGATAGCGTCACGTAAACTCGGCGCACGCCACACGCCCCTCAACATCGCCACAAACTTACCAAAGCCGGCTATTTAACACGCGATTCACGATGCTTCGTTTTACATAAAACACTCGTAAAACTGCCAGCATGAAACCTTTTTTATCTAACCTACAACAAAATGCAAAGTGAAAGCGTGAACGCACCAATAATCAATAGATATTATATACTTTTTCCTATAGTATGGTACCTACTACGCTAAGTATTAAATATGGAAGAGAAGGAACGGTCGATGTTTCCAACTATCTATCAAATTTAATAGACTTTCGTGTGAAGAGAGTATCAATCAAACTTTATTCTATTCTTCGCTTGATACAACGATCTAAGGAATGCTATAAAAAGTTGTTCTAACACATTTCGTCCAATACTTCACTATATTACCGTATTTTACGTCTAAGTCAACTAGCGTTATAATGGTATAGGTTTCCGTCGACAAGGCTTGTATATCAATGAGTCTCGGACCAAAGTACCTCCTCTATATATTTATCACTGACAAAACTCAAGGATATCCAACAAAACATTGAGTCATTCTGTAGTAGTAGATTACTTAGGTATTCTGAATACATAAATCAATCTTTTCGAATTGTTTAACGTTATTATTTTGCATAAGTAAAGAAAATAGCATATTCATGACATTATATTATACATTTTTATTCTAACACTAGCTTTCGCCATCAGTTCTCTTTTATGTATATACTAGCAATTCACCTACCTTTCGCTGTGGCTTAATCTAATTTCGATATTCATTTCTGTTCGTTTCCTTTACAAATCTGGTCCAGGCAATGGAAAACACAACAAAAAAATTTTGAACCGAAATAATTCGTGAAATGTATGAGAATATTCATTAATTTTCTTGTAAAATTAATTTCCTCTTTTTTCTTATGTTTTAATAGTTATTTTGCTATTCGGCATGGAGACAAATCCATCCAGCCGGTCTTGAGTTATAAATGATTTAACTAACCCAACTATGATATGTAAGATAATATTATATACCTGTATAGATGAGGGCAAATACTTACAGTATAATTGTTAAACTAGATAAACAGCCCGAGTTCAAATTGTATTGAAACGTGGGACAGAAACGAGCGTGTCGTAGGCGACTGCGTGTCGACGGGTGCGGCGGGCGGGCGGCGCTGTGGATTTGCCGAATGCTGATTCATTAGGGCGGCTCGCACGTAGCACCCGAACCGCGACTCCGTAGCGTGCTACGACACAACTCGTAGCTATATTTAGCGGGTTAAATGCTACTATAAATTATTTTTAGAACACTACTAGCATTCTTAGTTACATAATCATGACACATCCCTAGTGAATCTAATAAAAACTGTTTTATTACGTATAGTAAAACTATGAAAAAAATATGTACTAAAATTATTTACTTATACTTATATATATAAATATGTAGAATATAGTAGCAGCAAGTTAATTTTCTCGTCTTTTAATTATTTGCTAACCACCAAATCACAATTAAGAAGTAATGCTAAGTATAAAAATAAACCTTAGGGCGTATCTGTTTCGACACGAGCGCGATGGAAACTAATGGTTGCGGTCAGGCGCTTAATTGCGTTAATTTCCTTAATTTTAGTTTTCGCCCGCCCTCTTTAATTTTATATACACTTCCAGTCAGGATATAAATAGTACGATGGCATTTCCAATAAAGATATTTAAATGTCATAAGGCTTCAGCGAGAGGTAGAGCATAATGTAGGTAAGTGTGGGGGACTAAGTCGACTCCCACAGATAAAAAGTAATCAACGATAGAGAGAGCTCGTGCCTTATCACCATCGTAACCTCTGACTTAACATCCATTTGTTTCAGCTAAATGCTACCTTGTCATAATAAGTGCGTGTGTCAACACGGTTTATAATTTGAGAACCAATCAACTAGTAGTATACCGAATTCTTCCTTTTAAGTAACTTCTAGTTCAAGCATTATCTTCTTTTGGCATTATTTTTGCCAACATCTAATAGCACGACTGTCGATGGATACTTGAACAACGTGACGAATAAACCTCGTAGCGTACCCCGAACATAAAAAGGTTGGGAACCACTGCCTCCAAACAGCAGGCAGGATTATGAACCGGGTTTCCAGGGGTCAGATTTAGGTAGTTATGTTGTTGTCTTATAAAGACTTATCGCAAGAAATATTCCGAACTAAAAAGTGTAGATACATCCTAATTTTTACGGTGTCGCTGTGACCCTGGCCCAGTTACCCTCAGTTACGTATAAATGATAGTAAATGGCTTCGAACTTTAAGGTAAAACATTTTTCATCTCCTAAAGATCCAACATTTTTTGCTAATAGAACTGCATTTTTAGGAAAACGTTTGGAATACATTTTCTAAAAAAATCCCGCCAAATGCAAGTCGACTTGTGCACCAAGTATCTCGTAAAATTAGAAGTTATAAATAACTAGACGACCCGGCAGACGTTGTCCTGTCTTCTTAACTATGAGTATTGAATTGGTTCCGCGCTATCTGGCAAATGACTGACGGTTCTGTCAAACGCCATAAAGTTACAGTAGAAACGTTAATATGGTCGTTTAAATTTTCTAATTTTCCGCGCAACTTTCTTATTTATTTGGACACTCGCAACGCCAGAGGTATCACTCGTTGCTGACCCTATAAAAACCTCTTTACGCCTCATCACGTGTGACTACTTTATCTCAGACGTTTGATTTTTCCGAGGCATTGCAGATCAAAGAAATATTTCGTGTGAGTTGCAGACCTAAGTATTTTATATTAATTTCAACTTTATCATTTCACGTGTTCCTGAAAAAAAGTCTTGGCAGACTGATGGGCAGACGGTAAATGAAGTGAATGAATGTTTCATTCATTCATTCACTTCATTTGTCTGTCTGTCAGTCTATCGAGACTCTTTTTTTAGGGTTCCGTACCCAAAAGGGTAAAAAGGAACCCTATTACTAAGGCTCCGCTGTCCGTCCGTCCGTCCGTCCGTCTGTCACCAGGCTGTATCTCATGAACCGTGATAGTTAGACAGTTGAAATTTTCACAAATGATGTATTTCTGTTGCCGCTATAACAACAATACATAAATTATTTTATGTTTATTAGATCTGAAGAATTTGCTAAAAATACCTTACTTTATGTTCGATACCTTACTTTATGCTCGCAAGGCTCCATAATATTTAATTAACTTTGTATTTATACTCTTATTTGAAATAATTTTGTGGTGGAAATATATATCAAGAAGACCCACTCGTACCTACGTCATTAACGGAGAGGGAGGAGAGAAATTGGAGATGTTAAATACCATTTTTAGATTTCTGCACCGATAGATCTCTACAATTTTATTACTAGATTCCACTCGCGGCTTCACCCGCGTTATATTTTTTTTTTATATAAAGGGTATAATAAAGTAAAGTAATGAGAAGGTAATACCTTTGAGAATATGTGTACAAAGGTTCATGATGATCGATTGAGTAGTTTCGGCGTGAAAGCGTAACAAACAAACTCACATTCACATTTATAATATTAGTAGGGATTAGGTATGTTGTCAACTTTTCTCACACATATAGTTAAAAAAAGTAACCATGTACAAATTTCATCAAAATCAAATTCGGTCAACTTAATAATGACTTTTAAAACACATCTTTATTTGTCATATAAGCCTGTATCTATCCACAGCTGTATATAGGCCTTCTCTAATGCTTTCCACCATACGTGAGTGATACCTCTGGTATAGACCGTGTCAATAGGCTGCGATGACTGCTTAACAAGAGGCGGGTCGTATACTTGTTTGCCATCAAAGTATATAAGGAAGGAGATGCTGCGGTGGCAGCGGGGGTGGCGGCGCGCGAGCGATATTTTATGTTGCGAGCGTTAATATGGCTACGGTAACCGCTTCACATCAGGCGGGCCGTATGCTTGTCTGCCACCCGACGTAGTATAAAAAAAAAAAAAAAATATAAAATTTACGCTCACCCATTTCCAGCAACTTTCTTGAGGTCGTTAGTTCATCTAAAGGTGGGGCAACGCTTCATTGCGCTATGCTGGGCCTCTACTCCAGGACTTTCCTCCCCATCTGCCATCGCTGACTCGGCAGTTGTGGCCGGCACACTGCCATTTCAGCTTGCTGATTTTGAGAGCTATGTTGTCGACATAGCTCTCAAAATTTTTGCTTTGGTTCTTCATCTGATTTCCTCGCTCCGGATTCAATCCCTGAGAGAAATTCCGAGCACAGCTCTCTCCAAAGCTCGCTATGCACGTTTTAGGCTTAAGACTTTAGTCTTCGACCTAAAGTAAAGATGTATCGAAGCTTTCCGAAAGCTGCCTAGCCCAGTCGAATTTGTCTATCGATCTCTTTGTTGAAATTACCCCGACCAAGCTGAATGGCCTGCCCGATGTATATAGATGTCTTTAACCACTTCAATAGCTGCATTCAGGATGAGGAAGTTTAGTTTTATTAAAATTCATCCAAAGCCCTGCGAATCGAGAAGCATCTTATTTTATACCATTTAACCATAGGATTATAATACTTCAAAATGAAAGATCAACAACACGTGAGCGTTGGCTCTGGTGTTGCAAGCGTGACTGCTCATCATCAGGCACGTCAAAAACTAACTTCACACAAGACTAATCCTCGATGCACAACAAGCAACACAAGATCTTCTAAATATGTTTCAAATACACTGCCGGTCGCCAGTAGTTATGGGTGTTATGAAACGTAATTAATTTCAGTAAGTAGTTTCGAGACCTATAACTATATAACTCGTTACACGTGGAACGAGAAATAGGTTATATTTCGTAAGCAGTCACTAGAAACGAAACAGATCAATGACATGGGACAGTGTACTTACTAGTTACGATAAAACAAGACTTCTTACCGTATCACTCGTCGAGGAACGAGAAACAGGTTATTCTTCAGTCACAGTGTTATTTGAATAACAGTGTAATATTACGCCTGGAAAGTTTGAAAATGAGTATTGTAGTGAAAATGTAGATGTAACTTTCATATATGTAATTTAAATATACAATAGGCTATTTGACTAACATTTTTTTCGGTTTGATATGTAGGGACGTCTCCATAATATAACCATAGGTGAAAGAATTACTTCGATAGCACAAAAATCTCTCGAGATATTTTAATTTGAAAATCACAATTTTTACACTGCCCCAAAACGCTCCATACAAAAGACTACCGAATTATGACGTCACAGGTTTGTATTATGTATGCATCAAATCAGAAATTTGTACGACAGCTATGATAAATATTACGTTTATGTGATTAGTATCATAATAAAAGTTATTGTATTTTTTATTGCTTCTCCAATGGAAATATTATTTCTTAATAATTTCATACTTTTAAAATGGACTTTCCCGCCAAACTTTGATCGACGCTAAAAAAAAGTCTGACTGAAGATATTAGAATGAAAGTTTGCAGACCATTATAGTTTTGTGTATTTTACGATATTGTTAAATAATTTATACAATTTTTAAACATTGGAAAATAGCCTACGAACAGCCTACATAACAATAGAAATTCAACGATATTTCTATTCAAAAACTGTTACCTACCTACCATTATAAATAACTTACGTACGAAAGGCAACATAACATAGTTTAACTGTATTGTTAAACTATGTAAGCTGTTGTACTGTATTGTTACACTATGTAAGTATGTTGTTAAACTATGTAAGCGTTACTGTAAAAATAACTAATTACATAAAATTACTTGTTTCCAAAATGGCTACGTCCTCGACGTAACAAGTTACGTTTCTACGGAATTCGTAACGACCCAAACCTAGTCACCAGCATCGCTTACGCGCGGCATGCAGCCCCATTGAAGGCGTCTGAAAGAGGCGGCACTTAAAACAAAGCAAATACTTCAACCGCCATTTTTCGAATATTGATCCTTCCGAGGCCTACTAAAGCACGTATCAGCCGATTCAAGCGGTCTAAATACTCCCCGTCAAATAGACCTACATAGCAAGGAGAACATTCGAATAGTTTGTCGACTCGATTCGCTCCAGCATATCGCAATTATTCGAATACGTGTAGAGCACTCGTAACCTGCAGGCACGTGACGTGACTAAGGATGTTTATCAACAGTATTAAGATACTGCCTATTGCGACATCGCAAGTCTATTCATCAGAAAATGCAATTACGTATCGTTGACCCGTAGAAAAGAGAGCGTCGATCGCCTTAACGAAGTAAACTGAAGACTATTTACCTTAAAAGAGTTTAATCGGATTTGCGATTGTTCGATTCCCGAGTAACTTGACTCAGCTTGATAGTTTATTGAATTTTGCTGTATCAGTGTTGTACTGCAGTCTTGTCTTGTAAATGCAATTTACCATTTTGTCATTGGAGGAATGTAGCGGTTTTAGGTCTTAATTTTTAGTAGAATAAGGTACTAAAATGAAATATCGCTATAGATTGCTAAACCATAACAAAGTAGATAAGAGATTTTCTACTTTGTTTTGCATATATTAAAAGATTTTGGGGTGTAAGTGGTTCATCAACATCTTTGAACCTCAGCCAACTTCACCTACACGCGGTGCACCCTGCTGACTGTCAGACGAAGCTCTGGCGAAAAGAGAGGTAGGGAGCCTAATTGTAAGCTACCCGACTGGGTAATGTACCTCCACCTCACAGAATACCGCAGCCAAATAACAATTCCCTTGAGGGTTGTTGTGTTCCTGCGAGTGAGTGAGGTCACCAGAAAGGAAGGAGATGCTGAGTTGGCAGCGGGGGTGGCGGCGCGCGAGCGATATTTTGCGAGCGATGTTGCGAGCGTTAATATGGCTACGGCAACCGCTTCAAATCAGGCGGGCCGTATGCTTGTCTGCCACCCAACGTAGTATAAAAAAATAAAAAAAAGATAGAGTGAATTGTTTTGTCGACAACCCTTATTAATCCTGCTGCTGGGATACGGGTTTCCCCTCAATAGCAGGGACATAGACCATACTCCACCACGTTGGTCAACTGCGGGTTGGAGGAGACCAGTATTTTCATGCCGCCTAGAGGCTACTGAAAGACTTGGATAATTATTATCTAATGATAACAGCCGCCGACGGCTTAACGTGCCCTCTGAAATACGAAAACCTGAATGGCTACGGTCGACGTTGCTTAACTTGCGTTATCGATTAGAATGACGCGCGCAACGACACCATCGAGCTCCTTGTGAAGTCATCGAGCTCCTTGTGAATCATAACTAACACGAATAGAGCATTCGTAAAATCAGTAAAAAAAAATTGAAACGATTCCTCAAAATACAAAAAAAAGAATAATGATGAATACCGCCCAAAAATGGACCAGCTGCCATAACTATTGCAGAGCGACGACGACGCTGTCTCTACAAAATGGAAAAATAAATCAGTCGAGAACGAGAAATAGAAACGTGCAAAAGTCGTCGAAAATAGATGACATAAAAAAAAATGATTCCATGTTCAGGTGTCTCAAAATGCGTTACGAAAAATATTATGTAATAACTTGTTAAAATTTCTTTAGCGTTACGTTACCTACCAAAGGCATTTTACCAAAGGCATTTTATAATTGCTTGTGTCACATACCTTTCAGTTGGGCGATTCTGTACTGATGCGAGTTAACGAACTCCATTGTGCCAAGCTATTCGTCCTATGAGGACTGTCGCACTCTGCAACAATAAAAAAAGAAATACTATTTTGTCCATAATATTGCAAAAAATGTTGTTGGTAAATTTGATTTTCTAGAATATTCTAAAAGTAAAAAAAATGTAATTTAGTTTTCATAAAGAGCATATCGATATATCACATTATTATATTACCTACATGTATCATACGTCATATAAAAATGTACGAGCTTTGCTTTTTAGGCGAAAAAAAGTTTTACCAAATTTTTTTTTACTACGTCGGGTGGCAGACAAGCAGACGGCCCGCCTGATATGAAGCGGTTTCTTAGACCAATTTCCTAGCTATTTCTTATTATGTAGCTAGACTAGATCGATTTTTCGCCCCCGCAACATCAACCGTCGTCAACCCTTATTCATCCCACTGCTGAGATATGGGTCTCCCCTCAATTGAAGAAGTTTAGAGTATACTCCACCACATGGCATAAGGCTTCTCACTTGGCGAATGATAAAGTGAAAATATTTAAACTAATACTTAGCTAACGTTTACAGCTTTGATACCTAAATACTCGTTAGTGACATTTGTATGCGACGACAAGAAAATTATTCTCACACAATGATTAATAACTTTATTGCGAATCTCCTCTCGTTATAAAGTAAACCTATAGATATTCAATTATTTAAAAATATCATTTATCTACTCTCATACTGAAATTTAGAGAATAAAATACTGAAGAGTTTGTTTGAACGCGCTAATCTCTGGAACTACTCGTTCGAATTGAAAGAATATTTTAGTATTAGATAGCCTATATTCCAAGGAAGGCTATAGGCTATATAACATCACGCTACAACCAATAGGAGCGGAATATTTTTTTCCGATTTTTCAATCTATTGAAAAATGGGATAAAAATATTCCTTTTGAGGGCTTACGTTGGTGCGCTGCGTAAACAGTTGAAGTCACGCAAAAATCATGTATGATGCAATTGTTCCCCTTGAAAAGTTCTAAAAAAAAATCCGCGACAGTATATGTCTATCTTTTAATATTGACTGTTCGATAATATTTTGAACAAGATGCCGTACATTTTACAATGACCTTATATCATATGGGTGTAGAGAAAGGGTTGCTATCCTTGGCTTTCGACCCCAGCGCTGGAAATATGTATGGCGTTCATGAGTAAAGTAGCTGTATATGTATACAAAAGGAATTACACAAATGCCGTACAGTAATAAATGACCGGAATATTGCTTCTTAAAATTAAAAATTTGCACTGACTTCCTGCACCACCGCTTTAGTACGGCACCAGGTTTTTTGACATTTATTTTTAATCATCTATAAACTATAAAAAAGGCGGACATTAATAATTAATCGTAATTCCTCACTTGTACCTGGAAAATTCCATTTACTCATGTACTCACCTGTACCGCTCAGAAATGACGGCATAGTGCTCAGAGTTATTTTCTGATATAGTAACAGCCTTCTAAGCGTTATTCACGATGGTTCATTTCACAGGTATTTTTTTTCCATGGGCTCTAGTTTATTATTTGTGCCACGAAATATTATTGTGTGTCTATGCCAAATAAGGCCGCCTTGTTGCACACACATGTACGAGTATAATATTGAAAGACAATGTGTGTATCTGGAGCAATTACATAACAAGCTATACAGTAAAATATCAATTACTTCTTAATTAAGTTCTTTATGTACAATAAAGATACTACAAACAAACAAACAAACAAGTTTCTAAACGACCGAAAGAAAGCTGTAACTTGACGATGTATTTCTTCGAGAGCTAGAGAGAGTTTCGCGAGCAGCCCCCTTACCACCATCTCTTATTGCGATTCAATAACTGAATAGAAAGCTTATTCATACCAATGAATAAGCGACTCTATTTCAAATGGAATAGAGTCGCTTGTTCATTGGTATGAATAAGCAATCTATTCAGTTATTGAATCAAACAACCTCCCCAACCCGTCTGGCCAGCGTGGGGAGTGTAGGCCAAAACCTCCTTCTGTCTTTTGGACGGACGAGAGAGGGTCGTGCTCCTGTAGTGGAGCTAAATGACCTGATGATGATGATGAATAAGAGATGGTGGTAAGGGGGCTGTACTACACTCGATTGTATGTTAACAGTCGACCAATTCTCCTGTTATTTGACACAGATTTACCGTAGAAAGTTTACCAGATTTTGTATGCTTACTTACTTCATAACTTTAACTATTAAAGTTGTAACGACTGCATGTTGAACATGCAGTCGTTGCACTTGCAGTCTGCAGTTGCAGTTAGCACTGTCGTTCATATTGGTACCTACTTTAAATTTCATCAAATAAATGGATATTGTATAAAATGATCAACGTTATCTCACATAGAAATAACAATCAGGGGCTACCTACCGCCGAAGCTAAAGCCGATTGTTATCGTAATTATTAAATGCGAAAATTAAACTATTGCTTAGTTTATTGCTAATTATATATACTCGTAGTTCAGCTGGAAGTAACCCTAAAGCTCTATCGACTAAGCTGATGATTTTTGAAGTAAAAAAACCCATGGCAATCGGCTTCAGCTTCGGCGGTAGAGCGCCTTATCTAATACATGGATTCCAATAAATTGGTTTCCGACAGCAGTCCCAAACCACAAATCACATTTTATTATCTGCATTTCTATACACGACTTAATGCTAAAATTAAATGAAGGCCTAGTGATATCTAAAATATCTAACTAGTTATAAACGTTCAACACGTGCAAACAAAGTGCTCCTCTCTCAAGTTTAAATGAATGATTTCAAAGGCACCCGTTTCATATCCTTCGGGAATTAAACTCGGCATGTTCCACAGTGTCAATAAGTATTTTATTTCATTCTAGTTTCAAAGAGAATTATAAAACTTTTTTATTTACTTTCGAGCAAGTAAAACGCGTTATATTTTGAGAAGTATTTATGAATGAGTATATATTGCCAACCCGCAGTTGAACAGCTTGGTGGGGTATGCTCTAAACCTCTTCGATTGTGGGGGGGCCGTATTCCAGCAGTGGGATGAATAAGGACTGATGTCGATATATATTTTAGGTTATGGATATTGATCGAAATGCTCATAAAATCTCGTTCCAACCGAGTGTTACTTGACTTGAGCCAGTACTTGTATTTATACTTTTGTTATACATAGTTTATTGTTATTTTGTATGTTATCTTTTTGTGTATCTATAAAAAGTAACCGTTAGTAGCTGAGCTATCAACGCTCCGCTCAAACCAAAGGCAAAATCTTCTATTTTTTTTTTAATAATATTTATTTATTCTCTCCACAAAAAGGTCTCTTAAATAAAAGTACTTACAATTTTAGTACCAAGGTAGCTTATGTGGTGAAAGACTGGTGCCTGAAGTAGGTTTGGTGAAAACCTGAGTTACCGGTCAACAGGTCCTCAAGAATTTCCTGATATTTTATTCTAAGAGGTACAAGAAATTAAAACATTGGAACACTGCATTACACTGTTGATATTTCTTTCTTTCAAATTTGGCATACAGGTTAGTCATTATGACGTAGGCATTCGCTAAGAACGTAATACATATTAGAAATTCCCACGGGATACCGGGATACGCACCTAAAAAGTCGCGAGCGCAAGCTAGTTTAATATATTTAGTTTATGTCAAAAGTTTTTAAATAACCACGCTCTACCGTAAACATTTCGTGGGGTTATCAGCAACTAAGAATATCAAGTCTCAAACCCCAAACAAATATCATATTACTGCCAATTAAAATATACCTGGACGACCGAGCTACGTGCTGTGGTTTTAAAGAGAAAACTAATTTTCCCAGATTTGAGACCTAGCTACCTAGCTAGATAGATAGATGGATTTTTTGTCGCCGGAAATTACTAATTTCATCGAAATCGTTAGAACCGCTTTTCGAGATCGTCCTTGTACATATTTTTACATATATATTTATATATACAAGAATGTTTAGTAGGATATTATGTAGGATAGTAAAGTGCAGTTTGCTAGCATGGCGGCTGGAAGAGCCTTTGTTCCTTCCTACGGCAATAGTCGAAACCAATTTGGTTTTCTACTCCGGTATGAATATTCAAATTGGCTCAATCATTGGTTAGTGCGGACAAAAGCAAACAGACAAATAGACTAACGCTATGAGTCGATATTATTGCATGCTACGTGCTGCGGTTTTAAAGAGAAAACTAATTTTCCCAGATTTGAGACCTAGCTACCTAGCTAGATAGATAGATGGATTTTTTGTCGCCGGAAATTACTAATTTCATCGAAATCGTTAGAACCGCTTTTCGAGATCGTCCTGGTACATATTTTTACATATATATTTGTATATACAAGAATGTTTAGTAGGATATTATGTAGGATAGTAAAGTGCAGTTTGCTAGCATGGCGGCTGGAAGAGCCTTTGTTCCTTCCTACGGCAATAGTCGAAACCAATTTGGTCTCCTACTCCGGTATGAATATTCAAATTGGCTCAATCATTGGTTAGTGCGGACAAAAGCAAACAGACAAATAGACTAACGCTATGAGTCGATATTATTGCATGTAAATAATATAGATGGGCGTGGTTTTGGATCCCATAACAATAACATCATTGGTAATCCTGGAGGCCTACTACAAACTCTTAAACGAATATGAATTTCGTACTATGAACTAACTTTTGATAGCAAGCAATATTATGTTTATGTTAAAATGCGTGATTTGGTATAAAACTCGAAAAGGATACTGCTCAATGCGCATATCGTTGTTTCTTTGTCACGTATAGCAGGCAATAGACAAATCATTCGATTGACATCTCTATTATAATAACGCAACAATTTATATATTTATATTAAAATGAATCCCTATTTCCCTTGGTCACAATATCGCGCGTGAACGGCTAATCTGATTTCGCTAATTGTTTTTTTGTTGTATTTGTTATTATCAGGAGAAAGATCATGAAGAAGAATTTTATGAAAGAAAAAAATAAGAAAGTTGCGCGAAAAATTAGAAAATTTAAGAAAACTGAACCACCATACTAACTTTTCTGATGTAACTTTATGACGTTTGACAGTCAGTCATTTGACAGATAGCGCGAAACAAATACAATATTCATAGTTAAGCAGACAGGACAACGTCTGTAACAACGTTATAATATTACTTTAAGAGATTGCGAATTAACTACTCAGAACACAAACAAGTGCTAGTAGAAAATAACGAATTTAAAAAGATTATAAGATATATTTCACAAATACCTACGAAGATAAATATAAAATGATAAATCCCGCCAAAGTGCAGACACGAAACAGTCAACTGGATTGCAAACATGAAAAAGCCATCTCGTGGTTTCTTTATGATTCAATCTGCCTTCAGTGAAATATGGAGAAAGTTCTATCCGTATTTATTTAGCTTCTATAAAACAGGAATATCTAACATTATCTAGGAAATCAAAGTCTTTCTTTTTCAAGACTTCGTAAAAGTACTTATTTGACATCCCACCCAGATAGAAAGTTAATATATTACTCGAAGATATAGGGTAAGTTTGATGTATATGAGTAAGCCGATTTCAGTACAGTTGGTTTTATTTGAAAGCTGGGGGGGGGGGCTACAGCCTAAGCTGAACCAATTACGATCGGATTTTTTGATTGCGAAAATCTAACTCCACCTTAAATTAGCGCTGTTAGTAATAAGCTTAGCTGGTAGGGACGGAGGCTCTACCGATTTAACTGAAAATGTTTGTCACAAATTTGGACATAAGTTCGATTTTCACAATCAAAAAACCCGATGGGAGGCGGCTTCAGCTTATATAATAGGCCCCCTGGTTTAATTTCTTTTTATACTATACCACGGGTGGCAGACAAGCATACGGCCCGACTAATGTGAAGCAGTTACCGTAGCCATATTAACGCTCGCAACATAAAATATCGCTCGCCGCCACCCCCGCTGCCAACACAGCATCTCCTTCCTTTCTGGTGACCTCATTCACTCGCAGGAACACAACATCCCTCAAGGTAATTATTATTTGTCTGCGGTATTCTGTGAGGTGAAGGTACACTCCCCAGCTTACTTTAATTACGCTCCGTGCTTTATTTAGCTTTAATTACGCTCCGTGCCTCCCTTTTCGTCAGAGCTTCGTTTGTCTGTGAGCAGGGTTCACCGCGTGCAGGTGAAGTTGGCTTTGGTTCAAAGATGTTGATGAACTACCACCACTTACACCCAATATTTATATTTTTTTATATAATTTACCGCGCACTATTGTCGCCGATAATATAAAAACAGGAATATGTTCCGTGAACAAATAAAGCAGTGTTGAGGGGTTGAAAATATCATTCATGCGGTGTTGTACTCAAAGATTACAAATTTAGAACTTACCAACTTTTTGGGGTGTAAGTGGTTAATCAACACCTTTGAACCAAAGCCAACTTCACCTGCACGCGGTGCACCCTGCTGATTGACAAACGAAGCTCTGGCGAAAAGAGAGGTAGGGAGCGTAATTGTAAGCTACCCGACTGGGGACTGTACCTCCACCTTACAGAATACCGCAGCCAAATAACAATTCCCTTGAGGGTTGTTGTGTTCCTGCGAGTGAGTGAGGTCACCAGAAAGGAAGGAGATGCTGCGTTGGCAGCGGGGGTGGCGGCGCGCAAGCGATATTTTATGTTGCGAGCGTTAATATGGCTACGGCAGCCGCTTCACATCAGGCGGGCCGTATGCTTGTCTGCCACCCGACGTAGTATAAAAAAAAAAAAAAAAAAAAAACCAAGGCAAACCGATAAACCATTGCCTCAAAAATCGATCGCCTACGCAAATTTAAATAAACTGCCTAATGTAAAGTGAATCTTTCCCACTTAAAAATCTTTAATATTTAAGATGTTTAATTTTGCGTAATTTACGAAACTGAGAGTAAAGGGCACCGCCTCATTGGCCATGCGTATTAAAAAGACTCCTTACTCCTTAGAGATATTATCTTAATGTCTCATGAGAATAACATAAGTTATACTCAAATATAAATCAAGTTATTCTCAAGAGATCATCTTCATTAATTAGATTTTATGTTTTAATTAATATCTAAATCCTAGCAAAAATATTAATCCACGTCACGTCTTGTTTATCCACTCTAAAACTCTATCTATTGCACACATACTTGTACATAGCAGATACTAGGTGAGACATGAGAGGCTATGTCTCTGTCACTTACACGCATACGAGTATAACAGCTCGCTCTAAAAATATCGTATCTGCTTAGTGTGTGATTGCGCAATAATCAATGCATCCTTTTAATTATGCTGTGCTGATGAGTGATGGATACCATAACACAATATATAATACATAGTGTGAATTAAGGCAAAACTAAACTGAAAAAAAATGGCAACTAGAAGGCTTCCCAGTTGACGTTAATGATACAGTTTGCTCATTAAATTGCTTGTTAAAAGTATCCGCCAGTTGAACTTAAAGTTGTGCAAAGACATGCACAAATTCTCTAAAACAAAAAACGACCTAAAACTGCCTTAAGTATAAACAAAATAATAACGTTTTTCTCGTAGTAACTGTACCTACTTGGAGTCAATTTTTCCATCACTGCAGAATGCTAAGCCATTCTTGTTTTAAATACATGAAAAAATTGATTTCGCCTTTGAAAACATTACTTACCTAAGGGTAAGTAATGTTTTCAAAGGCGTAAGTAATTACTTACCTAAGGGTAAGTAATGTTTGTAAAGGTAAGGATTTGACAACATTACTCACCCTTAGATAAGTCATACTTTCAAATGCGAACTCAAAAAGAAGTTCAAAGCAGGTATATTGTAAAAGTCATTGCAAACTCCTAGTAAAAGAGCATCGGTTGCATCGATCTAAAGTAGACATTTTTAGAACTTTTCCGATGTACTGATCTGATGGACCCAAAAACTCATTAATGTACATTACATTGACAAGCTTGGCGTGATATAAAGTCTACTACATGGTAATATAAAAGAAATATATGTAATTGTTTAACTCAGAAATACTTTTGATACAATTACCGAATTATGTGGTTTATAAAAATATATGTAATACCAATTAAATGATTTTAAGGAAATTTTGCTGTTTTCACATTGTTACTTTTTTTAATTTTTTTGTACAGAGTTATTTTCTTGCACTGAAAATTAAAGCAGAATTACTCAGAATACATCCTCAGTTTAATGAACGGGTACAACTAGGTAACATTCAGCCATAAGTCTTCCGGCGGTCTCTCCCAACCGCACGCAATACGCCTTTCCGGTCAACAAGGCACCCACAAATTTTACTTTTTACGACACCACTTGCGTCGTAAATTCACAACAATCCAAATAAGCCTGGGTCGAATAAGCCATTTGTTCCTCAGACTAAGCTGTTGATCCTAGTTTCAAGGTGACTTCGATATCAGAATTTGTCGATTTGGGTTTGGTTGGCGCTATTAATAGTTCGCCGAAAACTGAACCCATGACGTCCGTTTCAATCGAAATTTCCACAATGAACAGTTTTGTGCTGTTTGGATCAATTGGCGCCCTACGATCATTATGCCTACTGTCAACGTAAACCGCACGTCATGCGCACGCTATTGTAAATTGACGATTGCTTGCATCTTGCGTAGAAACAAACAAAATTGTGTTTTCGGAGCGGCAGCGTCGCGTTTCCTTCGTCATACGTTCGTCATGCGGTGGGCGCCGCAGCATGTGAATGTCATGCGATATTTCTCAACGAAAGGATGTGATTTGACGATAGTACTTGAAAGTCGTGGTACCCCAGTTATCGAGATATCCAGTCACAACTGTCACAAGTAAACAAAATCAAACATCACCCTCACTCTAATTCGAAGACATGGTAAATTTTATTAACAGACTCAAGGTAGGCTGATTTTATTCATCACCAACTTTATTCTTATATTCTTACAACTTTATTCATATATTATAAAAACTCCAAATTAACTATTGAATTTTGGTTGGCTTAACAAAAAATTCCCATATTTTAATACATAGTATATTCGATTTTATATTAATGAGTGAACTCACCAAAAAGAAAGGAGTTGCTGCGTTGACAGCAAGGGTGGCGGTAGCTGTACGATATTTCATGTTACGAGCGTTAATATGCCTACGCTAAATGATGTCAATATCGGTAACTGTGACAACCTAAACCTTTTAATTAAACTTAAAAAAAAATCGGTTGTCTGTAAAGTCGGTTTACTGACGATAGTTGAACGAGACAACGTCATAAGAAAATACTGATGGAATGTTTGCATTTTTCAAAAAAAAAATTAATGGAACGACTCAGAGCGAGGTAACGCCGCATACGTCATCTTTTTTCGTGCGTGCAGCCGGCTCCATCGAATTATAAGACGATGTCACGTCAAAAATATTACTTTATTTTTGTTCCTGAACTAAAGATTTTGTGATACAATCGCATGACAAATTAATCACATTAATTAAATAAAATCACTGGTTATGTTATAAATGTATATCGATACCTTAATTTAACCAAATTCTATCAGGTTTAAACAAGAAATAAAGTACCCATAAGGTGGATACTGCAAATTAAACAACAGTCTTATTCAATATTATATCAAGAAATTGTAAAATGATCATTTTTCCGACAGTAAAATCTTATATTATTTCATACAATAAAAAAGGAAACACAATCATTTAGTAACCGTTAGCCGTTCTACGTAATCACCGACGACGCCTGGAAAATGACTTATTTAAAAAGTGGGAATTATTAACTAACTCGGGAAAGGAAGTGCGGTTTCGCCTCTTCCGCTACTCAGTTCACGCAACATGGCCGAACTTCCTGTGCTAAAAATTTATTTGGGTGGCAACGCCGAAAATAATATTTTGAATTATTTACCACGTTTATTAATTACCTACACTTAATTGATCTACCTTATCTTGGGGTCAAAGTAGCCATTTGACCACCGAACTCGTCAATAAATACAGATGTCTTATCATTTGCCTTAATTAAATCTTAATAATTCTTTGAGTTTTTGTAAGTATTTTGCCTTTGAAGCAACCTGCCCGCAACTCGAGTATTCGAATTTCGTATGAAATTTTATGATAACCAGTCCAAAACTCTAGACGTTTCAAAGATTTGTCAGACGAAGAGGCTAAAATTATAAAAATGCATTTGATTCATTATTTAATAAATGACGCTATCAATTTAGTAGAAGACCTATTAATTTAGTAGAAGTAGTTATCTGAATACTATTTAATTAAAATCATAAGAATCTATGTAATACTTCTGGTTTTAATTAAATAGATAATTTAGATAGATTATGGTGCTAAGAACAATAGGAGTTCAGTTCTTGAGCAACTTAACTTTCCACAGCGTATTTAAAAAAAAATCAATGTTTCCTAGTAGTGAAACATAGCTAGATCGATCGCTTCTGTAAATTTCTACATTGTAAATATCACTGAAATCATTGAGCTATTTGCGAAATCCTCATGGCTTAAATACATATTTATACATGCAAGAACTGCTCGTATAATAGGATAATAATTTTAAATTAGAAGCAATCAACTAACGAAAACATCACTTCCCCCTCCCGCACTTGTGCGAGACGGTCGAACTAATCTGTCAGTGCGATTTGATATTGCAAATTAAATATTTCTCTTAATTTGTTTCGTTAAGTGTGTGGGCATTTCGGTGAATTTTGTTCATCTGATCTGAACTTATCATTTCCGCGTTAAATTTTGATCATATTTAGGTTTTATTTGTAAAAGTTGATACAGTGATTATTATTCGCAAACTAGTAGGTAAACAACAAAAATTTTTTGTGCTGCTTCGTGACTAACTACGGCTGCATCACTCGTTGTAAAACAGGTTTGGCCCGTAAAAGGTACGTAATAATTTCATATTTTGATATTATAATACTGGTTTTTATTAGTGTTAATTTTAGTACAACAAAAGAAATACATAAATCTTTCAGTGTTGTCACTTTATAAATTTACCCCAGAATCGGGGAAAATTTTATTTTGATAGGTAATAGTTTTATACCTGCTAACTCGTTATATAAACAAAATGTCAAGTAATACCGATGATCCTGGTGGCACGACACCAATTTTTGGTCGTAGTAATTTGACGCCGCGATCACCGCCGGCAACTAATGCCAAGCGAACATTAGGCGATATATCACCAACCCACTTATCACCTGATGAAAAGCGACTACAGCGGTCAGCAAGCACGGAAAATGTAGACAACTTAAGCCTTAGCACCTCGGCTGAAATTCTTGATTCAAATATTGATTATGTTGAATTTGTTCGCGAATCTTCGGAATGTCTGGAAAAAATTAATGAGATAATTATCGGGCAAACCTCGCGAATTGGTGTAGCAAATAAATCGACAATAATGGGCATGACCCAACGAGTTACCTCACTAATATCGATGCTAGCCATAAAGTCAGCCACAGCGGAAAAATACCTCGCCATTTCTGAAAAAAAGCTCGCGATTGTCGAACGGGATTTATTATCCTTAAAATTAGAGTCCAAAAATAACCCCGTTGCGCCTGTAACTAAGGCTAGCGAGTCGTACGCCGAAAAATTGAAACTTCGCTTGCCAAAGCAAATTAAGCCGGTTCAAACTCGCGAGCCTGTGCCTTGCATAGTAGCTTATCCAACAGAAGAACGATCCGCGGAGTTAACAACATCCGAAGCTACTAAGGAGGCACTTATGAAAGCAATTAAGCCATCCGATGATGGGTTTCAAATTGTAGGAGTCAAGAAAACTGCGAAATCCGGTGTAGTAGTACGCGTTTCTAATGACGCTCAAATTAAAAAGCTGCAATCTATTCAAAGCATAAAATCGGCTGGACTTAAGCTCGAAAAGCCTAAAGGACGCCGCCCGCGTATTATTATAAAAGACATTCCAGATACAATGGACGACACTAAATTTTTAGCCGCGTTATATAATCAAAATATAAAAGACGAATTAAAAATTACATTTCCGGAATACCTAAAAGACATAAAAATCGTGCGTCGTCGTCCTACTGCCTACGGCAGGAAATGGGTGGGAGTCGAAATCTCCCCGGAAATACGCAAACACCTTATTTCGACAAAAGATAAGATTTTTATAGATTTTGCCACTTGTAGATTCGTGGACGATATAGAAGTCGTGCGTTGCTTGAAATGTCAGCAGTATGGGCATGTCAGCAAATACTGCTCGGCAAATAACTCCACCTGTGCCCACTGTGCCGAAGCACACGACTCCCGGGAATGTCTGAAGAAGTCTGAAGCAGACTTCAAACCTACATGCGCAGCATGTAGGCGTCAAAAAAAGACTGCTGACCACAAGATCGGGTCAGAGTCTTGCCCCACATACGCAGCACGGTTAGAATTCAATATTTTAAACACCACCTATGGATAACGTCGTAATTGGACAACTAAATCTACACAACGATAAAATTGCTACGTCTGAGTTGGATAAGCTCGTTGCGGACTATAAGCTCGATCTTGTTTTAGTTCAGGAGCAGTACCAAAGATCTCAATTAAACAGTAAATTTATACAACTTAATAACAAGTCGCGCGCGGGTATATATGCGCCAAGGGGCGGATTTACTATAACATCAATCAATCACCTAATGTCCACTCACTGTGCGGTAGCTGAAGTAACATCTCCATATTTAAGAGTATTTGTAGTCAGTTGTTATTTTCAATTTTCTGACCCTGTGGGTTCGCATTTGTATCATCTACGAAGAGTATTGCATGCTCTTACTGGTCATAAGGTTATTATAGGAGCAGACGTAAATGCATCATCACCATTATGGCACGGCAAGTTGAGAGCGACCGATGCCGACAGACGCTCTGCTGTTGAAGAGTTCATTGCTGAAATGCATCTTCATATTCACAATACCCCTGAAGCACCACCTACTTTTAGTAGCCCAATGGGCGAGTCTTTTATTGACGTCACACTTTCTAGTGCAGACGTCCGAATACAAAACTGGCGCGTTCTTCCTGAAGCTTCTTGTAGTGATCACCGTCTGATTGTGTGTGAGTTCTCCCCAGTTGTTGATAACTTAAATCCGCAACAGTTAATAGGTTTTCAATATAAAACTAGGAACGCCGACTGGGCAAGCTTTGCTTCACTTTTCGCTTCCCGCGCCAAAGATTTTACTCGTAGTGAACTTACAGTCACGGAAAGTGTTGAAATTATGTCTGACACATTCATATATTGCGCTGACGTTGCATTAGGTCGAAAACCTATAGTTAATAACAGACGATGCGATTGGTGGAATGATACCCTTATTAGGTTGCGTAGGCATTTTCGTGCCGCTAGACGTAAAATCTCAAAGTTAAAGAAACGTAACATCGAAGGAGAAATTTATCAAACCGCTCTAAGTGACTTGCGTATTGCTAGATCTCACTATCGCGCTGCTGTTGAAAAATCCAAAGGTAATTTACTAAAACGTATTGTAGAAAGATTAAATAGTGAGGGCCCGTGGTCTCCTCTATATAACGAATTTAAAGCAAATAGGCGGATTGATCAGGCATACGTATCCAATATAAAATTTAATAATTCACATACCCTTGGTGTAGAAGAGACCGCTGAGACAATTCTGCATGCGTTAATTCCTGATGATTGCGCCGATAGTGACAGTGACTACCATCGTGAGGTTAGGAGCGCGGCGGATATGTGCCCTTCCACTCCAATATCAAATGTACCGTCGATGGATGAGTTTATGTCTATTGTTAAAGCTTTGCCTACAAATAAAGCCTCCGGTGATGATAAAATTTCGAATAGAATGATTAAAGAAGCTTGTAAAGTAGCCGCTGAACCTATCTTAATAATACTTACTCGGTGTATTGTAGAAGGTCATTTCCCTGGCATTTTGCGAAGTGGTGTTATAAAAATAATACCAAAAGGCGGTGATAAACCACCAGACGATCCGAAGTCCTACCGTCCTATTACTCTGCTGCCGTCGTTGGGTAAGCTGCTTGAGCGCTTGGTTGTGCCACGGTTGCTGCCCGGTGGCCCACAATTTCATAAAAATCAGTACGGCTTCACCATTGGCAAGTCCACTGTTGATGCTGCGCTCGCAGTGCGCAAAGTTGTTGAGCTCTCGGAGAGCAAGTATGTTGTAGCTATTTTCTTAGATATCTCAGGTGCCTTTGATAATGCTTGGTGGCCAATGTTGTTGCTGAAACTTAAGGTGAGAGGTTGCCCTAGCAACATCTACTCTCTCATTCGATCGTACTTTTTGAATGGTACAACTAAATTAAAACTTGGCCATTATGTTGCTTCAAAGGTGCTCACGCAGGGCTGCCCCCAGGGTTCAGTGTTGGGACCGTATCTCTGGAATATCGGTTTTGATGATTTTTTTAGCCTACCCTTACCGGAAGGGTGCTCGTTAACTGGTTACGCTGACGATGGTCTCTTATTAATCAATGCTAATTCAAGATCTAGCATAGAGAAACTAGCCAACACTAGCCTAGGCTTAATTTCAGATTGGGGTTATCGTAATCGTCTCGACTTTGCGCCACATAAAACATATCAACTCTTGCTTAAGGGAAATTTACAGGTTTCACCGCGATTTCATTTTAATGGAGTATCAGTTGCTAATAGAAGTTCGGTTTGTTACTTAGGTTTGCTTTTGGATAGAAATTTTAATTATATTGAGCACATGAAGCAAGTAGGTGAAAAAGCAAAAAAGAATTTCTATGCCTTAACACGAATTTCTACCTCTACGTGGGGATTAACTTTCAAAACGTTAAAAACTATTTATACCGCCACATACTTAGGTTGTGTTACGTACGGTTCACCTGCGTGGGCAGATAGGGCTACTATAGGTGCAGCACGTCGTAAATTGCTTCAAAGCCAGCGCCTTGCTCTGATATTTTTATGTAAGTCGTATAGAACTGTAAGCACCGAGGCACTACCCGTGCTAGCAGGTGTGTTACCGGTAGACTTAGAAGTACAACGCCGCGCTTCAATGTACTATACATCTAAAAATATGGTCCCTGATTTCTTGAAAACGCGTGATCGTGAAAAAATAGTTAGACTGTTCAAACCTATTAATGAAGTATTTGAAACATTGCTGTCTGAATGGCAGGAAAGGTGGGAAACTTCTACCAAAGGACGCCACTTGTATCTGTTCTTTCAATCGGTAAGAGATAGATTAAAGAAAAAGTGGTTAGAAGTCGACCACCCCGTTGCGCAATTTTTAACTGGACATGGCAATTTTAAAGCTAAACTCTTTTCGTTTAAATTAGTGCCGTCGCCCTTATGCGAATGTTCTACTGCTAATTCTGAATTCGATCAAACAGCACACCATGTTCTCTGGGAGTGTGATCTTTGGCAGCGGGAGCGGGATGACATGTTGAATTCATTGCAAGTTGCATCCGGGGTAGTATACTATTCAGATTTGGTAGCAACAAGGGAGAATTACCAAGCGTTCAGACGATTTTGCAATTCATATTATTGGAATCGATGTGTTAGGTAACAACTCAATGTTTTAGCTCCCTAATAGTGTTAGAAACTTAAAATCCGTGGTGCACGGCAGTTGAGCTTCACTTGACTAGCCATCTCTTTAGGCTTTTAATGCCTTATTTGCCATATTGCTGTCTCTCAC
This sequence comes from Hypsopygia costalis, assembly GCA_937001555.2. Taxonomy (NCBI): domain Eukaryota; kingdom Metazoa; phylum Arthropoda; class Insecta; order Lepidoptera; family Pyralidae; genus Hypsopygia; species Hypsopygia costalis. The sequence continues at coordinate 16,225,098 of OW443328.2, read as the reverse complement.
ATTGCTAAGAGGGGAAGTCAAATTCCAAAAGCTTCCTACTCCTACTAATTTCTTCTGATTAAATTCGTTGTGAGTTCCAAGGCAGCCGTAGTTTTACCCCTGGGACTGCAATGGACTTCATTGTTCATTGCCTTTTTTGGCGGTCGCCGCTGTTAATCCTGGCTACACAGGAGATACAGTGGTGGGAATGTGTGGTGGGCCCCCGTCCCATAACGAAAACATGCAAGACAATATAATAATGTGTATTTTAGCAAATAATACCCTAGCTATCTTTTCAAATCAGTTACAAACAACATGCAACATTCCATTTGATAGAGTCACTCGTGAACTAATATTCCATATTCACGTCACGACAGATACTCGTACTACAATGAAACCCGGAACCTGAATATGGTAAGCGAGTGAGCAACCACTCCGCCAAATAGGTCGTTTAATATTTCATGACTTGAGATGTAGAAAACAGCAGCGTTTGAAAATTCTCATGCAAAATGCAAATGTAATTTTTATGCAGGTATATTTCAACGCTCGCTGTGCACAGACCTCAATATCAGTAGCTACTCTAACTTGAGGGTTGGGTGTTGAAGTCGTATTTTTTTCCCAACTTGTACCTACCGATTTTTTTATATCCATCAGTATAAAGATTTTAATAAAAGTTTGAGGCTACCACAGAGAAGTAAAAATTGACAGTCAGGGGCGGACTATGGCCTAGGCAACCTAGGCACGTGCCTAGGGCCCGTAATTTTTAGGGCCCGAAAATTAGGTTTTTAATAAGATAAGATAAGATAAGATAATTTTTATTTGCGAAAATAAGGTGTTATAGGTGTTATATAATTACATGTCCAACTTATTCTACCCTCGCAGGGGCGTGCAAATATTTACTTACATTTGTTTGAGTTTATTTCTTAACATCATTTTAATAATAAATAATTAGCTTATATATTTTAAAATTAAAATTACATTTCAATAAATTTGTCATTTAAATATTCCTTAACAGTATAATAACATTTATTCAATAGCCATTCACATAATTTCTTTTTAAACAATGTCATTCTTAAAGTTTTAAAATGGTCAGGTAGATGATTGAAAATTTTTATTGCCATGCAGTGCACATTGTCGGAATACAAAGCTAGCCTCTGTTTAGGAACAACTAATCGGTTCTTATGTCTACTTCTCGAAGATACACAGTCACCATGTCTTATAAACAGATATTGGTATTTTTGAACAAAAAGACACATTTCATAGATATATAAACATGGAAGGGGTAATATATTAGATTTTTTAAATAATGGCCTACAGCTGTCCATCATATCAGCATTATATATGGCACGAATACATTTCTTTTGACATACAAATGCTCTTGTAATTGTTAATACTTAGAGTTCCGTACCCAAAGGGTAAAAAGGAACCCTATTACTAAGGCTCCGCTGTCCGTCCGTCCGTCCGTCCGTCTGTCACCAGGCTGTATCTCATGAACCGTGATAGTTAGACAGTTAGTATACAAATGCCATGTGCAGGGTGTCGGACACTACAGAAGTAAGCTAAATTGAAATAATAATATTTGAATCATTAGGGACTTCTATCTATATACAATATATGACATAGGGTATTTTTTATACCGGAAAATCATCTTATTCTTAAGGAGAAAAGAATCATCATAATAATAACTAACGCTGACGAAACCGCCGGTAACTGTTAGTTAATTATAATTCTAATTTGTAACACAAATTATGTGTTTTGACAAAAGTAATAACTACATAGATACTCATTTTTCATAGCACAAACTAATTTTCAAAGTGTCACAGGCAAGTCTGTCGCAACATGGAAGAAAAAAGAAATAAAAACAGCAAACCTGCCATTTGTCATTACCCGGTGTCCACGGCCGACCAGACAGAAAGTTTACGAGGAAGCTTGCACAGAAAAATGTTTCGCTTTTTGTTTCGTAGTAAAAATCGAATCGAAATTAATGAATATCGCTACGGTAACCGCTTCACATCAGGCAGGCCGTATTTAATATCAAAAGGGTGAAATGGTTGTCTACCACCGACGTAGTACAAAAAAAAAGCTATTTACCTACAAATGACTCTATATTATGACTGAACAAAATCACAGTATAATTTTTTGCAATTCATTCATACAGTATGCGCATTCTATATCGCTTTCTCGATCCGACTTCGATCCAGGACAAAAATATAATCGTTTTCGCTTATTTGATCTCACGCATAATACACACCTCCATGCCACGGTTGGTGGACGCCAGTGTTTTCTAGCCGCCCAAAGGCCACTAACTTGGCTTAACGACTGTCGACTAAAGACAACAACCGGGACCAACGGCTTAACGTGCCCTCCACAGCACGGAGGAGCTCGAGGTAAATAAACCCATTCATGGACATTCTACAGTCGATGTTGCTTAACTTGCGTGATCGATTAAATTGACACGCGCTACGACACCATCGAACTCCTCTATATATGGTGACATATGTATGCATACACACCTATGTCGTGCGTATTATCAAGTGACAGCGGGGGTGGCGGCGCGCGATCGATATTTCATGTTACGAGCTTTAATATGGCTATGGTAACCACTCCACATCTGGCGGGCCGTATGCTTGTCTACCACCCAACGTACTATAAAAAAGTAGCTACAGCGTGCGCCACTACCTTTATTGGGTGGAAACGTTACGTGATCTCACTCGGTTATTTCTAAAATATGCAAGATATTGAAAAACTTATTGCTGATCCAAGAGTGCTTTACAAGCTCTATCAAATGGTATTAGTAATCGTATATGAAATAAACTGAATCTATTCGAAAATTCAATGTTTCCACCTACATACGTCATACATATAGTATGACGACGTGGAACGCAAAGAGAGAGATTTTAAAATTACTCGTGTATTTATTATCTATTTCAATGATTGATGCAACTACAATACATATCTGGTTATTAAGAAGTGTATAGTATCTTTTACCTAACAAATGGATAAAAAAATCACACTTAGAGTGTAGTGTTAGGCTGGCAACGGATCGGCGACTCTTTGTGTTGCTGATCTCCATCAGCGGTGGTGATTGTTTTACACCAGGTAACCCACATGCTTGTTTGCCCCCCCCCCCCCCCCCCTCATATGTATAAAAGTGTATGTATATGTATTTATTTTTTGGGACGGGGGCCCACCGCACATTCCCACCACTGTGTCTCCTGTGTAACCAGGATTAACAGCGGCGACCGCCAAAAAAGGCAATGAACAATGAAGTCCATTGCAGTCCCGGGGGTAAAACTACGGCTGCACAACGAATTTCATCAGAAGAAATTAGTAAGAGTAGGAAGCTTTTGGAATGTATATGTATTTATAAGCAAAGTATTTAAGAGTTTGTCTATGTGCCCAGAACGATTAATGAACGATAATCAAATCTATTCAGGCGTTTGCATCACTTCCCGCTCGCCACCTTACATGTCAAAAACTGAAAATCTAAAAAAATATGGGATGTGGCAACATCAAATTTGCGGTCTATCTAAACGGTTTAAAATTTAACGGTGTCTAAATGTACGGTCATCTATTTTGTATTAAACAATTATTTGATACCATATCATGGAGCTAGTAAAGTATATCAAGGATCAGTAATCAGTTATTTGATATCTTGTATAGTTTCAAAAATAACCTAGTAAGATCACGTGTAGTCTCCAACCTGTAAGTACTCGTATGTATTAACCCCATGAGCAGTAATAGCAAGTACGTAAAGCATCGATCTCTATAATTACTTCAGCAATAGGCATTATTAATGACATTTGGATAGTCGCAAGAGGTTTATGTGGTGTACAATTTATCGATGACTCAACGTATATGTAAATTTACATACTTACCAAATAATTATTTTCATAGTTCAGACTTATACAACAATTTATGTAGTTGCTAAAAAATCTGCCATTTCAAAAGCAGAAAGAAAAAAGTTCTCGTAAAAACACAAGTGCATACCGGGAGCGGCAATTCTTGTTACGAGAGTTCGTGAAGCGTTAGTTATAAACTGAAAACGTCGCGTCGGCAAGTTGCAAGCAAAGAAGGCTCCAGCGGGTCTAAGTAAGCCACTAAGCCGGCGCCCTTTGAAGCTCTAATTTAAAAACTTCATTCTACTAGCAAGACTGGGAAACTACCATTTTCATTATATTATGCTCTTAATAAATCTTTTTCCCGGTGTTTATCAATGTAGAGTTAAATTAACATGAAAAAAAAACAAAACATGGTTACGCAAATCTTATTCGGTATTTATATTGGTTAAATACAATTCCTAACTATTTCCAAGTCAAATGTAAGATATTCTATAAATTGTAATATTGTTATATTAGTATTTGATACAAAAATAATTCGAAAAAAACTTTTAAATATCAATTTAACTATTTTGCTTTAAGTAAAACCTAAGTATGTAACTTAAATAAAGTCGAACGAGAAACCAAATCCAAAACATAACTATTCTCTAAAATTTGCTATCATTACACAACAAATTTTTCCTCTAAACCAGTAGGTATTAATTCGGTAAGTGTTACTTCCGATAAACGCCCCATGACACGGTAAACTGCGTTTGGCATAAAAGTAAACAAAGCTTTCAACGTTGCGTGCTCAAACACATTTTAGTTCTCAGGAAAATATTTTTCAGTGTGTACAGTCGACAATGTAGATAATTAAACATAAACCAAGGATTACAATAAAGATATCTCTTATATATAAAGATATATAGTACTTTGGAACTTTAGGCAAACTGCTGATTTAATTTAATCACATACATAAATGCACTCGATTTTCGACTTAAACATTAGGATCAAAAGGATAGTCCTACCTGTACATTTCCTATCCTTCCTGTATATATCTAATAATAAATCTATAGTTATTGCCACAAAAATAGTTTTCTTTGTGATTAATTTAATGTATATAAAAATTACAGAGAACAAGTTACCGATTTCCATGACGATCATGGTATCGTACTAAAAACAATTTATACATAATTATCACGTATTATGTTTTTGAGGGGAGGCCCATATCCCAACAGTGGGATAAATAAAGGTTAACGACGATGTTTATTTTAGCGACTTTAGCAGACCATCACCATCACATAACAGCCAGATTTTGTCACAGGGTGCATACAGTGATTTTCGACATAACACTAATGGTTGGTAATGTCTTGGCGGTGTTACAAGGAAGGTATACGTAATCCAACCATATGATACTAATATTTAGTTCTATAAGAATTATAAATATAATTATAGTAACTATGTAAACATGCCTAGTAGCACATACGTTAGCAAGTAGTACAACTCGCATTGTTATCCTTATCCTTAGTTAGTTGTTTTCAGTAAGATGCCGATTCAGGTATACGTTTACTACTATAAAAACGTTTATATCGTGTCTATAATTACCTATAAATTATATGTTTCTAGGAAAAAACAAAAGCGTATTTCATAACATACCAAGAATAGACACGTGTTTAACCTTCACAGTTTTATTTGATATTTACGAGTATAATTATAAGCAGATAGATTGTATATTTTGTCTACGATATAACCGGTAAGTGCTTCTCTAAAAATATTGCATTATTTTTAGTCTATGCTTTTGTACACAATGAAGACAAGGATGTTTATCGACACATTGAAAGACTAACGTTTCCTACCACGTTTGTATGGTTAAATTTATCGTTGATTAATGACTTTTTATCTATACCACACTTGAGAATATACGTACATACAAGTTCGTACGTACAATCCGTCTATATTTATTAGAGCCACTCACATAAGAAACCGCCTAAAGTTTATCCGAACAAAGTGAATAAATAATACTTGGTCTATGATCCGAAACAGGATCCGAACATTAAAGTTAAGGAAGTATCTGACGTGTTTCCCTCTTCTTTTAATGTTTGGTCGTTTAGGTGAAGAAATATCAAGAAATTAATCGAGAAGTCATGGGATACTATCGCAGTGCTAATCAAGCAGTCTTCACCTGAATTTTACCACGAGGAATATCTCCAACCTTTTGTCTGGTCACTTTAAAAAAATATATGAATATTATATCTATGTTCTATTCTTATCTAAAAACCTATATATATTTTGTCTATAAAGAAAAAAAAAGAGTTACGCGATAAAAAAAATAGAAATTTACCTACAAATAAAAAATATCCCCAAGATGTCGGTAGTCTCCCCAGAAGACTGGCAGCATTACCTTGGTGGATAATTCTCTGAGCAAGGGAATGACCAGCCTTGTAATGACAGCACGTGTCGACCAATTGTTGAGGAATGTCTCTAAATCCCTGTCTTAATATATGCATATAACGAATGAATGAATACATGAAGTTATGCCGTTTTCCTACTGTATATAAAATTTCTCGAAGGCGCATTTCAACGTATCCACCACATCATTCGTCTTTTTGTAGTCTTAGTAAAGGGTCCTAGTTTGAGGGTTATGCTAATGAATCGTCACCAAAAACGTAAATCAACGTCGTTTAACCGACTTTAGCCAACTGAGATTAATAAAGTTGTTGGTGTTGTCAGTGACGCCATAATCAGCAGAGCCCGCCCGCTGGACCAACTTTGTGTTAGCTTACTTAACCTTTGCCCCTGGCTTGTTTGTACAGACGTGGCCATGGAAAATTAAATACATCACGCCAACTAATTAAACAGAATGTTTTGATTATGTACGCAATTTCAATTTGCTAAATTAAAAACGTTAAGAGATTTTGCCTTCCCTTTATAGGGCGGTGTAAAACGTTGTTACTGGTTAAATTAATTTGATTGGATAACAAGGAGCACATGATTGAAAATGAATTAACCTATATAGGGAAAGAAACAGTAGGCGCATTACTATTTTTTTTTTTATACTATGTCGGGTGGCAGACAAGCATACGGCCAGCCTGATGAGAAGCAGTTACCGCAGCCATATTAGCGCTCGCAAAATTAAATATCACCACACCGCCATCCTAGCTGCCAACGCAACAACTCCTTCCTTTCTGGTAACCTAACTCACTAGCATGAACGCAACACCACCAAAGGGAATTGGTATTTGGCTGCGGACACTCTGTGAGGCCTCAGTCGGGCAGGTTACAATCAGGGATTGAAAACCGGTACAAATTTGGGTTCCGGTTCGTCATTTCGGTTCGTAAAAAAGTACATCTTTTCGGTACGGTTCCGGTTCAGGTTCCGGTTCGGTTCCGGTTCCAAAGAACCGGTTGTGAATAAAGGTTCCAATATACCGGTTCCGAATTAAAGGTTCCTTAAGAAGAAGGGATACGTTCGACCGTGTCTGGCATATTTCTTCTTTCTTGCAGCTGACAGTTAGTAGACAGCTTGGACTAATAGAACGCAACTTTAATTTTCTACTACTGATTGTAATAATAACATTAACAATAATAATTCCCATGCTTCGAAGTATGGGAATTTCCTTTGATTTTTGATTGAGCGCTCATAAATCGCAGAATCATGCCTCAAAACTCAAAACCTACAATGCTTCAAAACATTTTTTTGTTGTCGTGTGGGTCACCTGGTGGAAAGTAATCACCATCGCTCATGGAGATTAGAAACACCAAGGGATCGCCGATCCGTTGCCAGCCTTTTAAGGGAAATAAAGACTCTGTTCTTGAAGGCACCCATGTTAGTTCGGAAATACCGCTGATGGAAGTTGATTCCACATTTTCGTGGTACAAAATGTCTTAGGAAACGTACTGTAGTAGATCGTCAATTATCAAGATGATATGGATGGAATTTTAATTTATGTCGAGTTGTACGATAGTGGAATTCAGCAGTAGGTATCGAATCAAACAGCTCATCCGAGCACTCCCCGTGATATAATTTGTATAGAACGCAAAGAGACGCTACATCTCTGCGTGTAGAGAGATCATTGGGTCACCGACGATTCGAACTGCTCTTCGTTGTATGCGGTCAAATAGAGCAAACAAGTACTGGGACGCACCGGCCCAGAGATGCAAACAGTATATTGCATGTGAGGTCGAACCGGGGCTTTATATAGTTGAAGGCGGTGTCGGGGTGTAAAATACCATCTGGCTTTATTGATGACACCAATCTTCCTAGAAGCCAGTTTGGCCTTTGCATTCCAAGTGGTAACACTAACTAACCTTCCAATCGAAGGCACAATCAACCAAAGGCGCTACGAAACAAACGAATGGAGACTTTTTAGCGACACAAAACTCTGTCTTTGAGGGATTTAGCTGCACCAAATTCAATCTACCCCAATCCGAGACGTGTCCAAGGGACGTCTTAAACTCAGACATAAGTTTTGTTCGGTACTCATCGACGCAATTCCGAGAAACATTACCTTGGCCAGTGTATCTTACGTCCACTGTACTGTCATCGGCATAGTAATAAACGTTGTGTATAAACAGCAAGTCATTGATATGCAGAAGTAACAACACGCATACACACACAGCCTTGTTATTCAAGGGTTTCAAAGCATTCAAGGGTTAGTGGGTCCGAGCGTGGTCCGTCAACTACAACTTTGATGCTGCGCTCAGTGAGAAAACTGGCAATCCATATACAAAGCTTCTCAGGCCCAAAAGAAGCCCAAAAGAAGGAAGCTTGGAAAGTAATGCTTTATGCCACACCCGATCGAAAACTTTTGTAATGTCCAGACTAGCAGCCAAAGCCTCGCCCTTGCTTTCCACTGACTCCAAACGGTGAGTCAAATATACCAGAAGATCACCAGCTGAGCGACCACGGCGGAAGCCATTTTGGCGATCATTTATCAGCTGGTGATCCTCTAAGTAGGCTGTTAGCTGTTTGTTAATAATAGTTTCCATGATTTTCAAAAATATGGAATTTATCGCAATTGGACGGATAGGGCCTATAATTGGACGGATTTAAGCAAATGCCTTTTTCAGGGATCAGATGGACTAAAGCCTCCTTCCATGAGCAGGGGACCACGCCAAGTGAGTACCGAAATAGACGTGTTAAAATCGGAGCCAACTCTGGAGCACATGTTTTTAAAACAATAGGTGGAATGCCATCCGGCTCACTCGACTTATGGATGTCCAGGGAGAAGAGCGTCCTACGCACAGCTCTTTGCAAGAACTTAATATCTGGCATAGAGTTCTCACACCGTGAGATGGTTGGCGGTGTTGCTCCCTGATCACCGAGAGTCGAGTTAGACACAAAGAGAAATCCCAGGAGATCGGCCTTTCCCTTGCAGTGTGGGCCACTGAGTCATCCACTCGGTGCAATGGTGGAAACGATGACCGATAGAGGTTACCTTGAACAGCCTTGGCGAACGACCAGAACGCTCGAGATCTAGAGGGCAAGCGCACTAATCTCTCACTAATTTTGCTAACGAATTTGGACTTTGCCCTGGCGATGCAGCCCTTAAAGGATCTTGACGCAGCGTTGTAATTTTTTTTAAGGACACCGTTATTTGCATCTCCAGCTGCCTAAGCTACGGACCAGGCTCGGTAAAAACCCTGCTTATGACGCAACGCGGCTTTGCAATACCCACCGCACCATGGTCGAGATATGCCATCAATGGGCACAGCAGAATTGGGAATAAAAAGTTCCATGCCCTGCAGAACCACATTAGCACAGGCGCTGGGATCGTCCAACGAAAAGCAAACCCATCCCCAAGGGTAGGAGACCAGGAAATTTTACGCAGCCCATCCCTGTTTGCTGACCTAAATCATTATTGATACATTCACGATCATGACATGAGTTGTAAATTTTAGAATTTTGTAACTAATTAACTATACATACTTAAATTAAATACGTACGGCATTTTTTTATTATAAAATTAAATAAAAAAATTTGACGTAGCGCCCGTGTGGCCGGCAATGCGCCAAAATTATTACGTTGCGATGGCGCTGCGCGGCTGGCTGCGGAAGGCGGAGGATCGTATCTGGTGGAAAGCATTGGGGAAGGCTTATATTCAGCGGTGGGTAGATACAGGCTGATGATGATGGCACTGCGTGGACGTACTGTAAGTTTAATTCAAGTTCGGACAGGATTTAAAGAAGAACCTGTAAAATTTGGGTTCCGGTTCGGATTCTAGTATCAGAACCTCTAGGTACCGGTACTGTACCGGTATTTCGAAATATCGTATATTATCGAAAAGGTACGTAACCTTTTCGATCCCTGTTACAAATACGCTGTACCCTTTGTCTCTTTTGCCAGAACCTCTTTCGCTATAAGCAGGGTGCACCATGTGCTGGTGGGATTGCCTTTGGGTCTAAATGTCGTGGTGGCCAGTTTTTTATATGAGAAGAGGGCAAACGATCATGTGGGTCACCTGATGGAAAGCAATCACCACCGCCTATGGATCAGCAACACCAAGGGGTCGCCAATCCGTTGTCAGCCTTTTATGAGAAATAAAGACTCCGTTCTAAAAGACGGCCGACGTTGTTTAACTTGTATGTTCGATTAGAGTGCGCCATGAAGCTCCTCTATTATAAAATTATGACATTCTTAATTAGAAATAATTAGATTTTATATTTGATTTTATTACACCAAATACATCCGTGTCTTTTACCGTAGGTATCTAATACTGTGTATAAAATATATACGTAATCATATTAGAAGTATTTTTTCTTTACATAAAATATAAAAGCAATATTACGCTAACTTACTCTAATATCGGTTTCAGTCACAAAGCATTAGCTGATACAGTTAAGCCCACCTGATACACTTCGCTTTCCCAAGACTGAAATAGGAAGAAAGTTATCCAACTTATAACAAGATTGGATCCAACCCTCTCGTGCACCTTCGTGGCGACCTAGCGACCGTCTTCTTTTTATCACGCGCTCTACTTCAAAAAACTTCCGACATTCAATCGACAAAAAAGTATTTTAAAAAGTATACAATTTCCTCGGCTCACTTAAGGAAATTGTGCCTGCGCTCAGAAAAATTCGTGGAAGCAATTACAAAATATTATTTTTATTTCAACCTGTTTTTGTGACAACCACTGTGATGACTTCATTCAAGTTTTCTCATTACCTTGTACTTAGCTTTTCAATTCGTAATACAAAAAAAAAATGTTATTAAAAAAACTCCATCTGTTTACGCGGCGTTGTACCGTGTGCAGTTAAAAAAGTTAAAAAAAATCGGATTGCACTCCGGGAGTGCCGGCAGAAGTGAAAAATTGAACATTAACGTTTTGAATATTTTGGAATAGTTAGGGAATAATTTCGCACGACTTCCTTTATTTATCAGTATAAATGTACTATCATTTACTTGGTAAAATACAATATTCATTTATTGCGCTATCGTACACAAACATAACATTAAAAATAAACAGCAGGAGCAGGCATACATTTTCGCCGCGCGGTAGAAAGAGAGGGGGATATCACTTCCTCTCCTACGCAGCTCCGGTGGTCAACGCTCCCTCCGTCTTATGAATTTTCGATTAGACCATGTGTCCTGACGCGAGTTTAACTTTTTTTACCTATCCCAAAAAGTGCACAACGCCGCTAAAGAAGCTTTCACTTCAAAAATGTAATATGCGATTGTCTCTGTCTCTCCTTTTTACGAGTCTACGTCTGATGATGTGTGACAATGATGCAAAATGAAGGTGCGCAGTAATTGATAACCGTGTTTTGTAAAGCAAAACCATATAAATTCTGAACTGCTCGAACTAAGCCATCAACTCACTGATGAAATAACGAATTATCGTTCGGGTATTTTACTAATGATGTGTTTCATGAAATTCTAAACTAACATTTCTTTCGATATATGGCATCGTTTGCAGCTCCGAAATGGGTGGTCCTATATTTTTTTTTATGTTTATCCACAATGCGTTCGCGCGTGTTCAGGTAAATATAGCAAAAGAATTTGGGATAATTGTTTGTCTCGTGCGGGGATCGAACTCGCGACCTCTGAGTCAAGGTGGCCATTGTAAGCCATTCGACCACTGAGCTCGTCATATTATCCTAAAATCTAATGTAATTCAAATAATATAATTTTTTGTATATGTACCCAATTATTATGTTTATTATATTTAATTGAGTATTGATTTGATTTATGACATTATTTAGCGAATTGGGAAACTGTAATGCTAATAATTGTATGAAATAAATAACTAATCCGTCCGTATGACTTGTTCAGATCACATATGGAATATATGGAAGTCTATACAAAATTTTAAGTTTCTATGTTCAAGGGTAGTTCAAATACTTTACCTTACTATTCAATATAGTTCGACTAAGCGTTAAAATAGTCCATAAAACTTCTAAACACTTTATTCTTTAGTATTATTTTAAGTACTTTTTGTTGGTTTTCTTTTAGTTACTGAGAATTCACTGAATTGGATTGTACATTTGATGATTATTTAATTTAAAATGTAGTCCATATCGTTTTTATCGATCTCCTACAGATTTAATTCAACGAGATGCTACTTCTATTTTGTAACTTTCTGGATGGTGTCGAAACATATTGCTGGGTATAAGCGGCTCACCACTAACTTTATGCTCAAAAGTCAACCTCAACTGAACGAGGTGCACCCGGCAGATTAGCAAGCAAGGCTATGGCGAAGTAAAGTTAGAAAATGTCTAGGCCGACTGAGGTAGTACCTTCACCTCACAGGAGACCGCAAAACAATACCCTTGAGAATTGTTGGTGGTGGTGGTGAATGGAGAAACCTGCGAATGAGTGAGAGCAGCTACCAGCGCACCAGCAATACTCCTTGATTAGAGTATATCTTCAACGCTGCTAAAATGCGGATAGACGGAGGCCATTGTTTACAAGCCGCCTAAAGCCCTTAGCCTTGGACACACCCTGACCACTCCATACAAAAATCCACAACACAAACAGACCGCGTCTGTATAAGTACAAATGTATGTCTAAATGTACTGTGTAAACGAAGTCAGTACCCTTCGCTATGACGTAAGACGATATACTTTAGATAATACATAATATAAATATCTTTAATCCTTTATTTTGAATTATTGCGATTATGGGACTGCTTTAAATCCAGCTAAGTTACCGTGCTGCACTAAATATACGTAAACGCACGTAATATATGTAAACGCAGGTTGCAATAAGTTATTATACAATCTAATGTCGTGGTTGTCTATTGAAGATGTGGAATAAATATTAATGTTCAAAATTCCAAAAACTTCGAACTGTCGAATCAAATGAATCAACGATTTCGACGATACAATATGGAAAACACGGTTATCGGGCGTGGTATAATAAAAGCTGGTATTTTTAATAATGTCACGGATACTTCATATATTATTAAACATGTTATAAACAGTAAAATAAAACTACATTAATTACTTCAATTTATCTTACTTATCATCAACAAAGTAACCAAACGCGCCCGCATCCACCCAGTAACTAAATGAAATGTTGCCACGTCGTCGTCGCAAAATAAGCGTTCTTTGTAAAACAACCAACCTTCACCTTTGGCGACTTATCGATTGGTGCCTGTTTAATTTACGTTTCATTGTAAATGCAAGGGACGACGATCTATTTTTGCGCCATTGTGCCGTTGATTTTCATTGATTTGATATTATTTAGAACTGAATGCAATCTGTTTTATTTGACAACTGAATCTGAAGTTTGTTCATTGTTCCGTGTTAAAATTGGCAAAACGGACCACAATTTGTTTCGGTAGTCTTCCTGTTTGTCGATTTATCCCGTGTACTTTTCTATTAGACATTCATATATGAAAAAAGTCATATAAATTTTATCTCGATCGCTCTCTTATTCTTTCAATCAACTGCAATTGGACAGATTTTAGAATTAAAATTTGTATGCGTTATCATTCGGTATCCTAAGAAGTAAATCCTTCTACTTCGGTATCCTTCAATTCAATACAAATTCGGTATCCTTCACTATGTTTTAAGTACCAAATTGGTAAAGCTGTTTGTGCCTAGAACAGTCAGAAATAGCCACTCACATTAAGATGTGTATAATTATTTCAGCGTATGAACTTGTCTTGAACAAACAGAATTACACCTAGTAGACTGAGCGTCTTCTAGCAAATATCCTTTATATTTGAATGTAATTTCTTGTTCATGTCAGTAACTTTTTACCACGATTAACCTTCCTAAAATTTAACCACGCAGGCACGAGCTTATTTGGCCTTAAGGACAGGCCGCTTCTGCCTGTAGAACCCTTTTTTCGACCCTTTTGACGAAATCAAAGGTGTAGGTATTCTCGTGTAAGGAAACCTTTGTCAAAGGCTACTTAACCTCCAAACGGATGTACTGTTTTCAACACGTATTCGGGAAGCAGTATACGTTGCTAGCTTGATATAAGGATATTTTATCTCATGTTACCAATATTATTAGGAAGAAACACATACAAATATCAAATCATACAATCTACTTTCAATACACTGAGATACTCCAGCGTACAATACCAACAGTCGCGGCTTGACGGAGATAGTTTTCGAATCGTCTGATCATTAATACCTACTAGAACTAGATGCACAAGCAACGCCCAGAAAACGTCCCCACCGAAACAGAAGCTCTTTCACGTAACCATCTTCGAACGCTTCCATAATTGACATTATTTTCAAATGAATGATTGTCTTTGTCTTTATCTTGTTTTTATATAAATGACATTAGAAGTAGTCTGAATTGTAAATCTTAAACCGAAAGCCTAAGGTCGAAATTAAAATGGATATTATGGAGTTACACGCATTTTTTGGAATATTTTTGTTTATCGTTGGAGATTTCACGTTGCATTGTTAATTCGATTTGGTTATTTTTATTTCTTTAAATTTGAGGTAATTTAGTGATCTTTGTTCATTGTTGTTTGGCGCCGACTCAAAATTACTTAGGTATTCTTAAATTAGTTCAATAAAAACAAAGTTTATTATTTTTTGCTTTTCATTTTTTTCGGCGGATTATTTTTTTTGTTAAAAAGTTTTTATTTTATAATTTTTTGTGACTGTAATGTACTAATTACTACAGGCATAATTTTTGATTACTTTTAAAATAGCTGGTCTGAAGCTCATTCTTGGTGAGGTTTTTTTTATACTACGTCGGGTGGCAGACAAGCATACGGCCCGCCTGATGTGAAGCAGTTACCTTAGCCATATTAACGCTCGCAACATAACATATTGCTCGTGCGCCGCCACCCTCGCTGCCACCGCAGCAACTCCTTCCTTTCTGGTGACCTCACTTACTCGCAGGAACACAACAAGCCTCAAGCGAATTGTTATTTGGCTGCGGTATTCTGTGAGGTGGAGGTATATATCCCAGTCCGGTAGCTTACAATTACGCTCCCTACATCTCTTTTCGCCAGAGCTTCGTTTGTCAGTCAGCAGGGTGCACCACGTGCAGGTGAAGTTGGCTTTGGTTCAAAGATGTTGATGAACCTGCACCCCAAACTTGTTTGTTTGTAATACACAACTTAGCATTAAAATCTGTGAATGAACTATAAATCATCTCCTGTTTTCCTACCCTTAGGGTTGATTTTTTTTTTCCAAAATTATTTGGGACTAACTTTTTAACCTTTCCAATAAAAAAATAATTATCAAAATCGGACTACTCTGTGAAAAGTTATGCGTGGTAATACATCACAATCAGTGAGTAAACAATCAATCATCCCCTGTTTTCCTACCCTTGGGATTGAAAGTTTTTTTCTATATTTATTTGGGAGTAACTTCGGGGTTTTTTTTTTTTTTTTTTATATGAGAGGGGGGCAAGCGAGCATGTGGGTCACCTGATGGAAAGCAATCACCACCGCCCATAGAAATCAGCAACACCAAAGGGTCACCGATCCGTTGCCAGCCTTTTAAGGGGAATATTGACTCTGTTCTTGAAGGCACCCATGTCGTATTTATTTGGGAATACCGCTGGAGGAAGTTGATTCCACAATTTCACAGTTCGTGGTAGAAAATGTCTCAAAAAGCGTACTGTAGTAGATCGCCAAATATCGAGATGATGAGGATGGAATTTTAATTTATGACGAGTTGTACGATAGTGGAACTCAGCGGCAGGTATCAAATCAAATAGCTCATCCGAGCACTCCCCGTTATATAATTTATATAGAACGCAAAGAGATGCAACATCTCTGCGTGTAGAGAGAGACTCCAGCCGATCAGAAATCATTGGGTCACCGACGATTCGAACAGCTCTTCGTTGTATGCGGTCAAATGGAGCAAGTAAGTACTGGGGCGCACCAGCCCAGAGATGTGAACAGTATTCCATATGAGGCCTAACTTGGGCTTTATACAGTTGAAGGCGATGCTGTGGTGTAAAATACCGTCTGGCTTTACAGATGATGCCAATTTTCCTAGAGGCCAATTTGGCCTTGCACTCCAAGTGACCACGGAACTGAACATCGCTCGATATGTCAACACCCAAGATACCAATGCTGGAGCTAATAGTAAGGGGAGTACCTTCCAATCTGGGAGATACAACAAAAGGGGACTTTTTTGCGGTAAACGCACAAACTTGTGTCTTTGAGGGATTCAGTTGGACTAAGTTCAGTCTACACCAATCAGAGACGTGTCCAAGAGACGTCTCCATCTCAGACACAAGTTTTGTTCGGTACTCATCGACGCTATCCCGAGAAACATTGCATAGACCACTGTATCTTGCGTCCAAGGTACTGTCATCTGCATAGCAATGGATGCTGCATACATGCAGCAAGTCATTGATATGCAGAAGAAACAATGTGGGGGACAATACGCTGCCTTGTGGCACACCAGCGTTCAGGGGTAATGGATCGGAACGTGCACCGTCAATCACAACTTTAATGATCCGCCCAGTGAGAAAGCTGGCAATCCATGTGCAGAGTCTCTCAGGTAACCCAAAAGAAGGAAGCTTGGATAGTAGTGCCTTATGCCACACCCGATCAAAGGCTTTTGCGATATCCAGACTAGAAGCCAAAGCCTCGCCCTTGCTTTCCACTGTCTCCGCCCAACGGTGAGTCAAATATACCAGAAGATCACCAGCCGAACGACCTTGACGAAAGCCATATTGGCGATCATTAATCAGCTGGTGATCCTCTATGTATGCCATCAACTGTTGGTTGATGATATTTTCCATTATTTTGGAAAACAAGGATGATATAGCAATGGGCCTGTAGTTGGACGGATCTGAGCAAACACCTTTTTTAGGGATCGGGTGAACCAAAGCCTCCTTCCACAAGCTGGGGACCACGCCAAGCGAGTACGAGTACCGAAATAGGCGGGTTAGAATTGGGGCTAACTCCGCGGCACACATTTTCAAAACAACGGATGGAATGCCATCCGGCCCACTCGACTTATGGATGTCCAGGGAGAAAAGCGCTCTACGCACGGCTCTTTGCCTGAACTTAACTTCTGGCATAGAGCTCTCACACCGAGGGATGGTAGGTGGTGTGGCTCCCCGATCATCCAGAGTCGAGTTAGATGCAAAAAGAAACCCTAGAAGATCGGCTTTCTCCTTTGCAGTATGGGCCAGAGAGTCATCCATCCGCTGCAATGGTGGAAACGACGACTGACAAAAGTTACCTTGAACGGCTTTGGCGAGCGACCAGAACGCACGAGACCCAGAGGGCAAACGCACTAGTCTCTCGCCAATTTCGCTAATAAATCTGGACTTTGCCTTCGCGATACAACCCTTCAACGATCTGGAATCAGAGTTGTATTTTTTTTTAAGTACGCCGGTATTTGGATCTCCAGTTGCCCGAGCATTGGACCAGGCACGGTAGGAATCTTGCTTCTGACGCGACGCGGCTCTGCAAGACCCACCGAACCATGGTCGAGATTTGCCGCCAATGGGCACCGCAGAATTGGGAATAAATAGTTCCATACCCTGCAGAACCACATCAGCGACAGCATTTGCACAGACACTGGGATCATCCAGCGAGAAGCAAACTGGTCCCCAAGGATAGGAAGCTAGGAAGTCACGCAGCCCATCCCAATCTGCTGACCTAAAATGCCACACACGACGGATACCTGCTGTACGCGGTCGCTTTTGGTGTATGAGTGGCACCACACATCCTATCAGGCAATGATCTGAGGAACCAAGAGGGGCGCCAACAGACACGCGATAGTTATCCGGGTGGGAGGTCAGCAGAAGATCCAAAAGGGATGGCACATGGTTCTCCACATCCGGTACCCTTGTAGGTGAAGAGACCAGCTGCGTTAGACCATATGCCAAGGCAAAGTCATGAAAAGATCTTCCAGCATGGTCAGTAGAGCGTGACCCAAGCCATTCGACGTGGTGGGCATTGAAATCACCCATAACCACAATCTCGGCAGAAGGCATTTGCTGGAGTAGGTTGTCAGTCGTCGTTTGGATGTGCTCAACAAGGCGCTCCGTTTCGGCGTTACCGCTGTGGAACCTGTAGAGGCACGCATAGATACGAATATGGTCGTCAAAATCTGCGCGCAGCCACATAATTGACAGGCCCCTCTCTTCAAGACTGCCAAGACGTCGACAACAGATATCCTCCCTAACGTACGCGCACACACCGGCTCGTGGCACAAAATTGTGTTCCAGTTTGTACCCTGGGTAGCGCAGATACGAGATGTCGGATTGTTTGGATATCTGTGTCTCAGTCAAAAAGAGCAAGGCTGGCTTAGCCGTCTCAAGGTGCTGGTGGACGGCATTCAGGTTGGAGTGAAGCCCCCTTATGTTACACAGCTCGATATGGAGCTCAGGGGAACATGCTGTCCTCTTCTTACACTTGCTCCTGGGGTATACCCTTTCCAATAAAAAATGAATTATCAAAATCTACTCTAGACTACTCTGTGAAAAGTTATGCGTCATACAACACAATCAGTGAGTGAACAATCAATCATCCCCTGGTTTCCTACCCTTTGGGTTGAAATTTTTTTTCGAAATTTATATGGGATCAACCTCGGGGTATACCCTTTCCAATAAAAAAATAATTATCAAAATCGGACTACTCTGTGAAAAGTTATGCGTGGTGATACATTACAATCAGTGAGTGAACAATCAATCATCCTCTGATTTCCTACCCTTAGGGTTGAATTTTTTTTTCGGACATTTTTAATCGGACTGTAAAAAGTAGTGCATGATCATACATAAAAAAAAATAAAAAAATATACGCGTCGAATTGAGTACCTCCTCCGTTTTTCGTCGGTTAATAAGTAAGATTTATGTCATCTTCTGCCTACTGCGGACATTATTTTGCTTAGTTTTGGTACGTCATTGTGCATCTAGTTCTAGTAATTATGAGCGAAAAAATCAGTGGCCATAATACTAAGATGAGGGTTAGTTCTAAATATTCCAAGAATAGCTTAGCTTAGAACAGCTCCAGTGCCTCCAGGTTAAGGTACGCACAATTACCAATAATAATCTAAGCTGAAGTTTGATTTTTGCCTCAACCATCCTGCCTCGCATCTAGCATAAAATATTTACAGAACGTATAGTTATGCCCTTGTTTTTTTTCAAGTTCTCGATTATTTGCTCTTTGTCTCATTGAAAGTCAAAGAGGCGCTTCAAAAGCCTAGTTACTAAGTTTATTCCCCTCTTTTAACGTTTTTTTAATGACGAGGCTAATAAATCTTTATGCTTTAATAAAATAACTTTGAGAATTATTTCATACCACCTCAGAGCAACTAACATAACTATGGTGCTTACTCATACTTTACGTTTGAGACGATCTTTTGTTTAATAAATATTATTATCACGGGTCAAGCCCGGTCATTTGATAGGCGTGCGCGGGGATATGGATCCAACGCGTAGAGGCCCCTTTGAGAAGTTTGATGTAATGTTGTATGCCCGCCGTGACCCGCTCCAGGATATGTCAATGGAACGAGCAGGTCTCGGCAGGCGTTGAGACTATTGCGAAGTGTGATGGAAAATAAATGGGCTATGGAGATGAGATCTGGGTGAACTTAATACCGGGCTATTACAGAAGAGGGACGGACGCCTGCCATAACTGCTTTTATTGCTAGTTATTTGCGGCAGGCGGTGGCTTGCCACTCACTAGATGGGCCCCCGAAATGCCAGGAAAACGGTCGGGGGCAACACCGGTGTGAGTGACTCAGGGATGTCGAGAGGTGTGCTGCGCTTTCTCCGAAGTTACTCGCGACGTGATGCCCTTTAACACTTCCACCCCTGGAGCATATAGCTCTAGCGGCTCCTCTCTGGACGGCCAATGAAGGCAAGCCAGAGCTGAGAGTCCTGCGGGCCTTCTTGTGTTTACACTCCGACCGATGAAGACACGCCGGAGACGAAGGCCCTGACCAACTCTCGGGAGACTCGGGTCCGTGGTGTCGCTACTCACACAACAGCTCGCCACACAAGCTGCCCTGCGGACTTATTTATTTAATTATTATTTTGCAACCAGAATCATCTACATAAAACATTTTTGACTTTGTATCTAAGCCAAAAATGTTTATGAAGGATCCTTCCAAACATAATCTAAGAGCAAGCTATTAGGATCAATCACCTTAAAAGTGTTTCTATACGGGATATTACGCTATGATATATCATACATAATATTACCTAGGTATATATTTTGTTGTATAATATCCCACTCAATCTTAATTAATATTTCCCTGAGAGAAATCAAAAGATAAACTGACCTACGAGTCGACAGCATACATCATATATTTAAAAAACAAGAGTAAACATTTTTTTTAATCAAGCTTTTACTGGGTAATAAAAAAGAACTAAAAAGTTTACTTAATGTGTTTCGCTCATCAAGCCCTTACCTTTGTTAATTTCCACTTTCACCTCTATGATTAGGGGTCATGGGAGTGAAAGTGGAAATTATACATCGCCATTTTGTGGCCGCCGCCACATTGGATCAAAAATGTAAATGTTTAGGTAGTCCTGCATTATTATAAATATTAAAAAATGGAAAAATTCATCTCTCCGCCTAACTGGGATTCGCCAACCTCCTGCATTGTCGCGAGAATCAAACGAGTGTGCTAAATTTCAGTGAAATTTAACTTGCAAAATTTGGTTTACAGACACCGCGGCGAATGGCGACGTCGTAATATGTAACTTATAATTATTTACTTTGCGAAATTCGTTTATAATATTAAAAACTATAAATGTAAGCTTCAGAAACTTTCAAATAGTGCTTCTATTTGAAAGTTTCTGAAGCAACAAGGAGATATCCCTTCCAAACCGTTAACAGTGCGTTAACGACTTGGCGGATACATTTCGTATTATAATGGGACGTATAAAATATTGCGTGGCCTGTAGTCACTATGAAACTTTAATGCATGTAGGTATATAGTTCGATACATATTCGTTAGGTAGGTTATGTTTGCAGTTATTTTTTTTTTTTGTTTTAGACGAGCTCGGTGGTCCAATGGTTAATGTGTGCAAATGCAAATAATCAATTTGTGTGCATGAACATGTATGTTTGTCTTGGTCTGGGTGTTTTCTAAAAAAATGTATTTAAGTACTATTAAGGAGTAGAGGACTGTATGATTAAGGAATGGAAACACGTAGATATATGTACAGTAAGAGAACCGAGTTTTAATACGTTAATATTACTTGCTAGCACAAATGGAGCAGACACAATGAATACATGGAAACCGTAACTATGTAAAACAATTTAAAAAATATGTCAAATACAAAATAATATTATTTATAAAAAGATTCTATCCAGCCAGTCGCCAACATCCTGGACCCCTGTGTGTCACACTAGCTGTTGGTGGCGACTGGCGGGGGCTCAGCATCAGCCTCAATTAAAATAAGCTTCCGGAGCGGTCGGCGCAGCGTGCCGCTTCTAGTGCGGACGTCCACTACGCGAACCGCTCCGTCAGGACCTCTGTAGGTCTTAACTACTCTCCCTAACGGCCATAAACCGCGAGGCAGAGTAGGGTCAGCGATAAGCACCACATCACCCTCGCTTAATGTCGACACATTTCGTGAATAGCCTCTTGGTCGGAGCGTTGGTTCGTGTAGCCATCGTGCCCAAAAATGATCGGCGAGGCGTAATACTCTCCTCCAGTTACATCTACGTGTTAAATCTGCATCTGTTAGCGAGCATGTCCACGGTGCTACTGATGAAGTCCCTAGAATGAAGTGAAATGGCGTCAATGCTTCAGGTACATCTGCTGAAGATGGTATGTACGTGAGTGGTCGTGAATTGACTATTGCTTCGGCCTCTATCAAAAACGTCATTAGTACATCTTCCTTTAATTTTTCATGAAGACATGATCTTAATGCTTTTTTTACACATCGCACAAGTCTCTCCCAGGCTCCTCCCATGAAAGGGGATGCAGGTGGAATGAAGCGCCATTCAATTTTGTGATTTGTTGCGAATTCTTCGACTGACTCGTCATGTAAAGATCGAAGTTCACGCGATGCGCCGACGAAATTAGTGCCATTGTCTGAGAATATGGTAGATGGAGAACCTCGGCGTGCAATGAAACGTCTTAAAGACATTATAGCGGCGTCAGATGACAGAGATGTGACTATTTCTAGATGAAGGGCTCTCGTGACCAAACACGTATAAAGAGCAACGTAGCGTTTCTCGTGGCGTCTAAGCACGGAGATTATTATTGGGCCAAAGTAATCTAAGCCTACGTGAGTAAACGGTCTTTTGTGGTGGTCTAATCTTTCCAGAGGTAAATCGCCGGTCTGTGGCGTAATTGTTTGGCCTTTCCATCTTCGGCACCTAGTGCAAGCCCTCGCTACGCTGCGGATTGCGCTTCTTGCTTTTATTATCCAAAATTTTTGTCGCAATTCGTTTAGGACAAGCTCGTTGAAACAGTGGGCTGCTTGAACATGGTGATGAAGGATTAACAAACGTGTTATATGGTGGTGTCCATCCAAAATTATAGATGATTTGGCGTTTTCAGTGACTCCTGGAGCAGATTTAATTCGTGTATCTAGGCGAAGCAAATTGTTGTTGTCGAGTACTGGTGCAAGTGCTGCTATACGACTTTTATTGGGCACGGGCTGCGTAGCTCGAAGGGCTTTCAGTTCTTCAGGAAAGCTGTCCATCTGAGCTTGTTGTAGAAGGATCGTTTCGGCTTGTATCATGTCTGACGCACGAAGCTGCGAGGAGGATGTGGCGCCATCTGTATACAATTTAGAATTTTGTATTATAGGTCGAGATAGTTTTAATCGAAAGATTCGCGCACCCCGGAGAATCTGGGCGGTTGTGCGTAGCAAACGCAACCATGAACTAAATCGCGTCGGATTTGGTACCGGAAGATCTGGAAATGGGACGTGAATGAGCAGCCCCACAAGTTCCGTCTTTATTTCGGAATCTGGTGAGGTCTCATTCATGTCAATTATTTGCTCGGTCGGCCAACTACATAGTGGCTCTAACAGAAACTGTGGTCCACAAAACCATCTATAAGACGGAGTCAAATGCAGTTTTTTTGGTTTTGTTGCATCATCAGCAACGTTGAGAGAGGTAGGGAGCCACCTCCAATTGGACGGGTTAGTGGTTTCCAATATCTCTCCCAACCTATCAGCTACAAAAGGTTTAAATTTCCGCGCATCACTCCGTATCCACTTTAGTACGGTGGTTGAGTCCGTCCAAAAAGTGGTTGCGGAGGGCTTAAGACGATGAGCAAGTAAAATAGTTTGTGCGAACCGCGAAGCAATAAGTGCCGCTTGTAGCTCCAAGCGGGGAATAGATAGAGGCTTCAGTGGAGCAACTCGTGCTTTACTTCCTATAAGAGATGTGGATACAAAGCCATTATCGTAACTAAAACGCCAATATGCTACACAGGCATACGCTTGCTCACCGCCGTCAGCTATTAAATGTAGTTGAATATCCGCGGGATCGGACTTGCTTAAGTAGCAACGCGGAATTTTAATATTGGCGGCATTCTGTAATTGAGTAAACCATTCATTACATTCAATAAGATAGTTATTTGTTATTGGTGTATCCCAGTCAATACCCGCCCGCCATAATTTCTGAATTAAAATTCTTCCCCAAATAATTACGGGCATTAGTAGACCTAGTGGGTCATACACTTTCATCACACTTGATAATAAACTTCGTTTAGTTATCATGCTGGAGGATACATCAGGTCCTGGGCGGAATCGCAAGGAGTCTTCCGATGGATTCCATTTGATTCCTAGTACTCCAACCTCACTATTATGTGGTAGACAAACGTCTGAACTCGCATTGCTTCTGAGTTCTTTAGGGACAAGGGTAAGTGCCTCAGGGAAGTTTGAAGTCCAAGCTCGCATTTCAAAACCGCATGATTTGTGAACTGTTACTATATCGGCGGCTAGCTGTGCGGCATCAGCAACGTTAGGGTGGCTGCCCAGATAGTCGTCCATATAGTGATCCTCAAGAATCGCTTTACATGCGGTAGGACACCTCACCTCAAACTCTTTAGCGTTCTTGTTTTTTACATGCATCGCGATAAATGGACTGCATATCGCACCAAAAATTAAACAGGTCATACGATACTCCATAATGTCGCCGTCTTTGTTGCGCCAGAGAAAACGTTGAGCATCTCTGTCTCTCGGTGCTACTTTCACTTGAGGAAACATTTCCCTGATGTCTGCATTAAGAGCTACGACACCTTCTCTGAAACGAAAGAGGATACTTAAAAGAGAACACAATAGGTCAGGACCTTGCAAAAGCAAGCTATTAAGGCTAATGCCTTTGGTAGCTGCGGCTGCATCATGTACAACTCTTAGTTTCCTTTTTTGAGGGTGGAAGACGCCAAATGTGGGTAGGTACCATCGAATAGTGCCGTCTGGGTTAACGCAAGAGACATTTGGTGGCATCCGTTTATAATAAGTCTGTGGATTACACTCTTCTGCGTAACCTTTCTTGACAATATCATTAATAAAATTTTGGTACGCTGTAGCAAATAATGGGTCTTTTGACATTTGTCGCTCAAGGGATTTGAAACGTGACAATGTTTGTGGGTAACTGTCCGGTATGATAGGCAAATCTCTTTTCCAAGGTAGACAAACCTCGAACCGACCGTCATCGAGTTGACGTGCTGAGGTATCAACAATGTCTACAGCCCGCTTATCATCTTCGTTGGGTCGGGGTGTGCTCTTTGTAATACCTAATGAATCAATTTCGTATTGACTTTTTATTAGAGCATCTAGATTTTCACATACTTTATTTATAAATTCGAGCGGTTTGGACGAAACTGATAGAGCGCCGTGAAGCACCCAACCTAATAAAGTTTTCGAGGCGACAGGTTCATTCCTATTGCCACAACGTACTTCGCGGCTCAACGATAAATGCCAATCGGGGGCGCCGATAAGGACAGTAGGAGTTACGTTAGTATACGACAGTTCGTCAGCTAGATCAGACAAGTGTGTAAAATCCATAAAATTGACTATATGTGGATTTTGGACACGTAGACCCAGAGGTTGAATAGCACGCGCATGCTCTACCAAATATCGGTCGGGTAAATTACGCCCACGAATGAAAAATTATACGTCAACGTCTTTTGTCATACCACCTACGCCTTCAATACGAAGCCGTTCTTGAGAAGTGGTGGTAGCTCCAATACGCGCTGCTACCTCGCCGTCGATCAGCGTCGCCGTACTGCCCTCG
This sequence comes from Hypsopygia costalis, assembly GCA_937001555.2. Classification (NCBI taxonomy): domain Eukaryota; kingdom Metazoa; phylum Arthropoda; class Insecta; order Lepidoptera; family Pyralidae; genus Hypsopygia; species Hypsopygia costalis. The sequence goes on along the minus strand of OW443328.2, from coordinate 16,199,701 downwards.
TCAAGCAACGCCGTCGTTTCAAAATTGCCATTAGGGCCCTCCAGCACGATCGGCACTGTTTTCAGTAGACCAAGTGGACGTGAATACGACTGCGACCCTGTTACATTAATTAAAATATCAGAAGTGTTCGTAACTTTAACGGTTGGTTCAATGTTGTTCGCACCACCGCTTTCGTCACTAGTAATAGTTGACACATTTGAAGGTATTTGGGTTATATTCGTATTACATTGTGTAATAGGCGTCGGAGTTACTCCTGTATCAGCAGTTGCCGTGCCGTGAAGTAGTGAATTATGTCGTCTAGTACACCCTTTAACACCGCAATGCTTAGCTCGACAATTGTTCCAAGTATGTGGATTTGATTTAAGACAGCGGTAGCATATTTTACTATCTCGAACCCAGCGCCATCTATCGTCTATTGCAAGAGACAAAAATGCTTTACACATTTTAATATTGTGAGGCCCTTGCTTACAATATGAACACTGAGGCGTTTTGTCACTTGAGGTAGTAGCATGTACATTAATTTCTTTCTTACTAAACGATTTTAAGAAGTGTGTCGGGTGTTGCGGTTTAGACGTACAATCGGATATGAAGTTATACCTTAGTTGCTTGTCGGCTTCGATCAGTAGAAACCGCGATAACAGCTCTAATTTTGCAACATTCTGTTGCACAGGTATGTAAGTAGCTGCAAAGTCGGTAAAACGAGCTCTAGTGTGTTCGCTTAACTTAATTAAAATAGTGCGAAAGAGCTCTGGTGAGTAAAGGAATTCACTTTGATTTAATAATTTTAATGTACTTACAAAATTCCGTAATTTATTGGCCAGGAAGTTTAAATCTTCAGGAGAACTTAACTTTGTTATGGCGCGCAGAGCAGCAACCTCGCGCGTTACAAGTACTTCTGGTCGGGCGTAGGTTTGTTCCAAGGCGTTCATCACGTCTTGGGGATCGCAAGAAGTCCAGAATAGCGAAGCCACAGACTCGTACGCCAAACCACGAACAGCATTGTTAAGGCGTGATAAGTTCTCTGCTGCGGAAAAATAAATTTTAGTTTTGTCGTAGCTAGTTTTAAATGCCATCCATTGATTTATGTCTCCTGAAAAAGATAAAAGCTCTTGTTTCTTTGGGCGGTCAGATAGGGTATTAATGGCTTGGGCCAACTGAGTTATTGGGTCTAAAAAGGGAAGGTTAGCCTGTTGTCGCTCATGTTTATTTAAGCCGACATTTACGTTTGCGGGTTTCGACTGGTTTCCATGGTTGACATTTCGTGTATTGTAAAATGGTACCGCGTTGGCGGGGACAGGCTGCTGTGAACATACTTCTTGTGTGTTGTTCAAGATGTCAGCCTGTGTCTCGCCAGGTATGTTTTTTGCATGTGTCGCCATGGCTACATTTTGTTCAGAAACCCAGGTCGTGACGCGTTGCCGCTTGGAATGGTAAGAACTAGACCGAGATGACTTATCTGATGCTTCCAATGCAGCAAGCTTGGCTTCCAGATCCCTTTGCTCTGCCTCAGACTCTAAATGAGCCAGTTCGCGCTCACGCTCCGCCTGCTGGTGAGCGAGTTCGCGCTCACGCTCCGCCTGCTGTTGAGCGAGTTCCCGTTCCCGGTGAGCGAGTTCGCGCTCACGCTCCGCCTGCTGTTGAGCGAGTTCCCGTTCCCGCTGCAATCGATGCCGCAGAGCCTCCGCCTCGATAGATAGCTTCTTGGCACGAATATTAGCGGAAGAATTTGAAGCATGTGAATGCTCGCTTGCGGACTGCATACTGCAAATACTACGTTCACTCCGAGATGGTGTTTGGACATTGCGATCGTGATGTTGACTAGTACTGCCACTTGGACGTTTGCCGGAGCGAGGATGTGCCCCGGAGGAGAGGGTGGCGTCCACAGGCTGTGTGACAGAACTAGCAGGCAATGCTAAAACACCATCCGTTACTGCTGCTGCAGCCGACCGGACACCACGCGGTGATCTTACGTATAGATCGCGCTGTATCTGCTCGACTTGCATAGCTGTCGCCAGGTTAGCAACCGATTTGCTCTTACTACGTGTCTCCATTATGGACGAAAATATGAATTCGTGAAATGAAATGAAAATGTATGACGTGAAAAATTTTGAAAATTTTTCGAGAAGGAAATGGTTTTTTGTTACTTACGGCAAGAATGGACCAAATATTAAGGAGTAGAGGACTGTATGATTAAGGAATGGAAACACGTAGATATATGTACAGTAAGAGAACCGAGTTTTAATACGTTAATATTACTTGCTAGCACAAATGGAGCAGACACAATGAATACATGGAAACCGTAACTATGTAAAACAATTTAAAAAATATGTCAAATACAAAATAATATTATTTATAAAAAGATTCTATCCAGCCAGTCGCCAACAAGTACATTTGTCAGTTGTCTAGTACCCATAACACAAGCTTTGCGCTTAATTTGGGACTAGATGGCGCAGTGTAAATTGTCCAGAAATATTTATTTATTTATTTATATTATTTTTTTTGACGAGCTCGTTGGTGGAATGGTTAGCAATGGCCACTTTGATTCCGAGGTCTCTATCGCGAGGGTTCGATCCCCGCAAAAGAAAAATATTTGTGTGCAAAAACATGTCTGTTCATCTTCGTCTGGGTGTTTTCTATGTATTATATATACTTTCGCTTGGTTCAATGTATTACTCGGATGAGCTGTTTGATTTGATACCTGCCGCTGAATTCCACTATCGTACAACTCGCCAAAAATTGGTTGCCTGTAAAGTCGGTATACGGGCGAAAGTTTTACGTGACAACGACTTTGAGTGGTAAAATGTTTTCGAGTGGAAGGGACGCATGCCTTTCACTTTTTATGTCTGTCTCTCTCGCTCTTAGAAGGGACGCGTGCCTTTCACTCGCTCTCATTGTAAGCGCATAACGTGAGCCAGTTTCTTGAAATGTCACCCGGCTAACCAATTTATAAGACGTTGTCACGTCAAAATTAAAATTCCATCCATATCATCTTGATAATTGGCGATCTACTACAGTACGTTTCCTAAGACATTTTGTACCACGAACGGTGAAAATGTGAAATCAACTTCTCTCAGCGGTTTTTCCGAACGACTACGACATATCTTTCAAGAATAGTCTTTAATTATCTTTAAAGGCTGGCAACGAATCGGCGACTATTGGTGTTGCCGATCTCCATGCGGTGGTGATTACTTCCCACCAGGTAACCCACATGCTCTTCCTTTCTTTCTTTAAGGTGACCTCAGTCAAAACCTCAGACAAAAATCGATTGAAATGGCTATTATGAACTTACTAGAGAAGGTTTACAAAGCATTAGACAGTAGAAAAAGAGCAACTGCTCTCTACATTGACCTACATGATCACAAAATATTACAAAAAAAACTTGAAATGTACGGTATAAGAGGAAACACTCTTGACTTATTAAAATCATACCTATCAGGAAGAAAACAGATGACTGAAATTACCAGGTTAGACGTAAAGACAAAAATAGAAAACAAACATCGATCGGGGTGCGGAACTATATGGTGTACCACAGGGAAGCATACTAGGTCCCCTATTATTCATCATCTATATTAATGATCTGCCCAAAAGTGTAAACCATTCAATGGTTTTGTTTTCTGATGACTGCACAACCATATTTACGGATGACAATACTCCTGAATACGAGAGGGGCATAAAGAACTCTTTTGGTTATTTTGTTGCTTGGCTACGACATAACAATCTTAAAATAAACCTTGACAAAACACACATTATGACGCTCAAAAATAAAAACTCTAACTTCGACACTCGATATAACCTATGAAGATAAACAAATAGAAGAAGTCCGATATACGAAATTCCTTGGCATCAACATTGCTGCAAATCTGTCGTGGAAACCACATATTGAATATGTGTGTTCTAAACTAAATCGTTTCTCGTACGCACTGCACATGCATAAAAAAGTTTCTAATGTAAATGCTCTACTAAGCGCCTACCACGCTTACGTAGGATCCATACTCAAATATGGTGTAGTATTCTGAACAAACTCAACCGACAAGGAGCGTTCCTATAAGGCTCAAAAGAAATGCATCCGATCGATGTGCAGTATGAAGCAAACCGATTCTTGTAAACCTTGCTTCCAAAAACTCAAGATCTTAACACTCCCTTCGCTGTATGTATACGAAGCTGCGTTATTGGTAAAAAAACATATCAATAACTTTGGCTCTCTTAACAGTAAACGGCACAGAAATATACTAAGGTTAGCAAATTGTAGAACTACCTTGTTCAGTAATAGTATATTCTGCATGCAAATAAAAATTTATAATAAAGTGCCAAGTTTCCTAAAGAAAATTGAGTGCATACGTACCTTTAAATATAATTTGAAAAAACTATTAATTGAAAAGGCCTATTATTCCATAGATGAATTTTTAAATGATAAGAACATGACACATGTAATGTAAATTAGTTTTAATTATGATAGTTTGACATATATTCGATATAATGTAATATTTGATAATATTGTAATACTCGTAAAATCTAATAACATTGTAATTAAATAATTTCGTATTGGATAAATTGTAAATACATTGTAACATGTTTAGTGTACATAATCTAAGAGTTTACTATAATAAATTTGCACACCTAACGGTTAAAATATAGCGATCACACAATGTATAAAATTAACACCAAATGTAACCTATATTTATGCAAATAAATTGATTGATTGATTGATCAGTCACTCGCATTAACAAAACAACCCTTTTCATTTTGTTAGTATTGTAATGAACCCATATTGATCCCACTGCTGGGACATGGGTCTCCCCTCAATCGATAGGGTTTAGAGCATACTCTACCACGCTGCTCAACTGCGGGTTGGCGGAGACCACCGATCTTACGTCGCCTAAATAAAGGGTGCTGACTTGGCTGAAGTATTAGCTTGAGTTGGCTATCGACGTAGGTACATGGTACAATATTTATTAAATAATTCTAAGAACATAAATTTTCAATTTCACACTCGTAATTACTTTTAAAAACTCCGAGTTGCTTTCAAGTGTGAATTTCAAAAGTGATATAAAATCCGAAACGTGATCGGGAGTGTGCCCGCAGCACGTTTCATTTCTACTAGACTGCAGTGTCTCTAGTGGGGGCAGTATAAGTGTCTGCCACTAGATGGCTCAAACTTTTTGCTGTTGAATGAATGAGCCGATTAAAGTCAGTAACGCTGAGTAAATCTGTGAAACGATCATATAACATGATATAACATAAAAAATGCTCAAATAACATGTTGAGCAAAACACGGTAGCGTAGTAAGATTTTTAGTTTTTTTTATTAGCAAATAATAAAAGACTGTAATTTTTTTTTTTGTGTATTTTGAACACGCCACGAAATTCGAATTTTACCATGCTTAAAATTCGAATTTCGTGCCGTGTTCAAAATACACAAAAAAAATTACAGTCTTTTATTATTTGCTAATAAAAAAAACTAAAAATCTTACTACGCTACCATGTTTTGCTCATCATGTTATTTGAGCATTTTATACCCCGTATCACAGGGGTTAATGGGGAAATTATGGGTCGCCATTTCGCGACAGCCGACATTTTGGGTTAAAAATGGCAATAGCGATAATACACGAATCTCGTAAATAGGTATTCGTCCATTATCACTAAAACAAAATTAATTTTTTTTATACTACGTTAGGTGGCAACAAGCACACGGCCGGCCTGATGTGAAGCGGTTGCCGTAGCCATATTAACGCTCGCAACATGAAACCTCACTCGCTCGCCGCCACCCCCGCTGCCAACACAGCAACTCCTTTTCTGGTGACCTTACTAACTCGCAACAACAACCCTTAAGGGAATTATTATATTTGGCTGCAGTATTCTTTGAGGTGGAACTACTTCTTCTTTTCTGCCTCTTTCGCTAGTCGGCAGGGTGCACAACGTGCAGGTGAGATTGGCTTTAGCTCTAAAGACCGTTTTGAGCCACTTACACTTTAAAATGCATGTGCCATGTTTCAGCACACTCGCACACTAGGAAATGGGTCAAATTGATTAACGACACTGGGACTATTGAAAGTAAATAAAAGTTTGTAAAAGATGTTTAAATGAAAAACTACAATTGAACTCCTTTTATGGATTGCTAAAATAGACAGACAAATTGCTTCCAGATCAAGCAAATTACTCGGCAAAAACTTCGTAAAAGACTCACTGAAATAAAATGATATATCCTGCAACTATATAATTTAAGACAAAGAAAGAAGTTTGTTCCCACTTGGGAACCTGCTAAAAATGTACATATTTTTAACGTAAAGTTTTTAACAAAAGATTGCTAACATTGCTTCGTCTTCAAAATTACATTAGAAACGACTTCTATCAAATTGTCACTGCATTCAGAAATAAATAAAATAAAAAGAAGTAATTAACGCTCCAACAGGAATAGTGTAGTAGATATCATAATAATGTCTATATTGACCCAAGTGAAAAATAATGGAAATATATTTTTCATTTGTGTCGTTAAATCGATAAATTTGCATATAAGTAACCAACATACTAAGGCTAGCAATAAGGCCCGAACAGGGAAAGTCATCAAGGTATGACACCAATGGAGTTGCTAGATGACCCGCTTTATCATTCCCGATTATCACTAACCCTAGAAAACGGTCGCCTATTGTGAGCCTTGCGCTCGCAACCAACTCAATCACGATAATGTAATATCGATTCCACTGATGTCCCTCTCTGCCCGATCTATCTCATCGCTGCACTATTTTTACATCTCTCTCGTTCTCAGGCAAATGATCGCATTATTCTGTCACACTAAAACACAACCTTTTCCTTAAATATGCTGATATATCTTATCCAGATCTTAATGTATATGTTTGACAAATTAGAACGATTTCAAAATCTCCAAAAAATCAAAATATCAGAACGGCTAAATCTATTAATGTTTTCAATATGAGGGTACATGATTATTTCCTTTCGCTTTGACTCCATCTTTGTATACTGATATTATTAGCTATGTTATTTATTTATATTTATGCTATGTGTGTATTTTTATATATATTATGTATTTTTATTTTGTCTCTCTTATTGTTTACATGTATGTATTTTTCAATATATATGATTTGTATGTGTATGGTTTTTTTATAATAGTTATTATTATATTACATATTATATAGCAATGGAATCAATTTATAACTTATTTAAAATTAACATTTTTCTTTCTTGCGAACCCTACCTACTTCATACATTATTTCGTTACCTCAAGGTTGCCTTGAAAAGATTGCCTTATTGCACATAAACATTTTGTTAATAATTTTAATAAAATCATATTTTTATAATATTTGTAATAGCATCGCGCAAATATATAAAACTTAGGATATTTATTTCCCAAAAATCCGCGAACGTAGCTAGTTATTAGCAGTGATCGGCGTTGGTAGTGCCATTACGCGGGATTTGTGACCGTTGTCTTAATATGGATATGCCCCCCAAATCCAGGCATTTTCATTAAACAATTTTATTTAACTTTGAATTATTTTAGTACTATTTGTATTTTACGTACTATTTATATGCTTTACCATGCTATTATTTAACATAACTTAACTTTTATTTTATTGTTTTTCTTACCTGTTCGTCTGGAGAATTTCTTTTTCTAATATCTATATATAATCGAATTTTCACGTATTACACACTTAACAACTAGAAAAATATAATGTACTACTAAATTAGACTAAACGTAATCCCGGAATCCCGTGGTCATATCCATATTAACATCAACATTCAAGTCCATTGACCCCAAATGGCACTACCAACGCCGATCACTGGTTATTAGCTAGTAAGTTTCTCCAGCGCGATTGGATTCTGTCATCGATATAAAATGTAATCCATATCATATAGTATTAATCAATGTTTGGAAATAATCGATTGAAAAAATATTATCTTATATTATTTTTAATGATTCCGCTATTGCTAGTGGAAATTGATATGCAGGGCCACTATTTAGGCTACTTTATATCCCGAGAATATACAGCAGCCCCTTTTCCACCAACTCTTATTGCGATTCAATATAATAAGCGACTCTATTCAATTTGAAATAAAGTCGCTTATTCATTGGTATGAATAAGCATTCTATTCAGTTATTGAATCGCAATAAGGGTTGGTGGTAAGGGGGCTGTTCCCATGAGAAAACAATGAAACCGCGGACCAAGTTGCAGGCACAGCTAATAAATACGCTTAATAATCCTAGACAGGCGGCCACCACAGAAATTAATTCTAGCAAGTACGTAATAACAAAATTTATTTTGCTATTACGTTTTCTATAACACAACATTCAAATTTTCATTAAAATGCCCTTGGTTTATTCTCATTAATTAATTATGAATGAACCCATTAGTTCGTAACCGTAGACAATCAGTAACAAGCGAGTAAATGTATAAATCATATTTTGTATCCAGCCATTATGGCGGTTTCATAAATTATGCAAATAAATCCATGTTTGGTCGACCTACAAGTTCTATTTTTAACGCTATTAACCTGAAATTGTGGTGCTATGTGATAATTTATGACGGTAGTAAGTGTATTAAATTGATCTAAATTTATAAAAGAAAGGTGCCTGGCCTAAAATAAGGAGTAGTTCTTCTTCCTACCTTACTCTTTGTCCTCACTGAATTAATAATAATGAAAGTAGCTTTGATTAATGTCAATGGTTATGGTAATGGAATGGGTTATGATTGTAATTAACAAAAGCCTAGCGATCGAGACTTGAATCAGGATACTGTGCTATGACCACAGTATATGTAATTACTATGACTAAAAACGTTAGTTAAAACCTCTTCCGACCACTAAAATCAGTCAAAACTGCTTTTGACTAAAGACGTTGGTCAAAACCATTTTTGCTGAATTTTGCAATCAACAATAGTTATTTGTTATGCAAGGCTGCAAAGTTAATTTTTGGCGCGAGTACCTTGTATTGAAACCTGAGCAAGCGAAGGATTCTAGGATTGAGCCACGAGCGAAGCGAGTGGTTCAAATATAGAATCCTGAGCGTAGCGAGGGTTTCAAAGGTACGAGACGCTAAATAACTTTGCTGCCGAGCGCAACACACAACTTTTCACCTCACTAAAGCGAGGAAAATGTTAGGTGCAAGAAAAACAGTTTTAATAAATAATCATCAATGGACTGGCTGCAGAGAATATAAACTATTACCACAGTATAAGTAATAGTACTCTATTACGAAACCAATGAGGTTCTATATATATGTAATTTATTGTACGAAACCTTTATTGAATAAAAATATTCGAATTTTAAAAACACTTTCCACGCTAGCGGATAAAGTGCGATTTTCCACGCAGATTTCGAATGATAAACAGAGCTTTTGCGAGCTAGTGAGGTGAAAAAATGTTTTTAACCGGTTGTGAATTTTGACTGTAACATATACATATAAATAATCAAATCATTTATTTACATATATGGAAAAATACATATTAAGTACGCGAATGTGCATAAAAATTGACAAACTTATGCTTTTTGCTTCATCAGTATACAATTAGTAAAATATTCCATGAGAAATAATAATTTTGTAGCGGACTGATAAATGTGATAAAATAAAAGTATAATTTCACATTTTTTTGTATTATACATCTTGTAAACGTCCCTTTACAAAATACTGTTCGAAATGTTCTGTAATAAAATTGTGTCTTAAAAAACTCAAAATAACCGTGGAAAAGGATCACTTCACATCCGTTGTGTCGGCCGCGCAGAGTTTAGTTATGGGTACCATGTCAGGACTTATAGTTTCTGACAAAAGATCTTCCATTCTATTTCCATTTCATTTTATTTGTTTGGCATAAATATTATACATTCCATTCTATTTGTTTGGTATAAGTAATTTGTTTGCAAATGTTTCTATATTATGTGGGAATAATTCTGACGATGGTTAGTGGCAGAATCCATTTATTACTCATAACGGTTTTTTATGTGTGCAAGTACAAACTTGCACACTTCATTCTTCACTTCACAAAAACCGACTACGTGACGTTGAAATTCTAAACACTTTTCGAAAATATGCATGATCACTAGAACTTAGATAAAATAGCAATTTACCTTTAGGGTCCGTTCATACAGAACAGCTCCGTGAAGAGAGCAGATTGTGGTCACGTTTAAAATAGAGTTTTGGATCATTAGCATAGGGTTCTTTTTAAAAATTCACATTTAAAGATAAATGTAGTCGAGCATTCTCATAATAACAGAAGAACTGAAAATTAAAAATAAAACTCTACAAAACTGCTCTCGAACGTGAACGGACCCTTAGAGGTAATGGCTACATTTTGTTTGGTTTGGAGGTATGTAATAAATATGCAAATGCAATTGTCAGGTCTCTAGTTATTACAATGATAATGTAATAAATCTCTATCTTAGAGATGCTTTTTTTTCAAGGCTTGTTGTTGTCGCTGTAACGCAATACAATTTTGCATAATTACTTAATAAATGTAATAATATACTTATCATTACATTTATTAAGTATTTAGTGAAGCTAGACACATAACAATAACAATAGATACACAAGATACTTAGGGGCCATCCATAAATTACGTCACACGAATTTCATGATTTTTGACCCCTACCCCCGTCCTTGTCACGCCTGGTCACATTTGTGACACTCCCCCCCTCCCTAGTGTGACGTCACATATTTTGCAAATTTACATCTAGAGTTGCAAATGTTTTTGAGTTTTTCGTTAATAGTTCAAAGTTCGTGTTAACACTTAGATTGTAATAGATTTTGAAATGTCACGTCACAAAATTTAGGACCCCTCCCACCCCCTTGTCACACAATGTCACACTTCATCGACCCCTTCCCTCCCCTTAACGTGTGACGTAATTTATGGATGGCCCCTTATGTACATCTCTCGCTCTCGTAAAACCTTATAACTATACTCTCCCAAGCAACTTCGTTTGAATGAGATGAGCATTTTCAGTAGTTTAGGCCAATCTTCCGTCGAATATGTAAGAACAATCGTTGTACCGTTTTGTTTTGAAACAGAATAATACTTTCTAAAATTTCCTATTTCTTTAATTTCTTTCTAAAATATGACATTTTAATTGAAAGATTTGTTTACTTTATTAACCACATTATACAATGGTGAAAAAGCGACCATAATAAACAGCATTCTCTGCTAGTGAAAGTTGGTAGGATATAGACATCAAATGCGATATTAATAAATGTTATTGATATTTAAAGAATTGAGAATATAATATTACATTTATTCACAATTACAGGAATCCCAGCAGTAGACACGTAGGCGCCTACCAGTTCGTAGCACGCGCTATGCGAGCTTCTCATGAAATCAAAACAGAACAATAATTACGCAACACATTGACTATAACGGTCAAATATTTTTGTCAGTAGAGTTTCGTAGTATTTATATTACCTTAAGTTATGTCGCCGGTTTATAGCACGCATTATGCCAGCTTCTCAAGAAATCAAAACAGTGCAATGATTACGCAATGCATCGTAGTTATATATTTTTGAGAATAGAGTTTCGTAGTATTTATATTACATTACGTCATCTCATTGGCACGCGCTATGCCATGTTTTCATGAAATCAAAATAGTGCAATGATTAGGCGACATGTCATAATCATATATTTTTGAGAATAGAGTTTCGTAGTATTTATATTACACTAGCTGGCCCGGCGAACTTCGTACCGCCTAATTGTCAATGAATGTCGTGTATACATATTAGTTGAACAAAATTTATGATGTCTTGAAATTAATATAATGAATAATAGAAAATAATAGAGAAGCACGATGGCGTCATTGCGCGTGTCAGTCTAATTGTATACGCAAGTTAAGCAACGTCAACCGTAGCCTGTCCATGGATAAGTTTATATTATCTCGAGCTCCTCCGTGCTTCGGAAGGTACGTTAATCCGTCGGTCCCGGTTGTAATCATTAGATTAACTCGAGGTCCTCCGTGCTTCGGAGGGCACGTTAATCCGTCTGTCCCGGTTGTTATCATTAGATTATCTCGAGCTCCTCCGTGCTTCGGAAGGCACGTAAGACGTCGGTCCCGGTTGTTATCATTAGATTATCTCGAGCTCCTCTGTGCTTCGGAAGGCACGTAAGCCGTCGGTCCCGGTTGTTATCATTAGATTATCTCGAGCTCCTCCGTGCTTCGTAAGGCACGTTAAGCCGTCGGTCCTGGTTGTTATCATTAGATGGCAGTCGTTAAGCCAAGTGGCCTTTAGGCGGCTTGAAATTACTGGCGTCCGCCAACTCACAGTTGAGCAGCGTGGTGGAGTATGCTCGAAACATATTCAGTTGAAGGAAGACCCGTATTTAATATTACCCAGCAGTGGGTAAATATTAAGTTCAGTATTTTACTATGTCACAAAATAAAGTACCATGACACTTGACAACCAATTAATATTCATTTTCAAGCATTCATTCATAAACAATTTTCAAAACAACAACGAACAACTTTCGCGACGTAAAAGTTAGACCAATCGATTTGACATTTAATTGAAAATCAATAAATATCCCAATCCGTTTTCAAATTTAATTTTTCGACAATTTTGTCAATGTTTTAATACTTATTATCCTATACGCACATTTCTGAACGCACGCATACATTTGACGTACGCACGTTAACGTCACGTTTGACAGGTCCGACATCCACGAACATTTTGTATGGAAAAATAATTTTTCTTTTATTTTATTTTTTTCGTAAATTTTCCAATGTTTTTAATAGTTATTCTGCTATTCTGGACGAAGACAAATCCAACAAATCAAAAACCATGGCAATCGGTCCAGCCGTTCTCGAGTTATAAGTGTTGTAACAAACACGACTTTCTTTTATATATATAGATTACGTCATCTCACCGGCACGCGCTATGCCATGTACTCATGAAATCAAAATAGTGCAATGATTACGCGACATGTCATAATCAAATATTTTTGACAGTAGAGTTTCGTAGTATATTTATATTCGTTTATATTCGTAGTAATATTTTTGACTATAGAGATTTGTAGTATTTGTATCTTATATGTTATCTTACAGGTTATTAGTATTATTAGGATTCTGATAGTGTGATTATTCTGGGCGAAGTCCCGGATCAAAGCAAAAAAAAAATGCTAGTCAAACTAAAGTCATCCTAATACAAATTTACCTTCACAATTTTTTTACACAGATTTGTTAGTTTTGACCTATATTGTGACGACGATTGTTGGAACAACGCAAAAAACTGGTTATTCCGTAACCAGTTTTTTGCGTCGTCCCAACACAATATAGGCCAAAACTAACAAATCTGTGTAAAAAAATTAAATCAGTCCTGAAATAACGGAGTGATTGATGGACTAGCTAGACAGAACAATGCCGGTCATCGCTGATCGATATGGCGCGTTACTTACAGATAACACAATGTTCGTGGACCTCACTATACTATGGAACAACATTGTCCTGTCTGACTGACTGATCGGTTACGAAATGTATTTACGAGTGACAGTAAGTTTACAAACTTTGTGGCTGTAAAATTGTTATATATTTGGCAGTACAGCGTGAACGGGTACTAGTTAAATATTGGCAAGGTGAGCATTTACTTTCGAAACGGTAAACATATATATCAAAATCTGAGGAAGTGTATGTATCTCTTTATTATACACAAAACAATACAAAGAAAAATAGACAAAGAAACAGTATCTCTGAAAGAGATCTCTTCCAGCCAACCGTAGAGTGAAAGGATTCATAATCTGTATAAAAAAATCATACAATAATTGCTCATTGACAAATCATGTAATAGGTTTTTTTGTTTATACCACTAAAGTGACAAACAAGCATATGGCCCGCCTGATGGAAAGCAGTCACCGTAGCCTATGAACGCCTGTAACACCAGGGGCATCACACGCGCGTTGCCGAACCTGTAAAAACCTCTTCACACACTTCTTGAAGAAGGTGCTGGTTATTACATATTCTTCTTCTTCGAAGGAATATAGAGCATTCTCCACCACGCCGCTCAACTGCGAGTTGGCGGATGCCCGTGGTTTCAAGCCGCCTAACCGCCACTGACATGGCTTAACGACGGTTTCAAGTGCCGTCCGAAGCACGGAGGAACTCGAGATAAATAAACCCATTCAGTCAATCTGTCTCAAATCCTTACATAATGATGGCGTAAGTTGCTTTTTTTCTAGTGTACCTAAATGCGATGGAAGCTATCAATTTGTCTATAGCTTTCTCTATTTACGGCTTATTTAGTTATTAAAATTACACTACATACTACATTTTCCAATGTTGTCTAAGCGACAAAAATACTCTATCATTTCGTAGAATGAAACATACTTTCTTAACTCGTCGAGTCTTAATTTTCGACAGTGACTGTTAATGAAATATTTTAAATTAATACAAATTTTAAAATAACATTCATAATTATAATAATATAATTTTATAAATATTTTTTCTCATTATTTTTTTATAATAATTATACCTATATATATTTTTTTAATAATCTTGACTTTTATAATTTTAATAATTTAATATTATTTTTTAATAATGAAAATTCTATTTTAAATAATCTAGATTTATTTTAATATTTTAATTTATCTAAATTATATAATAATCAAACTTTATTTTTATTCTGTGTTTGCTGCATACGAGCTCATATATTAATTTTCAAAGACCACATTTGTCATCTACATAATGTTTCCCGACTTCATGCCAGACATCGTAATATTGTAGGCTGTAGTATGGACTTATAAAGGCATTTAACCTCAGAACATGCAGTTGGTGGTAAATGAGAGCAGCTATAGTGAGCAATGTGACGCGGGTGGCATTTTGCCAGCGCATCTATAGTGCTACGCCAGTCACCCCGCACTTGTTCTGCATTTCGTAGACGTACGCTTGTTATGTACGCAGCTTTATTGTATACTAGCTGTTGCCCGCGACTTCGTCCGCGTGAATATCAGTTATCATGGTCAGACCATAGGAAATCAAATACTGTCTAATTAAGAAAAAAAACTTATGGTGAATAATTTATGTAGGTACCTGCTTTCAAATTTGTTTGCAAATAATGCATTAATTGCAAACAAATTTGATTACCATATAAAAAGGTATATAGTGAGTCAATCTTAAAAGATAGACATATTCTACGCGGACTTTTAAAGAGGAACAATTCCATCATATATGATTTTTGCGTAACTTCAACTGTTTACGCAGCGCACGTAACGAAAGCCCTCAGAGAGAAGAGAATATAAAAGAGATATTGTTTTCCCATTTTTCAGTGGTGCAACATTTTTCATTGGTACTCAGCTCCTATTGGTGGTAGCGTTGATATTCCTCGTATGGCCAACAATTATACGGGCTTCCTTGGGCCACCTAATGTGGAGCGATTACCGTATCATAACTACCATAGCCTATAAACGAAACGCTGACGACACAAGCAGTAACACTTGCGCAGCAAAACCTCCTCAGGTTTCCTCACTTTACTGAGGTGAACCAAGATATGACGCGATGAGATGAGATTAGACAACATAAAATTTATTCATCTCATAAAGGTACATGATTAGTAATTACACTATAGAAAAGCTTATTTAGATTCAGAATATTTACATCAAGTAAAACCCCAACCACTTCATATAAATGTCTTTAACGTCTATACAAACAGTGAATGAGCGGGTGTGCTTGCAGCGCCAATCAAACTGTTCCAGAATAGACTCGGATGAGGTAAGGTCGATTCGAGAGAAAGGCAGAAAATGTCCATACTGCACGTAAGTACAGTAAACATTAACTTGGTCAAGTATAAGTAACAACTTAGACTTGATCAATGTTTTAAGGTACGTGGATTTTTATACCACTAATGTAACAATCATACGGCCCGCTTGATAGAAAGCCGTTACCGCAGTATGGATGCCTACAATGCCGTGAGCATTATACGCGCGTTGCCGACTAAGCACTATAGTTGTCTATGCGTGCTTACATTTTAAAAATTATAACCCTATAACAGGCATACAGATGAACAGAAAGACGTCCAAATGCATACTGTCCCGTCAGACATAAACGTCAAACGGCGCATGACAGCCTTAATTACGAAAGGGAAAGCAATGAACGGATTCCTGTTGACACCTTTTGGGTACGGAACAGTAAAAATAACTCATTCAAAAAGTACTTAATACTATTTAATAACAAGAAAGAGTACTTACGCATATGCGTAAGTACTCTTTCTTGTTATTAAATACTCTTTCTTGTTAATAAAATATATATTTTAACAGTTTGAACGACTACTGTTTAATATCAGCGTAGGTTATTAAAGGGTTCTGTTTTAATTTGACATACTTTATAGCTTTGAAAATAATACGGGTCTCGAAATCAACATAGCGCCATGGCTGGCGGCCAAAGCTATGTCGAAACTTAATGTGGTGTGAAGTTTTTACGGTGCCAAATGAACTCTCTGAAACTGCCAATGGAATCTGCGGTCAACGGTTAATGTATGTCGATTTCAAAGCTTGCCATAATACAGGACAATAGAAATGTAGAGCAATTCTGCCACCGGTAATGTTGTCAAATAAAATAAACTCTGTTACAAGGGTCTACCGGCTAAACCGTTTAAGCTACATACTTCAATATTTGCATTGCTATTGCAATATATATATACCTTCGGCAAATCGCAAAACGGCGAGCGTTTAGAAACTGACGACGCCGTTTATATTAAGACGAGTTATACGATTTGCCTACCACACATACATAAACCCTATTGGAAATACATTGCGGCCTTATGCAAAGCAGAAGTACTTCCTCGGTCGCATCGAATCATAATGTATTTTATCCCAATTTTTCGCAGAAGAGGAAACTGTACACCGTATTTTACGTAACACTGGGTACCAAACAAGGATATGGTCCGCCTATAGTTCTGCTTGATTTAAAGCGATTACCACAGCCATATAGAAACTTGCTACACAAGAAACACAACAATACTCAAAGGTTATTTGTCTACAATCTTCTGTAAGATGGAGGTACTTCCCCAGTCGGGCACGTCATGTCCTTTCTTTGCCTCTTGCGCTAGTCGGCAAGGACTTGACTTTGGCTTTAAAGATAATGGTGTCCCATTTACACCCCATGTAATATTTCCAGGTTAAGATTTATCAGTACAGCGTCAAGTTTTAACCACACCGCTCGCCATCGGGGGGTAATCAATATCACAGTAATTCATCCTCACATATTGAAGCCAAATTGGTCGCGTACAGTGCTATTCCAGAGAAGTTTTCTTCCGCATTCTCAAGTTGTGGAATCATGAATTCGACCAATAGCGTTAGATACTTAGAATCCATTGTGCACGGCAGTGCTTCACTTAACTAGCCTCTTTAGGCTTTTAATGCCTTATTTATCATATTGCTGTCTCTCACATTGCTAAGAGGGGAAGTCAAATTCCAAAAGCTTCTTACTGTTTCTAATTTCTTCTGATTAAATTCGTTGTGAGTTCCAAGGCAGCCATAGTCTTACCCCCGGGACTGCAATGGACTTCATAGGTCATTGCCTTTTTTGGTGGTTACCGCTGTTAATCCCGGCTACACAGGAGACAGTGGTGTGAAAGTGTGGTGGGCTCCCTACTCGTTTAAAAAAAAAATGTGTCATGAACTTCCTGGCGAAGATTCGCTAGGAGTCTACAAAAGTGTGAAGGGGTTTTTAAAGGGTCGAGAACAAGTGAGTAATGCCTCTGGTGTTGCTAGCGGCTATAGGCTGCGATAACTGCTTACCTTCAGGCGAGTCGTATGCTTGTTTGTCACCTCAATAGTATAAAAAGTAGTTACAAAAAGTAGTAGTATGGCCACACAAAAAATAGTATATGGTACGACAAGTACTTATTCCCTGAAGTACACTTTCAACAATGCATTATATTAACGGATATGCCAGTTAATGGATCGGACATACCGTTCAATTCACTAATGACGGAACGCCTGTGCATAACCATATCTGATTAATGCGTTTACGGCTGACTAATTACATTGTCGGGAATTAATAAACTAATTACTTATTACGA
This sequence comes from Hypsopygia costalis, assembly GCA_937001555.2. Taxonomy (NCBI): domain Eukaryota; kingdom Metazoa; phylum Arthropoda; class Insecta; order Lepidoptera; family Pyralidae; genus Hypsopygia; species Hypsopygia costalis. Next base: position 16,181,707 of record OW443328.2, on the reverse strand, counting down.
ATTAAATGACAGGACATACAGCGTTGTGCAGATATGTATTTATCACCACATCTGGGGCGTATGTGGTTCATCTACATCTTTGAACCAAAGCCAACCTCACCTGCACTAAGTGCTCCCTTCTGACTGACAAACGAGGCTCTGGCCAAAAGACAGGTAGGCGTATTTTGAAGCTGCCCGACTGGGAAGTACCTCCACCTCAAAGAATACCGCAGCCAAATAACAGTCCTCTTGAGCGTTGTTGTAATCCTGCAAGTGAGTGAGGTCAACAGGAAGAAAGAAAGGAAGGAGTGGCATTGGCTGGCAATGGATCGACGACCCCTTGGTTGTAAGAGCCTTATTAGTGAGTCAGCAGTTTACACTACTTGCAGGTGAGGTTGGCTTTGGCTCAAACATGGTGATGAGCCACTTATACTCCAAATTTATTTTATATTTGTAATTTTATTTGTAACACAAAACATCAAGAATTTATGTTAATCTTTAACATATGAAATACGGTCATTAAGTTGGTCGTGTCATGAACACAGTCTGTAAGGGTACAAGCAGCTTATTAAATAATACGTGCAGTTGTGTCGGGATTTCAGTGTCCCTTCCCCTTTCAAAGCTCCGGAGCTGGGGTTGCCATATGTTAGACATTTGGTAGTTTCGTAGACGGTTTATGTATTGTTCATTGATCAGGCGTCTGGCTCAGTACTCTCGTTCCGATATTATTAACGTACCTATTGTTTTACTAAGATTGTTGCGATGCTGTGATTACGTTGAATATTTGGAAAAATATCGACATCAGATTTTGTTGATCTTCAGGGAACTTTTCAAAAAAATAAATATCCCCACTGTTACTTCCCATTGTACCCAATTATTTAAGAAAACATTATATGTGCTAGTAAAAATGTTAGCACGTTCCTAAACTTCGAAGATGTAAATCTAATGTAAATCGAGTGCTAATGTAAATCTTAGAAATAAACGTAAATTGTAATGTTGTATTATAGCACAAGTTGTACTCCACGTAACGTGGAACAGTACAAGTGCTTTATGCAACATATTACATATGGTGCAGATTTGTTGTGATTTGCAACCGGTCGGTAAAAATAAAAATAAATATAATTATATTTATTTTAAAAATAAAAATAAATATAATTATATTTATTCTTATAAAAATAAATATAATTATATTTATTTTTATTTCCGGTTCCGCCGCTAAGGTATTATCAAGGTAAACAGATGGTGTTTGTGTTTATACAGAACATTTTTATACGCTTAAAACGTAAATTGCGTATACCGATGCATCGACTGTATAATAAATCGCCTGAGACAGCATTTTCTCTATCTCAAAGAATGTTCAAGTAACATATTAAAAATACTCTTAATAAAAAGTCTTATCAAGGGTCGATGAATAAATACCTTACCGACAACGATGTCTGGAAATAATTCAGCACAGACACATACAAGTTAACACTATTGTTACGATTATTATTTACCTTGCGTTGCAATAATGGCAATCTACGATATTGACAGATATTCAATATACAAGTACACACATTTATAAATTAACTTGAGTACTACTAGTAATTATGATGTATAGAGGTACGCTGACATGCCACATCTGCACCCTATATAATATAATGAGTCGACTGTGTGTGATCATAAGCATCATCTATCATTCAATCATATAAACATCATGCATATAATTGTCAAATTAACATGGTAACTTTAAGTTATTGTATCTAATTGTTGATTAAAAAAGACAACAAAGAAAGATATTCCGAGATAACAGTAAGTACAGAAAAAATAAGATTTGATTCATAAGAAATGTATGACGTATCTAAGTGCCCATTGGCAAAATAAACTATTTTATTTCGTTTCAATTCAATTTCATTTCATCCTTGAGAAATAAATATTTATGTACGCAAAATATACAAATACAGCCATTAGACTGATTGTTAAAAATTCCGTTTTTGCATATATTTTTTACGTATTCCAATTTAGAGATGGGCAAAATGCCGGGCATTTATGATAAATGCCCAAAAAGTACTTATAAATTCCCTATTTACATTAAGCCAAAACTCGGCATTTATTGGGCATTTACAGGTACTTACTGTAAATACCCAATAAATGCCTAGTTTTGGCTTATTGTAAATGCCTGGCATTTTGCCCATCTCTAATTCCAACGTAAAAAAATAAGCAAAAAAAAGAAGTTATACGGTTATACTGACATATGCTGACATGCTAATTATGTTGTGGATATAAGTAGATATTAATAAAAATCAAATGAAATAATAGAAAGACTTATAATTTTAAGCAACCACTTGCAATTTCACAAGCTCAATGGCATAGGCAAAGTGCATCTGTCGCAGCATAAACTCTTTAGGCTACATTTTATTCTAAACTATCGGCTCGCCCACGCTTTGGTGTGACAAATCAAATATATATTGATAGTTCTAACAATGAGTTCTAACGTATTATTTATTCTGTGGTATTAGTCAAGTAATGACGTATCATTCATTTAAGGTAAATAGTTAATGTAATAAAATACAGTAAATAGAACTTAAAATTAAATAAATATATATAAATTAAAACTAATTATACATCATAAATAAACTAAAAGCAAAACTAATCTAATAAACCGCTGTCTAGAGGCAAAATTCCCAATATGCTGGCCCCGTTGCCTCGTTGGATAGCAACACTAATTCTATCACTAATGGGCAAAGTAGAGGCCAGTAACTAAATATACTTGTGTGAATTGAAATTAAGAACCTGCTTATTTACTGTCGCCGTCTCGGTTAAAATATTATAAAATATATCTTTATAATATACATTTATAGGTATAAATGCTTTCGCTTCACCAAAATACAATAACATTGGTAAGTACCTATTATATACAGACCTCCGGCATAATAAAGTTATTAGAATTGTAAAGTAGATATCGTAAATCAATTCTAGGAGCACTTAAATCTCGCAACGATATAAAACTTTTCCGAGGTCAATCTACTCCACTAAATCGAGACATCGGCTTTAGAAGAAATATTAAAAGTGGCAACCCTATCCAGCGTTCGAAGCAGCCGAGAAAAGTTATACATACATACATACACGGTTCAAAAATATCTGGGACATAGGGGAAAATTAGATGATTTCATAAAAGGCAACGACTTCTATGTACGTTTATTACTTCCAATGTTATCATCATCATCAGGTCCATTTTAGTCTCCACTACAGGAGCACGACCCTCTCTCGTCCGTCCTAGACGGAAGGAGGATTTGGCCTACACTCCCCACGCTGGCCAAACGGATTGGGGAGGCCTGATCGATATTTGATAATGTATTTCCCTTAGTCGCCTTGTACGACATCCACGGGAAGAAACGGAGTGATTCTATTCTAGTCTGCCGGAAACCACACGGCAATACTTCCAATGTATGACATATTAAAGTCGCAGTTTGTCTGTTTACGTATATATGTATACAACGTAGATATACGTATGAAACCTATTTGTGCCACAGGACATGGCTAACAATTTTTTAAGTGGAGCGATCGGGACGCTTTTATACACCGAAAGTCACTGTTGAAAATGAATATCTACTCCAAAACCACTGAACCGATTTTGATAAAACTTGTCACAATTAAAGACCTCGACATGTTTGAGGTTTGTGTTGAAAAAAATTGAGTTCCATCATGTCCTTGAGGAATGATCGTCAAATACATTTTCCATTTGTACAATCGGCGGCCAACATACATGGACGCAACCACCAACTGTACAGAATTGAACAGCTAGCCTACCTGCACTCCCTACCTCCCTGTCCACACCTCTATCTCTCTCCTACTAGGCCCTAACGTCCCTCCCAGCCTTTCCTAACCATACAGGTGATGGTGAGAACAGGTGGTTACCAACTTCAAGGTGTAACGCTGTGTGTACACACGTACACAGACAAATGTTGTAACCTACTGTACACCTAAGTCTTCCCTACTATGCCTTAACGTCCCTACCACCCTATCCTAACCATACATGTGACGGCAAACCCGGTAGTGTGCAACGTTAGAGTGTGACGTTGTATATCAGTACGTATATAAATATGTCGGGATATCTGTTACTAGAGACCTATAGCAACAGACGGATCTTGGGTAGGAATAAGGTGTGTGTACGTCGTGCAATGTACACAGGAAATGGTTTTTTCACTGCCGGTCGAGCAGACTCACAAGACCGATCGTACTGACGGCTAAGGGTGTCTTGGCCACAGTGAGAGGATGTTGAAACTCATGAGAGTCTTCCGTCCAAAGTGGTACTGGACAGGTATAGCCTCCTCCGGCTCTTCCAACTGCTTGTTGGGAAAGAATACAGAGAAGTAAATACATGACACAAAGTAAAAACAAAACATAGAGACTAGATAGACCAATATAAAACAATAAATAACACAAGCTAAACAAAATACAAAATAAATAAACACTAAAAATTTTAGAAATAGAAGAGGAAATAAAAATATAAGCCAATATAAATAAGGCAATTAAAACAATTAAAAAATCTGCTAAAAAAAATTAAAATACGTAATTATAAAATAGACTTTGCTTATGGCAGAGGAATTGTTGAGACTATTTAAAAAAAAACCGGACAAGTGCGAGTCGGACTCGCCCACCGAGGGTTCCGTAGGTACGTAGTATCATTATTAAATTTGATATTTTTCATTATAAATAAGAATTAATGCGTCGAAAAAAATAAATAAAATATATTTTGCAATGTGTACATCAAGCCCTTTCATATGATACCCCATTTGAACTAGTAGTTTCAATTTGAAATTTCGACACCCTATAAAAAATATAGACCCCCTATTTTTTAAGATCTATTTACAAATGTATAGTTTTGAGATTTATTCCTGTACTTGTAGTCTATAACGATGTTACTTGCCAAATTTCATAGTTCTAGGTCAACGGGAAGTACCCTATAGGTTTTGATTCCCTTGAGTGTGTCGAAATATGCGTTTTTTGCTGAATAAACGGCCGTAACTTTTTTCTACGTAAACTTAGCAGTTTGATTTTTTTTTAACTTCATGGGACCGTAGACCTGAGTATACAGTTCAAATTTCAGCTTGATACCTCCACGCATTCTCGACATAGAAATTCTTGACAGACAGACGGACAGACAGACAGACAGACAGACAGACAGACAGACAGACAGACAGACAGACAGACAGACAGACAGACGGACAACAAAGTGATCTTATAAGGGTTCCGTTTTTCCTTTTGAGGTTCGGAACCCTAAAAAGAAGAAAACTGCTTGTTGGGTACTTCTGGTGTTGCTTGAGTCAAACACGGCTTCTGGTTAATAAATATATACTAAATTTATTTACAAATAAATGTTCTTAAATACTAACGTTAATTACTATACACTAATGTAACTATTAACTAGTGTGTCGTGCGTATAATTTGTAGACACAGTGATTTTTGCCACTGTTGCGTATAGAGGCAGGTCGGTCGTATGTTCGTTCTGAACACCATTGAAATCAATGGAAAACATCACTCAGCAAATCTACTCGCTCCACTCAACCTCGATTTTGGCCCCGTGGGCTAGAGTCCGGCCTTAATTTATTTATTTATTAGCATACAAGACAGATTATAATCGATATAAACACAATTATAATAGCATATAATTAGTACAGAGCTAGATTATAACCCAAAATTACGTGTGCCAAGTGGCTTTTAAATTATTAGAATTGATTATTGAATTCGCTTAAATTAAAGAGTTCGCTCATCGATTGTTTATTATTGTATGTACGAGTATGTTACGCGATAACGTTGATGTTTAAATATTAACTTTCGAAGATATTTCGATTACTAAAAAATCTCTACAATTTTTACGTGACATTTTACGTGATAGTTCTGGTTTATAAATCGATTTTCGAAATATTCTTGAAACAAAAAAATATATATCACCTAATAGTATAAAACAAAGTCGCTTTCTCTGTCCCTATGTCCCTTTGTATGCTTAAATCTTTGAAACTACGCAACGGATTATGATGCGGTTTTTTTAATAGATAGAGTGATTCAACTGGAAAGTTTATATGTATAACATATGCATAACATAGTAGAAAAACACTGATAATTTAGAGGTTTCTAATGTGATGTCGTAAATAAACACATTTTTTTGCTCTTTCATTGCAAACGCTGGCTGAACCCAACGAGATAGATCAAAATAATGTAGTACAGTATTGTTCACCTTAAAATGGTCTACAAAAAAGTTCGCGATGGTATATGTCTATCTCTTAGTGGTAACACACAATAACCGTTATTTTATCCTCTGCTTTTTACAAGAAATAATGCCTTATTTACGAAGCGATTTCAAGCAATACAGAATTAATCCTTATCCAATTAAGTACCTTAAATACATTGCGCAATTAATATAGATCAATATGGCCCTTCACAGCATGTAATTTAAATGAATAGTTTAGAAGATATTACACATTTAAAATGCAGGGACATAACGGCTGTGGCGGTACCGGCCGCGGAGCCGGCGGCGTGTGCCTATAACTGGGGAAGGACTGGATAGGACAAAGCGCAAAGACCTTCTGTAGTACATTTAGTATCAGCATTGCACCCGTGCGAAGCCGGGGCGGGTCGCTAGTTTGTAATAAATCAAGCGTCTAAAATTGAAAACCATTACACTCACTTGGCGACTGAACTTGATATAAAACATACCAAACCTAACCTAACCTAGTAATTCTGTGGCTCACTTAATATTTTTATGGCTCATGTTATTATTTTCCTTTTCGAAATATGTTATTCGCACGGCGGTTACTTAGTAAATTTAATTTATTTATGGAATCTCTTTTACAAGCTCTTTAGTTTCACGGTGTCTGTAGTCAAATCTCGCAAGTTAAATTTGCGACATTTCCCAGTGTACGATTGAGCTGTAATTTGGCACACTCGTTTTGGTTCTCATGATAATGCACGATTACCTAAATGCTGCCATTTTTAATCCGATACGGCAATTTATAACTACTACCACTTTAACCCCTATGATATTGGTATCAAATGAAAGTACTTTATGACCGGAACACAGTAAGTATTGTATTTTTTGGTTTTTTGGTTTTTTTATACTACATTGGGTGGCAGACAAACATACGGGCCGCCTGATGTGAAGCGGCTACCGTAGCCATATTATTGCTCGCAACATAAAATATCGCTCGCGCGCGGCCACCCCGCTGCATATGCAGCATATCTTTCCGTTCTGCTGACCTCACTCACTCGCAGGAACACAACAATCCTCAAGGGAATTGTTATTTGGCTGCGGTATTCTGTGAGGTGGAAGTACATTCCCCAGTCGGGTTACAATTACGCTCCCTACCTCTCTTTTCGCTAGAGCTTCGTTTGTCAGTCAGCAGGGTGCACCGCGTGCAGGTGAAGTTGGCTTTGGTTCAAAGATGTTGATGAACCACTTACACCCCTATATATAATTTCATGCTTGCTACAAAACACATACACATTATAACATTATAGCAGGAAAATGACAAGCCACTACTATTAAACATTACTTACCATGTTTACGGACACGCCAAGGGACTAATAACCATAGAAATGGACATATAACCCCTTCTAATGTTCTTGGTTGGCCGGAATGCGCCATAACGTAGTGGTAATAGATATTCCATTATAGGTATGATTAGATTCTAAATAAGTAAGTTTTCATTCAACCATAGGAATAATGGATTAGTTCGCATTTCGATATTAGTTGGATATTTGCCTAACAACAAATGGTCCGAAAAATAATGGCCGGGGTTTGCGGAAAAGAGACAAACGGTGGTATAGTCTGCTATTTCTGAGGCTATTTCTATAACTAATAATCTTGTTATTTGTTTTTTTTTAACACTTACCTACAACCAGCAGAAAGGATAAAGTATCCCAGGCCGCACAGATTACGAATCAAATTCTTTTGAAAGTGCGTGAATTGATTTTAACTTTACTTTTAAATCGTTAGTTTATCTATTGTATGTACAATTACAAAGTCTCATAATAAATTAATTTCTAAGATAACTTTATTCTTAATACTTGTCTCATTTGTTGACTGTACAGTCAGAAAAAGCGACAAGTAAACCGGCCAGAGTGTACAGGGACGGCAGGTATTAACTAACTCCACTGAAAAAAAATCACACTAACGATTAAGATTAACTATGCAAAAAGTCAAAAACAGAAGTTAATGGCAACATGTAGAACTTACAACCCACATAGGTATCACTACGCGGGATATTATACTGGAACTGAAAGGCTCTAAGTGCGGTTGCCTGTACTATCTTCTTTTTTTATATAACTAAGGTGAAAACAAGCATACGACCTGCTCATCGAGCAGGTCGTATGCTTGTTTTCACCTTTTCAGCAGTCCTTTTCAGCAGTCCTTTTCAGCAGTCTTTGCAGCCTATTGACTCTCAACATCAGAGGTATCATTCACGTGTTGTGGACCACGTAAAAACCTCTTTTCTTGAAGAACCCCATCCTGTAGTCTCTTGGGAAAATCACGTAGCATCGTTGAGATCTCCTTAATGGAGTAGCCGCACCACGGGATGGTAGCTGGCACGGCGTCTCCCTTTTTTAAAGTCGAATTATAGGCAAAGAGTCTACCTAATAAATCGGCTTTTTCTTTAACGCTAAAGGCCAGACTACCATCCGGTTTTCGCAGTGGACAAGGACGACTGGAAGAAATTGCCTTCAGCCGCCTTAGCAAGCGACCAGAAACAGCTCTCAGAAGGGTGCTTTGTTAGCCGTTGAACAAATCTGCTGACGAAATAGAATTTTGCTCTGGCAATCATTCTTCTACTGGTTGTCAATGCAGCATTAAATTGCATTTCAATCAGAGCCATCAGACAGAATAGGGATATTATCACGAACGTCCTAGCCTCGTAGGCAGCCTATTTGGCGAGTTTGGCTTCTCTACAAGCCCGATTAAACTACGGTCGCTTTTTATCTCCCGGAGTGGCTACTAAGCGGTAAGGAATAAAGCATTCCATGCCTGTAGGTCACGTCAGCCACCGCGGTTGCACAGGAGTGAATATCTTCTATCATCGTCAACATATTCTTCCTTTATTAATATATTAATAAAAAAATGCCTCCCCAACCCGTCTGGCCAGCGTGGGGAGTGTAGGCTAAATCCTCCTTCTGTCTGGGACGAATGAGAGAGGGTCGTGCTCCTGTAGTGGAGACTAAAATGACCTGATGATGATGAATAAAAAAAAATACTTGATATTCTTACTATAATTTGCCAAGCCGTGCACTGCAAATAATATAGCTTTACACAAACATTTCACCAAATGTCAAGAAAATTGTTTAGTACGCAGTAAAATTCCTTAATACAAGATCCTAATATATCATTTCAAAGCTAACAAAGGCAAGTTAAAATATATAGGCGGCCAAATACGTAAGTGGAAAGCGAGTTTCAGTACAAGACCTTTATAATTAGACCGCTCTCTCTATAGCCGGAATATAACGCCCATGGACTTATGGGATGACGTCTACGACTTAGGGCCATTGCCACATTACTGTAATGTGAGCCTTTGATAATAAGACTGTTTTATGTTGAGCCGTACATGTAAGAGGGTGCCTATTGTCCGTACAATTAGTTTCTTTTTATTAACAATATTATGGCGGATTAGCTTTTAACGGATTCAACCATTAACTTTTATGTATATTGTACTTTGGCCTTAACTTTTATTTGCGACTTTTTTTATTTTGTCTCAAATAAAATATGCACGGTACTTTTGTTTGACTTTCATTACAACTATAACACACCTAACTCCACTATAAGAAACTATATCAGGTATTATTATTTGAATAAAATTTTATTAAATAAGCTCCCGTTTTAGGACAGTAGTAACAAATTAAAAAAAATTTTAGAACAAAGAACACAAGTTGTATATCAAAACAATATACTTAGTTAAAAGCAACCTGCCCCCTTACCACCAACTCTTATTACGATTCAATAACTGAATAGAATGCTTATTTATACCAATAAATAAGCGTCTCTATTTCAAATGGAATAGAGTCGCTTATTCATTGGTATGAATAAGCAGTCTACTCAGTTATTGAATCGCAGTAAGAGTTGGTGGTAAGGGGGCTGCACTGCACGGGACCTTAGGCGGATAAACCGTCTATTAGATATTTTTTATTTTTATATAATTCCCATAATTATTTTGTAGCAATTTAAAATTCAGTACAAAATAATTACGACTTTATATATAGGAGATTACATACATACTTACTATATCAATTTATATTAGGATTATTTCAAAATTTTGTAATGAATGTTATGAGTTGAAAATGTTGAAATGTCATTATTTTTATGTTTAGAGGAAACAAAATAATATAATTGAAATCGTATTTAACAGAAAATAAAACAAAAGTGCTTATGTAGATAAGCTTCCTCGGTCATAATCAGTCACATTTCTTTAATCGCTGATCCAAATAATCCAAATACGCAGGGAGAGCCTACTTTACATAATAATTTATTTATGAAAGAAGAACCTAAGCTTCTAATTTATGAACAGCGACCGGCCGAGGGACACCTTAAATAATTCGTGATATTTGCTCATAGCGTTGAACCTTTAATCACGGTATAAGTAATAGTACCTTAATTGAAAAACGATCCTGTTATATAACTGTGACATCAAACCGACTTCACATTCTGTTCCTAGGCTATAAATATATCTACTACATTTTAATGGCCTAAGTTTCGTTTCAGCGTTCTTTCGTTTGTATAAGTACCTTTTTTTTATAAATATAAGAGAGGATGTAGGGCATCTGATGGAAAACAATCACCACCGCTCATAGGAATCAACAATACCAAGGGGTCGCCGATTCGTTGCCGCCAGCCTTAATCTCATTTATATATTAGTTTTTACAAAAGCTGATTATATTATATAAATTATTTCGATAAACTGCATGCATAAACATGCAAGTTTGTTGGTGAATACATACACTCACTGAAGTTACATATATTATAAGCCCATTTTTTCTAGAAAATAGTATTTAAAATGGTTTTAATTAATGTAATACATATGAACTAATTCTGAATATTTGAAATAGGAAAAAGAGTTGTCGTTGAGATTGTCAATCAGTCAAAAAGTAGACAACGTACGCTTCCATTGATGAGTTTATTTATATCAAGCTCCTCCGTGCTTCGGAGGGCCTACTAAGCCGGTCGATCCCGGCTATTGTCATTACATGATAATCGTTATTCCAAGTCAATGTGGCCCTTACGCGGCTTGCAATCACTGGCTTGGCAAATCGTGGTGAAACTTAAACCCCTTCGATTCTGGAGAGATTCGTATCTCAGTAGTGGATTGTACAAGGATTTACGACGATATTAACTAATTAAACACAAGTGAAATATTAAAACATGCCACGGTATCTCTATGTAGCTTTATAATTGACTAGCAGTCACGAATCTGTGATTGGATTTCAACAAAGACAAACATTTGTGTACACTATTAAAATAATTTGACCTGAACTAACATAACATGAACCTGTCTTTGTGCCTAATTCTGGATGTTTTTTAAAAAAACATCCAGAATTAGGCACAACTAAAAAATATTCAAGTAAGTTTATCTTTTGTCCAGTATCCATAATGGTTTTGCTTAGTTTGGGACGTGGGAAGTGGGAACAGATAGAGCTGTGTGACTTTTATTCTAATGCCGTGTGATTTGTTCAGACATTATCTACGCATATTTACAAGACCTTTATTTAGACACATTTATTTAGACACTCAATTATACGCAAAAACAAGCAAAACATGAAAATGCGTAAGCATAAAAAAATGATAATTTAATTCCCGTCCGTACGCTATAATCTGTGGCTATAATAACGTCCCTTGTAAAACGCATGGGCGTTTTCAATGAAAATGTAATTTCACTGTAAACGTACACTGACTGGTTCGAAATATTTTTTTTTAACGTAATGATGTATCGTGTAATTTCATTTCCATAACAAGAAAGTAAAGGCGTAGCTTATTGTATATTAATGAAGCCGAAGTTTAGATTAAAAAATATATATTTTATCCTGTTTAGGATTGTATTATCTATATGTAATTTAGTTTATTTTTTTTTATTTTTATGTATTAGGTATAATTTAATAACTACATTAAAAATCATTATTATATTTAATTCTGCATTGTACATACATTTAACATGACATCTTCATTTAGTTTTATGTATATATTTATTTTTTAAAAAAAGTATTTAAATATGTATAATATCAGTTAATATTACTCATAGTTCAAGCTTTACTTAGTTTGGGACTAGACGGCATTTGTCCATGAATATTTGTTTGTTTATTATATCTACTGCTGTCATGACGTACACAACGTATAAAAACAATTGTCTGATGCTTCTTATACTATAACGCCGCTTTTAGAATTTTCAACAAACTTTCAATCGCTTCCATAGTTATACTATTATTAGTTATACCTACGTCTTCAGTTTAGTAGAGCATGATAATAGCCATATATATTCATTAGAAAATTATATATAAATGATTTCAACAACAGAGATGCGCACCGAAACTGATTTGGTTTAAAAAGTAAATTAGATGCTATGGATACCCACAAACAAGATTAAACTCCACAAGGTTTAACGTTAATTAAAAGACCCATCGCTATAACAAAGTACGCAAAACATCCGCCCTCACTTTGTCTGTACTGTCAAATATGATTTAATCCTTAGATGTAATCAAATAATTACAGATTTGTATGACGTCACAGAGATTACGAAACGCTTTCGTCTCGAGTCTCGATATCTCGGGAGTGAACCTCCCTTCACTTTGATCATAGGCAGTTCCGGGGCAGGCCCCAAGGGCGAAGTTAAGTTTACAACAAGTACAAAACAGTCTCGCTAGGGCCGTTTGTTTCCCATTGTTGTCCCGATCATAAATATTTAATGAATTCGTTTTATTCAGCGCCTAAGCCCGCCTAAAGCCCTTTTGCCGACAATGAGGCAACTTAGAATAACTTATATTTTAATTTGTGTCTTAATAAGGCCCATCGTCTACATCGAGCAGGGTTGAACCAGAAAAATTATTATATTCACTCATACTCTGAGCTTTTGCGTTGTCCTTGCCTGTAGCGACTGAATTTCACAATTCCGGCGGCAACCTATCTTCGCTGCAATTTATTTTTTTTATACTGAGCATACTGTCTTCCTGACATGACGCGGGTGCCTTAATCCAGTGTTCTGCAAACTTTTTGTGTTTAAGGTACATCTAGGAAAAAATAAATGAAAAATCAGTTTTTATTTATGTAAGATTTTTTCTTCCGTCCGTCTATTTAGCTTTATGGTTTAACCTTATTTTTCCGAGGCACACCAACTAATTACCACGGTACATCAGTGTGCCGCGGCACAGACTTTGCGGAACACTGTCGTACCTAATCTATACTTGCAAAACGAAACACTCGTTTTATGTTGGTAACAAATGTTTTGAATGCCGTAATGATAGAAGATTCACAGAGTAGTCTTTTCAATGTAATTTTGTAAAGTAATACTTAATACGGGAAAAATCGTGAAATCCTGAATCCAATTTCTTCAGGATTGTTTCCACAGACCTATATTTCGCTACCCTTAATTGTTACCGAACAAATACACATGTGCCCCATGTTCAAGAAGAGTCCATTAAATTATATGACAGGTCTTACAACGAATGATTGATGATAATTTATGTAGAATCGCAGATTTGAGACAGAGAGACTAAATCAAAATGGGGCATTTATAAGCGTGGCTCACCTGACAAGAAGCGATTATCTCCACCTCCGAATTGGAACGGGGGAGGGGCACCACACATTCCCACCACTGTGTCTCCTGTGCTGTGTAGTCAGGATTAACAGCGGCGACCACCAAAAAAGTCAATGAACAGTGAATTCCATTTCAGTCCCGTGGGTATAACTACGGCTGCCTTGGAACTCACAACGAATTTAATCAGAAGAAATTAGGAGGAGTAAGAAGCTTTTGAAATTTGACTTCCCCTCTTAGCAATATGAGAGACAGCAATAAGGCATAATGTATATAATAAGCAAATAAGACATTAAAAGCCTAAAGAGATGGCTAGTCAAGTGAAGTTCAACTGCCGTGCACCACGGATTTGAAGTATCTAATACTATTGGGGACCTAAAACATTGCCTCCTCCGAATACAAAATATCCCAACCATAGGATATAATAACCAGTTATGTAAACAATAAGGACACGTCTAGGTATCTGTACTCGACAACCGCGGCAGTGACGAGCGCAAAAACAATAAGTGCACAAAACGCTACCTACAGTGCCAATTTACAGGCCATTTCACTTAACTTGAGCCGCACATTAGCTCAATCGGATTAACAAAACTAATGTAATTAATCTCTTTGACGTGAGCGTTAATATTAGGAGGCACCTGATAGATAGATAGAATATGCTTTATTTGCATAATACAACTTAAAAATTACAGTGAATCAATAAAATTATTACAGACTTCTATATATGCAAAAAGGCGGCCTTATTGCTTAGAGAAATATTTTAAAGGCACCATTAGGATAACCAATTCAAAAGTTGGAAAAAAATCTCGCCTTACTTAAGCTCATAGCACCCAGACCATGTCATACTGTCGCTGCCATTACTGCGCATTGAAGAATTCGACGGGAAAAGTACTCAGATTTTAATAAGCCACATACTCAGATTTTAATAAGTCACAATTGAAGAGTTTACGTATTTTCAACCACACAACTAAGGCATGGCAATGACTTACGTACCATGGACGCAAACCGCGGGAGGTACTCGTACTAGTTTAATTAATTCTTTTTTTTTATGAGATTTTTTTTTATGCAAACGAGCATGTGGGTAATCTTAAGGAAAGCAATCACCACCGCCCATGGAGATCAGCAACACCAAGGGGTCGCCGATTCGTTGCCAGCCTATACTCCTTCCTTTCTTTCTGGTGACCTCACTCACTCCCAGGAACACAACAACCCTCAAGGGAATTGTTATTTGGCTGCGGTATTCTGTGAGGTGGAGGTACTTCGCCGGTCGGGCAACTTAAAAAATACGCTATGTCTACGTCTCTTTTCGTCAGAGCCTCGTTTGTTAGTCAGCAGGGTGTACCACGTGCAGGTGAGGTTGACTTTAGTTTAGTAGGTGAAAATATTGATGAACCTCTTACACTCCATTCATTCTTCTGACCTTAGATTTTCAAACGATACAATGATCTCACTCTGAGCGCTAGCGGCCCTCGGCGCTGCTTCAATGTCTTCAGTGCAGCCGTGCTATTGAAAACACAACTTTTTTCTCTACACACGCTCGCTCTTATCGAAGAGGTTTTTACGAGGGTCGGCAACGCGCATGTGATGCCTGGTGTTACAGGCGTCCATAGACTACGGTAACTGCTTTCCATCAGGCGGGCCGTATGCTTGTTTGCTACCTTAGTGGTATAAAAAAAAACTAACGACTCCCACCGTCTTCGCACGCATACAACTCTATGAACGCGACGTATGCTTATATACATAAATCTCAATCTTAATGAATTATATACCTAAACCTTCCACATGAATGACTCCATCCATTAGTGAAAACGGAATGAAAATCGATTGAGTAGTTTTGGAGAATAACGCGTTCAGGTATACAGATAGACTCGGGAGGCGACTCTATTGTTATAATATGTAATGATATACATATAACTATGGTTACTTGGGCATATGCGGAATCAAATTATTAGTTACAATTACCAAAATGTTTTCACCCGTTTCAATTATGGCTTTTTTTTATATGAGAGGGAGCAAAGGAGCATGTGGATGACCTGATGGAAAGCAATCACCACCGCCCATGGAGATCAGCAACACCAAGGGGTCGCCGATCCCTTGCCAGCCTACACTCGTTCCTTTCTTTCTGGTGACCACACTCACTCGCACTCTTTCGCCAGATCCTCGTTTGTCAGTCAGCAAGGTGCACCACGTGCAGGTGAGGTTTGCTTTGCTTTAAAGATGTTCATGAACCCTTACACCCCAAAACTTACTTTCTGCCTGCTTCGTTCCACGTAAATACAGTACCTATCAGACTAAAAGTATCATATGCATATGCTGATCATATTCCACATGTGTATACTGAATCTCAAAATTCCATCAGAGATACATACATGACAACTTTCTCATCTATGTATATAAAACAAAGTCTGGTTAGTTACACCATTTATAAATCCAGAACAGCTGACCGATTTTTATGATCTTTGATTTGTTGGATTTGGCTCCACCCCGAACAGCAGAATAGCATATTCATATTTCAGAAACATTAACGAAAAATAAATTATGATCAAAATTGTCAGGTATTGTATTGGAAATCTACTGGAATGAGATCGGACCGGGAAGATTGATCCACAGCGAAGATAAGGCGGGCCGCTAGTTAATAAATAGTAAAAGGATGAGATTACAAATCGTCATGTTTTATTTTTAAGTTACTTATACTTATCGATTAGGAAATCATTATTAATTGTGAAATAAATTCAATATTACTCATTACAATTCAGATCGATGTCAAGATAAATCAAGATTATAAATCTTGCCCAGTAAGACATAAAGAACAATTTGTTTTCTGAAATTTCCTTTCAAGGAAAACAATAAGAACCTAATTCAATATACCACAAGACTCCGGCTGAGAACTTCATCATCTTGAATAAAATCGCTGACAATTGAAATTATTAACACATTTTGTTGAATCAAGTTACCTAGAAAGAATCAGGATTATATTCTTTACAGGATAACAAATTGTACACACGAACATTTTATACAAGGTAATTCAATAATTTAAATAATCTTATATAAATATTTACTTTCGTATCAATTAAAAATGTAAAAAAATACTTAAAATTCGTAAATAATGGCAAAACGGTATATTTTATAATACAAAAGATAATACTTTACCCGATATCATGTCGAAACGAACCGTCGACGCCAGTCAAATTATTCGATAAACACAAGTCTACTGTCACATATCATATCATATCATATTAGTTATTATCACACTATTAATTTGAACAGTTTTTGACGTTTAAATCACGTTTTCGTAGTTTATCAGAACGTTACACGCGGCGTTAATTCAAACGATGTGGATGTCAGTGTAGCACGCGCACTTAGACACGTGCATAACCACTGTCGCGATGTGAGCAGTGTGCTTGTGGTGTGGAGTGCCTGTAAGTGTTGTGGCGTGTGTGCCGGCTTGCCGGAGCGGGCGAGTGTCGTCCGTGCGCGCCGGGCCTCCCCGCGGACTGAACTCTAGGGCTTCTGTACCGCTAGGGCGGCGCGCCCACGCTCGATACCGCCGCCTTCCCAGCGCCCTCCCACATTGCAAAACCATTTATAAAAATTCAAGTGTTTACTGCAAAATATAATTTACAATATATAACTCAATTAATAACTGATACTCACGCACGTCATTTGATTCAATAATACTTGTACCTACTATCCGCGTTAATAGTTTTATGTAAGTTAAGCACACGTTGGGGTTTTTATTCCATTCAACCTTGGCGCTCCGGCCTCGTGTCTATTTCTGTCTGGGTAGTTCCATATTTTCCTTTGATTTTGTATTTACACAGCTTGTACGATACACCATGAAAAACATTAAGGTTATAACGACGAAATAATAGAAATTAAATTAATATCAATATCAGAGATACAAGATTTTCCTGCATAGTATGATTGGTAATTGTATTTAGTGATCGATATTTAAACACAGTAATTAATCGAAGCTTTCACCAAAGAACTTCGTTTTCATTTATTATATTACATTAGTAATCAGTTACTCTATTTCTATTTATTGGAAATAGTTTTTTTTTTCTAAAAAAAATATATAATTAATATGATTACAATTGAGTGTTAGATACCGCAGTCATCTTCTACACTTTATTATATATGAGAAGGGATGCAAACGAGCATGTGAGTTACCTGATGGAAAGCGATCACCACCGCCCATGGAGATCAGCAGCAACAAAGGGTCGCCGAAAAAAAAACAAGGGCTCGCCGATCCGTTGCCAGCCTATACTCCTTCCTTTCGTTCTTTCTGGTGACGTCACTCACTCGCAGGAATACAACAACACTAAAATTTTATTGCTGTTTGACTGCGGTAGTCCGTGACGTGGAGATACTTCTCCAGTCGGGCAGCTTAAAAAATACGCTATGCCCTATCTCTCTTTTCGTCAGAGTTTGGTTCAAAGATGTTGATGAACTTACACCCCACTTTTGAACAGAGTAGCTTATTTACGAATTTTTCGTAGCAAATCTGTAGACTCGTAGAGCTAGCGTAATGGCTGTCAGCTATTTGACTACAACTCCTAGAAAATAGACGAATCATGAATAAGTAGCGAAGAAATCGTTATTTGAAATGTTTGTATAATAGCAGCTCATCAATCATTGATATTGTTGTATTATACTTTCCGATGTGAAACGAAACTCTAATTAGCACATTGATATGTATCATACAGGTAATCAATGATATACTCGTACTATGGTGTAATTATTGTTATATACCAAAATAGACAAGTTTAACAAAATTTTAACTTCTTTTTATACTATATTTATTTGACGAGCTTAGTGGTCAAATGATTAGCAATGGCCACTTTGACTCCGAGGTCGCGTGTTCGATCCCCGCACGTGACAAATATTTGTGTGCATGAACATGTCTGTTTGTCTTGGTCTAGGTATTTTCTAAGTATTATATGTATATATTTACAAAAAAAAATAAGTATTACCTATATTATCTAGTACCCATGGTACAAGCTTTGCTTAGTTTGGGACTACTTAGTTTGGGCTGTGTGTAATTTGTTCAGGAATATTTCTTATTTATATGTATTATATTTACTACAAAATATTTAAATGTAACAAAAAAATATGGTAAGCAACCTATGGACGCTAGCAATACCAAGGGCATCACTCGCGCATTGGCGATCCCGTAAAAACCTCTTTACACATTTTTTAAAGAACCCCATTCTGTAGCACTCTGGGAAAACTTCGACAGGCAACTCATTCCACAACTTCATAGTTCGTGGGAGAAAACCTCTCTAAAATCGAACAGTAAACGACATTTTGGTTCTAATGTGTGAGGATAAACACCCTGTCGAGGGCGAAGGGTGCGATTGTAGATGGAGGCCGTGGGCATCATATCAAATAACTCCACTGAACACAATTCAGGCGGAAGAACGCACAAAAAGAGGCAAAGTCCCTCCCTCACACTTAATGGCTCAGCTCGTCTCTGAATCGAATCAAAAGGTGCAAGCTGGTATTTGTGAGCTCCTGCCCAGAGTTGGCATCAGTGCTCCATATGAGGACGCACTTATGCTTTGTAAAGCACAAGTCATTGCCGCGAGCTGAAGTACTGCTTCGCTCTGGTATGCACACCAAGATTCTTCGAAGCTAGTTTGACTTTCTCTTGCAAGTGACTTCGAAACTGGATAGTCGATGAAAATCTCAACGCCAAGGATCCCAATACTATTGTAAGGTGTGTATTCTGGAATTGTGGAGCTACAGAAATGGTGATTTTTAGCAGTGAAGGCGCAGTCTTGAGTCTTTTTGAGATTAAATTGGAGAAACAGACGCCCCTTATCGGATATTTACGTTGAAATAAATAAAGTTAACTACAAAATAGTCTCTGATCATTATTACTGACAGTACCGCGATGAACAAACAAAGCTTGATGTTTTTTTAGGATTGGGACCCAGCTTAATCGAGATTTCGCCTTCGTAAACCCCTATATTTTAAATTTAATCGAAATCGTTAGAGCTATTTGCGCGGTCATCGTGGCATATACAGGGTGGAAGCAATAAGTGAAACCAATATCTCACCATAGGTATTTCTCGTAACATCAAGAACCGCATGTAGAGCGTTATATAGTTCCAATGTAAGACGGTCTCGCGTAGCCACGAAGTATGTAGCACTGTGCGGGACCTTTTAATTCTTACTGAAAGTGTAACATTCTACGTAAGGTAACTGTATTGGGGCGGGCATTATTTTTTATCGTCGTGATTCCAATCTTGTTTTGATAAAACCATGTCTTCTGATAGGACTGCAAACATCAGCTGAAACCTCTGTGACAATTTTCACACATTTTTGTAAATATTTTTAAAATATATATATTTTTTTAAGTACATTTATCAGTTATGTATGTATTTACAAAAAAAATAATTAAGTACATTTATCAGTTGTCTAGTACCCATAGTACAAGCTTTGCGCTTAATTTGGGACAAGTTGGCGCTGTGTAAATTGTCCAGAAAAACATTTATTATTTATTTAACAATAATATACATATAAAAATATTACAATGAAATATTAAACCCACATGAAAACTCTATTATACTTACGCTACGTAGGTACAAGTCATTAAACATTTAATTATTCATCGTCAAACATTTACTTTTATGTTATGTTTACACTCGACCTACATTTAGGAGCTCTTCATCTGGTAAATTAATCATTTTGCAGCACTCAATGTCAATTTGTATATTGATGGATGTAATTAATTTTATAATCTAATCTATTTGTTTGGCGTCTGTCAATGTTTAAATGTTATTATACCGATATATTTTTTTATTATAATTGACGAAATATTATTAATATATTTCGATTAAATAACGAACGATTAAATACATTTGACGGGCTCGGTGGTCGGTTAACCATGGCCACTTTGACACCGAAGTCGCGGATTCGATCCCGGCACATGACAAACATTTGTATGCATGAACATGTCTGTTTGTCTGGGTCTGGATGTTTTCTATGTATTATAAGTATATATTTACAAAAAAAATGTATATAAGTACATTTATCAGTTGTCTTGTACCCATAGTACAAGCATTGCGGTCGGTTTGGGACTAGATAGTGCTGTGTAAATTGTCCAGAAATGTTTATTTATTATCTACGTGAGTTATTGTTTTCCTCCGAATCTGTAAGATCACTTGAAATAAATGAGTAGCTTCATTGGCAGCTGGGGTGGCGACGCACGATCGATATTTTGTCGCAAGCTTTTATAGGCTGCGGTTACTCTGGTCAGGCGGGCTGTACGCTTGTTTGCTACTCGACGTAGTTTTTAAAACAAGATTAAACCAAAAAAAAGCATGTTTAAACAGGCATTAGTTGTTAATAAAAAAGTATAGATAAGTATAGTAAAATTATAGATAAGTTCGCCCACTGTTGAGAACAGTCTGAACGAATATTCGTTCATGAACGAATAAGCTCAGAACATTCGCTCGGTGTTAAACGCGCTCAGCTGGTGGGAGTTTTTTTTAACTACAATTTTCTCGATGTGGAATCGAGAAAATTGTAGTTAAAAAATCCTTATTCGCGTAGAATTAAAAAAAAAATCGGACACCAATTCGCTCGGCATAAAACGCACTCGAAGTTTAAATCCGAGCAAATGTTCTGAACTTTTTCGTTCACTACGATCACTTGTTCTGAACGAATGCTCGTTCTGACTATTCACAACAGTAATTGAAAATGCAGCGTCAAATTTGGAACAAAGGACTACGAGATGTAGCTGACGACGACGTAACTATACAGCTACGCTCGCTACGCGGCTGTAAGCAGGTTATCGGTTATCGGTGAACTGCTACGGACCGGCTGAAAATGGGAGCGCTTTTTTTCACCTTGTATTCTCTCTAGACTATATATTGGGTAAAAATTGGGCCACTGGAGAAATTGAGAAAAATTAAAATTTCGGAGAAATGTTTCGGAGCATAAAAAAACATGGAGAATTTTAGACAATTTAATTATTAGCTATTTTGGTATATACGAGCCCGAATTACTGTGAAATTAGCAAAACGGTAGATGAGGAGTTGATGTGTTGACAGGGGAGGTGGCAGCGCACTAGTGACGTTGTTTTAGTTGCAGCGGTATGTTTATGAGGCAGGTGGTATGCTTGTTGGTTATCCGCCGTAATATAAAAATAAATAAAACAAAACATAAAAAAATAAAAAATAAAAATTTAAAATAAAACTACGATTACGACGCACTAGTACACACTCGCTAAGTTACTAACTCTTTTTAATCTGGTGGAGTTTCACTGTTTAAACAAATTAAAAACCTTTGTGAAGCACACTTCTCTTCACTAGTGCCGCAATTGGAAAAAAATTAAATCAAATCAAATCGCTTAAAAAGATTAAAATTCTAACTTTTGTTACATAGCTTATATAAGTTCTCTAGAGAATATAATAAAACACCCCTACTTATCATGAGAGTCCACATAAACGGGATACGGTCGTTGCAAACCGAACAGTATGAAGTTCCTGAAATTCACTTGTCAACGACAAAAAATGTACTTGTTTAAATCGTAATTTCTTAAAAATAATTACATAACATTACGAACGTATTGTTGATTTTTCTTGTGTTTATTGTAGTTTTATGCAACATAAATTAAATATATTTATTGCGGCAAAAATAAGTAAGTAGTTCATGTAATGCAACGTTGTACTGCGGACAATCGCGTGTGAACCGCTGATAACATCACCGCTGCGGCTGCGGCCGGCCAACTCGTCCACTGCACACGTAACGACTTTTTGTCGTCACAGAGACGACACCATCGTCTTTTGATACGTCCAACCTGTCCTGCACATGGTGCACCCTGCTGACTGACAAACGAGGCTCTGGCGAAAAGTAGGAAGTACCTCCAACTCGCAGAATACCGCAACCAAATAACAAATTCATTGAGTGTTGTTGTGTTCCTGGTAGTGAGTTAGGTTACCATAAAGGAAGGAGTTGCTACGTTGGCAGCGGTGCGCGAACGATGTTTCGTGTTTCGAGCGTTAATATAGCTGCGGTATCCACTTTACATCAGACAGGCCGTATTCTTGTCTGCCACCCGACGTGGTATAAAAAAAATTCATACTCCTATTTATACCGACGCAGTTCAGAAAAGCTTATGGCACTTTTTTTTTTTTTATAAAATAATAAATAGCGATTCCGCTACCGGTAGCTCTGTGATAGTTTAATCTTAACCTAATCACCAAAAATATTTGAATTATATCATCATCAAGAGTTCTGAGTTGAAACAGTAAATTTATATTTTTGTGAAATATACATAATTATGCTTAAAAACTTAAAAATACAAATAATCCCCAAATACTAAATAAAATAAATTTAAACTAATTACTCATTATCAATTTATAAAAAAAAAATACGATGTGAAACTTCTTCTTAGCCGGTAGCCCGCCCACGTACAAATGAACACAAACAAAAAATAACTGTTAGAATAAGTAACTACTTTTATATCAAACTTCATATCAGAGACCCACATTCTAGTCCAACTTTTTGTTGGCCTCCGAAAACGGTGATATATCGCATAGTGACAATAGTAGTATCGCTTGGACAGCCGAAAAGACGGTGTCAGTTTTTGTCTTCCACAACTGCAAGAAACTCTCTCCAGGCAAGACAGGCGATAAATTTTCAGACAAGCTTTATCAGATTTCACGTGCCGGCATGATGCTAGTTAACATATTATATACATAACACGTATAACGAAATACTGTGACTTCATCCGCGTATTAACAACCAGGGACACTACCGCCGAAGCTGAAGCCGATTGCCATCGAATTTTATTGATCGCCAAAATAGATCTTAGATTTAAATTAATGATAAACATCTTCAGCTTACTCGGTAGAGGTCTATGGTTTCTACCACCTGAGCTAAATACTTACAATTAACGCCAATATTTAGATTTTCGCAATCAAAAAATCCACAGACCCTGCAGTTTCCGCAGTCTTCGCAAAGTTGAAAATGACTTTAAGAATAAAACAAATCTTGCGAAAAGTTTTTTTTTTTTTCAATGTCTAAAATATTTTTTTTCACGCTCGTAAAGGCACACCTACAGTAGGTACACAATTATACTAAAAAAAGATATTGAATTTTTCTCCCGACTTTTTTACAATTTTCAAAATTTCTCAAAATCTCCATCCAGCCAATTTTCAAAATTCCTTCACTATCGGATCCACAATTAAATTCTGAACCGGACACTTGACACTTTTTTGACATTTTCAATGTCAAAAATAATTTTTTTCACGCTCGTAAAGCACACCTACAGGACACAATTATTAACCAATTTCACTGCGAGAGTTCTCAATCGACGCGCAATCTATCTTCGAAGATGCGTTTTCCTCATTTTTTCGATATATGTAATAGTATTTTTTTAATTAATTACTTACTAAAAAAATATAGATTTTTTCCCCCGATTTTTTTACAATTTCTCATAAAATCTAGTTAATTTTCAAAATTCCTTCACTATCGGATCCACAATTAAATCCTAACCTGGGGACACTTGTTCCATGGCGAAATCTCAATTATCCTCGGAGAATATAATAAATAGAGAATATAACAAAAAAATGCATAAGCTATTTTCGCTATATCTCCGATATCCTAGCAAATCCTTTTCGGTCAATAATGACCGAAAAGGATTTGATAGACATTTTCAATGTCAAAATCCGATGGTAATCGGCTTCAACATCGGCGGTAGGTCCCCAGGAGCTCTACCGCCGAAGCCGAAGCCGATTACTATCAAATAATTTGATTCGAAAAATGGGTCTTATGTTTTAGGTATTTACTGTGGTATTGACAAACATCTTCATGACAGTCGGTAGAACTCCAGGATTTCTACCAGCTTAGCTAAACACATGTACCAAAAATCTAAGCTGAAGTTTGATTTTTGCAATCAAATAATCTGATGGGAATCGGCTTCAGCTTCTGCCGTAGAGCCCCAGGGGCCCTACGGCAGAAGCTGAAGCAGATTGTCGAAATCAAACTTCAGGTTAGATTTGTGGCAATTTTCTTTAGCTTAGCTGGTAGAAATCCTGGAGCACTACCGACTAAGCCGAAGGTGACTTGTCAATTACTTTTTGGAATCAAAATATTCGATCAATTGGTTTCAGCTTCGACGGTGGAGACCCAGTTACCATAATCCACTTCATAGGAGTCGGATTAGCCAAAGAGAATTGTAGAGTCTCGGGAAAGAAAAATCTCTCATGGCAGTGCCACGAAGTAGTGTCTAGAGCAAAAAAGGGACTCAAACTGAGATCCAGGTTGGATCTACTTGATGAAACTTTGTTAAGAATGTATGTCAGACTATTGAAAAATAACAAAAAAAACTGTGCTTTTAGGTTTCCAGGCAAAGATCCAACAAATCTACATAAAGTTAACCTGGAAAAGTATATGAACTGGATTCGATACGCCACGTCTGGCATCGAACATGATGCGCTGCCACCCTACATATTTTGTCCGAAGTTAATATTTACTTTATTTAAAAAAGTATTCAGTAATACATATTATTATAGTAACACAGAACACCTACACCCTATGTTATTTAATTTTATCGTCGTCAACCCTTATTCATCCCACTACTGGGGTACAGGTCTCTCGGTTTAGAGCATATTCCACCACGCTGCTCAACTGTGAGTTAGCGGAGGCTAGTGTTTTTCAAACCGCCTAAAGACCACTGACTGGGCTTGGCTTGACTGTTATCTAATGACCGTGCCCTCCAAAGGAACTCGAGATAAATAAACCCATCCTTAGACAGGCTGCGGCCGGAGTTGCTTAACTTGCGAGTTCGATTAGACTGACACGCACAACGACGCCATCGAATTCCTCAAAATATTTTATATTCATAGGTAATTGAATTTTCTTCCTTTAATTATACACAGTAGATAAAATATCGAGGCATATATCTAGGAGAGCTTCGGTTCAATAGGGAAAAATACAAGATGATGATTTACAATAATATCTCAAAATAAGTACTATAAACCTGTTCAAGAATTTAAAAATAGACAACTTATACTAAGTATCTAATTGTATAGTATAAATAAACGTAACAAAAAGTAGCCAAGACTGTAGCGGCAATGCCTGACACGTCAGGGCAAGGCACGTTCGCCATTTGCCACGCCCCCGACCCTTCCTACCCTCCGTTCTGTCCCGTCATATGCGCCATGCAATCCTGTCGTGAAACTGCCAACTGCTAACATTAAATTTCACATGCAATAAAATACTTCTCGTAGGCACTTTACTAGAGTAATACTCTAAAATATAGACTCCGACTGCAGTAAAACTATCGATTCCAAATATTTTCACACGAGAAAGGGGGGGGGAGTGGGTCTTATAGAAGACAAACCCTTCGCTCGGTCCACAATTAAAATGTAGTTTTTCCTGGGCCTATCTGCAGCACGGGGGGAGCATTACCCCCATGACCCTTACATCAAACCTTTTGTTTAAAGTTCATGTAATTAGATTTATCTGTTGCAGCCCGACGATGACGAATGAATTTTAAGTTTTATTTTACTTCTGTAGTTTCGAAACCATGTCTATTACCATTAAAAATTTTACATCAATGTGTACTTTAGGGGCAGAATACTTAGGTACCTACACCAAGTCATTCCCAAAGCATCACGGGAAGTGTATCTTTCCTATGACTCTACCGAGAATTTTTGTGGTGTAACTGGTTCATCAACATCTTTGAACCAAAGCCAACTTCACCTGCACGCGGTGCAACCTACTGACTGACAAACGAAGCTCTGGCGAAAAGAGAGATAGGGAGCGTAATTGTAAGCTACCCGACTGGGGAATGTACCTCCACCTCACAGAATACCGCAGCCAAATAACAATTCTCTTGAGGGTTGTTGTGTTCCTGAGAGTGAAAAAAAAGAAGAATTAAGTATTCTTCTTTTTTTTTATACAATGATACTTTATTACAAACTAGCTGGCACTCGCGGACTTCGTGTGGCGCCTATTCCATATTCAGTGGAAATTAAAATAAATCTTTCTTAACGGATGTCTACCTACGTCATAAATAATAATAGCTAGTTTGCAATAACATAAAAGTTTGCAATTGTAAGTAGTATTATTTATGAAAATGATTAGCTCAATAGTGAAACGAGAGATGAAATTCCTGTGCCACTACTGGCATCAAAATAGTATCATGGGAGATACAATTTTACCCATGGCACTATCGGTAGTGTCGGAAAAGAAAACTATACCAATACACTACTGATAGTGTCACGCAGCAGTGTCTATTGAAAAAAAGCATTGTACTACAACAACTGCACAGGTCGTCGTCGACCGTTATTCATCCCACTGCTGGGCTACGGGTATCGCCTTATTCAAAAGGGTTTAGAGCATACTACACCATGCTGCTCGACTGCGGGTTGGCGGAGGTCGGTAATTTCAAGTTGCCTAAAGGACACTGACTTGGCGTAACGTGCCCTCCGAAGCACGAAGCTCGAGATAAATAAACTCATCCATGGACAGGCCACAGTGACATTGCTTAATTTGCGTGTTCGATTAAACTTAAAAAAACTTAAGTATTTTTCCTTTTACAGTTAGATGGCAGTACACACCCGTGTTCAGCGAAGCAGAGTGCGGGCGGTGTTGGGAGGAACATTGCAGAAGTACTGTGGAAGCTCAGACGAGGGAAAACGAGGCTCTTAACAGTAGTTGGAGACGATGCCGAGGGAAGATTCCTTATTGAGAACATCCCAGGACTAATACTTGATGGTAGTATATCACTTATGTGACAAATGGCACTAGGCAAAAGTAATAAAAATAGTACTTGAATTTTTCCTCCATATGCAGAAACACGTTATTACATGGAGATACCTCTGTGAGCTTATGTTTTATACCTTTAAAGTTAATTTTACCTGAAATGCCTGATTTCTGATACTCATAAGACAGCCATCGCTATTGACTGTAAATTAATATTCATGAAGTCTTTCTGACTGGTTTTAAATGAATGTTAAAAGGAGTTAGCATTTACATAATGTAGAATGAAATGCCAGACTGTATGATCAAGACCCAAAACCTTTGACGTCCTTCGGTCGTATATATATAATATGTCGTGATCAGATCTTAGAATTGATCACATCATGCGGCCGATCATTTCATGAAATGGCTGTATTTCATGAAATGAAAAATATCAGTTGCCCTCATCGTGATATGGTCTGACCAGATCTATGAATAAATCAGCGTTTGACTATATGAACAGCTATTTCTTGACTATATAAATAGCACGACATATTTCATGATATGCTCAAACATAAGTGATCATATCGAAAAATAGTTAAATTATCTGCCACCAGAGACGTGGATATAGTTTTTTTTTTCATCATCGCGGATGACAATAAAACTGTGATAAACAAACGAAATAATAAGATTAAAGTTAATAGAAATAATTTCGTTACCACACAAAACTATTAAAATTGTACTTAATTACACATAATACTTAAAAGTTTTCTAAGATCTCCCATTTAGTCATTTTTAAAGATTTATATTCGATTTAATGTATTCAATTTTATGTGGACAGTTCTAACTGCAATAAGTAAGCATTTTTTTACGACCAAAAAATATTTCGATAAAGAAGTTTCTTTTATATTTGGATTTTAATTAAACCTTTGTTATTACGGAAACCCTACATTAACGATATGGCCAAACCTAAAATAATATATCATCAAACGTTGACGTTTAAACGATATGACCAGTTTTTCTCACTATATCATGAAATACAACCATTTCATGAAATGGTCAATCTCATCATCATGTGATCAATTTGAAGATATGGCCGCGATATATATATATATGTCATATATATCTTATATGTAGGTATATACCTAACATGTTATATACATATAAGAGGTCGTCAAAGGTTTAGGCTTTGAGTATTAATAATACTCAAAGGGTTTAGGAACGAAACGCCGTGGAATGGAAGCGTCAATTTCACGTCATGACGCGGGAAGGCGCGCGAATTCGCTGGAATGCGCGCGAATTCGCTGGACTGCGAGCGTATTCCATTGCTGTGACTAACCCGACCGACTCCCCGTTCGCGCCACTTCCCGCGGATTCCACAGGCAGCGCCGACAGTAGCTAGGGGAATTCTCGAGAATACGCGAGGATTCCGTGGAAGACGCGCGGCTTTTTGGCTCATAGGTATTTAAGTTTATACTTTATGCAATTGACATAAAGTTCATTATGCTATGACAATTTCGTTGCAAAAAGTTGTTTCCATTCAATATCCGCGGCGCGGTGTAAATGTCTTATTGTCAGGCTTAGGGTCTTGATCATGCAGTCGAGAATTTAATCTACCTTATGTAAATGCCAACTCCTTTTAAAATTCAAGTATGATATACTTAGGTATATCTAATTCTTCGGCACGCTATTCAGCATAAACCGCTTGCAGATTTCAACATACAATGCAAATATGAGGTGTCATAAATGGAGTAACAAAAAAATTGGACCTATAGTGGCAAAAAGAAATAAATTTTGCAGTTGGGTTGGATAATTTGTTACTAATCAAGTTCCCTCTTTTTAATGGCGAGAGGAAAAAATAAGCATTCCGCTCTTTTTTCCTCTCCTTCCTTATTTCCGATCAGCGATTCAATCAATGGACGTGGAAAGATAAATATTGAGCACTAATCCATTAGTCATGATTAGTTTGGGATGTAAGAGGTTCATCAACATCTTTGAACCTAAGCCAACTTCACCTGCACGCGGTACACCCTGCTGACACACGAAACTCTGGCGAAAAGAGAGGTAGGGAGCGTAATTGTAAGCTACTCGACTGGGGAATGTACCTCCACCTCACAGAATACCGCAGCCAAATAACAATTCCCTTGAGGGTTGTTGTGTTCCTGCGAGTGAGTGAGGTCACCAGAAAGGAAGAAGATGCTGCATGGGCAGCGAGGGTGGTGGCGCGCGAGCGACATTATCGAACACAGAAGCCAAAATAACAAACGTCATAATTAAGTAATCTTACGAAAAAAGTAGTGCTCCTCTCCTTCTGCAAAGCCAAGAAGAACTCGTCCGCAGGTTCTCTTTACTTAAAGGTAATTTATTTACAGGATGTGTTGTAAACGGCGGGCGGACTCCGACATACGCTGCAGTATTGGACGCTGCAGGTGAATGCCGTTTGGGGCTGGGCGACATGGCGCTCTACGATCACATCACTAAAGATCTAGTATGTAATATGCGTATCAATAAATACACCCATGATAAACATCATCATCAATTCAGCCAAAGGACGTCCACTGCTAAATATAGGCACACCCTGGCCACTCCATACAAATGTCACGTCGTTCACTACTACAGAGACAATGGCGTCTGTGCAGAGCGTTAATGAGCGTGTGTGCGCGCGGCGCCATACAATTTGTTCCACATTTGTCTCAGAGGAGAGGTGAGGACGACACGAGAGAGCGGCAGGGAGTGGCTATACTGTACGTATTACTATTACTTACTGTGATATAGGCCTCCCCCACAGACTTCCACAATAATTCTGTGCCGTTTGTATCCACCGGCTCCCTGCAATCCAGGGGCGTAGATACCGCCGTTATCAGCCGTATCTATGACCCCCCCCCCCCCCCCCAGGCTACTAGGGCGCCGCTGTGTTCGGTTCGAGTAGATAGAAGATCCCCTCGACTCTGACGAATTTGAGTAGAAGGGCCTTTTTTGATACAGGGCCCGTCTAAAGTAAGCTACGCCACTGTTGCAATCTTTATCAGATCGTCGGTCTAGTGTGGAGCCGTCCTACAGTGTTTTATTCACGGGCGTCACTCCAGAACCACATAATAAATAATAGTAACTACTTACGTACCCGAACTTTCCTGCCCCATGAGCCGTACGAGTATGTATTTCTATATAGGCATATTTTTAATCGACATTAAATAAGCAAATTCTTTATTTAACTGTGTGTTCCAATTTTCTCAAAAACTACTAATGTTATTTGCTAAGCGACTGCATATTTTTCTGGCAAGGTTTACAGTATAATAGTGCCCTAAAACACCAGAGCTATAGATTAAAATAAAGGAACATTTAAAAGCTTATTTCTTTAGTCAATGCCCAAATTTCTGCTAAAATGTAAAAAAATACTCCATTCTCCTAATGGAGACGTTTTAGAAGTTTTTTCTATTTACATTCTGAGACAAACAATCATACTACCTGATGCAAAGCAGTTAACATACAAATGAGGTACACTCGCATGTTGCCATCACACCCCTGCTGCCATCACACTACCTCACGCTCGGAAGATTGTGTCCAGACACTCGCGAACACTGGTAATGGACCAGCGGTCATTTTTAGGAGAGGAACAAATTCCAGTCTTCGTTTTGGGTGTATATTTCGTCTCCTGTTCTGAGGAGCGAGGTAACCACATGGCACATGGTTTTCATACAAATTTTCCATCAAATACCTGATAATCTTGGTACTATTCATATTTTCTATGGACTGTCATAAGAACAAAATTGTTTCAGGTAGACAAACATATGGACGTATTAACAGAGGCGCCAATCGTAGTTATAGACGGTAACGTGCCGCCGCCCACGATGAAATACGTGATGGAACTTTGCAATGAACTGCAAAAACCAGGTAACAATCCATTTTAGTAACATATCGAGAAAAAATAATTATTTATTTCAACGATATCGTTCATTGTCTATGGATGCCACCTGTGTGTCATGGAGATCACTATTATCTGTGACAGTTCAGACTACTAGGGATTTAGTGGAATACATCCTTCATTAAAATTCGGTATTAATTTCTCATTAAAGAACTACCTACACAAAATATTTTTTATGGTTTGGATAAAAACACATATCCACACACATCAAATATTTATCCATTATTCCTAACCAGCGGCGACCCTCAAAAGTAATTTGAATTATAAAAATTAAAGCCAAAATTAATATCGAAATCTAATGAAATTATCATGGAAATGTATTCCATATACCCTAGGTGGGTATATGGAATACATGGAAGATACACCAGCTCGAGGTTGTCATCAATATGCGTACCTAAGCTGTCCATCCGTTTTCAGCGCCACCACGTCTCAGATAGCACGCATCGTTTGTGTAATTAGATGATCAAATAAAGCCAACATTTACTTTAAAAATATATTCTTGTTAAAATACCGCACTGTGCTTACCATAAATGAAATCACTAAAAATTACAATAACTAATATAATAAAGGACGGAAATGTATATAAAAAAAGTAATTTTTTTAAACTATCGGCAATTCATTCGTTCTTATGGTCCCTAAAATTGTACATTAAAATTGTTATGTATTATAGCGATATTTCATGTTGCAAGCGTTAATATGGCTACGGTAACCGCTTCACATCAGGCGGGCCGTATGCTTGTCTGCCACCCGACGTGGTATAAAAAAATAATAATTACAGAGAATTAAATACATCTAAAAAAAATACAGTCCAGTGATTCTCGTCTAAAGCAGTCATTGAGTTTAAAATTATTAAGTTCTATAAATGAAGAACCAGAAAATAACAATAAAACTATATCATCGTCAATCATCAACAACCTATTCTCATCCCACTATTTGGCTACGGGATCTCCCTTCAATGTACGGGGTTTAGAGCGTACTCCGCCACGCCCCACGCCACGAGGCCATGGTTTCAAGCCGCGCAAAGTCCACTGACTAGGCTTAACGACTGTCATCTAATGATAACAGCAGGAATCGACAGGTTATAGAGCCCTCCGAAGAACTAAATTAAAACCCGTCAGTAGTTAGGCGACGACACTGTGATGCCAAAACACTTCTCATCGAGTTAATCTATAGCTACATAATGTTAAAATGAATGTCTATCTGTCCATTTCAAAAACTCTTATCCTATTTACTAGGGTTTGTGTAATTAGCTATGTTCTCAAACTATATTATTCTTATAACCCGATGTAGACGTTGAAACTGCGCGAACGGAGCCATGCGCAATAATAGTATACATGTATACATATTATTTAAGTGTAAACACAATTTTATAACTAATTAAATATCTTAACTTGTAAAACAACATTAATTGCTGTTTGCAAAGGCATCAATAGTCAATACAATGTCGTGATTATCAAAATGCACATTTCTTACCTAGTTTAGAATATACTTATATTAATTAATATACGACAAAACGTCATTATTTTAAGATTACAATGGACGGATTCTATTATGTGAGATTCCTTCATGCAGTCCATTCGGTATTACTAGTAGGTACAGTAATTTTACGGTATTAAATACCAATTTTAAAGGCCCTACTATACATTTGTTGTAGCAGAGTTTCTGCTTTTACTTATCTTGAATATCTAATAACTCATCGCCAGACAGGTACAGAATGTCTCAAGTGTTGTTGAAATAATGAATTTAGTAAAATTAATTCCATCCGTGACGTTGCTGCTGTAGTTGATCGCGTAGTTGATGAAGAGCGTGCTCAGGTTGGCTGTGCTGCATCTGAGCAACCAGGTTCTTTGCTTCAAGACGAAGTTCATACAACTTTCGGGACTCCAAATAAAGAAGAATTGCAGCAGCACCTATGGAACAACATTGAGTGTTACTATATCTTTTATTCACAACTAAATATTTAGTAGGCAGATGCTCCAAATTGATGAGGAATTCGGCTTATAAAACTGAACATATTCTCGCCGCCTAATCCGTATTTTTAACGTAGGAATTTTCAAAGTGTAGTTATAATTCAGTAGAAATAAATTATCAATTTAAATTAATTGTGGTACTAATAATTTTTGGTATATCATCACAGTCATGAACATGTTTACGTTAAATTCACAACCGATTTGCTAATTCAGAAGACGGTGAAAACGGACAAGATGGTGAAAAAGAAACACATAAAAGTTACTAGTAAGGATATATCAATTCAATTATTAACTAATAGTCATAATGACTAATTACAATAAAAATATTAACTTACCAAACAACATAAATGCAATAACTGCAAATGCATATGACCACGACAGAACATTGAATGATGGATATAGCAACCAATCACGCCTGTAGCAATTCCCTCCAAACACAGCCACAGCCAAGAATAAGAAACCACCTAAAATTTTAAACACAACTTAGTACATACAAATGCAATAGAATATCATTAAAAGTCCGTATCTGAAATTGTGCTAATTTTGTAAATAATTTTTCAACTTTTTCTTTTAATTTTCCAGAGTATACATACTATTCGAAAATTTGGTTTAAATTTGAAATATAATGTAATAAATATAGATAATCAAAGAATATAAATAAACAATATAATTATATTCTTTGATCTGAATTGGAATCGTCTTTCATAATATATACTCAAATACAGTATCATATGTATACACACTGGAAAACGAATGGCGAAAGATGAATATAAAAAAAAAATTGGCATAAGTTCAGATATGGACTCTTAACAAATATGTAATTGTAGAGACTAATGATGTACTAAAAATAAATATGTAACATTTCTAGTTTAACATAAAACAAATACAAAAATATTCCAATTTGCAATTGCTATAGTACACTCAATAAACTGTTAAAAGTAATTTTTATGAAAGTGCAATATTTTGAAAACTGCCTATAATCATTTACTAGTAACATATTCCACGTTCTGAGTATTCAAGAATAGACCAATCAGTCTATGAAGAGATAGCCCCTTGTGATATAGCAACAACAGTATTTGTTGCAAACTCCTATAATAATGTTACACAGTATTACAGTATTTTTCAGTTTAAATAATTCCAAAACTCAGTAAAAATAATTAATAATTTACTCACTTGAAAATGCCACCATAAGAAAAGCACTGGAAACAAACATCCACTCATAACGGAGCACTGTGCGGAGAGGCCAGCGTACAATCACACAAGCCAGCAGAACTTGAGAGGTTAAAGACAGAATTAAAGCCAGGGTCACAAATGACTGCACAGCCATCAGCCAGCCGGGCAGGAGCCATTCTCTAATTACATAGAACTCCTGTAAATAAGGTTATCAAAGAATTTATTTTTAAAAATACATACTGAACCATCAAGTTATTACTAAATTACTGATTTCTAGTAATAATTTGCTATAAATTAAAATTCCGTCCATATCATGTTGATAAATGGGAATCTACTACAGTATGTTTCCTAAGACATTTTATACCACAAATGGTGAAACTGTGTCAATGTGGGAGCCTTCAAAAATAGAGTCTTTATTTCCCTTAAAATGCTGGCAACGGATCGGCGACCCTGTCGGAGTGTTGCTGATCTCCTTGGGCAGTGATGATTGCTTCCCACCAGGTGACCCACATTCTCGTTCCACCTGCATGCATTGCCCCCTCTCATATAAAGGAAATAAAACTGTTAATGAAAATAAGCTGATGGGTATTGACTTTCTTATAAATAGTTGGACAATAATCATTATATTCTGCATGTTGCATGAATTTTGATTGTAGTAAAATTTACCACTATAATACTTCTTGTGCGCTTAAACTTACCAAACTAAAAACATAATGGCATCCATGGAACAACTTATCAAATTGATAAGATGGGAATCGGAACCTGTCGAAA
Organism: Hypsopygia costalis; assembly: GCA_937001555.2. Classification (NCBI taxonomy): domain Eukaryota; kingdom Metazoa; phylum Arthropoda; class Insecta; order Lepidoptera; family Pyralidae; genus Hypsopygia; species Hypsopygia costalis. Next base: position 16,146,428 of record OW443328.2, on the reverse strand, counting down.
CAATATTCCCATAAGCCCATATGCTTGAAAGAAGAATTCATTTCTGGATAGGATTCTATCCAGTACGGGCCGGCGAATGAGAGGAGCAAAAATAATCCCGCTATGTAAGTAATACTGGCTCCAATGAGTGTTGCATCTGGAAAAGAATACATTCAATCAATGGATAGATTGTGTCAAGTAAAATAATTGCAAAGAGACATTACATTTCAAAAACAAATTGTGCTGCCAGTCAGTGGGTAGCTATCGGGGCGGGTTGTTTTGACTGCCGAGATGAATTATGCTTTATAACACAATAGTAATTTACACCGGTGGCTTTGCTCGAATATGTAAAATTCGGGAAATACCTCCCAGAGTCCAAACTTTTTCAAACAAAATTTAATCAAAACCGGTTTAGTAAGAGAGTTGTGCAGATGTACCATACACAATTACTTAAATTACTATAATGTCTGTAAATATCGGGAATAGAATACTTTGAAATACAATGGAAACGGGATATCGTATCGTGGGCGTGACCGCTTATGAAACTTACTGGAAGCCTTCGGGTATTCGTTATCAGTGGCCGTCATCTTGGAGGCCTATTAAAGCCAACGTAAAAGATGTTTTTATTTTTTATGTTACCGCTTATTATTCACTTAATTTCAAACGATTTTTGTAATGGAAACAACAATCAAACAAACCAAACCGTACGGTAAGTTAACCGTAGGTACCATCCGTAAACAGAAGCTTTGACAGATAGAGAAACGGACACATATTTTGACAACATGACATACGATGTCACTGTGATTGTTATATGGTTGGATAAAACTATCGATAAATCAAAATAACGATTTTTTTTTAGATCATCGTGGAATAACGGATTTTTATCGTCGCGTCGTCGACATTTATTATATATCGATTTTCAATATTTATTTGCGACTTTCAAAATTTAATATATTATTTAAGTGGGAGTTTGCGGTCGAAATGTGTAAGAATTCGTTGAGATGAGAGCTTGAGCTTCTAATCAAAGGAGATTACTCTATAATTAATGATACTTAAAAAAAAATACCCAGAACAAACATAATATGATACGTAGCTCAAAGTATTATTTAAATTTAGTTATATAATTCTGTTTATTATTTACTATCAGATTCTAAGGCTAAAAAGATGTGATGTTGGTATTTTTTTCACGTTACCTTTTTCTGTTTATTCATATTGTTCTGATGTAGCTTACAGATAATCGAGGAATAGCGAAATATCGATATTTTTGTTCAATATGCAATAATGATGCAATAGAAAACTATCGATACAAAATATATCGTTATTATTTTATTCGCGCATCCCTAAGTGGATAGTTGTTTTTATTAATAGATTTACGGCTCTGGATACATGTCTTTTAGTACACGACTACTAATTAAAAATGTGAAAGTTTTAAGATGTATGATTGTTTGTTGAATTCAAATTGACACAATATGTTCTGAATTAACACGTATGATACTTTTTATCCGTGTCATAAGATCGTGCGGGGCGTAGCCGCGGGTACAATGTATGCCACCACGATATCGCAAACAATTCTAACGATTTTGATGAAATTTACTATATTAGCGGCCGCTCGCGACTTCGACCGTATGGACTTAATATTTTTTCTTATGCTAGTAATGTGGTAAACAAGCGTACAGCCCTCCTGATGGTAAGCGTTTACCGCAGTTATTTGTTTTAAAAAAATATTAGTATCTCCATTACTACCCGTAATCAAGGGCGTCGCCAAGGGGGGGCAGGGAGGGGCAGCTGCCCCCAAAGAGACTATATATTTATAAGTTTTATTTATTGTACAGTCAAGAACTCGTGAAGCTTTACACGTTGGACTCTGTACCGTTATTATTTATTACAATCACTGTAGATGTAAGGCTCATACTACAAGTGAAAAGCTTCATGAGCCCTCGACTTTAAATACAAATCATACTTTTCTCATTCTCCATATCAACTTGCTACTAAGTATTAGTGATCAGAAATGAACATATTTTGTAATTTATGTGTTAATCTACTCAAACAAAAGGTTATTTGTCAATTATTTTTTTTTATTCAGGTGGAAAAAAGTTATTCAGTTTGGACTAAAAATCGAATAATGATATTACTATTTTTTTTTTTTTTTTTTTTTTTTATACTACGTCGGGTGGCAGACAAGCATACGGCCCGCCTGATGTGAAGCGGTTACCGTAGCCATATTAACTCTCGCAACATAAAATATTGCTCGCGCGCCACCACCCCCACTGCCAACGCAGCATCTCCTTCATTTCTGGTGACCTCGCTCACTCGCAGGAACACAACAACCCTCAAGGAAATTGTTATTTGGCTGCGGTATTCTGTGAGATGGAGGTACATTCCCCAGTCGGGTAGCTTACAATTACGCTCCCTACCTCTCTTTTCGCCAGAGCTTCGTTTGTTAGTCAGCAGGGTGCACCGCGTGCAGGTGAAGTTGGCTTTGGTTCAAAGATGTTGATGAACCACTTACACCCCGTACTAAAAGTTACTAAAAGTAATAACTAAATTGCAACTAAATTTATTATTTGTAACAATCGAACTCAACTAGAAAACATTTTTTACAATTCAATATATACATTATAATAGGTAGGGGAAAAAGTCTTTTCGCATTATAGTATGTATGAACTTGTAATAAAATCTCTTTGGTTATACCATTTGTATCTGTCAGGTTTTGACATCTTTAGAAAGTTTAAATTTTATAAAATATACTTCCAAATTCAAATTAAGTAAATGTGTGATTTTCATTTGTTTTTTTTACTGTCAAGATGAGTGAATCTAATGAAGAAATTCGATTCATTTTAAAATTTTACTACAAAAAAGGTAAAAATGCAACGCAAGCTGCGAATAAAATTTGTGACGTTTATGGACCTAGTGCAGTGTCTGTGAGAGTAGCACAAATTTGGTTTAAGCGTTTTTAATCAGGAAATTTTGATGTGAAAGATGCACGTCGCTCTGGTCGCCCTGTTACGGATAAAATGGATGCCATTTTTGAAAAAGTGGAGCAAGAGCGGCATATCAGTAGTTACGACGTAGCTGAAGAATTAGGAATTGACCACAAAACAGTTTTGGCGCAATTGAAAAAAGCTGGGTACACTAAAAAGCTCGATATTTGGGTGCCTAACGATCTCACTGAAAGAAACCTAATGAACCGTGTACTCATTTGCGATTCTTTACTACGACGTAATGAAAGCGAACAGTTTTTGAAGAAGCTTATAACTGGTGATGAAAAGTGGATCACGTACGACAAGAACGTGCGAAAAAGGTGGTGATCAAAGGCCGGTCAGGCTTCACAGACTCTGGCAAAACCCGGGTTAACCCGCAACAAGGTGATGCTGTGTGTATGGTGGGATTGGAAGGGTATTATTCATTATGAGCTGTTACCGCCAGGCAGGACTATCGATTCTGAACTCTACTGTGAACAACTGACGAGATTAAAGCAAAAAGTTGAGAGAAAGCGGCCGGAATTAATTAACAGAAGGGGTGTGATTTTTCATCATGATAACGCTAGACCTCACACATCTTTAGCCACTCAGCAAAAATTAAGAGAGTTTGACTGGGAAATGTTACTGCATCCGCCGTATAGTCCTGACCTTGCACCTTCTGATTTCCACCTGTTTCGGTCTCTTCAGAATTCTTTAGGCAATGTCAGGTTACCATCACGAGAAGACTGCCAAAACCACTTGTCGTGGTTTTTTGAACAGAAGTCCCAAAATTTCTATAGTAATGGGATCATGTCTCTACCTACAAGATGGCCAAAAGTTATCGAACAAAATGGCACCTACATACTTTAGTTAAATGTAAATAAACTTTATTAAAAAATGTTTTGAATTTTCATATAAAATACGAAAAGACTTTTTCCCCAACCTAATATATAAAAGACTTTTCGATAGGACATGGATTACTGGCTGGGATTGTTTATCCAGCTACTCCATGCTTCGCAGAGTACGCTAAGCCACAGGCTGTTGTTAGTAGGTAGATGACAAACGTTAAACAGGGGCCTTTAGACGGCTTGAAAATACTGGTGTCAGGAAAACCTCAGTGAGGCAGCATTTCGGAATACCTTCTAAAACTTATATTGGGAGACCCATATTTTTGCAGTAGAATGAATATGAATGTTTTAATTAAACACATTTTCTTTTCTGTCACCTATCATAAATGTGTTGCCTCCTAATCCTTATAGAGGTTCCCTATCAAAAATGGCATTGCACAAGTATATAATACTTGTAATTTGTTATTGCGATTTCACTGGTGTATAGGTAAACAAATGAAACTAGAGTTTATGCAAAAGACATTCATTAAAATATAAAAATTGTTGGTGGACGGCAGTACAGAGATTCATATGTTGTAAAGTCACTTAAAAGTATCTACAATAATTCTTAAACATTACCTTATTCCTTATTTACTCAACATGGACGGTACAAAATCATGGAATTCGTTAAGTTGCCGCATGAAATTATAAATAATACCTGCCATGCCCTGCACCCGCAGAGATTGTGTTACAAGATCTTCTTTTGTAAAACAAGAGATCACCACATATTTCAACGGGTTTTATTTTGATCACGGTACCGAAAAATCATGAAATAAATCTTCATTGTATATCTGCCCTACCTATATACCTACCTACCTATATACGCTAAATCGGTAGACAATAATAAAGCGTTTTTTTAAAATAGATTACTGCCTTGACAGAACATATAAGTTAATAAGCCATCACAGAACTAGCAATGTACTTTGAAAACACTTTCTTTTTCGTTGTTGGTAGTTAGCGAATAGAAGGGCGGCGGGTGAAGGGCCACAATTAAAATTACCATCATACTCTATTGCGTGAAATTATAAAATGATTATAGATTAAATAAAACAAAAAATTAAATAACATTTTTTTTAAATAAATTTTCAAAAAACATTTAACGTGAACATTTTTTTTACGTTCAATAATGAAAATTAGAAACAATAGCTGCCTTCAATTCAATTATTCATTAAAATGTATACTTTTCATGCAGCCCCTTAAAAACTATCTCTATTCGATATCAGCTTATAAAACTAATATAAAAAGACACATTAATTCGTTACAAAAAAATAATAATTAAATACTTCATAAAGCTAAATAAACCATTAGTACTTGTTACTCTCAAACCAATTACATTAAATTGGTGTTATCTTCACCTCAATATCATTCGTTAACTGTAATCAATAAGACTTTTTAAATACAATACAATTATTAGTATTAATTTTTAATATCAGATAGCAACGACTAATTGTAAAAAATGTTTAATTATTTTCGATCATTCATTAATACTAGAACTAGATGCGCGATGACGTACAAAAACTAAGCAATATAATGTCCGCTGTAGGCAGAACATGACATAAATCTTACTTATTTATGACCAATATAACTCCATAATCTGCATTGTAAATTCGCCCTTAGACTTTCGGTTTAAGATTTCCAATTCAGACTAGTTCTTATGTCATTTATATAAAAACAGGGGTTAAAATGAAAACAATCATTCATTTGAAAATTATGTCAAATATGGAAGCGTTAGAATATGGTTAAGTGAAAGAGCTCCCAGAACGTAATTTGTGTGTTGTTTCGGTGAGGACGTTTTGGGTGTAGATTGTGCAATATGCATCTAGTTCTAATGTCAATGATCGAAGTTAATTATATAATAAATTGTCAACCCCCGAGTCATAAACGTCAAAATCTTGTGCTATAAATGTGCATATTTAAAATGTTTTAATGCAATGTCTTTTAATGTTGAAGTATTTATATGTACCCCGTAAATATATCAGTAATACAAGAATGTGATTAAGACACATGATATTGCATAAATTCACACAAGGCACTAACATTCGACTGCATAACACTATTTCTCTTATAAACTTCGTCATAAACAATAAGTATCATAATACTTCACAATCGTCCCCATTAAACACTGGAATGTTCTACGGCCATACTGAAATACCTATTGTGTTTCTATACATTTGTTAATGAACACTAATTGCAATGATTCACTCGCATTCACTCGTGTTATGCTTTTGATTCGTACTCCATTTCGAAACGTGCTTGTGACTCTCGGAATTTCTTGCGTTTTTTCAATTGGATGTTGGCTTCTGTTAGGAAAAGAGCTGCGGTGACCAGGCATGCCACTGCGCCCACGACACCCAGACCAAATGACCATCCTGAAAATGAAGGCATGAACAAGTGTAAGTAAAAAAAATTGTCAACCCCCGAGGAAGACAAAAATCCTTTCCTGTTTCATCATCAGACCCTGAGCACCATTTATTTATAACTTGTTGTGATGAGCCTAACTATGTGATACCTCTGCTGTAACTTAGTGAAGTGAAGGGTGTCAAACAGGTTTCACAGGTGATGCTACGGATCAGACTAACCCCCCAACCGGGAATGCATTATCAGGATGGATTCATATTACTTTGACGTTTACTACGAACAAAATTTAAAAAGGGCACGTTAATAAAAAGCCGGGCTGTTGTCGTCAGATGACAGTTGTTAAGCCAATTCAGTGGCCTTTAGGTGGCTTGAAAACACTGAGCTGTGCCAACTCGCAGTTGAGCGTGGTGGAGTATGCTCTAAACCCCATTGATTGAGGGGAGACCCGTATCCCAGCAATGGGATGAATAGGGGTTGACGACGACGAATAAATTTGTTAGTCTGTATAAGAGACAATGTTGTAAATCTTATCCATCTCCACTTGGCGGTAGACTCCCTGGAGTAACCATGTTCTTTCATAGCAAAAATATATAAAAATACTAGTGGAGTTAGTTATTTGCACAAAATTTTTAATTATATTCGAAAAAGCTAAATACCTAATGAAAGGCAAAAATAAAAATAAAGATAAAAACAATCAATCAAGTCGACGGATATTATGTTTTCAAAATCACTTTGTAAAACCTAAAATACTTATTATTGTTATAATAAAACACCCCTCCTTATAATAGTAAGTATGTTGTTTTCAATAATTCTTATACTTAAATACCATTTGAAATCCAAAATTTATTCTGCCATAATTACTTTAACTTCAATAACATTGAACTTTCATACGAACTTCCAACCCCCGTTTTGCCCCCTTAGAGGTGGAGTTTCGTAAAATCCATTCTTAGCGGATGTCTACGCCCTATAAGGAACCTACCTGCCAAATTTCAAGTTTGTAGGTGTTATAGTTTCTGAGATTTCGTGTTTAATCAGTATTTCGCTTTTATATACATATATAGAAGATAAAGTAATAGAATTTATCAGAATAAAGAATTTTGACTTTGACTTTATCATGTGTTTTAGCTTTATCTAAAACTAGCTGAACCGTGCCCACTTAGTTGGGCGGTAAATATTTTTACGAAACAGTATTTTAATTTTTCGGATTAATACACAGCCTATGCACAAATAACGTGGCTTTCTATTGGTAAAATAATTTTCAAAATCGGTTCAGTATATATAGACATTACCCCATACAACCTCACAAACACACAAACTTTACCTTATTATAATATTAGCATAGATTAAAATAACTACATCTAACGTATGCTCCAGTCTCAAATGCACACTAAGGTCAGATGACCTTGTTCTGAGACTACCATAAGCAATTCCCACGGCAGAGCAGCGTATTGTCCTTTAATTATGTAAATAATGTACAATATACGACACTATAATTATTATGCACTATAGCATTTAATGCTCGCTTTATATTTACCTAAATAATTGTTGGGATGATCGGGCATCCATTCGTCTGCGTTTCCTAAGCATGCGAAAACTATTACAGCAATCACTCCACATATTCCTGAAAAATCAAGACCTATAATTAAAAAAGATATTTATATTGTAAATATACTTAGATAGATATTTATATAATAAAAAAGTTGACAGAATCGAGATTGAATTGTGAATTGACAAAAAAATTTATACTTGATTTTATTTTATAGTCAATTGTAATTGTTAGCAAAATAACATTCTTAGTTTGTGTAATTTTAGGTTAAATTTCGATATAAACCCACTTAAATTTGACTTTGAAGTTTCATAACATGATACGAGAATACATAATTTTGACATTTGCGAGATCGAGTCTGGATCGGAACTGAATTTTGACTACATTTTATTTACGAGAATTGCCCCTCTGATATCTGCAACGTAGTTCTACGTAATCTCGTATACTTCTACAGATGTCATCACTCAATGTTTAACTGTATGCATTTTTTTTTGTTCCATATAAAGTATTATTATTTTATAAATTATGTAGTCGACTTTATTTTAACGTAAAGTAAGAAAAACATATCTCAAGAATGTCATCATTAATTAGACAATATTGGACAATAAAAATGTATCTACACACTTTATAGTACGATATAAGCATCGATTATCATATACTCGATGGCATATGGCTCGACAGTATGGTACCATGTTGCGACTTAATATTGGTAGTTTTGAGATATTCTATGAAACGAGTATTAAAGATTAATCTATAAAATATATATTACTTTCTCTCAAATTTCCCGTAACTAGGTGTTGATTTTGCGATGAATCTCTTACCTGCGCCCAACATAATAAAGCCTATGCTCCTAATCAAGGTCACAAAGCGTTGTTGATCGGGTCCACAGCACAGGAAGAAAATAAGAACTAAGACAGTTGAGACCAGAACTCCGAGCAGGCATAGCGTGAAGAAAAACTGCGTGGCTATCATGAAACCTGTAAAATAGAAAAGTCAGTAGTATTACATTTTTATATTCTTTCACAGAGTGTAGATACTGTGCTTTGATAAGTCGATGAGATATATCGCCAAATTACAAACACTAGCCTAATAAAATTGACCTAGGTTAATCTGGTTAGTAAACAAGCTATTTATCTTGCGTGTTTTCTGTTTGATTTACTAAAGTTTACAAAAGCAGATTATCTTTACTCTAAGCAACAATTTCCTTCATCGAATAAGCTATTATACAACACCAAACCTACACATTGTAACTCGGCATCAACCTACAATAATTCCACTAATAAGACACGGGTCTGCCCTCAATTGAAGGGTTGACGGGCCTACTCCACCTTATACATATCTCGGCAGAGGCCAGTGTAAACCGACATTGATTTGGCTTAACAACTCGTCTAAATGATAACAACGGAATCTTTTATTACGACCTATTAAATGATATAGATGAATATTTTATTAACGAGATTTTTTTAGATTCAGCTAGAAATACAAAAAATGTAATAGAATTTGTAAGCTTCCAAAAAACATAGTTTAAATTTTAGTTCATATGCATTACTTTACTCATCCTAAATGAAAATGACTGACAGTGTCAATTATCTTTAGTAGTTTGTTCTGGTCATAATCTTGAATATTAATTTAGTAAAATGAACAAAAAAGATAAATTATTCAATAAAAAGCGCGGTCTTCTGTATTGTAAACCTATGAATATAATAAACCCACATATAATACCCACCATAAAATAAACACGATCATGAAGTATACTCGTATCTGATAGTATATCGAGATTGACACTTTGAGCTACTATTATATATGCTATTTTTAAGTCGTATGCAATAGGAGTTAAAATGGCACTGCAAGCTGTCAAACGACGTGTGCATTAGATGTACAAGATTACAAAAACACCATACAAGTAAAAAGTCAGTTTACTTTAAGAGGAATTAAACTCAAGCTTAGTCATTAAACTCACAAACTAACCAATTGTAACCGGCATGACGAGTCATAATTAATTCATTCACATCAGTGACGATGAATTGTAGTTTTTGTTGTAATTAAAACTCACCAGGAAGTAAGTAGCCACGGATCCTGTCGTATCCAGTTGTGAATGGATCGTAGACCCATCGGCAGCCGACAAAAAATCGTCTCTGGTATTGATCCAACGGATCAGGAAGAGATCTGAAGCAGTGACTCCATAAACCCAACCTGAAATTATTCAAATCAATAAATACGTAAACTCAATACAAGCCTGGTAGTCGAATGGTTAGCAATGGCCACTTTGACTCCGAGGCCGCGGGTTCGATCCCTGCACAAGACAATAGTTGTGTGCATGGACATGTCTGTTTGTCTTAGTCTGGGTGTTTTCTATGTATTATATGTGTGTATTTACAAAAAAAAATGTATTTAAGTTAGTATATTACCAGTTATCTAATACCAATAGTACAAGCTGTGCTTTGTTTGGGACTAGATGGCCGTGTGTAATTTGTCCAGGAATATTTATTATTATTTATTATTAATAGCTGACTCGACACAAATCTTAACATTCGTAGGCAGGCAAATAAAACTTTCATGAAACCAAAATGAATTTCACAGACTGGCAAAGGAATTTATACAGAATGTTTAAACTTATATTTAATATGAATTTTCAATTTTCGTTTATGTATTTTGTCATGATATAATTTTAAATAAATTGATGTAATTCACAGATAATATACAAGGTAGTAAATTTGAGAATATATCAAGGGGAGGGACTAGTAATTAAAATATTATTTCATATTACAATAACCTTTGTGAATGAGCATTCACAAAGGTTATTGTAATATGAAATAATATTTTAATTACTAGTCCCTCCCCTCAATCGAAGGTGTTTAGAGCACACTCCACCACGCTGCTCAACTGCGGGTTGGTGAAGGCCAGTGTTTCAAGCCGCCTAAAGGCCACTGACTTGGCTTAACGACTCTTGATCTAATGACAATAACCGGAACCGACGGCTTAACGTGCCTTCCGAAGCACGGAGAAACTCGAGATAAATAAACCCATCCATAGACAGGCTGCGGCCTACGTGGCTTAACTTGCATGTTCGATTAGACTGACACGCGCAATTTCAACTCGGCATTGAGAAGAACGTCAAATTGAACTTGCAAAATTTGATTACAGACACCGCAATGTAACTAAATAAAAGCTTATATATAAAAAAATAATGTCTTTGTTCTGACTATTCAATGAGGCGGTAAGATACACACTATCTATACGGACTACTTTTTTAAAAAATAGGTAAATAATAAAAATAGATTTTCGGAAACTCGTCGTTTAAGGCAAAGATAATCGAAAAACATTCCTAGCTGCCGGTGAAAAATCCGAAGCGGTCTGTCTTCTGTCAGCGAGAGACTACTCTACGGTGACCTTGGCCCAAATCGGTCTGTCTAGCGACATGATAAGTCACTCTATCTTTGTTTCATTAAAACGTTCATTTGTCGTTATGTGTATTCAACTTTGCCTTGTCACTTACAGGAACTGAGCATTTAACTACCGAAACCGGGTCACTAGTCAAGTAAGTAATTAATAATGCTTACGCCCACGCCAAGGAGTACGGAGGCCCACTACACGCATTGTATTAGCTTCAAGACAAGCATTAGTTGTAGTGCACTCTGGTGGTCATTAAGAAACGATTCGTGACTTAGACCCAAACAAATTTATAGGTACTTCAACTACCGGCTACCAGGGAGCTCGTCCGCATGTGATATATGCTCCATTGGGTATTTTGCTAAATATAAAATTAAAATAATAAATAAATAATATCACAATTTGAAGCAATATGACAAGACATCCTTTTTTCAACTGTCATGTACAGTTGACAACAAATGTTGGTTCGCATAGCACATATCAGAATATTTGTTACTCAAGTTTGGCGAAAATTGCCAAACAAGTGAAGCCTGGTCGTATAACATTTTTCAAATTCCATAGATTCCTACTTCATTATAAGGTCCAAGGCAGCTATAGTGATCCCCACTGTTAATGCAAATTGGTACAACTTGGTGCAAATGTGCGGTGGGCCTGTCCCAAAAAATATAATATATTTTTAACTCGATTTTGTCGATAGTGTATTTGCGCGCGGGCGAAAGCGCATGCAATAGTTAGCATTTAATGTCTAGCGATGTAACGTATGCTCTTTCATACTGCATAGGTATTGCAAACAATACAAACACGAGATACACCCTCCACGGCCGGATCAAGAATAAATCACGTGACAGTGACATACCCGAAACAGATTATCCATATACTACAAGTACGATCAAGGGATTTCAACGAAACTTTGTGCGGACAATCGTATATAATAATAATCTAATAGGTACGACTAATCGATATCGAGGAAACTTTGTACCAGGTTTTCATTTCCGAAACACTCATTCTTGAATACCTAATAAATAAGAATCATGTCTCAAAGGAAACATATTGCAAGCATAATTATGCAATTAGGTCGGCCATGTCATACTTAAAATAAAATGTACAGTAACAATATTAAATCGTTTCTAGGTATTACGAATGAATCACAATCAAAGTAGATATTATACTCTATGGTGATATAATACGTATCCTGTACTTACCTATCTAACTTGGCGCCTCTTATCCTCGAGTCGCTGACCAGCCAGCTAGGCGTGCCAAATGCCAATGCCACTGTGACAAGGGCAATTATGAACACACCAATGCCACAGTTTCCAGCTAAACTTCTACTCTTCATTGTCTCTGTAACAATATCGTAAGAAATAAACACTATTTTTTAGTGTGAGTTAACATTACGTCTACTAGGAAAAAGTGAATCGCTAAAAATTTCTATGTCATCACTAGACACGTTTTAGAAAGTTTGGAGGGTATAATTTTTCAGGAGTTTAATACTAGCTAAATATACATCCAGCGAATTACGAGTAGCGGTATTAATCTTCATTTAAAATGTGTAGCTCTTTAGCTTAGATCTGTAACTGTATGGTTAAGTTGGAATGTTGAGGAATAAGAGTGACGAATTACTGCAATATAGCATGATTACTTATTGAAACAATATTAAGCTATCTCACTACACATTATACGAACATTAAAAAATCTGACAAACTTATCGCCGTAGCGAAATTTTACTTATTGAAACAATATTAAGCTATCTCACTACAATTATACAAACATTAAAAAATCTGACAAACTTATCGCCGAAGAGAAATTTTATGAAAAGCTACTGTAAAATCAATGTGCTATTTTAGAACTTTGTCAGTAAACTCTTTCCTAAGACACAACTAATAATCTAAGAGTACTGTCCGTGGTCAATCTCCTATAGGTTTTTTTTAATTGCTAGGGAACTATGATTTTTTATTCACTTGTGGTACTTAACTAGTTTAGTACTACTGGTTAAACATATCATTAAATGTTAAAACGAAAGTAGACCTGGAAATTAGACGACTACAAGAGATTTCGACTTCATTTGTTGATTTTATTATCCATGGTAGGTAGTCCTGTGTTGCATTATTTTGAACATGTTAATTAGTTAGTGTTAGCTGCATAATGGAGCCATACATAGAAGGTTGTGCCATTTTACACCAAGCACAAGGCTGTGTTGGAGATGAATAACAACTACAAGCGAGTCAAATGTTTCGCAATCTCCACACTTGCGTATGTAAGTACTACTAACAACATAACATTCACCCAGAAACACAATGCTAAAAAGTTCACACGCATACTGTGGGAAGTGGGAACATATAAGACTCGAGACGAATAATTTTTAGTATCCTTTAAAATTGCTTTGCTTTGTAAACAAGGAATTAAGTATCGGAACTTCTCGGACGTTAGATAACTAACAAATAGCTGTTCTGCTCGGACAAACGTAGTTAACTATGAAAAATAATGTTTTGGGATGGTTCACCATTATGAGTCAAGCCAACCGCACCTGCACGTACCACGGCCACCACCAACCACAGCGACTATTAAACGAGGTTCTTGGGTAATACATTAACGCACAGCAGTATCTAATTACTAATAATAACAAGTAGCCTCATTGTGTTGTAAACATAAGCACAGTGCATAAGGTTAAGCGAATATAGGCTGCATTAACACTGAATGGTTATGTATAGTAAGCGTAGACTATATAAGTATTATATTTGTGTAGTAGCACAGTATAAGTAATAGTACTAACGTAGTAGTAGTATGTATTTAGCGTGCGTTATTTTCGCACAGCCCAGGGGTCTTACCACAAGCTCTAAACGCAGGAATGAAACTATGATGGTTGCGTATTTATCAATGAATTTCATTCATAAATTCGCAACCATGATGGTTCCATTCCTGCGTTTAGAACTTGTGGCAAGGCCCCAGGTCTCAGATATTGATTTTAACTAGACAGAAAATTGGTCGTTAATTTGTCGAAATTTGTCGCCAAAGGAGTAATTTTGTCCCTCCCCCCTCAAAGAGCTATAAGGTTATTTTTGTGGCTGTGCCGAAATAACTTATTTCGGCACAGCACACTCGGGATCTATTAAACTACATGACATAGCGAAGATATGATTTCCCCCAGAATTAGTCGTCAATTAGTCGAATTCAGACACCAAGTATCAGAATTACTCGACCTCCCGTTAAAAAGTTAGAAGTATTTTTTGTGACAGCCGAAATAAGCCTTATTTCGGCACATCCCCATAAAACTACACCACCTAGCGAAAATCTCATTTCACCCAGATGTTGCCTTGAATTTGACGATATTTTGCGCTTATATTTGTGCGGCCCGTGACATGTTTTTCATTCTCCCGTTTTTATACAGTTTATTACCGCTTTTGTACAACAAACCTGACTGGAAATTATATATTTTATATAATTATATATTTTTAGAAAAGTTAAAGTTTTTTAACTAACTAGTTACAACTAAGTTTAAACTTTCAAAGTAGGTAGTAAAAATGTCAAGTAGGTATTTGTTTCTGCGGCCCGCTAATGTGTTTAATACAGTAATACCCCGACTTACGCTACCCCGTTTTACGCGAATTCGGAGATACGCGGTTTTTCTTTGATCATCGCGCGCATCCAGCTTGCTTCAACCAATGGACCAGGGAGTCAAAACATTTATAGCTTACTACTCAAGGCGATCATTTGCACATCATAATGAAGCTATGAGACAAAATAGCGAGCTTCCTGTCAAAGAGTTTTGGGTCAGTGGGTAGCTTTCGGGGCGGGCAATCCAATGTCTTAAATGCTGTAAGAATTATTGGACAATCTTGGAATGAGATTTCACAAAAAAACTTTGAATGGCGTCTGGAAAAAGCTGTGTCCATTTTTTTTCACGACAGAAACTGAAGGTGAATCAGCCTCAGATTCTGAACAAATCGATGGTATAATAATAGAAGAAGTTTTATCGATATTGCCAAACAATTAAATTTAGAGAAAAATGCTGATGACGTCCAAGAAAAAGAAGAAACGAGAAATAAAAAAGTCATCTCATCAAATTGTTTTAATTATCAGAATTATCTAACATTTTATTAAACATGTTTCATCTAAATTATTGTTTTCTTTAGACTCTGGTCCCAATTACACAAACTTCATACGTATTTATATACAAGGTCGAACCCCGACTTACGCGAATTCGACTTACACGGCTATCTCTTGGTCCCACCTATCGCGTAAGTCCGGGGTATTACTGTAATTTGTAATGGCCATGGTTTGGACAGCTCTGCTATATAATAGGTAGGGGAAAAAGTCTTTTCGCATTATAGTATGTATGAACTTGTAATAAAATCTCTTTGGTTATACCATTTGTATCTGAAAGGTTTTGATATCTTTAAAAAGTTTAAATTTTAAAAAAGATAATTCCAAATTCAAATTAAGTAAATGTGTGATTTTCATTTGTTTTTTTTACTGTCAAGATGAGTGAATCTAATGAAGAAATTCGATACATTTTCAAATTTTACTACAAAAAAACCGGACAAGTGCGAGTCGGACTCGCCCACCGAGGGTTCCGTAGGTACGTAGTATCATTATTAAATTCGATATTTTTCATTATAAATAAGAAATAATGCGTCGAAAAAAATAAATAAAATATATTTTGCAATGTGTACATCAAGCCCTTTCATATGATACCCCATTTGAACTAGTAGTTTCAATTTGAAATTTCGACACCCTATAAAAAATATAGACCCCCTATTTTTTTAGATCTATTTACAAATGTACAGTTTTGAGATTTATTCCTGTACTTGTAGTCTATAACGATGTTACTTGCCAAATTTCATAGTTCTAGGTCAACGGGAAGTACCCTATAGGTTTTGATTCCTTTGAGTGTGTCGAAATATGCGTTTTTTGCTGAATAAACGGCCGTAACTTTTTTCTACGTAAACTTAGCAGTTTGATTTTTTTTTAACTTCATGGGACCGTAGACCTGTGTATACAGTTCAAATTTCAGCTTGATACCTCCACGCATTCTCGACATAGAAATGTTTGACAGACAGACAGACAGACAGACAGACAGACAGACAGACAGACAGACAGACAGACAGACAGACAGACAGACAGACAGACAGACAGACAGACAGACGGACAACAAAGTGATCTTATAAGGGTTCCGTTTTTCCTTTTGAGGTTCGGAACCCTAAAAAGGTAAAAATGCAACGCAAGCTGCGAAAAAATTTGTGATGTTTATGGATAGTGCAGTGTCTGTGAGAGTAGCACAAATTTGGTTTAGGCGTTTTCAATCCGGAAATTTTGATGTCAAAGATGCACGTCGCTCTGGTCGCCCTGTTACGGATAAAATGGATGCCATTTTTGAAAAAGTGGAGCAAGATCGGCATATCAGTAGTAACGACGTAGCTGAAGAACTAGGAATTGACCACAAAACAGTTTTGGCGCATTTGAAAAAAGCTGGGTACACTAAAAAGCTCGATATTTGGGTGCCTCGCGATCTCACTGAAAGAAACCTAATGAACCGTGTACTCATTTGCGATTCTTTACTACGACGTAATGAAAGCGAACCATTTTTGAAGATGCTTATAACTGGTGATGAAAAGTGGATCACGTACGACAAGAACGTGGGAAAAAGGTCGTGGTCAAAGGCCGGTCAGGCTTCACAGACTCTGGCGAAACCCGGCCGAAACCCGCAACAAGGTGATGCTGTGTGTATGGTGGGATTGGAAGGACATTATTCATTATGAGCTGTTACCGCCAGGCAGGACTATTGATTCTGAACTCTACTGTGAACAACTGATGAGATTAAAGCAAAAACTTGAGAGAAAGCGGCCGGAATCAATTAACAGAAGGGGTGTGATTTTTCATCATGATAACGCTAGACCTCACACATCTTTAGCCACTCAGCAAAAATTAAGAGAGTTTGACTGGGAGGTGTTAATGCATCCGCCGTATAGTCCTGACCTTGCACCTTCTGATTTCCACCTGTTTCGGTCTCTTCAGAATTCTTTAGGCAATGTCAGGTTAACATCACGAGAAGACTGCCAAAACCACTTATCGCGGTTTTTTGAACAGAAGTCCCAAAATTTATATAGTAATGGGATCATGTCTATACCTACAAGATGGCAAAAAGTTATCGAACAAAATGGCACCTACATACTTTAGTTAAATGTAAATAAACTTTATTAAAAAATGTTTTGAATTTTCATATAAAATACGAAAAGACTTTTTCCCCAACCTAATAGTATAGTATTTGTTTATGTGATGTGCATTAAAGAATATGTTATACTAATAATATAAAGCTTATTTATATGATTGGTTGAATGCGGTAATCTCACGAACTACGAATCGAACGATTACGAATCACGAATTAATGATCGAATTGAAAAATACTTTTAGTGTTATCAATATGGAAAATCGAAATTCTAGAAAATCGTTATCATTCATCATTATCATCATTATCAGCCTACTGCTGGATACAAGCCCTCCGCAATGCTTTGAACCTCCTTTTGCAATCCTCCGCTTTCCGAATCCAGCCGCTTTGAGGTTATCGGGTCATCTAGACAGGGCGCCTCACGCATCCTCGCTAAATACGCGGCCATCACTACGAGATTTTCCTCTCCATCTGCCATCATCATTGACAAATGGCAAATGTGGCCGGCCCACCGCCATGGGAGTTCAGCTCGCTGACTCTGAGACTTGTGTCAATAAACTTGGTTCTCCGTCGAATTTCTTGGATTCGATCCCTTAGCTTAGAGAAACACCAAGCGTAGCTCTCTCAATCGCTTGATCTGCGACTTTTAATCTGTGAACCAGGCCGATGGGAAGCGTCCAAGTATTTGCACAGTAGGTCTTAGCAGGAAGGACGCACTGATTGAGTTTTGAAGCTTTTTTTTTTATACCTCAAGGATGGCAAACATACATACGACCCTACTGTAGGTAAGCAGTTATCGCAGCCTATGGTCTTGAAGAGCCCCATACTCTAGTCCTCTGGGAAAACCTTAGCAAGGAGTTCATTCCACAACTTGGAGAGTTCGAGGTAGATAACTCCTCTGGAATCGCACGCACAGTACGTGACCACTTCGGTTCCAATGTGTAAGGATGAATTCCCTTCATATGGCGAGCGCTGCGACGATAATATAGAAAGAGGCCGTCTTCAAGCAATGGGGTATATCTGCGGTGACGATGTGCCGAAGCTTTCCAAAAGCTGCACAGCCCCGTCATAAGTACATAAACTTATTATAAATTCGGCCCGCGGTTTCCCCCGTGAACAGTACCTAGATAAAATGTATCCTATGTCCTATTACTAGTTTGTATGACAAATTTCTTTGCAATCCATTCAACCATTTACGGGTAAAAAGGATAGCAAACATCTATTTATCATCTAGACAACCATCCTAATCCTTACTATTCTTTATACTTTCGATTTACTAAACGCAAAATTTTTGAGTGTAAGGTGCTTACACTCAAAAACTACCCTGCCGACTAACTAAATAGGGGCTTATTCCCAGAATGTCTACTTGGCAAAATGTCTAGCTAGAGTATACATAATATCCTTTTCATATAATGACCATTTCTCACAATATTGTTTTTCGCAAAATGTCCCTTTCACTAAATTTCAATTGTAAAAAACGTAATAAACAACAGTAAAAATCAATATATTATTCATAATTTTAGTCATTCTCCTAATAATTAAAACTAGTTGAGCTCCACATATCCTTCCTCTATTTCGTTAGAGCCTTGTCTGTTAGTTGTTTGGCTTTAAAGCTAATGAGCCGATTACAGTCATAAAATTCAACAATAAATGAAAGATACTACTTCATACAAATAATAGGGAAAATGAAAAATTTTACAGTATTCCATGAAGGGGGCTGTACTAAAGGCCATTTGCGATAAATTAAGTCCAATTAACTAGGAGTCGATATAGGATGGTTATCAAGTATTTAGATTTTTTTTAAATTAATTATGAAAAAACAACGTCCATCTAAACATTCAAATGATACTTTTCTGAAAGCTAAAAAGTTAATGACTCTTGAAAAAAAAATTGCCCAAAGCACACATAATCTCAAAAATAAATAGTCTTATGTGGCAACCCCATTGAAGGAATATGAATACATCTAATTACCTGGCACCCTGTATTCCTAATTATAGTACTGATAATACATGAGGAGTATACCAAGTTCTAATTTAGTTTTATTTTTATACCATATCAATAGTGGCAGTCAAGCATAGCCCGCCTAATGTGAAACAGTTACTGTTAGTGTTTAGTAATACATAATTAACATAATATATTTAAAAAAGATAAAAAAATATGTGTTTATTTAATGCAATTTTCTACATGTACAAATAATAGGCTAGACGACGATTTTTTCTTTCGATGTGTTATTATTAAGGACGTCATTATAATATAACTTTAGGTAAAAGAATTACTTCGATAGCATAAAAACTTCTCGAGATATGATAACTTGAAAATCACAATTTTGGACTTTCCCGAAAACGCTCCATACAAAAGGCTACTGAATTATGACGTCACACAGGTATTTTCTATACGTTAAAACAGAAATTTGTGCGACAACTATGTTTAATACTACGATTATGTAACTAGTGCCGTAAAAAGTTATAGTATTTTTGATTGTTTTTCCAAAGTTAATATATTTTTTATATAATTTCATTCTTTTAAATTGGACTTAACCCACCACCACCACACTTTTTTACCACCAAACTTTGATCGACCATAAAACAAGTCGGACATAACTTATTAAAATTTCAGATTGCAGATCGTTCTAGTTTTGTATATATTACGATACTGATAAATATTTTTTAAAATTTTTGATCATTGTCGTGTAGCCTATTCTAACTCCTAACCGAATATCTCATAATAACTTCAGCAATCCTAACTACATACATCAAATTACCTACAAGCAAATTTCTACACATTTTCTCTGTGGCTTCTATAATTTAAAACCAACAATGATTCTTTTGAATTCAATGTGTATAAAACATGAAGAATTTAATGAATACAATCTTCGTAGCAACTGTGTAATATTGTTTTCATTTTGACTTATCTGTATTGTTTGTAGCGTTCACATTTGTGCGTTTTTATGAATAGCTAATGTCAGATTGACATAATTTCGTTGTAAATATCAGAAGATTAATGAGATAATAAAATTTTAAAAACTTCTATCTGAAGAATATTCTAGTCTAGCTACCTTAACTCGTTTCTGTTCCGTGATATCATCGGACTCTGTGCTACAGTTGAGTTGAATGACAGCAGTTCAAAATTCTTAGTAAGTGTCCCATTAGATTTTTCTAATAAGATTAGTTCTGTATAATTTGTGATCTATAAGATCGGCCTTACACAGACAGACTCCATCCCAGAATTCAGAAACTGAATAAAAGATCTTAATTCTAGCCCCACAGAATTCCATATTAAACACCTATATTCACAGGCACAAGGTGATTTTTACAGATTAATCTTTTTTTTGTTTTTTGATATTGATCTGCATTCACTATTTCACTCATTTTTATATTTTCTATTATTGTCTCAAGCGCATTCTCCAGTTCGTCTGACTTCGCCAAATTTTTTTATTCATATTCTCTCTATTAAATGAGCACTACAAATGTCTTTTCTTTTAACTCATTTCTTATAGCTCCTAGTGAGTAGGTTAATTGCCAGGATTTTCAGATGCTTTTCTAGCCTACGTTTATAATGATCCTTACATATATATAAATTTCAGAGTTGGTAACAAACTCTAGTGATCAAACAAAAAAATAATAACAATAATTTAAGAATCTGACGAATGTCGTTTTTTAGATTTAAAAGAATCGAACTTACACACACCCGAATTTACGGTGTAAAGTCGGCCTAAAACTAGGTGCTGATACCAAGAAGGAACCGGGGAAGAGAACCTACGTGAACATCCAAAAGTTGCGACGTAAGCCAACTCATGTGATAGTTCCACACAAAAATAAAATATGATACGAAGTTATGACTGATAGAAGAGGTGTTATAACAAGATCAAAAGAAGCAACTGTGTTTATTTACAAAAGCACAGGTAAAACTAACAAATAAATGTACTTTTAAAAAAGAAAATAGCTTGTACTTACTTGATACGACGCCAAATTATAGTAATATCTACAACTCTAATAAATTCACAAATCACTCTCGTATTTTTGTTTCATTAGAGCACAAAATAACACAAATTTATTAAAATAGGTTATTGTTTCTGACTGACAGACAACTGAAGACTTCAGTTACTTTCAGTGTTGTTATGACTGACTGAATGAAATTGAAACAAACAATGAACCGCAAACGAAATTACATTTGGATTGGACTGGGCGTTGGTTCACGTTGATTTGATTGGACAATTTGAATTTATATATATCGGCCAAGCAAATAACAACTTTCTGAGTAACGCGATAGAACATTGTTTAATTGAATGAATGAAAACGAAAAGCACATGAATATTGCCAGATATGTTTATGGCTTTACCCCAAAGCGACTATTACTTTACCCATACCGTCTATTATTATCTATGCGAGCACAGAAATGCTTTTATATCCGTGTACGCGAGATATGTTTCTTTTATTTTGGACACGTACCATTGTGTGTATATAATAATAATGCTATGAGCACAGACATAGCTGGGCATTAACTCGTTAGTCCGTTAATCGTTAATAACCGAAATTAACATTTCGAGTAACTTTTAAGTTAACTTAAAAATATTTTAACGGACTCGTTAACTTTCGTTAAATTTCCCAAAGTCCGTTAATCGTTAATCTAGCAATAATTTGTGTACTCACAGTAATAGTTTGCGTCTGTACAATGTGTGTATTTATAATGAAAGAGTGTTCTGTGCGAAATAAAACCATAATATCATGGAATTGGACTCGAATTCCACTCAGACGAAAATCCGTGGCCACATTTGAGTGACTATATTAAATTCAGGAAATTGTACGCCACACTAAATCCTACAAAGAACGCATTGAGCAACATCCAAACACCCTTGCATGGAGACTAATGGAAGACCACAACAAAGCGCGACGACTAAAGCGCAAACTCCCTCAAGATTTAATCCAATCACAGTAAATCTACTGATTATTCAATGAGGGTGTGACACAGGTCACATATTGAGCACGCCAGCATTAGCACCAACCAGCATACTGTTGAATGTCCCACGAAGGAGACAGATTGCAGTAATCAAAAAGACAAAAAAAAAAATATTAAATTTGTATCCAGATCGGGAGAACAAATACTTATTGAGTGTAAGCGATGCTTACCTAAACAAACAAAAATAAAAGCTCATATATCGAGCCTCAACAATCTCAAACAACACTGAAAGTGCATACAATTTGAGGTGGGGTCAAACTGGGGCAAGCAAAATGAGAATCGCTCGTTCCGATAAAAATGATGATAGCGCCGGCACCTGCAGAATCAATAATCAAAGCACCTCAAGCAAAAGTATTAGAATGCATAGTATTTTCTTTTAATTCAAACTTTCCATGTTGTCGATAGTTGTGGGTCCTGTTAACTTCTAGAACCAACAGTTTTTATCAGAAGATGCAATTTTTATCACGTGTTAACGGATTAACGATGAACGTTAACTTCCGTTAAATTTTCTGAAATGTAACGCTTTAACTTTTTCAGTAACGGATTAGCGATTAACGAAGTTAACTATTTGGTTAACGCCGCCCAGCTATGAGCACAGACATATAAGCATACCGGAAAGCATTATCTATTTTTGATTATATAAAATGTATATTTTTTTATATATTAGCTCAGCATAGTACCTCCGCTTCGTCTGATAGTAAGCGAAAACAGGAGCCGAAATTGTAGCGGCAACTGATAAAAGACTACACAACAGTGTTGTATCAGCTAACATTGCCATGTTGGCCCGCTAGGTGCTTCTTCACCCTTAGTTTGAAGGATGCCATGTTATAGGAAGGCGGAAATACGTATGCCGGCAAGGTATTCCACTTTTGACGTGACAACGTCTTATAATTCGATGGAGCCGGCTGCACGCACGTAAAAACATGACTCATGCGGCGTTACCTCGCTCTGAGGCGTTCCATTAAAATTTTCTTTTGAAAAATGCAAACATTCCGTCAGTATTTTCTTATGACGTTGTCACGTTCAACTATCGTCAGTAAACCGACTTTACAGACAACCGATTTTATATAGTACGACGACAGAGGTAGGAGTTGCTGAACTTTTGGCTTGCAATGTCATTGTTCCACTCAACAGTGGAACAATGACATTGCAAGCCTGCACGTGTAGTTCTATGACGGAAAGGAGGGAATGCGATAAATGAAAATAAGGAAATCAGTTTGTTAGAGCATTCAGCACGGTTGGGGCTATAAAATACGCTCAGCGAGCCAAACTCCCTAGTACGAAGGTTTAACTTCGTACTAGGTTCTAGGTAAAAGACGCTGTTGGTGAATAGGCTACAGTTGGCACATTGCAGTCGGCAAAACCAAATTAGTAGAGATGTTCCGACTAGACGGTAAAGCCGACTCCTGCCACTTTTATAGTCAGCGAGTAGTCGGAAACTTAGTACTTTCAGAGATATAGGCAAAAGAAAAATAAGAACTTTAACCGCGTTTTTCTCGGGATGTGTCAAGATGTAGTTAATGCGTTTACCATAAGTGCTTTTAGTAGTTAGTAGTATTATATAATATAATCCGGCTTCTTACTTTGTATGCATCTGTCAATAAAATGGAGGAATTATTTTTGACGTGACAACGTCTTATAAATTGGTTAGCCGGGTGACACTTCAAGAAACTGGCTCACGTTATGCGCTTACAATGAGAGCGAGTGAAAGGCGCGTGCCTTTCACTCGCTCTCATTGTAAGAGCGTCCCTTCTAAGAGCGAGAGAGACAGACATAAAAAGTGAAAGGCATGCGTCCCTTCCACTCGAAAACATTTTACCACTCAAAGTCGTTGTCACGTAAAACTTTCGCCCGTATACCGACTTTACAGGCAACCAATTTTTTTCATTATTAAGTTATAATTTAGCTATTTCACTTTAATGAAAATAACAAGAATAGTGTCTTTGTGTTTTACATAAAAACACCGCTCTGATCCGTGCAAAAGCAAAAATTAAGAACCAATGCGAAGAAACACAACGTTCCGACATGCTCGCAGGCGGTTGCGACTTGTGCGCTAATCAGCTCTAACCGAAGCGTCATGGAAATTGTCTAATACCACCGGAACCGTGAAAGACTTGGCTGATTAGTCGGAGTGTTTACAACGGACTAATCACCCAATCAGCTGGTCGGCCAAAGTCATAGTCGGCACATCTCTAAAAATTTAAACGCACAGATTAGCGAGACGAACAAGTAGGCAGAATACTCTATTCGAGTCCGATTTTCTAAACTTGATAATAATAACAAACCGTTAATTGTTTCAGTTTTCTTTGAACCAGCCGACACGAGAAAAGCGATAAAACCACTCCAGTATAATCAACGTCTTGCCTACGCTTCGCCGAATGTAGCTGAACTGCGGACAATGGCAATGTTCGTGAATCCACACCTTAGTTTAAACACATCTGACGAGCTTACTGTTATTACAGAATTTGCCAAAAGTCTTTCTAAACACATTAAGAATATCATTGTAACAATTGGGTCTAAAGGTGTAGTTATAATTCGGAATGAAAAGAACGTATCAGATGCACGATTATATCCTGCAGATATTGTTCCAAATATTATAAATGTGTCGGGCGCTGGAGATTGCTTTGCTGGCGGCTACATTCACGGTATTTTATTGGGGTTAGAACAGACTCAATGTGTAGGTGTGGCTTTCCAAACCGCTAGAGCAGCATTGTTATCTTCAAAAACTGTACCCGATAGTTTAAAAGTTGATCTACATAAACCAGAAGCTAAATTTGTCAAGTTGAATACTAATGTGATGTGATGAAAATAAATGGAATATTTTTACGAAAACCATTTTATTATTCATATATAAATTGTCAATTACATAATAATATCAGTATTAATACTACTAATGGCTGCCAAATACAACAACACATACATAAAGGCACAGTATTAATAAGCATAGGTACTTACATAAGTTACATACATATGTAAAAAAGTCTATTCTACACAGAACATGAGATTCATTTTCAGATAATAATTTATTTAAAGTGGTAAAATTAAGTCAATTGAAAAATAAGGGCATATATTTACTAATACTTAGTAAACATATGCCCATATTCATGGCGATTCTTAGCTAACTAGTACGCTTTCACTAAACTACGCCACTGACGATGCATCTGAAACTCTGTAACATCCGAATGGCGTGGCCTTACAAATTCTGCCCGTGAATATCATAAACGTGTTCTATTTTCAATAGAGCCCTGCGGACGACTTCCAATCGCACGCTACTCCATTAGGAAGTACTCCGAACGCGCCATGACTGAGGAAGTACATACATTCCGTGTTGCGAACAGCTATTCAAAAAAGTGGACTAATCATCAGAGGAAATGCACTAGAATACACTAATGTCGTTTAAAAGAACAAGAACAACAAAAGTTTAAATGAATAATACATAGTTGATATTCGAAATTGCGGGTTCGATCCCTGCACATACAAACATTTGTGTGCATGAACATGTCTGTCCTGGTCTGGGTGTTTTCTATATATTATGTATGTATACTTATGGAAAATATTTTTCGAATATAGGTATATTTAAGTATAGTTATCTATCAGTTATCTTGTGCCCATAGTAATAGCTTTTGGGAGTAGACGTTGGTGTGTAATTAGACCTGGAATATTTATTTTATGATTTACTTATTTAATTGAAAATGCAGTAATCACGGGACTAGGCACTAAAAGTTAAGCTGATATGACAAGATGCGCAAACTGCTACTTAAATGCGCTAAGTTGGCAACACTGACCGCGACGAATCGTAGCGATGAATGAATGTGATAAACTGTTAATGGTAAGTTTACAACTGTTAATGGTAAGTTTACACGCTAGCTTTCAACGCGATATTCAACGGACACAAGTACGGGTATGAGCGTGTGAATAAGTAGCTTGCGCCCGCGCCCGTGCTTGTTATCATGAATACATTTATATTAGCACTGCCATACACTCGTCGAGTGGCGAGGGAAGTAGGCAGGAACGTAGTGTGGCCACGTTACTCGTCATGCCGCTCGTCTTGCTCTTCGTCTTGCCCATCATTCCCTGTTTTGTCGGTTTTTTGGGCGCGAGTCAAAGGTTAGCGCAAGTGGCCGGCCATACAATCGCCTCGAACGCATTCCGCATCGAGCGCTCGGGCGCGTAACACGCGTCATATTTTTTTAAATCATTTTTTAAAAATCATGTCTGTCATGAACATTTCGCTATAAGAGCTGGTAGCAAAAAAGAAATGTTTGATGGCATTTTTCAGACCGTTAGTCCATAAAAAAAAGCTTCGTTTCGCTATAATAAAAATGCATATCGCGCACGCTGCCACAGCTTCAACGTCCATTGTATAGCAAAGGCAAATGTCCAAGTGCGGAGCGTCGCGAATAATTGCGCGAGTAGAGCAGTGTGTGGGCAGAGAGGGAAACATCGCGGCAGCGCGAGGAGCAAGGCGATGAGCAGCGCGAGGAGCATAGGGTGGCGGCGGGGTATGATGTCTTGCATTTGGGAATCTTCATGCGGATGACGTCCGTTTGGATACATCGTCAGTAGCGGCCTTAAGAGAGTTTGTCCAACACGCTCATAACGCCGCGGCCGGAGGATCCGCCTAAAGGAAGCGGTCTATTATTTTATATAGCCTGTCCTCTTGACGCCCAGCGACCGAGTTCCGACATCCGGATTTTTAACATACTTTGGGAACTTATAGTACTCAGTAGCATGTAATACCACATTTGAAGTGATTGGTTTGTATCCGGAATTAGTGAATAAACGTATTTCGTCTCCGTCAAAAACGTCGGCTATCGTTATCCGATCGAAACATCGGACCGGATGATACGTGGACAAACTGCCTTACAACCTTAGATTAAACAGATTAAAACAAAAAGGGGAAGATACGGTATGTCCTCACATCGATTATTCGACAACTGTGCTAATTACAACTACATGCAAAAACTTACCCCCACAGATACATTCAAATTGTCGTGCATAATGTAATCAATGACAGAGGCAAGAATGCGTGGTCAAACTGTGGTACGAACGAAATAACAATAACAATCACTGGTACGCACCCACATGTAACACTCGCGCGCGCTTTCGTATATTATAACTCGTATTCACAAACCATTGCATAATATTTTTTAAAGGAATTGATTTTAATATAATTTAAAATTCTTTTAAATAGGTACTTACGCACGAAAGGTAATTCCAGTAGACTTTTTTTGTTTCCTTGCATGGTTGAGGCACATGTCAAATGAACAAGAAGGCATTCTGACGATTGGAGACGCATTAAAAGTGATCAAACGCGAAGTGAAACGGAACGTGTTCACGAAACAAGGTTCCGATAATGACTAACGATAGTGCGTCACCTAGACGCAGTTTTGTTTGTCTCATGCGCTGTAAGCTGTAACTAGGTACCGTATCTTCCCCTTTTAGTTGCAAACCAATGCTTACATTTTATTCAAGTCAGATTATTAAAATTAAAAATAGATCATTATTAATATTAAAAAATGCAATCTTATCAAAATGTAATAAAGTACAATATAGATCGACCGTCCTTGCATTCTTATACTTATAACTAACCTAAAAATGACACAGTCCTAATAATGTGTAATTATCCATACAATAGTCTCTTTCCATATTATTTCTCTTTCATTATTATTAACTATAGCTTTTGGACGGATTCAAGTGAGATTTTTATAATTGAGAACAGACAAAATACCTATTTAAATATCGGTATGACCTCCAGTATATCCAGTCTTTCTTTCATGCATAGAATATGACGATGGGTCTCTACTCTGCAATTCATGAAGCCTCTTGTACTTATGGACTCTAGCTTCAACCAAGAACAATATACCGGCTGGGAACAGCAAGACGACACCAACAACGCCGAGGGCGAAGGCCCAGCCCAAATCATTGTGCTCCCAATTCGGCATCCAGTCTCGTCCATCACCTCTGGCACCAAATGTAACTACTGATATGATGCCTGAGAACGCTGAAATCATTCAGTAAGATTAAAAACAAAACAATGATGACATAAATTTTTTTACAAACTCTTATTTATTTTCACTGCAGTGCCCGTAATCAAATTGTAAAATTAGACCCACTTGCCAGTGTCCAATTGAGTTAAAACTTGGTATATGTACTTGTTTGTTTCTCATGACGATGTACAATTACCCAAATGCCACCAACATGGCCGCCGCCGCCACAAAATGGTGATCTATAATTTCCTAATTTCCATTTTAACCCCTATGATATGGGTATTAAACAATGATGGTATAAATACAATAGATATACCATATCAAATTGCTCACCTGGGTGACAGATTATCGTTATCCTTTTACATCTAGGTGCATTAATACTTGCTCTATCTCTCGCTGAGTGCATAATCAGCATAATAGCGTCCTTTTTTATTACAAAAATATGAAATTAACGTCTAATATACATTAACATCAAATATTATTGTGAAATTTCGTATGATTGGTTTGCATATTTTCTAACCTGCCCAACTGGGGAAATATCTCCACTTCACAGAATACCACAGCCAAATAACAATTCCCATAAGGGTTGTTGTGTTCCTGTGTGTGTGAGGTCAATGAATGAAACTTACATGGCCTTTTCCATGTAAATTTCATCATCCTCAATTATTACAAGAATGTGCCATCGACAGACACTTATTTGTTGATTATGTTGATTAATAAAAACAGAAAGAATAAAAGTGGAAGTATCCTGTACACATTTTTCGAAGTGGACATTCTGCTACTAAGCTACCTTATTATAATCACACAACAGCCCTTAAGGGAATTGTTATTTGGCTGTGGTATTCTGTGAAGTAGAGATACTTCCCCAGTCGGGCAGGTTAGAAAATACACAATGCCCTACCTCTTTTTTCACCAGAGGCTCTTTTGTCAGTCAGCATTTTGTGAGTTGGGGACTTTCCCAGTAGGGTCCTGCCTCTATTTTGCCAGAGCCCCATCTGCATGTATATGTGATAATTAATAAAAAAAAAACAACTAAATACCTACCTCCGATCACCAAGACAGTGCCCAGTGTAACAAGGAGAGTTACATAATTTTCGTCATCTCTGTCTTTAATCACAAATAGGTGAGTCAAGAACATGGAGGCCAAAACACTACATAGTGTTATTGTAAAGAAGAACTGTGTTGCAATAAAGAATCCAGGTAAAAGTATGTCATGTATTATATAATATTCTTCTTCAAATATCCACCAGCAACCAGTGAAAACAGTGTCATACCAGTGATGAACCTCTTCAAATTTGTTGAAACATACTTGCCATAAACCTGCAATGATATATCAAACTGTGTTAGTATTTCTTAGTTGTTCATTTCAAACTGTGACTTTATGACTGTGTGTAATTATTTTCTGATAAATTTCGATATTTAAAAACAAGTGCATTCAGCAAAGGAGATAAAATTTACCTACACAATGTCAGCATCAGCATAAACCTATAATCATCACACTGTTGGGATACAGATCTCCCCTCAATCAATGGGGTTTAGAGCATACTCCACCACACTGCTCAACTGCAGGTTGGCGGACGTCAGTTTTTCGAGACGCCCAAAGACCAGTAACTTAGATTAACGTCATCTATAAGGACAACAGCCGGGACCTACAGCTTAATGAGCCCTCCGAAGCATGGAGGAGCTGGAGATAGATAAACCCATCTAAGATTTAAGTAGGTATTAAACAATTTTTATACTTAAAGTTAACACTTAGTATTAATTAAACTGAATATAAATTAAAATGAAAATAAATTAAGCTGAATCCAATATTTGCTATAAAAAAACCCAATGGGAATCGGCTTCAGCTTAACGGGTTTGGGTAAAACAAATAACTGGGACTGGAAGAATGGTATTTTATACTTTAGATATGTTAGTTCCTTACAAATGGCATCTGAATCATGTTCAAGACTCAAATCATGTTCACTTAATCACTAATGAATGTGGAAAACATTAGAGCAAAGAGAATGATAACTGTTCGTATTTGCTCTTTGAGTATGATGTCTGGCACAAATTCAGACATCACATTTGTCATCTTAGTGTGAACCTGTGGTATGAGAGGTCACTGCAGGGTGTGACGATTGTGTAAGTTTTGGTTGTCAAAATCGACTGCTTAGTACCATATCTTTTTGGCCTGGAATAATAAATCCAATCTTTTAGAAGGCTAGCTTAGCCTATGGTATGGAGTGATATTATAAATTGAATTTTAATTTAATTATTATTTCAATAGTTGATTTCGGCTTGCCAGAATATCATAAATTGAAAAATTCGCCTGGGTGGGATTTGAACTCACAACCTCTCAATTACCGATCGAGTGCTCTTCCAAATGAGCTACCAGGAAGGTTTGTGATGGTAACGAAATTTTGCATTTTTTTTTATATTTTACTGCTGTGGTGTTTGGGTGTGGTGGTGTAGGTAAATTTTAATTTGTTCAATGAAACTATTAGTCATTGATGAAAAATTGATTTAAAAGTGTAAATTAAATAATAAATGTAAAATTAATATATTACGTATGACCACATTAAGCGTGTTATTGTTGAAATAACTTCAAAACAATGGAATAAGGTATTATAGAGAGAAACAGAAACAGTTCGGTGTTCATTACTGTGATAAAGTTATCAGTGTTTTTATCACACATAAACAAAAAAATATTAATTTCTTATGCCAGGTCTCACCAGCTTTACTTACCAATCTTTAAAAACTTTGGATTTTGGAGTTTGCCATCGGTAACTAACCAATAAGGACTTACAAATGATATTAATACAAGTAACGAGGCAATGATATAAAATCCGAGTGCAAAAAGTCCATTTTTTGACTTTTTCGTCATTGTTCTTTGTTATGCCAAAATTCCAATTATTATATTATCACACAAAAGTAAAAAAAGTTAATGTTAAAATTCAGTTCAGCTCAAAATATAAATATGGGTGGGATCAGCCTGACCCCTGCAAAAAAACTATTGAATGAAATGAATTGAATGGATGGATCACGCACGAATCACGATCACGACCAATGAAATGAATAAATGAAGGATAGAAAATTGACGTATTAATTGCCTTACTGTCCTAAATGCACGGCCTTTAGAGCCCAGCTTTTATTTAATTACTTTTTTATTTAAATAATGACTTATTTAGTCATTAACTTGACATTATCTCTATTACGGAAATGTGTAATTGAACTTCAATTAATGGCTAATGAAGTACCGGAATTTACAGACTTTCCAAATAGTGCAATTCCGTAACGGCAACGTACACATGCTTAAAATTTGCGTATGTTGTTATGCCAATAAATACTTTATGAAGAAATACTTCCTTCATAATTAAAAAATACAGGCTATATTTACTGTGTACGCTACCGATGTGCGCTGTTAGTTTAGTTCAGTAAACCGTACCAAATGTTTCAACGGCTGTATGGTATATTAAACACACCAACACCATGCAAGCAGACGTTTCGGCCGAAACCGAAACCGAAACTATAATATAATAATGATGCGATACGCTGTTTTAGGGTATCATTTTTGGTATCCCTTAATAGTATTTTAAGTTCGTCCATGGCTTTGTTATAAGCTTTCTTGTCTTCTCGGTGTCTACTGCAGTGCCACACCCTACGCAGTCTTCTTTTTTGTTGGATTTTCAGCCTCAATTCCCATGGGACTGGATTATGTCTGGGGTTATTTGATATTTTTTCAGGCGTAGTCGACCAACAAGCCACTTGTATTAAGTTGGTGAATTGTGTAGCCGCCTTTTCTATGTCCTCAGGAGTTTTTAGGGCAATTCGTAGGTTGAGCCTGCTGTTGACGATTTCAGCAAATGAGTCCCAGTCCATATTATTATTGTACAGTATCGGTGGAGGTTCGTACTCTAGTAGGACCGTACTGAACGTTAATAGTACTGGCGTGTGGTTTAAAGATCCATCTAGGTATGAGTTCGTGGAAGTGAAATATTGAGCCATTCCCTTGCAGATAAAAAAAAATCAAATAGCAATATCACATCCCGAGAAAATTTAAATAGCAATATCACATCTTTAGCCATCAAACCGCTGGTTGGCAGCTTTTCAACACAACGCGTCAGTATCGCTGTATATCGAGAAAACGGTTCCAGCATTTTCTGTAAAATGCTACTAGAGCCCTTCTTAGCTAATATCTAGTCTTATTTTTCTAGTAGATCATAATAATATTATTTATATCGTTTATTTCAATAACTACATATGTTTACAAATTTTTACTATAAATGATATTTAATAAGTAATGATTGCCAAAATTAAAAAAAGAAAGTGTCTATGATGGATGACAGTCTATGTCAGACTTGTATGTTTTAATTATATTGTCTTCCTATTTATTGTTCTCGTTTCTTTTTCGTACTTACGTACTCAAATAACTCACTGAATTCTGAAACTATCTGATTATGAAGGTATGAAAGTTGACTAAAAGCTCAGTGAAAGCAATCCGGAAAGTCTTCATTTCATTCGTCAACAATAAAAAAAATCTGTATACATATTGCTACTCTTGTCTTCATCTCCTTCTGTTTGATCGGTCATTATTATTTTTTATATTTCTTGAGTTTGAGACTAATAAAATAAGTACTTCACCCACAGGGATTCTTTCGTATTGGTCTGAAGTCTGACCTGAATTGAAAATCTGAAACGAATGTGAAAAACTAGGATCTAACGATAACCAAAGACAATAACCTAAAAATTGTTATTATTATCACACAAGATAAAAATAAGCAGCAAGAGAGCAAAAAAAAATTAATGACTTTGTGGGGAATCTGCCAATTAGGTCTCCGTTACAGGAGACCCTTTTGCAAGCACTTATATTCAACAAGCTCAAATCTTAATGAAAATGCATTGCAAAATCTCTGTAAGTATCTGAATATAGTCGAGCCTAAAGCTCAGTTTTTGTGCATCAAGTGCCCTTCTGTTGCTAAATTAGATGAATCGAGAATAAAAGATTTAATAGATACTTTATATCAACTGGGTTATCCTAAAGAAGTGCTTATTGACCAGCCATTTCTATTTACATTACTACCAATTACATTGAAATTTAGATATCAAGTTTTGAAAGAATGTGGTTTCCTAAAAATAGAACCAAAGCATATAGTATCATATTTGAATTTAATGAAAAAAAAGGCCATAAGTGAACTAAGGAAGACTGCAGTGATATCAAAATACATTAATTTGGAAAACCAGCTCGCTAATCACATGACCCAGTGGCCTACGTCTCTTACAAATATAATTTATGGAGATATAGAAAAATGCACACTTTATACTTTACGCCTTAAAATAATCCAAAGATACCTTGAACTTGTATTAGACATTACAAATGAGGAATTTTACAGAGGCGTAAATACCTATCCAACAATTAAACATCGTCCCCTAAAGGCAATAAATGAGACATTAAATATATTACAAAATGAAATTATGATACCTGATCATAAAATAAAATCTAATTTTTATTTAATCCATATTGACCCGGAAAACTTGAAAAATATTATTTTCAATCTAAGAACAATTGGTGGAATTGATATTAAGGAAGTTATAAGGTTGCACCCTCGGGTGGCAACAAAAAATTACAACACTCTTCTAGAAATAAGAAATGTATTACAAGAATATGGAATAACCAATGAAGCCCAAAGGAGATGTTTTGACATCTATACCCTGGGACCAAGCACAGTAAGAGAAAGATTAGAAAAAGCCAAAAGTGTACCTGAATTTGTAGCATATTTCAACCATCCACGATTTTTGAAAATGATACACCACAATAAAATTGCTATGAAGAGATTGAGAAATTTATACAGCAGTAATAAAAAGTGTCTAAGCTTAAACATCCTCTCTGGAAGTTCTGCCAATTTTGAAACATATGAAAAATCTCCAGGAGATCGATTAGGAAAAGGAAAAGATCTTTTATTTTGTATTTCTCAATCCTTGGGCAAGGGTTATAGTACTCGTAATTTACATAAAATTCTAAGAAGACATCCTTTTTGGATTAACATACCTTTGGTGCAAGTTAAATATGTTTATGAACAGCTATCTAGAGATTTTGCAGCTACAGACATCTATGAAAATTGCCCTATTCTACTGTACCCTTGGAGCAAAATTAGGGAACTATTAAACAGCTTTAATAATAAAAATATTCAATGTCAAATTCTTCATGAACATTTGGATATATCGAAATTGAACCGATCACAAAAACTAAGTGTAGCCCTTTATCTGCTGGAGAAGAAGCATTATTTTTCCGGAAATGGAGTCTGGACTGATGAAAAATCTAAAAACATTGTTGATTTATCACATTCACAAGAAATAAAGAGTGTACAGTCAATCAAAGAGATGAGTAACTAGGATTGTGAATTAGAATAATGATAATTATACCAAATTAATTTATGTAATATAATGAGACTTTGTAATTGTACAGTACAATAGGCAAACAATTGATTAAAAAAAATATGTATTAATCCAGTTTGCAGTAATACAAAACTGTTTATAATTCGCACCTTCCTTTACTTATCTATTTTAACACTGTACATTTATTTTAACACTGATTTGTAATTTATTTTCTGATGAACAATAATTGATTTGACTTTGCCAATGGTCAATACCGAAATGCTAGTAGATAAAAATAATGACAAAAAATAAGACAAAAAAGTTTGTTACCAAACTCCTCTGAAACGGTTGGACCAATTTTTATGACATTTTGTGTGCATGGCGGGTGGGTGTGAGAATCGACTAACATCTATTTTTCATACCCCTAAATGATAAATATTTATTTTTATTTTATTATAATTTAGCATTGAAAAATACATACAACTTCAAATTTTCACCCTTCCACCATCAACCCCTACATTTATACGGCAAAACAACGTATGCCGGTCAGCTAGTATTATTAATAAAAATGTGTAAGACTTGTCTAAGTGCCCGCAAGGGCCCAATGACAATAAATAATTTCATTTCATTTGGCTGCATTTCATCTCTAATATGCATTATACAAGAGGTACAGTGTCGTCAACAGTCCACACTTATTCATACCAATGGTGGGATACAGGTCTCCCTTCAATTCGAAGGAGGTTTAGAGCATACTCTACCAAGCTACTAAACAGCAGGTTGTTGGAAGCCAGTGTCTTCAAGCCGCCCGAAGGCCACTAACTTGGTTTAAAGACTGTCATCTAATGACAATAGCCGAGACCGACGGCATAACGTGTCCTCCGAAGGACGGAGAAGCTCGAGATTAATAAACCCATCTAAGGACTGGCTAACTTGCGCCATCGATTAGACTGACACGCGCAACGTCGCTATCGAAACGGAAGTGAAGTCCTCCCTCGGAGGACAGAGCGAGAAAGGTACAATTTCTTCTCTCCTAAAATTAAAGCACACAATAAAAATTGAATATTTGTAATATCCCTGCATCCCTGTTATTTTATTCATTATTTTTAATTCATCATCATAGTTGGGCACAGACATTCAATTTCAATATATTGAATGTCTGAGTATTTGGGGAATATTTCAAAACGGCTTCTCTTTTTTATTACGTCACTACACTGAGAGAGCGAGAGAGTATTTTTGAAATGTATACCTACTGGGCTACTGCTCGACTGAGCGTTAGGGTGTAGCTATAGACGTGTGTAGATTTTTATTGTATGTGTTTAGTTCTTTGAGTATAAATCGACTGGAGATGCCATACGCGGGCGATCCCCTCCGGCAAAGTACATTGGTCAACTGGTCATGCACGTTATATAAAACTACTTAAAGTCGCTTCACCGTCATTTTGCATCGCTCCGTGTCGCGTGATTTTTCTCTCAAAAAATGGTGAGTTGTGCAGTATTATCGTGCAAAAGACGATCTGATAGCTTAAATTCGCAACAAGATCGCGTTTTCTATCATAGGTAAGTATTTTTACTAACTATTAAATGTGTATTAAAGTACAATCTCCATTTAAAGTTAAAACCGTTGCGATACGTAAACGACAGAGAAATGTAAACATGAATACAGTGGTACAGGCTTTAGGGATGTGACAAAGTCAAAAAAGCGATTCAACATTTGAATGAATCATTCACTCATTCAATTACTGCAGTTCGTATAATAGTCAGATTTTTATTAGATATTGTATTAAATAGTAGGTATAGATGTATGTTACATTTAAATCTTGTAAGGTGAATTAGAAAAAATACCTTTCTCTGGACATACGATGTTGAAATTTTGTTTGAAAATGAAAAGAATTGTTGGCTAAAAAAAAGTAGGTAAAAGCAATACATTTAGTGTAGGACTATGAGTGTATACGTTATACAGATACTATTATTCATAGGCTTTATTTAATATAATTGTATTTCCTTTTAGATTTCCAAAAGATCCCTATATAAAAGAAAAATGGAGAAAATTTTGTAATGACGAAAATGATTCTTGGAAACCTACACATACAAGTGTTATCTGTTCGGAGCACTTTACCATAGTAAAAATAGAGAAGTAAGGTAACTTCATACAAACGCACCGAGCGCGGTTTGTATTTGAGCGCGCCCGTACGTATTGGCGTAGTGGAGCTCGATGGCGTCGTTGCGCGTGTCAGTCTAATCGAACACGCTAGTTAAGCAACGTCGACCGCAGCCTGTCTATGGATGGGTTTGTTTATCTCGAGCTCCTCCGTGCTTCGGAGGGCACGTTAAGCCGTCGGTCCCGGCTGTTATCATTAGATCGCAGTCGTTAAGCCAAGTCAGTGGCCTTAGTGCGGCTTGAAAACACTGGCCTCCGCCAACCCGCAGTTGAGCAGCGTGGTGGAGTATGCTCTAAACCCCTTCGATTGAGGGGAGACCCATATCCCAACAGTGGGATGATTATGGGTTGATGATTAAGTTTGGCGTATTGGCCGTCGCACGCACACACTGACAACATTTGTAGGAGTTTATATGGAGCGCCAGTCGGGGTCAGGGCTGCGTCGTACGCAAAACCGTCCGCACCCACGCAAGATTCGCGCCTGCGCTGACGTTCGATAATAATTTTAACATTTAGGTACCTACCTACGTCGTATATAACTACAAATACGTTAAAGATGGCTACAAAGTCGACTAGCCATAAAAAAACATTGCAGTGTTCATGGATGTCTCGGATACCCTAACCATTCGGCCACCGACACTCCTAATAATCACATTATAAGTGTGTAAATTAAAAAGTAATAAAAATAGTTTAGTGTAAAAAATAATATATAATAGGTACTTAATAAAAATATATTTTCATAATAATTTAGATTATTTGAATAAATATTATGATTCAGTAAAGCTACGTTTTAATTAATCCTATTCCTATTTAGACCGTAATTTTTCTAATCACTAAACAGATAACATGAAGTAGGTTTTATCAGATGGTAGGAGTCCGCCTGGGTGAGGACAACCGCCTTATCTATTACTGCCGCCAAGCAACAATGCTTGCATTCTTGTGTTTTGTGTTCCGGTTTGAAGGACAACGCACCTGCGATTCTGCATTTTTGTTGCCAACAGCTTGAATGCGTGAATCGTGGATGTTATGGGCGACAGTTACCGCTCACCATCAGATGGGCTGTCTGCTCGTTTGTCACTAAGTAAGCATGCATTAAAATGTAGGTAATGAAAAAATTCCAGTCACTCCTGGTGTATGTACAAAAATAATTATTTTTATTCTTTTTAGATTTCCACACCCGAAGGGTAAAAACGGGACCCTATTACTAAGACTCCGGTGTCCGTCTGTCACCAAGGGCTGTAAGTATCTCATGAAACGTGGTAGCTAGACAGTTAAAATTTTCACAAATGATGTATTTCTGTTGGCGCTATAATAACAAATACTAAAAACAGAATAAAATTAATATTTAAGGGGGGGCTCCCATACAACAAACGTGATTGTGTGTCGATTTTGGTACGGTACCCTTCGTGACCGAGTCCGACTCGCACTTGGCCGGTCTTTTGTTACAGATCCCTAAGACTTACCTTACTTAATTTTGTATTTTGTACCTTACTTAATTTTGTATAATAAAGATTGACTAAGTATTTTTGACGGTTGAATAAACTATTAAGCGACAGCCCTACGTGTTTAGGCTATTATCTCCCGCTCGGGGCTTGAGTTGTACTACTTCTCCATTTTTATTATGACTTTACTCCGGAAAGCTACAAAAATGCTAATAACAGAAAGACATTGATTGAAGGTGCAATACCTTCTTTGCGACTCTGTCCTTGTTTGGTGAGTCAGTATTTCTTTGTTTTTCTTAAATCTTTGACTACTTCAATATATGTAGTAGGTATACATTTAATTTTTAAACCCGGGTATTTTTCCGATAAAATCAAATGAAGGATAAAAATTTAAATATTGCTCCATTTTTGCCCCACAAATCCATTTCAAAATTTGTAAAAAAAAAGTAGACCCCAAGAAATGTATTCGTCACGTATACGATAAACTTATTCATTTTAAAAATCAATAAAAATACTAATTAATGAAAACCGTCTTAATCGGGTTTTAGAAATCCCTACATGAGAATTTAATTTAAATAAATATGTGGCCATTCTAATTAAATTAACAATTTGTTTTATTGCTTTCCCTTTGCTCATTCATATGTTTAAATAACTTTATATGTGGGGACAGATGACCCTTACTTATATAATATAATTTCATATACATAGGTTCTTACAAATACCAATGTACTTTATATACTAGCTACGCCCCGCGGCTTCACCTGCGTTAGAAAAGTATCCTATGCTATTCCCCGGGACTCAAACTATCTCCATACCAAATTTCATCTAAATCCGTTTAGCCGTTATTGCGTGATTGAGTAACAACCAAAGATCTAAACATCCAAACGAAGATGTTTGGATCTTTGGATGTTCACATTTAAAATATTAAATAAGGATATCTGTTAAAAAATCAGTTGACAATATTTCATGTTCTCAAACAGGGTTTTGTCCAATAAAATCAAATAAAGGATAAGAAATTATTTAAGCACCTGTATGAAGGGATACAAGTGCGTAGCTGGGTTTTTAGATGGGCGTACGCTCTTTTCTTGAAGGTTGTTTCCACTGACCTCTATACTACAAATACGTACGTAGTCCAGCGTACTCGTATAATAGAAGACAGTCTGGTTGTATCAGCCCGGAAAAACCGCGGGCGACAGTTCATACCACAGTTTAGCTGCACGAGAGTGCTAATGACACAAAGACACATAAATACAGACAGATATACATACTAACAAACATATTTTTTGAATAATATCTTTAATGTACAGTATTTTCACTTTTACAATTTTATAATAAATAGTATAAGACAATTCAGTTCATTCATCAAACTGATTTGACTCATTCTTCAGATGTGCCCCATCACTAACTTTTTCGTATGTGTGCTGCATAGTTACATGAAAACTGTGTCTGTGGGCGTGTAATTTTTGATGTGTTGATTTTTTTTGTAGTGTGCGTTTATCGCTACAGCAAAATTTGTGCCTGCGAGTTAATTACATCTTTTGGTGGTGTGCTGTACGTGTTTACCTCGCCCCCCGCTAAAAATGGTGAAAAAATTTGTTCGAAGAGTTTCGTTTTGGTATCTCCAGTCGATTTATACTCAAAGGTTTAGTTTATATATCGATGGCTGTAGCCATTGTTGTTATTAAATTACATTTGTATCATTCTGTGGTGTAAGTGGTTCATCAACATTTTTGAATCAAAGCCAACTTCACCTGCACGTGGTGCATCCTGCTGACAGACAAACGAAGCTCTGACGAAAAGAGAGGTAGGGAGCGTACTTGTAAGGTACCCGAATGGGGAATGTACCTCCACCTCAAAGAATACCGCAGCCAAATAACAATTCCCTTGAGGGTTGTAGTGTTCCTGCAAGTGAGTGAGGTCACCAGAAAGGAAGGAGATGCTGAGTTAGAAAGCAGTTATCGCAGCCTATGAACGCTTGTCCAGATGCATCAAGCCGATTAATAAACATTTGTACCGAAGGTACAAACAAGAATACGAGTTAGTTATAAAAACTAATAAAAGAAATAGGCATTAATTTTACCTTTCAGCATCAATAGGAAATCGAAAACAGACGGACATGGCGAAACTTTAAGGGTTCCTTGTTTAATACGGAACCCTAAAAATGTTAATGTTGGTTTTGTCGGTGTTGAGTTTAGGCAGCCATAAACACTTCAGTATCTACGTTGTCGTGTAGCCGCCTTTGAGTATTAATCGACAGGAGATGCCCTAACGAAATTCTCCGAACAAATTTTTTCACCACTTTTAGCGGGGGGCGAGGTAAACACGTACAACACACCACCAAAAGATGTAATTAACTCGCAGACACAAATTTTGCTGTTGCGATAAACGCACACTACAAAAAAAATCAACACATCAAAAATTACATGCCCACAGACACAGTTTTCACGTAACTATGCAGCACACATACGAAAAAAGATAGTGATGGGACACATCTGAAGAATGAGTCAAATCAGTGATGAATGAACTGAATTGTCATATACTATTTATTATAAAATTTTTGGTAACATACCTCAATTTATTAGTGTGCCAACTATTGGTCAAGTAGCTTATATGGAAGTGCAGTAATTTGGCACCTGTGCCAATCACTACATTTTACATTTTATTTTTTTTCTTATGTTTTTTATAGCCAATTAAATTAGAGTTTAGAATATATTCATATCACAGTTCAAAAATGTTTTTCGTTTCTTTCTTTACAATTGTTAGCACTGCCAATCATTGTACTTTAGGTGGTGCTATTCACTACATTTTCGTGTGTGCCAATCATTGCAACGGTTAGCAGCAGTGCTAATTATTATATTATTTCCAATGCCAATCACTGGCGTATTTTAAAAAATACTAGAAACTAGTATAATTATTGTCATGCTATACTGGCAATACACACAATATTCACAAGAATTTAAGAATAATAAAGAAAATTTATTGAATCAAAATGTTCAATTTACTCAAGCCATACCCAACCAAACCAAACCAAACATTTCATTCTCCCTAAGCCTTTAGGGAAAGTAGCTGGTAGATGGGACACCTATCGAAGTGAACTAGAATTGTTCAATTTTTTAAATGACGAGTCAGGAAAGGAGTATGTTTAGAACGTATCTACGAGCATTATATGTTTTTCGATATTTTTTTACAGTTTTAATTAATAAAAATGTGCCATAATTACATACTAAGATGAGTGCCAATTACTAGTAAGTTAGTGCCAATAATTGTGATGTAAGTGCCAATGACTGTACTTTTGGATATTTTTAAATGTTTTCTATTTTCTTTTAATAAAAATGTTTCCTTTTTTACTAAATGTGTTTTTATTTTAATAACAATACATTAAAGAATACCTTTTATGTCGTAAATTACGTCTAAATATGTTACATAAATTATAATTAACAAATTTAGGGTAGATTTTTCTTAGAGTGCCAATCATTGTACAGTTTCCCCTACTTACGAATGCACCTTGTGAAGATGGGATAGTCGTTTGAGTCGTTTTAATTTTTTTACAAGAGGTTCCTCCTAAAAAAAGTTTAATAGTTTATTTTAATATAAATATACCTAGATTACTTTTGAAAATATTTAGAAAAACCGAAAGAAGCGCCGCCCCAAAAGCGTTACCAAAGATGTCATCACCTGGTGTAAAAGTTGACAGTCACAACGCACAAGGAGAACATCAATACACTTTCCATAGTCACTGACGCTCTTCTAGAGTGAAGAAATTTTGAAAAGGATATATGGGGCAAAATGGGACAATATTTAAATTTTTATCCTTCATTTGATTTTATCGGAAAAATACACGGGTTTAAAAATTAAATGTATACCTACTATATTGAAGTAGTCAAAGATTTAAGAAAAACAAAGAAATAATGACTCACCAAACAAGGACAGAGTCGCAAAGAAGGTATTGCACCTTCAATCAATGTCTTTCTGTTATTTTTGTAGCTCTCCGGAGTAAAGTGCTCCGAACAGATAACACTTGTATGTGTAGGTCTCCAAGAATCATTTTCGCTATTACAAAACTTTCTCCATTTCTCTTTTATATAGGGATCTTTTGGAAATCTAAAAGGACATACAATTACATATATTATATAAAGTCTATATATAATAGTATCTGTATAACGTATACACTCATAGTCCCACACTAAATGTATTGCTTTTACCTACTTTTTTTTTAGCCAACAATTCTTTTCATTTTCAGACAAAATTTCTACATCGTATGTCCAGAGAAATATATTTTTTCTAATTCACCTTACAAGATTTCAATGTAACATACATCTATACCTACTATTTAATTCAATATCTAATAAAAAAAAAACTGACTATTATACGAACTGCAGTAATTGAATGAGTGAATGATTCATTCAAATGTTGAATCGATTTTTTGGCTTTGTCACATCCCTAAAAGACCGATTCGCCCCTGTACCACTGTATTCATGTTTACATTTTTCTGTCGTTTACGTATCGCAACGGTTTTTTCTTTAAATGGAGATTGTACTTTAATAAACATTTAATAGTTAGTAAAAATACTTACCTATGATAGGAAACGCGATCTTGTTGCGAATTTGAGCTATCAGATCGCCTTTTGCACGATAATACTGCACAATTCACCATTTTTGGAGAGAAACGTCAGACGACACAGAGCGATGCAAAATGGCGGTGAAGCGACTTTAAGTAGTTTTATATAACGTGTTTGACCAGTTGACCAATGTACTTTGCCGGAGGGGTTCGCCCGCGTATGGCATCTCCTGTCGATTAATACTCAAAGGTAGCCGCCATTATTACAATATTATAGTTTGTTCCGTGCGCTTTAGTTACGTTACCTACGGAATCAATAGGGTGAGCGAGAAGAATAACGTAGCGGGTGGCGGCAGCGGTTCGTCCAGCGACCACTCTGTGCGAGACGCGCCGCACGCACGATACTGAATTCACACTACGATGTTTCGCGCACCAAAACTTCCTGAGCGGGCGTGTAAATGACGCTTGGCTGTGTGCGTGCGCTGATTTGGGCGATATTATGAAGTCACAGTGCAGGTTGTATTACTATGCTGTGCCTATGTGCTGAAAGAAATGTCAAAATGGGTACAAAATAAGTACATTAGAGAGATACTACGTAAATCTTGGACCGATTTTATAGACTGCTATTTCTAGAACTTGGACATCAATTTGATTTTTACGGACTTTTTGACAGGAACTTAGTGAGCGCGATTGAGCGTCTAAACAAATGTTCGTAATTTAATAAATACAATAATCATATTGATTCAGCATATAATTAGTGGAGTTTTTGAATAAAATTGTTAAAGCTCCACTATCGAGTTGTTGCAATGTGTCGTGCAAGACTGCAGAGTGCAGTGAACATTGTTAGTTTTCCTGATGAGTTAAAGAGGAACTAGTGCATTCTTGACGATATTCATCTT
The DNA here is from genome assembly GCA_937001555.2 of Hypsopygia costalis. Lineage (NCBI taxonomy): Eukaryota > Metazoa > Arthropoda > Insecta > Lepidoptera > Pyralidae > Hypsopygia > Hypsopygia costalis. The sequence continues at coordinate 16,102,790 of OW443328.2, read as the reverse complement.
CAAGGTCGTTATCGCCCCGGCTTTAGGGTTCCCTGCAGCCGGAACGTTGAAAGTTATAGATAATACCTTGATATTGAAAAAATGGATGATAATAAGAATGAGTCGTCGCCAATCGAATAAAGAAAAGATATGACGACAGTTGCGTATTTTTTCTGGTTTACTGAGGTTGGCTACTTTAACTGACTGACAGACAAACAAGACGAGCAACAGACCGGACAAATTTTGTGACAATTAATTAAGAAAAGATGGCGACTTTTCTCCCTCGTTCTTTTGGTTTTGCTGAAACATTAGTTTTGAAAAATGGGAAAAAGGTAAATTTAAATACTAATCTTAAATGAATTAACCACTATTATTAATGAAAAATATGGCTATGTATTTTTACTGTTGTATTTTTTATTCCGTTTACAAAAGGACTTTTAAGTTTTGATGTATGTAACTCGATTGTATTTTTATATTTTATTACGTTCAGTTTGTACCTTTCATAATTATCATTTTAAAATGGTATCGTAAAATAGACCTTGGAGTTACTAAATGAATTTTATTTATAAATTTGACCTTGTCATTTTCTGGTCTATTGTGCCCTTACGTCACCGTTGTACTAATCTATATTAATCTCTATCACATACAACTCTCGTAGTAACTTCAAGAGTATAATTTCGAAAAATGGTTTAAGTATAACAAAATACTTGCATTTACTTAGAGGAACAAATCTATGTTTTAAATGCAAGGAGACTCAGAATCATTTAAGATAAATAGCAAAATAAAAGGCAAAGAAAATTCATGAATTTTTAATTACTAAATATTTTTTAAATTTTGTTTATAGTTAATAATAATTATATTGCCAAATGGGATGTGTAAAGTATTTTTGCAACTAGTATAGGTATCTAGTACAATGCAGGGTTTTCATGATAATAGTTGTTTTGTAACCATAATCAACCATGATAGTTAGATCACCATTCTAGTGTATTAAGATCATAGTTAACTTGTATATAATCATAGTAGTATAAATTTGACATAAATTCTAAACTTGCAGCATTGCAATAGAAATGAACTTACTTATAGACTACAAGCCCATGGAAAAAATTTACCTGTGAAATGAACCATCGTGAATAACGCTTAGAAGGCTGTTACTATATCAGAAAATAACTTTGAGCACTATGCCGTCATTTCTGAGCGGTACAGGTGAGTACATGAGTAAATAGAATGTCCCAGGTACAAGTGAGGAATTACGATTAATGATTAATGTACGGCTTTTTTATAGTTTATAGATGATTAAAAATAAATGTCAAAAAACCTAGTGCCGTACTAAAGCGGTGGTGCAGGAAGTCAGTGCCAATTGTTAATTCGCCGATAATTGTAAAAGCAATATTCCGGACATTTATTACTGTACGTAATATTTTTATTTGTTACCATTTATAATGAACGGCTATAAGGTACAACGATAATATTTAGTAACATTATATAAAAAAAAAGTTGCCGTACATTAGTTTATGATCTTACAGCAGTAATAACTCGGTAATTCCAAAAATTTTGATAATTATGTAGTTACACAAATATTAACAATAATTTTTGGACGGCATATTTATTAAACATTATTGTCTGTGTTAAATAATATTGTGAACAAGATGCCATACATTTTACAATGACCTTATATCATATGGGTGTAGAGAAAGGGTTGCGATCCTTGGCTTTCGATCCCAGCGCTGAAAATATGTATGGCGTTCATGGGTAAAGTATCTGTATATGTATACAAAAGGAATTACACAAATGCCGTACAGTAATAAATGACCGGAATATTGCTTCTAAAAATAAAAAAAATGCACTGACTTCCTGCACCACCGCTTTAGTACGGCACTATGTTTTTTGACATTTATTTTTAATCCTCTATAAACTATAAAAAAGCCGTACATTAATGATTAATCGTAATTCTTCACTTGTACCTGGGAAATTCCATTTACTCATGTACTCACCTGTACCGCTCAGAAATGACGGCATAGTGCTCAAAGTTATTTTCTGATATAGTAACAGCCTTCTAAGCGTTATTCACGATGGTTCATTTCACAGGTAAATTTTTTCCATGGGCTTGTAGTCTATTACTTAACAATAAATGTAACACTCTGGTATACCTTTAAAAAACTTACATTTATTTATGTATCTATATTTAGTATTAAATAAAATTTATCTTGATTAAATTAATTTTTTTTAATTTAATCTTATAACAAATAATAAATTGTTAAGAGTAAGAAATGAAAATATTTATTTTATAATATTCCATTAATCCTAATTCTGGGCTTGACAGTCAGTCTCGCATTAATCTTGCTAGATTAATGATGGAATTAATGAAAAACTGAATGTGTAACCTTCATCTCTAACCCTGATGGATCAGATTTATGGATTAATGGATATTTAGATATTTTTATAGTTTTATTTTTAATCTATAAAATTGTATTGCTTTGTTACAGTTACTGGGGGCAACAACTGCCATCAACCTTCCCAGTAAACAGCAAGTTCGGCATTTGAATGTCCATGAGTATGTAAGCTATACATTACTTAGAGACAATGGCATTCCTGTGCCAAAGTTTAATGTTGCCAAAACCAAGGAGGAGGCGGTCAAGTTCGCACAAGAACTCAACACAAAAGACATAGTTTTAAAAGCTCAGGTAAATATAAATTACTAGTATAAAAATCTTAAATGAGTTCCTTCTCAATTTTGTTATTCCTGCATGGTTAATACCTGCATACTATATCAACCAATCTATACACCATTTAATTTCACTAGCCACTGTCCCACTTGCTAGGAGGTCCTGCATGCTATCAACTGAGTTATCAACGAAACTGAGCAGTAATCCCTAGATACTTTGGGGATTGCAAGTATAATCCCACATAAGACAAACATTTTGTGTGCATGAACATGTCTGTTTGTATGGTCTGGGTGTTTTGTATTATTATAATTATGTATATAATTACTAATTTTGTCCATTATTATTATTATAATTATGTATATAATTACTAATTTTGTCCATTATTATTATTATAATTATTTAGGTATTAGCCGGTGGCCGAGGCAAAGGTGCATTCAAGAATGGTCTCAAAGGGGGTGTCAGGATGGTGGACACGTGAGTGCTCTGAAAATATATTTAAACATCTGCATCCTGCATTCCGAAAAGAAAATATGAAATTTCCAGACAAATTTTTGAATTTTACACCTACAAACTATTTGGTTGGTGAATGAGGAACATTTCTTTTGTACGGTCTAAATTATTGTCTAAACTACTCAATTTATCTTAGACTCTCTGATTGTATATATATCCAATAAAACACATTTTAAAAAGTCCGAACATACAGCCCAAGCTTTGGAATATATTTTGGAGTAGGTACCTCCTGTAGATACGAATTTATATATAAAACTGAAACAGACAGATTTTACTTGTCATTATACACAACTTTCTGACCGTCTGACTTCGAAATCATAAAAAGTTTCGACTCCTGCATACCAAAGTAAGTAAGGCTAATCAAACAATTTGCATGAAGATGTTGAATTTGTTCTTTCGATTTTGAAGTTAGTCTCAGTGAAATTTGTTCACATTGCTGAATCAAATCCCCTTAAGCTTCCCATACTGTTTTTAATAAAACCTGTATTTCTATATTATGCCTACAGGCCTGAATTGGCGGGAGAAATAGCCGGTAAAATGCTGAAGGAATATTTAGTCACGAAGCAGACTGGAGCCGCGGGTCGCATTTGTAACATGGTGATGGTCACAGAACGCAAATTTCCAAGACGAGAATTCTATATGGCGATAATGATGGAGCGCAGTTTCAATGTATGCCATAGTTATATATATACTAGCTTTCACTTGTAGCTTCTCCCGCGTCACATTACTGAGATATAAAGTATCCTATGTGTTAATCCAGGTCATAAACTATCTCTGTACCAAATTTTATCCAAATCAGTTAATCAGCTTTTGCATGGTTCAGTAATAAATATAGACTGTATAGCTAAGAACACTTCTACTTTGACCTTTCTACCGTTCATCTAATCAATTACGTACACAAAGCTATGAGTATCGGGTAGTTAATAATATTAGTAGTAGCGCGTATCTTGTCTTATTTGACCGGGTATTTTTCTTATATTTTAGTATTAATTTACCATATATACTCAATTATTTTATTCATCAGTAATTGACAATTATTTGATTGGTTTTAGGGTCCCGTCATCATTGCTTCATCTCAGGGTGGTGTAAATATAGAGGATGTGGCCGCTGAGAATCCTGACGCGATCACATATGAACCAATCGACATTAAGACCGGTATCACAGACGAACAAATCAGCAGAGTAGTACAAAAGGTATGTATAAATAATTATACAATATTAATACATTTTTATAAAATTACTATTTTTATGAAACAACATCTTGTTATTGTGTCATAAAAATACTTCTCACTAAAAATATTGCCTTTTTTACTAATATATTTCTATTTCATCACAAAATAAATGGTAGTTTGTTTAGCATGTAAACTTTTTTTTATTCAATACCAAAACGAAAGTGTACCGCTGAACCGATTTAGATGGACATAATGGTGATAGCATTGGCCAACTATGGAACCCTAACACTGTGCGTGATCTGACACGCACTTGGGCGATTTTTATGTGTAACGATGTCAAGAACTCATTCCGTCCCGCCCAGAACGAGAAAAAACATGGGTGGCGGAGTACCGCATTGTGTCATGTTGTTATCAAATTTTGTTTCAGGCACGGCGTTTATTAAAAACACATTAGTTTTTAACTAAGCAGCATCTGAATAATAATTACCTACATAGTTATGATATCTTTTAAGTTATCCTTAAGATATAATAATATTAACAATTACCATCAAAAACTTACTAACCATTTTGAATAATAAAATTACTCTCGCGATTTGAAACAACAATATTGAAATTACGACACGAATGAATGTGATATAGCGTTGAAACCACATTGTTGTTGGTAGAAAATAGGTAAGGTAAAAAGAACCTAGTATATGTATGCATATATATCTTGTATTACAATATTACATGTAGTGTTCTGTCCAAAGTTTAATTTAGACAAATAAACAATATAATACTTTAGACACGTGTATTGATCATAAATATTTCATACTGAGACAAATAATAGTCACCAAACGGCTATAAATAACACTCGCAAATGGTATGCAGACTAATTACGATGTCGTAAGCAAGCATAATTATGGTAAACAAAATAATCTGACCAAAAAATCGAATAACTATTTAGAAATGTAAATATTGCCTCTGTACAGCAATTGAACCTTGGCCCAGCATTATTGCACCCGTTATCAGATAAAAGTGATTACTTAAACCAGACCACTTTAAATAAAATTACAAAGTCCATACCCGAAATCTAGTGTCAGCACATACATACAAAGAGTAGAAATCTTACAAAATTGACAGATTTTTTTTTAAGGTTGAACCGAGTGTCCCGCGCCGAGTCCAAGTATAGCATCCTTTGGCAAGTAGATTTTTAAGGGTGGGATTGGATGGGAAACGCTATATACTTGATCGCGCTCTCTTCACAAATTGTCACTGCACCCTTGAAAAGTCCTATTAGACTCTGAATGTCTATAAGAAAGACCCAGTTCTAATCTGAAATGATAAAAGATTAGTCTCTTAGAGTGTTCGTTTGGAGTAACCAGCTTTAGCGTATCACAGGTTAAGTTGGTGTTTACAAAAATAATAATGAAACAAACTTCACAATAGTGGAATGGACTTCACCCTACATGTACAATCGTACATCGTGATATTCCGCATCTTTTTTATACCACTATTGTAAATTGTAAATAAACATACGAGCTTGCTTAATAGTTAACCGTTACTATATAGCCTATTGACGCTGGTAACATTAGGGCAGTGGCGGGGCGAGGCCTAAATTTGATGTGCGCAAAATGTATCTTACATTTTGCGAGCAAGAGAAAGAAAGAGAAAGAGCAGAGGAAATGAGGAGATGGACCTGGCAAAGCCTTTCGGGTCGGTGCCGGGTCCATTTTCTATGGGGCTTCTTTTTGAAAAACGAGTTCATCAAAAAGAGAATCATCAAATAATTTGGAGGAATTTTACCAGCATTTACTCTCTGTGGTTCCTCGACCACAAACCAAACCCACCGACGTCCGATTCATCGCATTCTTGTACCATGGCGTTAAGTCCCCACATCAACCGTGAAGTGGGTCTTGGCAGTATTAAGTATGGCCTTTGTAATATCTTCATACATGGCCTCAACATCTCCATTCTGATGTGTCGTGTATATGCTCTAACGAGTATCTCTCCGTCTTTCAAAGAGAGATACTCTTTGAAAGACGGATCCGTCAGTTTAAGCACAACATATGCTACCCTCAAAGACACACTGGATATCTCCACTACTTTGTTGACGAGAGTTTTATGAACGAGGAACCCGACGCCGCCCTGGGCGAACTGGTCTCCTTCACGAAAGTAGAAGAGATTGCCAGACTCGAGTATCACGGTATTCTCTCCCTCTCGTCAGATTTCCGTCAGTCCTAGAATCTGTAATATTTCTGATTAATTGTACTAATTATATATGATATTTATTTTTCTCCCCATGTTCGTGGGATCTTAATGTTTCTTTTATTATTCAATTTACAACTGCGTCCTTTGGTCCGTCTTAACTTTTAGTGGGTTGTTCTGGGTGTGCTCGGCAAGGTTTAGTCAGGACTGAAGAATGTCTGTCGGGTCTACTATTTATTAGATCCAGCCCAGCATGCGAGAAGCTTTTATAATTAGTACTTTTGTTGCAGATTGGATTCGAGGCAACAGGCAGTGCGGCGGCGGACGTCATAAAAAAGATGTACGACTTATTTTTGAAAACGGACGCGATGCTGATAGAAGTTAACCCTTTCGCTGAAAATGCAATTGACAGCAAATGTATGTTTATTTACATGATATATATGACCTCGAGTTTGTTGTACTTCGGACTTTTGATATTAACAATAATTATTGTTTTGACGACAGCGTAAGTGCAGATAACTTTGTTCGCGTGAAATATGCGTTCAAAACAAATTCGCGTAAACGGCTATCTATATGTATAAAATGAATGAATATTTCCCTATGTCATCACGCATCACGCGTGAACAGCTGGTCCGATTTCGCAAATTCTTTTTTATTGTAATTTGTTATTGTCAAGAGAAGGTTCTTATGAAAGAAAAAAATAAGAAACTTGCGCGGATAATTAGAAAATTTAAGAATACCGACCGACTGTATAATTTTTATATTGTAACTTTATGTCGCTTGACAGAACTGACAGTCATTTGACAGATATTCATAATATGAAGACAGGACAATGTCTCTCGCTAATATTAATTACCTGTTAATATAATTCTTAATTAAGTCTACTCTCTATAGTAATATACTCTATTTTTGACTCTCATAGTCAGCGAACATTTGTCCCTGTCTGTTATTCATACTTATGGTTATTTTTCAGTCTACTGCTTAGATGCCAAGTTTAAGTTCGACGACAACGCAGACTTCCGCCAGAAGGAAATATTTGCGATGAGAGATACCAGCCAAGAAGACACCAAGGAGATAGAAGCCGCCAAGTACAACCTGAACTACATTGCTCTTGATGGTACGTCTTGTGAGGCAGGCCACTGCAATCTTATTTACCAAAGTGGACGATGGGTTCTTAATACCTATACCAGTAGTATAAGACACATTTTTGTCTGACTGCTGAAGAAGAGAGGGTAATGTTTTCAAGCACATGTACAAAGGAGATTGTTGTTGGACATTTGCCAATTTTACAATGCCGGTCAACAAAAAGAAATGGCACATGTGGAGCATCATCTCTGACCTGATAATGCAGTCGAACAAATCACTATTTTCATACAGTTACGGCAATTTTAAAGATGGCGGGAAAGTAAGAATAATGTTTGTTCGGAAAATAAGTCTCAAAAATGTATGGAGGCTGAATGGTCTCCACTGTATTTGCATGTATATTTCTTTGGCATGCTCTACAGCTTAACCGCTTAACTGATTTAGACATAATATATGAGGTCTCATTAGTTTCATCTCACCAGTGGGAGGGATATAGGGAGAGGCAGAAGTATAAGCACATATTTCAGTATGACTTCTGCGATATTAAAAAAACCTTTTAGGTTTTAATTTTTTTTATTTCGGTTATAATTTCTTACTGTTTGCTCGTCGTACACCCGACTCTGTCTTTCCGTTAGTTTCGAAGGCAGACTCCGCACGCAGACTCTAGTAGATGTTATATTTAATGTCACACGTCTCAAGTTGTCTAATTTAGTGAACGTGATTAGCTAAAGTCTCCATCTCTACGCGACCTCGGGCAGTAGCTAACACTCAACAATTTCGATTGTACTAGGTAATTTGTGTAGTGAAAGTAGTAGATAAATAAAACAAGGTTGACCTCGGTAAGATTAAATACAAGAGTAATGTCCGCGCGTGTCCATTTAGTGTTCTTATCTGTATTTATATTAAAAAAAGTAAGTAGTTTTATTCGATAAAATGACCCCAATTAGCGGTACATAACAAGCAATACTACACACATCCATTATATACATGCCTTTTTGCCAGAACCTCGTGGTAATATTTCTTTAAAGCAGATCACAATAAAGGCAGTACATACTGCTTGTGAGGAGGAATACATTTGATTAACACATATCTCAATGAAAAGCCACAGGGTCGGGTGGTTTTGACGTTCATAAATATCCGTACAGTAGTTTCTGAGATTAGCCTGAACAAATACAAACTTTGTACGGTGGCACACCCCAGCCACTCCATACAAATTTCGCGTTGTTTACTACCACATAAATAATGACGTCTGTACAGAGTGTAAATAAGCGTGTGTGCGTGCGGCGCCATACCAACTGTTCCAGATCAGTTTCATCAGAGGGGAGGTGAGGTCGATACGAAAGAGCGGCAGGGAGTGGCCATATTGTACCTAGTACTATTACTTATAGTGTGGCAGAAGGGGCCTTTATTTTATAAACAGGTCTGCCGCGGGGTTTCACCCACCCTTTCGACTTCGCTTGGTCGTATTGTGATGTTAATTAGCCTATAATCTTCTTTCTATATTTATCCTGAGTGCTGCGTGATAGAAAGTTTTACTGCGCAGGTAATATCGGGTGCATGGTGAACGGCGCCGGCCTGGCCATGGCAACTATGGACATCATCAAACTGTACGGAGGAGACCCGGCCAACTTCTTGGACGTCGGCGGCGGCGCTACGGCACAGGCTGTCGCGGTACGTATGGACACCGGGTTTTTCCGAACATGACTGACCTGTATAAAGAGAGATCTCACGATACTTTTGTAATCAATATGCGATGGGAGGTTATACATATCTACATACAAACCACAAACCTAATGGCGCACGTCCTCTCTGCGTTTCGGTTCGTCGTCAGTGACTCATGTGTAGATCGCACTGCATGTTTGAAAGGCGCCTTTTATTTTTGGAGTTAAAAATCAACATTTTTAACAGTTAGGAAAAGGTTCTCGTTTCGGATGTTAGTGACTTCATTACTCCTTCATTTATAAACCGATTTAAAAAAATATTTTTATTTGAAAGAGATTCCAGATTGGTCCCATTTTTTTTATATCATGAAATTCAGTTCTGATATTGTTTTCAACTTTTTATTGGTGCTTACGATTGTAAAGTAATTATAGGAGTCGGTTTCTTTTTGTTAAAATTATCTAAAATAACAATATCGTAAAATAATAAACAGAACGATTTGATATCTTCCGTCCTATTTGTTTTCATGGTCGATTAAACTTGTTGGGAAAATACATTTTAAAATAATGAAATAAAAATAACTGAACTATTATTAATTAATTAACTTTCGTTACGACACTACATACGCCTAATAAACAAATTACTTATTTTAGCACTCGTACAAATTTCAAATTTAAACAATAGTGATCAACACAGAAATCTCATACAAAATCGTAATTGATAAGAGTTTCCTTAAAGTGTGATGCATTACATTTACATCAAACGAAAGTAACTGATAACAGTGTGCACAGCCGGAATAAAGTCCGCCAGTCTACAATCTGATTCATGACATGTTATCAGTCGTCACAACAATACGGAGTCGTCTGTATCATCTTTATTTTTAAACCTAAACAATGTGACCACCAACTCTAGATAACGAATTAAATTTATTCTTAGCTACATTTATTTTTTGGTTGGTATTCTACGATTTATGGTGCCATGTGTAAACAATTTTTGTGTAGGAAGGAATGCTCAATTTTGGCTAGTCTTTATGTCACTCTGGATTAGTCTGAAATCTCCAGACTCCAGAAGGTCAGCTCTCGTAATTAAAAATTTGGTCAAAATGCAGTTTCGATCCAATCTCGTTCTCACAAATATCATATTTGGTATTCTTATTGTCACAATACGAAACTTCAAGTTTCAGGGTCCAATTACCTTGTTATGCATAATAGATTCAACCGACATTTTGTTACTTTTATGTTAAAGCTAGTCAAAGTTTAATGGGAATAAAAATATCACGCTGTAGTTTTGAGAAGCACGTGTCATCAAACTGCTAGAATCTGTTGCGAATATATAAAATTCGATTTGTTTCTCGCTATGTATATCTCTGGGTTTGGCAAAGTTTGTCATTTGGATCTATTCTACATAACAAGGTCCAATTATAGTGTGAATATTGTCGAAATAGGACCCAAAATTAAACAAACTAAGAATATAAATTTGCTCAAAACAATGAGGACGCATCGCAATAGAAATTTATATTAATGAACAAAATCAAGTATGAAGTTTTCTATTCATTCATAATTCAATCTCCATTCGGTCAACTTTCATTCTGCGTTCCTTCCACTTGACACCACCAAAACGACACCACCGGTGGTGTCGTATGGAATCTCTAGTCTATATGACACCACCTTAGTGATGTCGAGAAACGCGTGTTTTTGACAAACAGCTCCCAATTCATTATTTTAAGTTATCGATAGTTAAACAATAATTAATAAAACCGAGTTTAAGACATATTCTTTTTTTATTTAAGTGAAGTAAGCAGTTATGTAGGTATTAAAGAAGGGACCGTAAAACTAGTCTTCCAGCATGTCCACAATTGTTGCGACCCTTGAAAGTATTTTTTTCTCTTCGTAATGATAAGAAGTCAGTTTACAATAGTGCTCGGGAGTGCTTCACTTAGTGTGTTGAAGTGCTCAGATAACATTTTTACATAAGTACTTCGACTTGTATAGAGATTAAAATAATATGCGGGACGTACGAGGAAATCAAAACATTTTGTATAGGAACTGTGAACGTATTAATTGGAGTTTTCATATCAACAACTTTGTATGTAACATCACTAATAGTCGATGGTGTCATATGGACTAGAGGTTCCATACGACACCACCGGTGGTGTCGTTTTCGTGGTGTCAAGTGGAAGGAACGTCATTCTGAGAGAGGCCTAATGATTCATACCAGAAACGCGATACAAAGCAGAGTTAATAATTTTTACTGGAAAATAATAACATGAGCCACATAAATACTAGGTTAGGTTAGGTATGTTTTATATCAAATTTAGTCGCCAAGTCACTATAATAGTCGGCCAGTTTCACAATTTTATATGCTCGGTTTATTACTAACCATTTTTAATTCACATTTGTACAACAATATTACTTTAACAGTTTTAGCCAGTAATGGCAGTTTGACCATAACAAATTGGATAAACACAAAATTCGTGACAAGCGATTATGTGTAGTGTTTGTTTTGTTACGTCTCAGATATAACCGATGTTTGAATGTACCCATACAGTACCTGTAGACGTATATTTACCCACGGGAAAATTGAATGTTCTTTTCAAACGTTTTTGTGAACTGTCTTCAAAACTCGTTTTTAAAGTTATCTCTTATATTACATGTAGTTTTGATGGAGTTAGCAACAAATTTATAGAAGAGGAGACAAACTCCCCAAAAGCTATAAAGTATTGATTATATAGACTGCAGCTCAAATATATTTAATGTACAGTGAACCAAATAAATGGTTTACCACTGTTGGATTGACATTCGTTTGTATTTTTAAAATTAAGAATGCCTATTTTCTATTATATGACGAGCTCGGTGGCGTAGCGGTCAATGACGCGGCTTCGACACCAACGCTCGTGGGTTCGATTCCCACACGGGACAAACATTTGTGTGCATGAACATGTCTGTTTGTCTTGGTCTGGGTGTTTTCTATGTATCATAAGTATGAATTTAAAAAAAAGTGTATTTACGTATGTTTATCAGTTGTCTAGTACCCATAACACAAGCTTCGCTTACTTTGGGGCTAGATGGCGCTGTGTAATTTGTGTGACAATATTTATTTTCACTCTTGAAAGAATATCAAGCCAGGCAAGACCAACATTTATTTCGACATCCACACAAATTTCGTCTTACTACTGTTTTATTACAAGGCAAATTCCCATGACTGGAACATTTATTTCATTTATTTAATGCTATTATACAATGTTTTTATGTACAGGAAGCCTTCAAAATCATTCTGTCAGACCCCAAAGTAACGGCCATCTTAGTGAACATTTTCGGTGGTATCATGAGGTGCGACGTCATCGCGGAGGGTATCATCAATGCCGCTAAGAATCTGAACATTCAGATCCCAGTCATTGTTCGTCTTCAGGTAAGACTATTGATATATTTTTATTATGAGTATCTAAAATACACTATACTGAAGATACAATGCTTTTTCAATTGCTAGCAACATATTTGCCGGAAACATCGATTAAGAGTCCCTATCAATTTCGGCGCGCTACTAGATTAGGTAATTAAAGAAGCGCAGGGTACGAACTATAGCTGATAATCGTAGTGTGCGTTGAAGCGTGCGGTGAAACGGGAACAACCTTGATCCGTAACCGCTATTAGTAGCCATCCATAGTTTTTACTTAAGTACTAGATTCCGTAATACTAGATGGAGTTTATAGTGATTATGAAGTTATATTTAAACACCCTATAAAAATATCGTAACCTATATTATAGTACGGCATTCACTATAGTAAAAGCAAATTATAAAGTGTAACCAGCATATAATATACGGTACGTCTGAAATGAATTACACGTGTTATTGCTTACATAATACAGAACGACGGGGAGGTCTGTAGAATTTCCCTCGCTGTAAGACCGCAGACCATGAGAATATAGTATAGCGAGCCATGTCATCGTATTATAAAGCTAATTTTTTATTTATACAAGGTGGAAAAAACGGGCGGGACATGGAGAAAAATAAGATAATGAAAGCTCTGATAAGACAGTAAGTAATTACTGATAGTAATGTTCAATGTTCAAATTTCGATCTAAACATCTTTGTCTTATACAGGGTGTCCCAAAAGTATGCCACACGAAGGGAAAGTACCTTTAATATTTGAGATAGAACATTTTACTGAGAGAAGACGTCATTTTCATTTTGAAAATAATTCGAAATTTAAAGATTTTCAAAAAATCGCCTGACTGAACCGGGAATCGAACCCGCTCAATGTGAAAAAGCACCAAGTGGATTCCCAATCAAGACAGACGATATTTAAAAATAAAATAAAATAAATATAAAAAATATTGTCAGACAAATTACACAGTGCCATCTAGCCCCAAAGTAAGCGAAGCTTGTGTTATGGGTACTAGACAACTGAGAAAAATACGTAAATACATTTTTTTTGTAAATACATACTTATGATACATAGAAAACACCCAGACCAAGACAAACAGACATGTTCATGCACACAAATGTTTGTCCTGTGTGGGAATCGAACCCACGAGCGTTGGTGTTGAAGCCGCGTCATTGACCGCTACGCCACCAAGCTCGTCAATTATATTATATTTAAAAATGTTTGAATGCAGATCGTATTATTTTTAAAATGAAGTCTTCTTTCAGTAAAATGTTCTATCTACTATATTAAAGGTACTTTCCCTCCGTGTGGCATACTTTTGGGACGTCCTATATAAGACAAAGGTGATAATTACCATTGATATGATATATATATGTCATATAATGTAATTGAACACAGTGAATAAACGAAGTTCGAACGAAATAGACGTGTAATTAGATCAAGTTGACATGAGTTTTAACAACTCGTGTCAACTTGATCATAGAACATAATCACCAGAAATTACTTACTGTCTTTTATGAGCTTTCATAATTAATTTGATTTGCCGATGCACTGGTAATGCTTTCCTTTCTTTCGACCCATTATCTACAACAAATTTGTATATTAATACTAGTAGCTTAGAGGCTGTGTTGGGCTCAATCACTAAAACTTTCCATCGATTGATTAGTCAAACAAAAGATTTAGAACCATTAAAATAAAATACGTGTGGGACCTTTGTCAGGAACGAGGTCCTTATCACGTATGATTTAAAACAAAAACCATGAAAACGACACCGATGACGTAAAATTGTAAAATTTTCGCTGCCGCCATTTTGGAGTCATATTTTGACCTCACTAATGACTTTAGCACTCTCAAAAACTATGAAAACCACACCCATGACGAAAACTTTAAAACTTTTCACATCCGCCATCTTGGATTTTTATTTTGACCTCACTATCGGTTTCAGTACCCTAGAAAACCATGAAAACGACACCCATGACGAAAACTTTAACTTTTTACATCCTCCAATTTGGATTTTTATTATGACCTCAATATCGGTTTCAGCACAATAGAAAACCACAAAAACGACACCCATGACGAAACCTTTAAAACTTTTCACATCGGCCATCTTGGATTTTTATTTTTACCTCACTATCGGTTTCGGCACCCTATAAAACCACGAAAACGTCACCCATGACGAAAACTTTTCACATCCACCATCTTGGATTTTTATTTTGACCTCAAAATCAGTTTCAGCACCCTAGAAAAATATAAAAATGACACCCATGACGAAAACTTTAGTTAAACCCGTCCAAGACACAAAAAGAATTTAAAAAAAAACATCAAAATCGGTCAAGCCATTTAGGATGAGAAGAATAAATTACAAACACGGGCACACTGGTATTTTTTATAAATAAAAAGATTAGGCATGCAAAATTTTAATATTCTTCATAAATCAGCAAAGTATTTACCTAAATAAAATTAATACAGGCTCAAAATGTGGTAGTCGGCGTACAATTTCTAGAAATATTTACGTAGATCACGCGCGCGCCTGCGATGAAAAGTGATACGTCCTCTCGCTGGGAAGGCCCGGTCGCTACTGGCGGGATCGGTTTTGCGCGGTCGATAATATAGTTCACTTTGCCTTTTATTTACGAAATGAAGTTATTATTTATATACAGAATAAAATTTAGATTCTATTATATGGTTAACTTAAGATTAATAGGTAATTTTTAAAATTTCTCAAAAGTGTTTCTAAAGAATAGAAAAAAATACTTATTTGTCTCGAAGTTTCCCAAAAATAACGTTATTTCAATATTTTTTTCCTGCTATATTTTGTATAGAAGTTGAAAAAGTGGTCCAGCCACGTGCAAGTAGCCCATATAATGATGCTGATGATATTTTTTAATGTTCAAAATTAAAAGTAGTTTCTTGTAAACAGATAATCAAACGTCAGTCTCGCGTCATTTTTTGGAAAACTTGTTGCAAAGTTTAGTGATTTTCCATGAATACTTAATATTTTTGAAAAAACCCTTTCAGCCACATGCAAGATAAAGAACTGAACTTTTTAAATCAATAATAATTTTGTTTAGATTCGCTTTCCCTTTCTCACAACCGATGAACAAAATTGATCAAAATCAGCCAATTTCTTGCAGGGCCTCTTAAGAATGCTATTGTCTTAAGCACTACCAATTTTAGTCGCGTATCTTTGACATAGAGTCTGTTTAGATACTTGGATGATTGGAACAAACGTCCATAGGCGTGACATAAGTCTGGCATGAAATTATTGAGTGGAAAATGTTCGTCTGCCGCGATCTAAGTAAATGCATGCTCTCACAGCTAGGGATGCAACGATGTTCCAAATATATCGATATATCGACACCCAAAATATATAGACATTTCGATATAGCGATTTCGAGCTCAATCGGTATCAGTTAAAAAAAAAATTGGTTGCCTGTAAAGTCGGTATACGGGCGAAAGTTTTACGTGACAACGACTTTGAGTGGTAAAATGTTTTCGAGTGGAAGGGACGCATGCCTTTCACTTTTTATGTCTGTCTCTCTCGCTCTTAGGCGGGACGCGTGCCTCTCACTCGCTCTCATTGTAAGCGCATAACGTGAGCGCGTTTCTTGAAGTGTCACCCGGCTAACCAATTTATAAAACGTTGTCACGTCAAAATGTAGGGTAGATATAACCTTACGACTAACTTCCACTGAGTGTCAATACTGCGGTCGAAACCAGGTTTGCGCCCATGACAGAGACAACGTCGGGTCGGACAACTCGCAAGTTCACATCGCTGGTGTACTTAAGATCTGAGAGCTCGACGAACCCTACGTTATCGCTCTCGTTATTGTGGACATAGTTACTCTCGCAGTGTGGCCTGCGCTTTACCCTACCAAATGTTTTCCGGGTAAAACCATAGGCAGAATGCGAAGTGAGTTAAGACTGCATTGAGGTCGGTTTTAGTATTAAACGACTTTAATATTTCAGGGTACTAAAGTGAACGAGGCGCGTAAATTGATCGCTGATTCTGGTCTACGCATCGTGCCTCGCGATGACCTCGACAAAGCCGCCCAGCTCGTCGTGCAGCTGTCAGAGATCGTGGCGCTCGCCCGAAAAGCAGGAGTCGAGGTCAAATTTGACATCCCTAGATATTTGATCGAACAGTAAAAACAGTATTATCATCATCAGTCTTCGCTACGAATAATAGTTGACAAAAATGTAATCCCTATTTTTAATGCAACATAAGTTAGCTCACACCGGGTGCCAGTATGAGTATGTGCTGCATCTTATTCGTCCTCAAGATAGTATTCGACTTCATCCAATTATAAGCGTCCATTATCCCACCTTTGTGTCCGGTAGTTCAGGGGGCATTTGATTACTTTTTGCATTTATTATTCGTAGCTACTGACACCAGTAATAGACTATAGTCTCATTTTTCGAGTATCTTATTCAATCTATTGTAATTCTCACTACGTTACGTTCTGTATTGATGTATATGCGATTGCGACTCGATGTATCGAATATATTCGATGTTAACATTATTGTTAAGAAAGTAGCGTCTCTATAAGTATTGCTTTCATTTGTAGAGTTGTAGGTGGTTTCATAAAGATGTTTTATTTTTTTGTTTTTCATTTACACTTATGCTTTTTTGACGATCCTATTGTTATATAATGTACATTTATATATATTAGACACCGCTGTCATATTAAATGGAGGTCGGAGATACATTGTAACTTTACGGGTTGTATAACAACAATTAGTTAAGAATAATTTTGATTCATTGTTCTATTTATTTATTGAAATTAGGTACATTGTTGTAGAATAAGTTGGTCGTTGATTGTTGAGTAGTTAGTTCAAATAAATTTTTAGGGCTCTTGTCGACTTGTCGCAAATAGCACATTTCTACAGATCATAAATTTTGATGAAATATTTTATTTGTAAAAATATTTTTTATTCCATTTATTACTGATGGCTAAACACATTTTTTCTACTACTAGACCTCTTAATGAGGATCGATTTGGGAAAGTCCAATTTATGTGGTTGCAGTTAGGTCGATTTGAGCGCTTTATTATGTATATGAAAATATATATTGTGAAGTGAAGCGAATTTTAAAAATTATAGTACTGTTATTACTGTTGTGCAGCATCCGTACGAATTACTCTTGAGCCGGGATTTCGTCCGAGATGCATCTGCAGTGATATGAAACTGCTATTCGAAGCATCCACATGCGAGCGACCAGGGCTCAGATTCCGATCAACTATTACGTACGATATCATTATAATTTTTCACGTATACTATTTTTACATATATTCAACACACAGTCACACATATGGCATCATGGTCCTTCCATACCATATGTTATAATACTGTACGTTGCAAATGAATGGAATAGTACTCGTGTGAATGAGTGTCGATTTGTCGAATATGCGGAAAAATAGTATGCGTGAAAAAATCGAATCAAGTAGTCGTTGTGTGAACGTATCCAAAAACGGACTTGGCGATTTCTACGATATGCAGATAGTAGAGAAGTTAATGAGCATCCAAAAGCTCACACCTGGGGTCTCGCAATGTGGATACTCCGCATAGTAGTGATATCACACTTAGAATCGCTTTCATTGTCTGATACTGATAAATATCGAATATATAAAACTTATGCTAGTACAGGTTACCATAATTTTATTGTTCTCATATATATTTATTTATATTCTAAAAGAGAGTACTCTTTAAACGTGTATCAGCGCAATAATTCTGTTATTATGTACTTTACGAACTTTATCAATTGTAAATAACTTCAAAGTTCCTAATTGGACTATGTTTTATTAAATTTGGTCGGACAGTTTAAAGTACAATATTATTATAACAACATTTAATTAAATGTATTAGTATAATTTTATTTATTGGCTTATAAAATTACCGTAATAAAGCTAATTTAGATCTGTTCAGTAGTTTTTATGTTCATCCCTAGTAGTATCGACTTACATGATTTGATAGTCGTGATTCACTAGTAGTTGTATAGTGATTGCAATGCATTTTGAATACTTTTGCGTTATTGCTTGATCAATATGAAGAAACAATAATTATGGACCTTGACCAATAATTTGAGAAATTTTACAACTTTTTTACATAATAATTACGTAACAAAGTTGTTAAGTTTCAGCACAAAGAGGCACCTGTAAGACTTAAATCATTAGACCTGTAAGAATTATATTCATCAGAATATAATTATTATAGTATTATAGGCGCCTTATCGAAACTAGTATTGAAATTTACTGGTCGTTTAACAGTTTTCATTTACACATACTGACGGATACCGACAGGACGCTACGTCAGAGCCATATATGCCAACAATGAAGCAGTGTGCATAATTCAAATAATGAATTTATTATCTTTTTTTTTATTAAATAGGTGTCGATAACTCCTAAGAAAGGTGGCGATGGCGATGGTAAAGGAGGAAATGTCTGTCCAAAACCGAGAAAAAGAAAGTGATACGTCCAGATAGGGTCACACAGACAGCTAAACATAAATTACTCGAGTATTTTCATGTCTTCTATCTAATATATAAAATTTAACGGTACAGCTGTGACCCTACTATAGTATAGGCGGCCCACGATTGGATCGCAGCTGTAATGAATATTGAATGAGATTCGAGAAAACTGGCTCGCGGTTCGTAACTTTGAAAACAACTGCAGAAAATATTTTCGGGCATTTCCTGGTAGGCTTATATCTTTTTTGGTAGATCTTACTTAAAAACTTAGTGCTCTTACCTACGTTCGCAATCAATGTCCAATGATTTGATACTGATTCCAATATTTTATATATCCAGAAAAACAGTGTTCAGTCTCGGAGCAATGCGCATCGCGTTATATGTTTTTACACGTTAAACACAAATCGCTGCCAGGAAACTCGAAATTTGTCGCCCAAAGCAAAAAAATTGTCGGTCTCCCGTTAAAGATTTATAAGGTTTTTTTTGTGGCAGTGCCGAAATAAGTTTATTTCGGCACAGCCCACTCGGGATCTATTAAACTACAAAACATAGCGAAGATATGATTTTCCCCAGAATTAGTCGTCAATTTGTCGAATTCAGACACCAAGTATCAGAATTAGTCGACGTCCCGTTAAAAAGTCCATGAAGATCCGAGACCTGGGCAGTGCCGAAATAAGGCACACAGGAAACTCCAGTATACCGTGATACCCTTGAGGTAAGGGCATATTAAGCTTAATTCGTTACATTAAAACTCGTGTCGTACAGCAAAGAACGGTAAAAAAAGAAATCTTAATGCGCGCTTAACTGTAACATTCGTTGTATCCATTGTAGAGTTTGCTTGATAATGCATGTAACGAATCTCATGCTCATGTTTGTGTCATGTTTGTACGTTTTCGGATTCACGAGCATATAAGCTCGTTTATTGAAGCGCATATAAGCGCCTTTTTTGCCTCATGCGCGTTTCGTAAGAGCATGTTGGCGCGCAAATAAGCGCAGCCGCGGGAAACTGTTCCAGCGTATACGTCGGGATAAGCAGATGTAAGCGCATTCGGCTTTTTTAATCGTAAAATGCAGCGCGCCTGTATTCGTGTATGCCGAAACCATAATATGCGCAGAAAAAAATGCTAATCTGAAAATTTCGAACATCGTCTGTGCTGACCCTTAATTTTTCAAGAAAATGTTCATGTAAGCGTGTATGCCGAAACCATATGCAGAAAAATATGCAAGTCTAAAAATTTCGAACATCGAAATCTTCGCTTGGTCTGTGCTGACCCAAATTTTCTAAGAAAATGTTTTATTTATGAAAATCATGAACTTTATACATTTTTTGAAATTATAACACATTTGTATTTCGTTAATAGCTTTTAATAAAACTGTACATGATTATATAATTTTGTTTTACTTTATTACAACATAGACTTAGAGAAATATATTTAAATGGTCATGGTTCATTCTGAAATATGAATGAAAACAATGCCTACATACAATATAACTACAATATATTGAACTAAACGTAACAAAATATTACTAAATTGTTCAAATTTGATTGCACTGAGAGGAGTATGAGTACGTGTGACAAGAATAGAGGACATTATTATATACTGTACACTATATAACTTCCTTACTGGGAGTCGAAATTCCTAGAGCCTCTTCGTAACCGATCTTAGTCTCATGCTTGTCTGAAAAAGAAAACATGTTTTTTTTAGCCTATAAGTCTTTGCTCACTCACTAGCTCACTACATGATTAGCCAGTTTAGCATTGATATCAGAACATCTAAGACTCATGAGCTCGAGGTATGGCGCCCGTGTATGCTTAGAAGACAAGTAGTATTGCTTACGCGCTGGCATCTAAGGTATCACTAATCACTGCTAAGGTAGTGGGGGTGCCATCGGGCGAGTGTCGGGTCTGGTTCTCTCCTTATGTCTGGTGACCTCACTCACTCGGAGCAACAACGACCCTATACCTACAGCTAATGCGCACCTGTGTACTATCTTTTCGGTTATATTACAACATTACGAGTCTCTCGCCCAGTAAACCAACCGGCACTCAAGCGGATTGGTAGCAGGTCTTACTCCCCTTTCACCTGCAATCAGACTACTTGGGCACTCTTAAGTCGCTCGGAGCAACAGCATAATTCTAAAGAATATTATTATTTGGTTGTAGTCTTTAGTCAGCCAGAGCCTGATTAGCTAGTTGTCAGGGTGTACCAGGTGTAGGGGATGCTGCCTTAAACTCTGAAGATAGTGGTGAGCCTCTATACCTCAAAAACAAAAACTGTTATCGGACCAAACTTTGACATGGGCGCCAGACCTCATAACTCATTGGTACAGCGGTTCTCATGTAGTAGTAGTTTAACCAGAGTTCTCATCAACCGATATTCATCCACTGCAGGGATACAGGTCACCCTACAATGGTGATGTATTCAACTAGCTGCTTGCAGCAGGCAAGCGCCAGTATTATTCACGACGTTCAATAGAATTTTGTAATTACCACATAATAATGACAGCCGTTATCAATAGCAAAACATATCCTATAATTGTACTGAGAAACTCGAGGTAATAGATAATAGATAACCCAGCAAAGACCGTTTGGGTGTAAATAGCTCCGTTTTGACGTATGGTGTCCACTTTATCATCATTTTTCAAAGTTTAGCCTGGCATGCATGTTCAGGCCTGCTCATGCTAAGTTCTGGTCAGTTCCTGACAAGGTGCGACAAGGACAAGTGGCGATGCACAAGCGGTCTAATTGTATTGCAAAGATAAAAATAGTAATCGCGGGCTAGTTGAAGGAGCTTATCCGAGTAGAATAGCAATTCACAATTCCGCCGCTGAACAAAAGATAAAGTTTCGATTCCATGACTTGCCGCGAAATAAATTGAATCTATGAAAAATTGTTTGCAGTGAATAAATGATCTATAAAAAATGTGTTTCTATTTGACTGAAAATGTTTTCAGAAGTAATTTAAATTTAAGCACATTGCTTACCTTTTTTAGTAGATCTCTTTTTCTTTGATTCCTTGTCTTTAGTTTCTTTCTTGGACTTAATACGTTTCTCAGTCTTACTGCTCTTCACGTGATTTTCCGCGATGGCATCTTTACCGTCGCTGACAGCGTTCGTGTCATTACTTTTGTTTAAATCTTCTATGAGCAAATCGCCTGTAATAGTCTTGTCGGGTTCCGATAACATTAAATCTAAATTTTTATTGTGTTTAGTCTTCTTTTCTTTCTTTCTCTTAGAGGATTTCTCTGTGTTCTTCTCGGTGGATTTATTTTTCTTCGATTCTTTAGTCTTTCTTTTTAACAGACCGCCTTCAGGCGATGGATACTGGTGGATTCTGGACGTTAATAATTCCTCTTCACGAAGAGGTCTGAAACAAATTATTCCTAATATTAATATGTGCTCCTATTCTTCCATTAATTTGAGTAAGTAAAGGTATTGTTTCAACATACGTTATCGAATTAAATGAAAATGCTAAAACACACTTTTCTCTACGAAAATACAGGGAGTTTGGTTTTAATCGTAACTTCGAAAACGATACCCATATTGATTACAATTGAGCCATATTGATTACACTTTACTAGCCATCTCTTTAGGCTTTTATTGCCGTATTTGCCATATTGGAAGTCAAATTCCAAAAGCTTACTCCTACTAATTTTTTCTAATTAAATTCGCGATTAATTGCGCGAGTAGAGCAGTGTGTGGGCAAAGAGAGAAACATTGCGGCAGCGCGATGAGCAACGCGAGGAGCATAGTGTGGTGGGGGGTATAAGTGTAGTGTAGAAGGTGGTGGTGGTGGTGTTGGTGGTGTACGTACAGGTCGAGGTCGAGGTCGAGCGCGCGGTGCGGGTCGTCGCGCGCGGGCGGCGGCTCGTCGTCGGAGGCGGCCGCGCCCTCGGGCAGCTCGCCGCCCGCCGCCACCGCCGGCCGCCCGCCCGCCCCCGCGCCCTCTGCACATACATAACACGACACACGACATATGTTAACAGGGCTTGCTCCACAGTACACATATAGTAAGCAATAGAATACTTCTTAACGAGCATGAACAATGAGACACGGTGTTTTATTTGTATTCTTTTATACTACACTTGTTTTGAAATGTCTGCTTTCTACCTATAGGAGAGAAAGTTGTTCTTTATTGCGTCTCAAATTACCTTACACTTATATAAAAATTCATTACATATCTAAAAAACAGGGAAATAAAAAAGGGTACATATAATAAAATTTAATACATATCTGATTTCTATCGATCAGAAAAGGAACCATTTACTATATAGAAGAGAGATGGCGCTAGCCTTTAAGGATTTTTTGTATTCTCAACATGTGAGGATAGTAAAACTTTAAAGTATAGGGTAGGGTATCAACAGGATCGAATATATATATTTACCATCGCTATCCGATTCACTGGAATGTTGAACTTTTTTGCTCTTTCGTTTTTTGGACGGCCGTTTTTCCTTTTTCGTCTTCTTTGAGCTTTCTCTTGAAATTAAGTACTTATCAGATCTCTTAGCTGCAACAAAAAATACAGTTTGACTAATTGAGTTTTCGAGAAAAATCATATATTTGAAAGAGGTTTATACACATATAATTCGTAAAAATAGGGATATAAAATATGTACATAAAAACGTGTCAAATGTCTATCATTTCTTCTCAAA
Source organism: Hypsopygia costalis (assembly GCA_937001555.2). Classification (NCBI taxonomy): domain Eukaryota; kingdom Metazoa; phylum Arthropoda; class Insecta; order Lepidoptera; family Pyralidae; genus Hypsopygia; species Hypsopygia costalis. The sequence continues at coordinate 16,079,035 of OW443328.2, read as the reverse complement.
AGTAATATAGGCCGTCGGATAAAGACATAAAAAGTGGCTAAATTCGCAAAGTGCGATGTAGTTCTGCATTTTTGGTATGTTGTATCACCCTAACAGACCCACTGTTAGGGTGATGTGAATTCAAATTTGCAACTTCAAAAATTTTGTGGAAACTGAGAAATTCAAAATTTTGGGACTTTTTTCACTATTTGCTCTCCAGGCCTAAAACTATGCGTTTTTAGGGAACAATGTTTTCTACAGTTATAAACGTATTAAATTATCTACAATTTGAGCTTAATTACAGCTCTATTGACTCCATAGGAACCAAGCTATGGCACTTCGAAGATGACCAAATTTTCTCGAAAATTGAAATTTTCACGTGACCTCCTCCAAATGCAAATGACCTCCTCCATTGCCCCTTATAATACACATAAGTAAAACATACCAAAAATAGAGGACTGCTAAAATTTTGCCTCTTTATAAGTCTTTATCCGACTATAAAGCCCTCATTGGCTATATTCATCAATTTTCGAGTAAAGTTGGTCATATTCGAAGTGGTATAGCTTGATTTCTATGGGGTCAATAGAGCTGACTACAAGTACAGGAATAAATCTCAAAACTATACATTTGTAAATAGATCTTAAAAAATAGGGGGTCTATATTTTTTATAGGGTGTCGAAATTTCAAATTGAAACTACTAGTTCAAATGGGGTATCGAAAGGGCTTGATGTACACATTGCAAAATATATTTTATTTATTTTTTCGACGCATTATTTCTTATTTATAATGAAAAATATCAAATTTAATAATGACTACGTACGGATCCCTCGGTGGGCGAGTCCGACTCGTACTTGTCCGGTTTTTTTGAATTGCCTCTCTATGGAAGCAATTTTAAAGGCGTATGTATTCACGTCAAAACACATCCCAAACAAACGTGACATCTCACGAATGTGTCACTTTGCGAAGGTGCCATACTGCGAACTTGACATTTTCTGACATTATGACAATTTGCGAACGTGACATTATACGCATAGAGGTGGTAGATGAGGTAGAGTACGTATAGCAAAATTTTAGTACTAACAATGTATTTGCAGCGGTACTTCTAGAGCGATCTCAGCGATGGGCACATCGTCCTGCTGGTAGGACCGCGGAGAGTCATCCTTCAGGTAGTGTGGGTTGTTGGCCTGCTCCTGCCGGCGGGCTTCGCGAAGCTGAAAATAACAACGTTTATGACATTTAACAGGATGCAGTGTAGTTTCACTGTACATGATGGACATGGAAGACCTGCTACCGTGCCGCTTGCGTGCTCAGTTGGTTTACTGAGCGCAGGAGCGGTGCGGGTAAAGGTCCTCTCGTTGGTTTACTGGACGAGAGACTAGCAATCCTGTGATATAACCGAGAGGTTGGCACAAAAGGCCGTATTAGCAGTTACGTATAGGGTACGTGTACAGGATGGACGTTTGCCATGTTGCTGTCTCTCATATCCAACAGGGGAAGACTTTCAAAGCTTCTTACTCCTAATTTCTTTTGTTTTTTTTTACACCCGGAACCGTATTTTTCTACCACGTACGGTAAAATTGTGGAATTAACTTCTCTCAATGATGTTCAAGAAAAGACCCTATATTTTTCTAAAAGGCTGGCAACGGATCAGTGAGTTCTTAAATTTAGTTGCTGAAGTTAATGGGTTTTGGTGATTGTTTATGCTTGTTTGTCTCCGTCTTCTGTTAATAAAGTGTACTTCAATGTAAGGATGGGCGTTGAATGAACGAACCGTTTTTTTAGACTGTTTTTTGTGCGTGAACGATTAAACTAGTTTACAGTTCACAGATAAACTAGTTTATTCATCGACTGGTTGATGAGTCCGTTGCGTCGCGTCGCGATCGTCTCGTCTCGTTTAGTGACTTGACAAATGAGATTTTAATTCGTTTACGTTTACCAATCGTTTATGTCAAGAAATAGTCTTATCGACGACGACGTAAACTAGTCGAAAATTAGACTGTTTTTATTGCATAGCTGTTATCGCGGGCTTTGAGCGCGGCGACCGAATGAAGAAATTCCGTAACGAAACCAAAACCAGAACCAAAACCAAAACCAAAACCAAAACCAAAGCCAAATCCAATACCAAAACCAAAACCAAAACTAAAACCAAAACTAAAGCCAAAACCAAGACCAAGACCAAGACCAAAACCAAACAAACAAACAAAAAAATCGTCGACGACCCACCCACCACGTCGACGACGTAAACTAGTCGAAATTAGACTGTTTTTTTTTTAAACTAGTTCATCGTCGACGGTAAACGGTCTCGTTGCGTCGACTGTAAAATCGTCGACGACCCACCCACCACGTCGACGACGTAAACTAGTCGAAATTAGACTGTTCTTTTTTTAAAACTAGTTCATCGTCGACGGTAAACGGTCTCGTTGCGTCGACTGTAAAATCGTCGACGACACCCACCACTAGTCGACGACGTAAACTAGTCGAAAATTAGACTGTTTTTTAAACCAGTTTATCGTTGTGGATAAACGGTCTCGTTTCGTTGACGGCAAACCCGTCGACGACACATCCCTACTTCAATGTACATTGCATTTTTAGTGGTCTTAGCTGTTATTCCTGGCTACACACAGACGCAATGTTGGGAATGTGTAGTATTTTCTTTTTTTTTTTTTATACTACGTCGGGTGGCAGACAAGCATACGGCCCGCCCGATGTGAAGCGGCTACCGTAGCCATATTAACGCTCGCAACATAAAATATCGCTCGCGCGCCGCCACCCCCGCTGCCATCGCAGCATCTCCTTCCTTTCTGGTGACCTCACTCACTCGCAGGAACACAACAGCCCTCAAGGGAACCGTTATTTGGCTGCGGTATTCTGTGAGGTGGAGGTACATTCCCCAGTCGGGTAGCTTACAATTACGCTCCCTACCTCTCTTTTCGCCAGAGCTTCGTTTGTCAGTCAGCAGGGTGCACCGCGTGCAGGTGAAGTTGGCTTTGGTTCAAAGATGTTAATGAACCACTTACAAAAGTAGTGTAGTAGGCCTGTAGAGGATGGGAGTCTGGCTACGTACTCTGTATCAAACGTTTGAAATACGCTCTGAATCTAACGCTTGGATGACTGCGACTTCGTTCGGCGATCGCTCTCCTCGCACACATATTTTCTATACAAAACAGTTTCGATGTTTCGCAACTGTCCCCATGTGGGATAAGTCCCACTTTGTACGTCTTGTCTTATTTTGTTTTTAATGACATGTAGTTTACCTCGTATTCATTTTTTTTTTTATACTACGTCGGGTGGTAGACAAGCATACGGCCCGCCTGGTGTGATACGGTTACCGTAGCCATATTAACGCTCACATCATAAAATATCGCTCGTGCGCCGCCACCCTCGCTGCCAATGCAGCATCTCCTTCCATTCTGGTGACCTCACTCACTCACAGGAACACAACTACCCCTCAAGGGAATTGTTATTTGGCTGCGGTATTCTGTGAGGTGGAGGTACATTCCCCAGTCGGGTAGCTTACAATTACGCTCCCTACCTCTCTTTTCGCCAGAGCTTCGTTTGTCAGTCAGCAGGGTGCACCGCGTGCAGGTGAAACTTCACCTGGCTTTGGTTCAAAGATGTTGATGAACCAATTACACCCCAGTATATCCCGGCAAGCCGTAAGGAGGTACCGTGTTATTGATATAAGGAGCGTTATTTCCGAGTGATCAACGACCGTATGCAGCCTCTTAGCCGTGAACATGGTGGTGGGGCGAGCGTGATTGGACCGCCACTGACCCACGTCCAGGTTGTACACAAACATTACTGACCATGTGCAGCTCCTCGGGCGTGAACATGGCGGTGGGGCGCGGGTCGGGCGGCGGGGGGGCGAACACGGCGCCCGCGCCGTCCTCCTCCTCCGAGCTCGAGCTCTCCGACGACCAGTGCGACCGGGACAGCCACTGGCCCAGGTCCAGCCTGGAGATATACGTAACCACTTATTATAACAGTCTTTGAAAGATTTGGAAAACCCCAGTATATGGGATACCGGGGTTTTCCAAATCTTTACAGATCATATTACATTCATGAATCAAAAAGAATAGAAACGCAAAATTTATTTATACCAGCGACGTTGACTTTTTCCACACAAAAATACTGAATAGTTACAACGTGAAAATATTTTTTTACAAAGAAAGTAGAGACCCTATTTATTCTGTTTGTTTGCATTGTATCCTACACAGCGGATTTTTATGCCAACTTAAATAGCAAATTTAATTCAAAGAAAACATTCCTCTTTTTTTTGTAAAGAAACAAACCTGCAGTCAAAGATTTTTCTAAACGCTTCCTGATTCGGCTAAAATGCTAAAATTCGAAATAATTAAATTTTCTACTTTTATGGCATCAATCGATAGGGTCAATCATAAGGATAAAATCTCTCTAACAAACATAATAAATTAAATGGAAGGAAAACCATGAATGATAAGATTTCAGAACACTTTTACTCAAGGGTCCGTCGGATTACCTATGCTCATTTGAAAGAACTATTTTTTTTCCATTCAATTAAAATAAGTTTAGATTTCACGGCTTTCCTTTCATTTAATTTACCTTATTTGTTAGAGAGATTTGATCCTTACGATTAACCCTAACACCTTAACAATTGATGCTATAAAAGTACAGGGATGTTATTTTTTTTCTCGAATTTTAGCCGGTTCGATCCGATCGCATTACCTACTAGTAATTCCAGGAACTTCATGAGTGTAATTTATTTATTTAGGTGCTCCAACAGCACATTAATAATGTAATAATATATCTAATCTAGGGTAAATATTTTCAGTGTATGCCGATTATTATAGGCGTACACAGCAAATGCTATACAATAGTTTATTAATAGGTCCTCTTTTATAATATTTTCATTAGTAATAATAACAAGTGACAAGAAGCCTCTAATTTTGTCATTCAGTATTAAGTTGGATACAGAAGTAAAAAGACTAATACGAGTGCATACCGTTATTAACGAATAGACTCACTCTGGGGGCATGGGCACTTTTTTCTGGGCTTTTGGTGCAACAGGTTTGAGTTCGCCATCAAACAAATCAGCCAACTCCTCGATCAATCCTCCGCTGAAGCCTTGTGACTCTTCGCCGTTGATTTCTTCCTCGTTTGCGTCTTTTGGTAATCCATTACTGGAAATAGTCAATGAGACATTAATATCGAATACCTATAGAAAAGTCGAAACCAGGACGTTGGATGGAGAATTAATAATTACATTAAACTTCTCAAAGGGGCCTCTACGCGTTGGATGCATATCCCCCGCAAGCCTATCAAATGACCGGGCTTGACCCGTAATTTAAGAGAGATACATAATAATAATATTTCTGGACAATTTACACAGCGCCATCTTAAGCAAAGCTTGTACTATGGGTACTAGACAACTGATAAATGTACTAAAATACATTTTTTTTTGTAAATACATATATATAATATATAAGAAACATCCAGACCAAGACAAACATACATGTTCATGCACACAAATATTTGTCTTGTGCGTGAATCGAACCCACGACCCCGGAGTCAAAGTGGACATGGTTAGCAATTCGACCACCGGGGTCGTCAATCGTCAATTAAATATTATGTTGAGACTGTACTGTAGTTAACCAATGACAGATAGCACTACAGATACAATTCAATTCAATCATTTATTTGCATGAAACATGGTAGTATAGTGGTACGGTAGTTAGTATACAATGTCTAAGGCTCAATTTATACCGCCGCGGAATGAAATGGAAGCGTCAATTTCGCCTTAAGACGCGAGAAGGCGAGCGAATTCGCTGGAATGCTCGAGTATTCTCGCGCATTCCATTGCTCTGATCGACCCGACCAACTCCCCGTTCGCGGAATTCCCGCGGAGTCCACAGATGGTACCGACGGTAGCTAGGGGAATTCCCTGCCAACTTAAATAAGAGTCAAAAAAGGTGAAACCTTTTTTGGCTCGTATTTAAGTTTATATTTTATACAATTGACATAAAGTTCATTCTGCCATGAAAAATTTCGTTGCAAATAGTCGCTTCTATTCCATTCCGCAATGGTGTAAATTTAACCTTATAGACTACAAGCCCATGAAAAAAAAATTACCTGTGAAATGAACCAACGTGAATAACGCTTAGAAGGCTGTTATTATATCAGAAAATAACTCTGAGCACTATGCCGTCATTTCTGAGCGGTACAGGTGAGTACGTGAGTAAATTGAATTTCCCAGGTACAAGTGAGGAATTACGACTAATTATTAATTTACGGCTTTTTTATAGTTTATAGATGATTAAAAATAAATGTCAAAAAACCTAGTGCCGTACTATAGCGGTGGTGACGGAAGTCAGTGCAAATTTTTAATTCGCCGATAATTGTAGAAGCAATATTCCGGTCATTTATTGCTGTACGTAATATTTTTATTTGTCACCATTTATAATGAACGGCTTTATGGTACAACGATAATATTTAGTAACATTATATAAAAAAAAAAGTTGTCGTACATTAGTTTATGATCTTACAGCAGTAATAACTCGGTAAATCCTAAAATTTTGATAATTATGTAATTACACAAATATTAACAATAATTTTTGGACGGCATAATTATTAAACATTATTTTCTGTGTTAAATAATATTTTGAACAAGATGCCGTACATTTTACAATGGCCTTATATCATATGGGTGTAGAGAAAGGGTTGCGATCCTTGGCTTTCGACCCCAGCGCTGGAAATATGTATGGCGTTCATGGGTAAAGTATCTGTATATGTGTACAAAAGGAATTACACAAATGCCGTACAGTAATAAATGACCGGAATATTGCTTTTACAAATTAAAAATTTGCACTGACTTCCGTCACCACCGCTTTAGTACGGCACTAGGTTTTTTGACATTTATTTAATTTATTTATTTATTTAATCATCTATAAACTATAAAAAAGCCTCTATTAATAATTAGTCGTAATTCCTCACTTGTACCTGGGAAATTCCATTTACTCACGTAATCACCTGTACCGCTCAGAAATGGCGGCATAGTGCTCAGACTTATTTTCTGATATAGTAACAGCCTTCTAAGCGTTGGTTCATTTCACAGGATTTTTTTTCAATGGGCTTGTAGTCTATTAGTCTTGTGTGTACTTACGTAAAATGCGTAATTTTCTATATTTTTTATTTTCTATTTTTAAATGACAATTAGGTACACATGGCACATAAATCTACGATAAAGTTACTTTTGTTTAAACACAAATTTGCCCTAACATTCCGCCAGTGTCACCTGTGTTCATGTTGGAGAAGTAGCGCGGAGTCATCAGGGCTGAGACTTTGCAGCAGCAGCGAGAGCAGCACTGTGCCATTGTATTGGAAGTATATGTCGCCAGAGTCACCTTTGTTCATGTTGGACGAGCAGCGCGGAGTCGTCAGGGCTGAGCCTCTGCAGCAGCAGCGAGAGCAGCGCCGTGCCGTTGTGCGCGCGCTCCTGCACAGACATGTCCTCGCTGCACAGCAGCGGCCGGAGCCCCGCCAGCGCCTCGCGGACCACCTGGACAAACAATGTTTACTTAGTTGAACATTGACTTTGGGCGCATACGATGTTCTGTAACCGATTTCAAAAAATAATGTTCTCTGTTTGACCCGGATGGTATGTATTTTAGATATGTTCGCAATATTCTCAAAAAGGACTTTCAATTTGGAGAATATTTGTTTGAATAAACCTGAACTGTAGATTAAAAAAAAACACAATTAAAAAAAAAATATCAATCAAAGTATCGAGTGACGACCCTTGAAGTAAGCGAGTAATGGACAGTTCATAAATGAATTGAGAGGAAATACTGCCATGTAGATTTGTCGACTCGTTATCCCCTCAAGTTGAAGTTTTATAGGTTCTTACGATGGCTGAACACGAGGAGCAAGTGAGCTATCAGTTTGAGTGGCCGTGGTCGTGATAGTCACTGCTATAGCGCTGTGTAGGTCTCGCGGCGCTCGTACACGAGCAACGGGCGTATCGTTCGTGGTCGTGATACTCACTGATATAGAGCTGTGTAGGTCCTCGCGGCACTCATACACGAGCAGCGGGCGTGTCGTCAGTTTCGCGGTCGTGATACTCACTGATATAGAGCTGTGTAGGTCCTCGCGGCACTCATACACGAGCAGCGGGCGTGTCGTCAGTTTCGTGGTCGTGATACTCACTGATATAGAGCTGTGTAGGTCCTCGCGGCACTCATACACGAGCAGCGGGCGTGTCGTCAGTTTCGTGGTCGTGATACTCACTGATATAGAGCTGTGTAGGCCCTCGCGGCACTCATACACGAGCAGCGGGCGTGTCGTCAGTTTCGTGGTCGTGATACTCACTGATATAGAGCTGTGTAGGTCCTCGCGGCACTCATACACGAGCAGCGGGCGTGTCGTCAGTTTCGTGGTCGTGATACTCACTGATATAGAGCTGTGTAGGCCCTCGCGGCACTCATACACGAGCAGCGGGCGTGTCGTCAGTTTCGTGGTCGTGATACTCACTGATATAGAGCTGTGTAGGTCCTCGCGGCACTCATACACGAGCAGCGGGCGTGTCGTCAGTTTCGTGGTCGTGATACTCACTGATATAGAGCTGTGTAGGTCCTCGCGGCACTCATACACGAGCAGCGGGCGTGTCGTCAGTTTCGTGGTCGTGATACTCACGGATACGGCGCTGTTCAAGTCACCGCGGCCCTCATACATGAACAGCGGGCTTGTCGTCAGTTTGGTGGTCATGATACTCACTGATATGGCGCTGTCCAGGTCTCCGCGGCGCTCGTACACGAGCAGCAGGCGTGCCGTCAGTTTGAGCGCGGCGTGCACGCAGACAGCGCGCGCGCGCATGTGGCCGCCGCCTACGCCTGCGCACAGGGTCAACGGGGAGATCGATTCCCGCATTACTGACTCGTCCCTGACAAATCATAAAAAAAAATGAGCCGTCGTATCAGGCAGATGTAAAACATCTAAAACATTTTGTATACAAAATAAAAAACAATAGTGGAATTGCCGAGTAGGAAGAGAGCATAGATGTAAGATAGTAAAGATTGGCAATCGACAGATCAAAATTAATGAAGTGTGTACATGTGAGCACACAATCATGCTTAGTTTTAGACGAAAATGGAGGGAAACTTATACAGAAATTCACATATTTGTTATTATTTACTTTACTCTCACATATTTGTTATTATTTAATCACTCTTTTACTGGACCTCGAGGCAGCATTAAATTTGGGTTCGTATAAATAGTATTGAACGCTGTAAGCTTACGCACTATTTATCTATGACACATCTGTGATAATTACTTAACATTGTGTAATAAGAAACTACACATTACATTCTTCCGTCAACCCGCAGTTGAGCAGCGTAGGAGTATGCTCTATACGCCTTCGATTGAAGGGAGACTCGTATCCCAACAGTGGGATGATTATGGGTATTAAATTATAAAAATTAAATATACATTACAAATTCAGAATTTTTTTTTTAAGCCACAACCCCACTTCACACATTCCCAAAAAAAACGAAAATAATATGCGACTGACTGGCAGTACTCGCCGAGCACGTAAGCGGCCGCGTAGAGCACCTCCCTGGAGGCGGGGCCGGGCGCGCTGGCGGCCGCGCTGGCCACGAGCGTGGCGCACTCGCGCGCCGCGAACGCGCGCACGTCCGCCACGCGCGCGCCCACCTCCGTCAGCTGCATCGCCAGGATACAACCTGCGCCGCCACACACACCTCTACATTGTATACAACTAACTAGCTATTTTATTCGGTAGCCCGATAGCTGAACCTATCACAATACAATTTTGAGTTGCGTTATTATGTCATTGTGTCAAAGTTAATGAGATGATTAATGATGGGAACAATAATGACCAGGCAGTGGGACTGAACAACAATATTGGTGTGGTGGCCGCGCACGACCAGATGATGTTTGACCGTATCGTGGTTTAGGAGGAGTTAGCGGCCACAATGATGAATTTCCACTATAATGCACTTGATCCAAAATCAGTTTTGATTTTGGATCAAGTGCATTATAGTGGAAATTCATCATTGTGGCCGCTAACTCCTCCTAAACCACGATACGGTTTTCGATGTGGTTTTCAATAACAATTAGATATTTTTTTAACAAGTGCAGTACCAGACTCTACTGGTGGCGGGAGCACGTAAAGTAGTGTAGATTAAGGAATGTTTTTTTATACATAAATATTGTGATTCATAATTATCAGCCTCTACATACCCACTGATGTAAATAGGACTTTCCATGCGATCCTCCGCTTTTCCCACGCTTCGTCGCCCCATACGCGACTTCCACTCTAGGCCTTTTCTCTCCCTATCTCCTCCATTATCTTTTATACACGACATGACCTAATTATTTTTTTATGTAAATAAAACTAATATTACATTATATAACAGAGTCCCCAAAAATTGTACTCATACAAAACCGGGGCGCGTTGATACTACAAAATAATAGCCATGGTAATTATTAATGCTTCAATCAAATTAAATTATATTAGAATAACGCATATCTCAAGCTTAAAAGTCACACAAAATACAAAATAATTTTGATAAACTTTACAATATAAGAATATACGGGGTGAAAAATCGATTTAGCCTAGGTACTGAGATGATAAGTTTTCTCCTAAAAAAAATTTGGTTGCCTGTAAAGTCGGTTTACGGATGATAATTTTATGTGACGACGTCTGGCCGATGGAGTGGCAGCGAGATGGATGCGGCACACGCATCGCTCTCCCTTGCACGCTCGGCTAAGGCGGAACGTGACAATGAGTCATGTTTTTTCGCGCGTGCAGCCGACGTTCATCGATTTATAAGACTAAGTTATCATGACAAAAAATGCGGAAGTCCTAATAAAATAAAGTAAAGTCTCCTAAATAATTACCGTGTTTAGCGCTGGTCTCCATCTCAGTGAGCTCTGCGAGCACAGTGACGTACCATTCGAAGTCCACCACGTGCTGGTAGCTGTTCTGCGAACAAATCTCGATGGTGCGAGTGAGCAGCTCGTCACGGTACAACGTGCCTTCCGCCCGCTCCATGTGGATCATCAACTTTTTAACTATTTCCATTAGATTCTTCTTTGATACCTAGAAAACATAAGATTTGATAGGGTTGTGACCACAGATTTCAGCAAAGAGTAAATAAGTCAAGTTTTGCATTGCAAATGCCTGGTAATGTTGACATTTTATATAATTGTGCGGTCGTCGTCAACCCTTATTCATCCCACTGCTGGGATACGGGTCTCCCATCAATCGAATGCTCAACTGCTGGTTGCCGGAGGCCAGTGGTTTCAAGCCCCGCAAAGGACATTAACGACTTTTATTAAATGAAAACAGGTGGGATCGACGGCTTAACGTGCCCTCCGAAGCACGGAGGAGCTCGAGATAAATAAACCCATCCATGGACAGGCTACGGTCAACGTTGCTTAACTTGCGTGTTCGATTAGACTGACACGCGCAATGACGCCATCGAGCTCGTCTAGAGAGACAAATGTGTAGATACCTAGTGAAAATATGTCACATTTGCACTAAATACATATTTACATAGTACATTATCATCTAACGTAAAAATTTTAAACCAGCCCACGCTTCGCTGTAGCTCAGTCTTCCCGTTCCCATCTCATTTCAGTGGATTTCACATACAAATGAAATTCAAGATCCTTTCAATGCAATTTTTTTATGTGCATAGAGACTCATTTAGTCTCATACATTATTGGTAAATATTTTTTTTATATTAGATACCCGCCCCGCGACTTCATTGCAGTATAATATTAATCTTATTATTTTTTCAGTTGAATTAATCATTCCTTGGTAATTTATTTTTATGCAGTAGGTATCCCTAAACATTTCTGGGACAAAAGTTTCTATTAGTTCTAAAAATTTCCAATGAAAAATTCTTTAAAATCGTATTAGCTGTTTCGAAGAAGATTCTCAGATTATTGTCCTAGAGAAGAGACATCGATATTTTACATACTTCGTCTCGTCTCGTCGTCAACCCCCACTGTTGGGATACGGGACTAGTCGCAATCGAAGGGATTCAGATCATACTCCACCACGCTGCCCAACTGCGAGTTGGCGGAATTTATTTATTTATTTACACCTAATATCTGCGAGAGTTCGTAGTATAGGGTTTGAGCTAGTTAGTAATTTTACTTAATTATAACTTACCATTCCATACAATAATCCTAACGCTCTCAACCTGATCGATTCGTCCTTGTCATCCAGACATGCCAACACCAGGTCTTTATGAGCTTGCACTGACTTCGGGTGGGATTTCAATATTCGGGACATTGCTAGTAGACCCAAGTACTTCACTAAAAAAAAAACAAAAAAAAAACCGTTTAGCAGGGCTATATTTATTAGAAAGATAAGGATGCTGGTATCCCTAACATGAAAATTGCAGAAAATATAGTCAAGATTAGAAATAATGACGGTTAGATTAACGACCTAGTTTTTGAGATACACTGTGAAAGCAATAAAAATCTTGGAAAAAAAAGATAATGCTTTATGCTTTTAAATATATCCATACAAAATACATTTAAAAATATAAAAAAAACAGGGAGGACACCCGCCGGTAGCGGAGCGAAGACCCAAACTACCGGTAGCCAGGGTTCCAGAGTGAGGAATCTCCTCACAATGCGGGCCTCAATTTTATCAATCAATCATTAGATTGATTCCAGATAATTATTAGAAGCACATATTTTTTTAACTGTGTGATAACATTTTATTTAAAGTGGGCGCGTGTGGTATCCGAATAGTCTGCAAAAACCACTATGCATAAAAATAAAGAACAATTCTAATTATGGTTAAATCTGTATTTTTGAAGCAATTTTATATTTTATAGATAAAATTCTTATTTAGATTAGGTTAGGTCAGATAAACCATGAAGGGTCAAGTGAGCGTCGAAGAATTCCTATGGCATGTATGGCAAAATAAATAATTACTTTAAAGTAATAGCATTTTTGGTAGATTTTCTTTAGAATTGTAAAAAACTTAATAATTTGTCTGACTGAGATGTTTTGCCCCAATACTATAATCGGATACCAAATAAGTATACAGCCCGCCTGACCTGATAGCCTGATCACTTTATGTTAGGCGGACTGTATGCTCATTTGGTACCCGGTAATCGGTCAAGTCACTATTGTAATATGGCATAGATGCCATCTTAAAATGCCCTATCTGTATTTGATGTAGCGGTTAGTAAAGTAAAGTTAAAACATAATATTATGCTGACAATTTTAAATATAAACATAGTACTCACAGTTTTGGTCGCTGTCTTCAATAAGTATCCTAAGTTTCTGGACGCACAGCTGCACGGAGGCCGCGTGCCCGGGCATGCCGCTGCTGATGCTGATCAGGACTGCTATCACCGTGTTGATGCACTCGTACAGTAGCGACATTGCTGACGTACTGCACGCCAAATTACCACCAGTTAGAGGATAGAACATATATTTTTATACAAGACTCGGTTAAAAAAATGTCGAGTAAAGGACGAAAGATTCGCGAATGGTTTGTTGGATAGTTTTTGACATCATATTTTGTGAAAGTCAAAATTACAGGCAATTTGATCTACACTATTTTGCGTGCTTCCGCCACCAGTTCGTTCATGCAAATTACTGTCGGCCGGCATCCACCCACTGCCATTATTACGTCGGCCTTACACAGCCGGAATATGTCCCAGAATTCAGAAACTGAATTGATCTTAATTCCGGATGCACGGAATTCCTCCATACAGAACAGCTATTCACGACACACATGCAGATTTTTTCAGATTGATCTAACAAAAAAATATTGACGAGTACGAAGAATTTAAGAACATGAATTCCGGACGTCCATCTTTCCATACATTTCTATGGAGCGAACTTACACACACCGGACTCCAGATTCATAAATTCAGTTTCTGTATTCCGTGACGGATTCCGTTTCCGTTGAAGAGAATCAGTAACGACCACAGCAATAAGACGACCACAACAGCAGCAGTGCATGCACCCATTAACGGTAGTAGGTGACAGCCGGCCGGCAGCAGTTTACATAAATTAACTTACGACGAAAGCGCGCAAAGTAGTGCAGATCAAATAGACCACGTGAGAATTTACACTAGATATTGAGATAGTGATTGAGTTTAGATTTATATTAGTACACATATTCGTTTTTCCTGTAAGTTTGTACGACCGTATGCCTGTATCCCATGGGAATTTCGAAAAAAGAAAATTGTCTTAGCGCGATGATACTCGCAACGAAATTTCTCGAGTTGGTTCATTGGTGAGTCAGTGAATCGGAACTTTTTATACAGAGGGGCAATTCTCGTAATTAAAATATAGTCTAAATTCAGTTCCGATCCAGTCTCGATCTCACAAACGCCAAATTTGGTATTCTCGTATCACAACATGAAACTTCATAGTCTAATTTAAGTGGGGTTATATCGAAATATAAAACAAAATTACACAAACTAAGAATGTAATTTTGCTAACAATTAGAATTGACAATAATTAATGAATGAAATCAAGAATATAATTTTTAGTCAATTCACAATTCAATCTCTATTCGGTCAGCTTTTGTTCTGCGATCGTTAAATAATTACGAGAATTGGTCATCAGATGACACTTATAGGTATTTAATAGCATTTTGCTACATATATCATAAATACAAAAATCCAACAAACATATAACTGAACCCCAATATTTACTAATGAGAGAGGAATTGAAGTTCTATAATTTTTTCTATAAAAGTATGGCATTTTATTTATAAAAGCATAACTGCTAGTGTACGAGCATATAGCATGGATATAGCTAGCTCTAAGTGCTACGATGTTATTAAGCTTAAGTATAAAGAAAATCCAGTCAAGAAGAAGCGGTGAAAGCAGCCTATATTCCCAAATAAAAATGTGTTCCTGTAATTTGTTAGTTCACAATTTTCAATTAAACTTTTAAAAGATTCTTTCATCATAAAATGTAATTTTGAAAGTAATTATACAGTAAATACTAGTTACCAACAGTTCCAAATTATTAAGTCCAGATTGTTATGCAAAATAATATACATTTCCTCACCCCATAGAGACCAAATCTAACAACACTTAGTGTGTCCATTGACAATAACTGACTCACCTATGTATTAAATTAGTTAACGGTTCTATCAGTTTCTTGCCAAGTCGAGGCTCTAATGGGGTTAAGGCACCAAACTGCAACAAACACAATGACACTACATAAGACTAGCTTATGTTATGAGAGCAGGTATCTAATGAAGGCTAGAAAAACGTACAAATGCGATGACTCTTCTGTACACGGAGCCCGTATGAGTACATTATTTAACACTTTTGCTGACATTCTGCAGACTGGCAGAATACTTTGTATGTCTAGTTCAGCAGCAAACATAAGACAAAATGTGATTTGTGCCAATTTATAAGTGTAACATCATGTGGCAGAGGTTGTCATCCAACAGGCTATCGTAATTGCAATTGCTACAACGGACGTGTTTATAATAGCCAAAAAGTATAAAAAACTCGAATTATTTACAAAGTCGTAATCGTAAAAGTGTTAATCCTTATATGCAGGCAAAAAAATATTGTCTTTACGTGGAAAACGTAAAATATCTTATACATAGTTCATAAAATCAGTGATCAGACAAACGCGCGCTTATATATCTGGGGCCTTACCACAAGCTCTAAACGCAGGAATGGAACTATGATGGTTGCGTATTTATCAATGAATTTCATTCATAAATTCGCAATCATGATGGTTCCATTCCTGCGTTTAGAGCTTGTGGTAAGGCCCCTGATCTTGAAATTACAAAAAAAGTAATAATATGGACATGCCTATAAGAATAAATTTAGTTCATCCTAATCTATGAAATCCTCATCATATTCAGAAATTGCTCCCAATTTCTTATATAACTCGTTGTTACAATTATATTTGAATAATGCCTACATAACCAAAACTTAAAAGTAGTAGTTGACAATAGGTTAGAACACTAGTGTTTTTGCACACAGGGCTTGTTGGTTCAAGTCCCGCTGGTCATATTTCTTTTACTCAATTATAAAAAAATGAGTAAAAAAGTGCAGTATTCTGAGGTGGAGGTACTTCCCCAGTATTACTTACAAATACGCTGTATCCTATATCTCTCTTTTGCCAGAGCCTCTTTCGCTAGTCGGCAGGGTGCACCACGAGCAAGTGAGGTTAGCTTTGGCTTTAAATATCCTAGTGAGCCACTAACACCAAAATTCAAATGTTGATTCAAATTTTTAATATTCTGTTCTTATTAAACACGACAAATTACTCATCTAATTGTTTACTAATGAAAATGTTAGATAAAACAACTTCCGCTACCTACTTGATCCACTGACTGTCTACAATATCCTAGTATATTTTGTAATTTTGATATGACATTTATATTTAATCAGACAGGCAGGTCCGTATTGTTCTTTCGTGCGGCGTAAAGTGAGGTTTAGGTAAATAAGCGGCCGATTATCCAATCCAGTCCCTATTCATAACTTCTTATCTACGTTATTCTCAAGCAATTGATAAAAAAAAGTATGCAAATCGAAGGGGTAGCACTTGCAATTTACGATAAAATTGCTTATTTAAAATGTGTGGTATAACTTGTCACAATACTGTAAAATATAGAATGGTGAGGTGTAGTAAATGGGTCTAGCTGCTAAACTCGTCGTTCATTTTACTGGAGGTACCTGCAAATTAGATCTATGAGGCTTTGAGTAATCTTTCTCCCGATGTCTGGTTCATATTGTGTCATTAAACCAAACTGTGGAGAATCAACATGCAATATCATATTAGTTTAATGATACATACGTTGCCATGTAAAGTAGTAATATGTTATCTATCGCCCACTCAAGTGGTTTGTGTTTTTCATATCAACATTTGTTTATTTGTAGAATAACATTGAAATTCCAGATGTTTCATGACAGGCAAGTTATTGATAACTGTTTATCATAACCAGTTTTAGAGAATGAATGTAAAATTTTGTATGAAAACATACATACATAAATTGCTGTAAAGTATTTTATTAAATATTTAGGGTTATACACATACAGCAATGTCAAATTACATACATCATACATACCAGTTTAATAATCTTGATGAGCATCCAGTTGTTAGTGGATGTTGTCATTAACTTAAAGAACACGGGGGCCAGAGACAAGTAATTCTTAGGGTTCTTTCGTGCCAGTTCACAAACTACATTGACAGCTGCTGACTGAACACCTGTAAAATATTATTAATTGAGAAAATAAAGTGCCTTGCTTGCAAAGTTTCAGATTAGGTCATCCCTGCGAGTGAGGTTAATAGGTTCAGTAGTAGTAGTAGTAGGTTTGTCCATGGAACAAATGCCCTCTGAAGCCTTTTATAGATTTTTTTTATCTGAAAAGAAACTAACCTGGGTCTGGATCCTCTAATTTCTCTTTGAGCTTTGGGAATGCAGGTCTAAGAGCTTCTGGATACCTTAAAAATACCTTGTACATCATAAGCACAGCCTTCATTCTTAGATATGGTTTTGTTGAGCTCATCTGTATAAACAACATGCTTATTTAATAGAATAAAAATAGAAAATATTATTTACTTGTATACTATTATTTTAATTCTCAATAACTAACACAGTATGGTAAACTATATTGAATTGATATTGTGAAGATTAAAGTAAGTGTACAATGTGAAGGGATATTTTTGTTATGTGTGTGGAGAATTAACTTTTGTATTCCAGCATCAAAATTTTACACTATTAATTTAAAAGTATTATATGACTATTTTAGTTTTCCAGACAAAGACAAGAATTTTGTCGAAAATTTACGCTCTATGATATCATATATAATATGACATGATGCTTCATAAAACATGTCCAGGCAATTTTTTCCTGATCATTCAGTTTATCTTCAAAGTTCTTGACTTAGTCTTTTTGTCTGAATTCCTTGACCGTTTGTTAATTTAAGTGAACAAGGAAACGGTTATAAAAAACTGAGAATTGATATAGATCATTAAAAAATATAATGTATACTAACCAATGTCATGATATCATTAGCAAGATCTCTCGCCAAATCATGGGATATGAAGCAGCTAAGACCACTGAGGGCAAGTCCAGCTTCATATTGGTTCTGAGCATTTAAATCTTTCCTAATCATATTGGTGGTTAACATGAGTAGTTCTGAGTCAGCATGAAATGACTGGCTTGCTGCTAGATATCCAATTCTCTTGTATGTAAATTTATTAGAACTCATAACTTCTATAATGTTGAATATCGCCCATGATATATCATATCCTAGCATTTGTAGCTGAAAAATAAGATATTCGGTACATATTAATGTCTGACATAGCATAATTGTTTTTCAAATATAACAATATTAATTTTATTACATACTAGAGGGCACCCACAACTTTATCCATGTAGATTTCCGAAAACAATAATTACTAATGTCTCATCTTCCATTTGGCATATCAAGATAAAACACAAGCACAATCTTTCTGTAAATTTCATAAATTTCCTTAAATATGATCAAAGTCTATCTGTCCGTTGGTTTCAGCTGTTATTATTAGATGACAGTCATAAAGCAGTCTATGGCCTTTAGCAAGGGCGTCGCCAAGGGGGGGCAGGGAGGGGCAGCTGCCCCCCCTAGAGATTCTATTTCCTTCACCAACTTGCAGTTGAACAGCACAGTAAGAGTGAATTTTAAACCCCTTTAACTGTGGGGTGACAAAACATCAGCAGAGGTTTGAATATGGGTTGGTGCTAACCTACGCACAGTTATCTATATTAATATGCAAAGCAAGAGAAGGAAGAAAGTGTTTCTAGTTTAAATGTGCTACTTTCGGTAGCTATTTTATTTAATACTAGCAATCCATCCTATCTTTACATGGATTTTTGTGTAAGCAGTTCGCACTATTAGTTTATGTTTCAATTAATCAGTTAGCGTTATATTTATCTTTAATAATCATATTTCAGACAATTTACAGAAAATCTTTATGACCCTAAACCTTGCTCACATATGAAAATCTGTTGAGTAGTTTTTAACATATTCTATGAACTGGCAAGGGAGGATCAAGCAAAGATTTTCATCCACCTTTTGTGGGTCTCATATGTGACAATCAATACAGCGATAAATGACACGGCCAGGACTAGGCAAGATCTGGCTGAATGGAGTTGAGTGCAATACTTCACCCTAAAGAAACCATCTGCAAAGGCAGAGTAAATTGATACAGGTACAGAAATACGACAGGAAACGGGATGCATCTCATGCTTGTGAAACTGATTGGGCATTATGCCTGCTATGGACACCTATACAAGATGAGACTTGTCAATAGGATAGAGCGCAGAACATGCAAAAGACCTTAAGAGAACATCAAGCACTTCCTGTATCAATGTGATAGCTGACAAAGAAAAGGAAATCTTCGGAAAGGTGTAGAATACAGGCTCTTCCTAAATAAAGGTATACTGAAGTACATGGAATATGTCTCTAGACAGTCAGGGGAGGGTTACTAAAGGACAAGGAGTGCACAAAAGATCCAAGTGGGTTGATGGGCCACTGGTGCTGCACTGGAACCATTGCTGAGAGGAGGGCACCCATATGACATTTGTTTCAAATATATAATTACAACTTACTAACTTCAATTACAAATAATTCATGAGCTTTGAAGGATTACATGTCTTATTGCACCACTTTGATTCAATTTCTTCTTTATAAAAACTTAATACTGATCGATACTTCGATACTTACGTAGGTCAGTTTAGCAACAGCATTAGCTTTCACCGCAATGTTATCCTGCCGCAGTTCTACCTTTATTTCTTCCATACATTGCGCTATATACTTAGGCTAAAAAATATGACAAACATACATAAGTTACAGTAGGTTAAATAGGATTGGCCTGAAATTTAAAATAGTTGCAGGACATATAAAATAATACGTGAATACCTCATTATCCTTGTTATTTCGTATCCCTCGAACTAGATCCGTGAGATTTTTGTCGAACATTCTTTCGAAATTTCCTTTGACTTTTTTCAAAGCCATGTTGTGACAATGTTTTCTTTAACCATTAATGCAGGCCGGAATAACTTGGAAGTGCCAGAAAAAATGAAATTCATTAAAATACTTGAAAAAATTGCACCATTGACAGACACAGGTATTTTTTTTCCCTTTCTGCAGTGTTGGCGTTAGTGTTTCCAATCTCGATTAGATTTTGAAATCGATAAATCAAAACCATAAATCGAATCTCGGTTGGCAATGGAATAAGGCAAAATAATTAATCATTTACATTTTGAGATTTTAACTCTGTCTTTATTGGCATTATGTACGATAGTGGAACTCAGCGGGAGAAATCAAATCAAATAGCTCAATTTATATAGAACGCAAAGAGATGCAACATCTCTGCGTTTAGAGAGAGACTCCAGCCGATCAGAAATCATTTGGTCGCCGACGATTCGAACAGCTCTTCGTTGTATGCGGTCAAATGGAGCTCTGGGCTGGTGCGCCCCAGTACCTATACTGGGGCGCACCAGCCCAGAGATGTAACAGTATTCCAAATGAGGCCTAACTTGGGCTTTATATAGTTGAAGGCGAAGCTGTGGAGTAAAATACCTTCTGGCTTTACAGATGATGCCAATTTTCCAATTTATTTGCGGCAAGTAGATAATGATATCAATTGAATTGCTTGAAAAATAAATGAGAGACTGATCACAATCTCTGCATTTCTCAGTATTCTATGCATTTCTATTCTACGCATGGTAGTCGCTAAATTTTGTTTTCTAATTTATTTTGACTATTGTCTTTTACGAATATATCAAAAAGTGAAATATGTAGTTGATTTGTTCAAAAAAGTGAACCTAGTGAGAAGTCATAACTTTTCATACAGTGGCTCTAAGGTTCTTAGCTATTATATATTAATGATATGAGGTTATTTCATTACGTTTTTAATTTCGGATAGATAATAGATGATACATGATGGTTTATTACCCAATTTCATTTATTATTGATACGAAAATCAATAACTAGTTTTCATTGTTATTTTTGGCTGGAATTTGTAGTTATAGTTCATTCATTCGACTCTTATATCTAGCGATAGCTCTTTGATCACATAAGATCCATTTATGTTGTGGCCACACATTCGACGGTTATTAATACATGTCATATCCATGAAAACGGAACAAAAATACTTGCATTGAACACGATCTGCTTATTTAAAGCCGCATACTCTGTCGAAGCCTCAACAGATGCTGGCGCCTCTCGTCGCTACTGCATAACAGCCTGAATTTTTCTAGAGAGCTTAGCCTCTCAAGTTCTAAGCTGCCGCCAAAGTATCTAATGCCGACTTCCCTATTCTGTCTGATGCCTCGTCCATGTCCGCAGTGGTTTCCAACGAATTGAATCGGTTTTGAAGTGCCAGATGGAACTTTTCCGATGTTTGAGTGATATAAGACAGCGTCGGACGTAGATTCGATTTCATCATACAGGCTCTTTGAAGTTTATAGCTGATATTATGATAGGGTACCTCGCTCAAGTTCGTGGTTGCTACTGGTACCAAACATGTTAACCACCGAGACATCCCTAATTTTTCGCCTTTTACCCGTTTTGATGAAGTCGAACTTATTTCTAGTCACTTTGCCGGGGGTTTGCCAGGTCCATTTCCTCCGGGGCTTTTTTTTAAAGAACGCAAACGCTCTGACGACCGATTCATCGCATTCTTGTACTCCCACCTTGGCATTGAAGTGGCGTGAAGTGGGTCTTGGACAATCCAGTCCAGGAAGATCGATACAGGTCGAGGCCATGTATGAAGATATTATATAGGCCATATGGTATTACGTATGGCCTCTAAAACATCCTCATACATTAATAAAGGCCATACATAATCAGGGGCGCCGGCTTTTAGAAAACCTCATGGGTGCTCATACTCATTTGATGACTCGAAAAAAACGAAGTGTGAGACCCACAAACACCCAGACCCAACACAAATATCTGTTTCATCAGCAAACATTTGTGTTGGTGCGGGAATCGAACCCGCGACCCTTGCGTCTCAACCAGTGCACTAAACCACTGCGCTAAACGGGTCGTCGGTAAATGACAAAGCGCCCATCCCTAAAGGGCCATTACTGATCTGTTTCTTGATGTCTATTCTCAGGGGGTGCTCGGCACCCACTGTTTATTTCTCATGGGTGCTCGAGCCCCGAGCACCCACGGAGTCGGCGCCCCTGTACGTAATACCATATGGCCTTTAAAATATCTTCATACATGGCCTCGACCTGTATTGATCTTCCTGATGTGTCGTCATTCGAGCATACACCTGTACTACTTTCAAAGACTATCTCTCCGTTTTAGCACAAGATATACAGGATATACTACCCTCGACGATACAGTGTATCGGGTCCCTTGCTTCATAAATTATTTTAAATCTTGATTTTAAAATATTATGGCATTTTATGAACTTTTATTTTAAATTATCAACCGACTTTCGATGACATATTAAATGTCTTGAATGATTGACATAATTGATAATGTTAACATTTATGCATTTGAGTAACATAAATACCACACTAAATTTAATTTTATTTAAATATCAATAACTCTCATCACTAGCCAATTCTATCGAGTCCATCCACAGATTAGATTCAATAAATTTATATTCCGTTCTTTGATTGATTGGCGACGACTCATAAATCAAAGATTATTCCGCTATTGTCAAGTTATTTTGTCTTTGAGTATTATGAAAGTATTTTGTACGTCCCGGCGTAGGTCCCGGCATAAGTGGTATGCCGAAAAATATCGTCAATTTTCCATTAGTTCCTCAGTAACTCAACAGTAAAACTGATACATAATGCAATTTTACTGCTATTTTCTCGTTATTTTGCAACAACTTTTACATATGTAATTTAAGATTCCATTAATTATAAGCACTATAATAATCACTTGCACCATAACACACTACCTATCTTTACTTTATTGAATCAATATAAATAAAATTATGAAAAATTAATTAAAAGCACAAACCTTAACAAATTTTCGCCAAAAAGTCCCTCACATTTGTCAAATTTTGAAATTTGAACAATG
This sequence comes from Hypsopygia costalis, assembly GCA_937001555.2. NCBI lineage: Eukaryota > Metazoa > Arthropoda > Insecta > Lepidoptera > Pyralidae > Hypsopygia > Hypsopygia costalis. Next base: position 16,056,014 of record OW443328.2, on the reverse strand, counting down.
TCTGTGCCACTGACTCGTCGTTGTCGGTTATCGGTACAGCAACAGAGTTGCTGCAAATGTCAGAATGAGGTTCTGTAGTGACTCTTATTTACAGTATCTTACGGTTGAAATTCGTTCTTATTAAATGCCAAAGTAACATCCACATCCGTCTATCTCTATTAACTATCTGTCTGTCTTGCTTTGCTTGTCTGTTTATTCAGTTCATTTTCCATACCATTTTCCAAAGTACTCCTCTGTGCATTTTCCGTTGTAAATTTGTCATTTGTACCCGTTGCGTTTGTCCCGTTTTTTTAAAAAAATAAATAAGTACATTTTGTTAATTTTTTAAATCATTCGTTACTTTACTTCTGTGTAAGTGTGTAGTGAAAAGAGCAATAGACTATCCTGAAGTAATTTAAAGAAAAAGTAAAATACTTAATAAACGAGTATACAAAAAGACTAATCTGCCTGTCGCCGTGAAAATGATAATATTCTTAAGTGAATTGCAGAAGGAACATTTGGATTTGATACATAAACACTCTACACAGGGTAGGTATATGTTTATAAAGTTTTCTAGTACCTAACTATAGTACAAGCTTAGCATAGTTTGGGACTAGGTGGGGCTGTATATTTTGTCCAGGAATATGAACTTATTTATTAAATGAGTAATAGTTTATATTCTCCATGGGGAGAGGCAAAGAAACCAAGACCCCTCGTCTCTGCTCTCCCTTTATATCCTACAGCTCTTTCTTATAATTCAGTGATGTCGTTTATAAACTTTAAATGCCATAATTGGGTCGATGCAATATTAACATTGAGAATTTTACCATAAATCATTACACTTTATTTGTACCAGTGGTTCCCAATCATTTGTATTCAGGGACCACAAGGGATGTGTCCAGTGTAAGTACCCCGATTGTCTAAATTTATAACACTATAACTTAACTTTACAGTATTTGGGTTACTAGTGCTCGGTCTCTTCTGTTATAAGTGTATGTCACAGACGTTAATTTTGCTTGTGTAGACCACCAGTTGGGAACCCCTGATTTCTATGCAATGATTAATACGTATCGTGGGACTGACCCCAATAGTTATGCAATTATAACTTCTTCCTTTTTTGCGACCTCACTCACCTCAAGAGAATTGTTATGACTGCAGTACTCCGTGAGGTGGAGGTACTTCCCTAATTCGACAGTTTACAAATATGCTATACCATACCACTATTTGCAAGAGGTCTTTTGCTAGTCAGCAGGGGGCACCATGTGGCAGGTGAGGTTGGTGTTGGCTCTATAGATAATAGTGAGAGTCACTACATCCCTAAAATAATGCAAATGAATGTTGATCAAGATTAAAAAATATGCATGGTGTCAGGCATTTCAATCACACTATGAGAGCAGCCAGGAGACTTAAGTAGAACTAAATACACAGGAATGTCTAAATATCAAAAGGCTAAGTAAAGCTTTGTCTTTAGTTTCATATTATTTTCTTTTATTTCACCATTAATACATGAATTGTGATTTTTTTCAGTGTTGATAGACTTTTGCAAACTTGCTATTGATTACTTGAACAATGGCGTAAATAACAAAAAATATAATATTGCAGCAGGTGAGTCACTGAAAGTCTATTACTACTACTATTACTATTACTATTATAAATGTGAAAGTTTGTTTGTTTGTCCTTTATTTATGTTGAAAGAACCAATAGGCTATTTGACAATGTTAAAAAATTGTATAAATTATCTAACAATATCCTTAAATACACAAAACCAAACTATAAAGATCTGCAAATTTTCATTCTAATATCTTCCGTCTGACTTATTTTAGGATCGATCAAACTTTGGTGGGAAAGTCCATTTTAAAAGTATGAAATTATTAAAATATAATATTTCCATTGGAGAAGCAATAAATCATACTATAACTTTTATTATGATACTAATTACATAAACATAATATTTAACATAGCTGTCATACAAATTTCTGATTTGATGCATATAAATAAATACAAACTTGTGACGTCATAACTCAGTAGCCTTTTGTATGGAGCGTTTTTGGGAAAGCCCAAAATTGTGATTTTCAAATTAACACATCTCGAGAGATTTTTGTGCTATTGAAATAATTCTTTCAACTATGGTTATATTATTGAGACGTCCCTACATATTAACCGAAAAAAATGTTGGTCAAATAACTTATTGATTGATATGTTTTTTTTACTGGGATTGTATAAGGTCAGGAGAGTGATATAGGCTACTTTTTATCCTCGACAAATATGGGCGAAGTCGCAGGTAACAGCTAGTAAATAATATGAAGTACATCAATCACGTGCTTCTGAGGGCACGTTAAATTATCGGTCATGGCTGTTGCCATTAGATGACATTTGTTAAGCCATATCATAGAGAAAGGATAATATAGAGAAACAGTCCCATACAAAATATCGTGCCCCGGAAAAAAGTCAAAATTCCGTATTATTTCTAGATGGTGCTGGCAATAAGACATGAAAAAATTTAATACCGAATATTTCTCAACGAAATTTGATACATAATCATAAAATAATTTTAAAAATTACGCAAAATAGTTTTTGTCTGATATATAACACTAATAATAAAGTTAACAAATGATGATTTTCACAAAAAAAAATTCTTCAATTTTACCCTTACCAATAGATGTCGCTCATCAGAGCTTTTATGGTGATGCTTTTCTTTTTATTTAGTTTTGGCGCTAGTAGCGGCAGATTTTTTGTGCAACGTATATACTAGCGCCGCGGTCGAAGAAAAAAAGCAACTTGTGAACGAAATCTTTGCTCCTAGGAAAGTAAATATTATGTAATCTTATCATATCTCAGGCTGACTTATTGTCAGCCTAAGGGATGATAACAATTTTTTTTTTTCATACAGTCACCATATTTTTTTAGATACCTATATTGCACAATATTGTAATTGCAGTGAATGATGGGACTTAAGATTTTTAACTTTTTTCTCGAGGGACGTTATATTTAATATAATTGTTCTCTAATTTCGTGCATATGTTTTAAAAATATTTTTTAAAAAGCAAATTAAAATTTGCTTTTAAAAAACATATACAATGAATGCGAATTCACAGCAATAGAATATAAAATTTCGCCACTAATATAAACCTGTCTGATAGCTCATTTGTTAAAACACTCTACTCGTAATACATAGTTCCTGAGTTCGAGTCCACCACCATTATCCTCCAATTTTGACATTTTAAAATTATTTATAACAAATTAAGGTTTTTTATGAATGTTTTGTAGTAGACTACATAGCAATGTAGTAGAAACATTCCTAAAGACCTTAATTTGCATTTTTATACAATGTGTTCTACCAATTGTATAAAAGGGGGTGTGTTCAGAGGAGTTGTTTGACGTGATGCCCACGGCCTCCTTCTACAGTCGCACCGCTCGCCATCGACAGGGAATTCATCCTCACACATTAGAGCCTAAGTGGTTGCGTCCTGTGTGTAACCGCAAGTTCCAGAGAAGTTTTCTCCCACGTACTGTCAAGCTGTGGATTGAACTACCTGTCGAGGTTTTCTCAGGAGACTAACAGCATGGGGTCCTTCAAGAAGGGTGTGAAGAGGTTTTTACAGGGTCGGCAACGTGTGTGTGATGCTCCTGGTGTTACAGGCGTTCATAGGCTACGGTAACTGCTTTCTATCAGCAGGGTCGTATGCAAAACTGTTGGGTGAAAACAAGCATACTACCCGCCTGGTGTGGATCGGTTACCGTAGCTGTATAAATGCTCGCAACATGAAATATTGTAGCCCACGGCCACCTTCGCTGTCAACGCGGCAACTCCTGGATTTTTTTGTTTGTGACCTTACTCACTCGCTGGAACATAGGGATGTTTGGCTGCCGTAATCTGTAAGGTTGAGATACAACCTAGCCGGGGTAGCTAATTACTAAACTGTGCCCTACATGTGTTTTGCCAGTCTCGTTTATTAGTCAGCGGGGTGCACCACGTGCATTGGTAAAATGATTTATTTCTTAGTATTTAATCATTAAGCTATTTGTTTTTTCATTATAAAATAAACTTATTTATTCCAGTTTTAACAATGAATATTGTATCATCGAAATCGTTGATTCGACAGTTCGATCTTTTTGGAGTTTTTGAAAGTTGTATGGAGTTTTGGAATATAGATATTTATTCTACATTTTCAATAGATAACCAGGACATTAGATTGTACTGACATTTTAAGAGAGAAAAAGTTGAAAACTTTCACGCGCCACGTGCGTAAATTGGACTTTATTGACACAATAAAGTCCAATTTACGCAACAGAATTTTAAACGAAAGATCGTTGTTATTATTAATTTATCAATCATCATGCTACGATTGTAATTGATAATGCATATTAAAATTTTGTGCAAAAATTGATAACAGTAATTTTTGTATGAAGCTTTTTTCATTTCAATAATTCATTCTATTTATAACATAAGAATTCTTGTGTCATGCGATCGGTACGTAAAACGGAACGTGTGGTTTTAAGAAACTCATCGGCCATCGTATTTTGATAAACAGTGGTACATACCTAAACCTAGGTATTGGTAGGGTGATAATAGTTCGCGCGCCATCTAGCTATTTTTGATTAAAACAGAAAAGCATAGTTGAACAAATTGAACCTTCGTGTACTGATTTTGTTACTAATCAAATTACCTATATCTAATTTGACACTCTTAGCGACCTCTGTTTTTCTTTAGAGTTACTAAATTCCGATATACGGTATTTTGTGTGAACATGAATAGTCTTTTTCCTTTATCGTCGTTGGCCATATCAATGGCCTTTAGGCAGCTTGAAAACACTGGCCTCCGGCAACCCGTAGTTGAGCAGCGTAGTGGAGTATGCTCTAAACCCCTTCAATTGAAGGGAGGCCCGTATCCCAGCAGTGGAATGAATAAGGGTTGACAATGACCAATTTAACCATAAATTCTTACAAACTTTCACATTGATAATATTGTTAGGAAATAAAATCGGAATTAAAGATCAACAGTCTCAGAAAATCTGTTTATTGACTGTTTGATAAGATCTGTTTTTTTTTTTTTCAGAAAAGCTCGAGGTTTCTTTTACTGTGGTGCAAAATTTAGTACATGCATTGCTGTATCTCATAGTTGAAGCTTGTAAACATAATGTATGTATGATTTACTTTCAAAATGTATAAAATTTGATCATAATATAGGGGTTGCAACCCCTTTTAGCATAGTTTGTCGGTTGGATTTATTCTGCATAACTGGGTCCAATTGGCCTAGGTAACTGGCTACATTGTCACACTATCGCCAAGTGAGCCATACACATCAGTATAAACTATTTGGAATACATGGCCGGCGAAGTCACCATGACGTCCCGGTGAGGCAGTAGCCTAGGTAAAATTTAATAACATCACCATAATAACTTTAACATTTCGCGCGTTGCATGATTAAAATTATAATAACCACGGGAATTAACGTGATCATTTATGTAAGGTTCCGAGTCTGAGTCAGCCTGTGACCACGGCCGGTGCAACCTGGGGCCCTACCGCCGAAGCTGAAGCCGAGTACCATCGAATATTTTGATTCGAAAATAGGTGTTACCTTTTAGTTATTCATAAAACATCTTCAGCTCATTCGGTAGAGCTCTAGTGTTTCTACTAGCTAAACTAAACAAAATTACCACGAATTTAAGCTGAAGTTTGATATTTGCATTCAATAAATCCGATGGTATTCGGCTTCAGCTTCGGAGGTAGGGCCCCAGGTCGAAACGATATATTAGGCAATAATATAAGTAAGTAACTACCTTACATGCATGATCGCGTTATTATAATTTTAACATCATCATCAGTTAAAATTTTTCGTTTTCAGTTATCAGAACCCGACTTTAAATCGTCACTAGCAATAGCTGGATTTTCTGAAGAAAAACAAGAAGTATTAGTGAAGTTGTATGGCACTAAAAAAATAGAAATTTCAAGCGCATTATGCTTATTACAGCAAAATGACCCCAGTTATCAAGATTTTAGTTGGAGACTTGAAGTGCAGGTATAATTATTTCATATTATAATGACCCATCATTTAATTACCTCACTATTATCGCAGTAAAAGTAATAGTACTACGTACAGTATGGCCACTCGCTGCCGCTGTCACAAGGTAACCTAATCTCCCCTCTGAGTCGAATGTGGAACCGAACGCAAGGGCTACCACGCGGCGTCGCGTATTGAGAAGGTTCATTCGTAGTGCATAATCTATTCTTAGCTGAACTTTTAAATGGTAAAATCATTTATTTCTTATTATTTAATGATTACCATTAAACTATTTGAATATCAATATTTATTCCACATTTTCAATAAACAACCACGACATTCGATTGTATAATAACCAAATACAGACAGACATTTAGTAATATTAATTAGTAGCACAGTAACATAACAGGATTTAATGCAGTCTCATGTTTATGAGATTTTTTATTTTGAATAATTGTGATTACAATCATTCAAAATTATAATTTAAAGATATTACCACAGTATAAGTAATTGTAATACGTGTGTATACAGTACGGCCACTCCCTGCCGTTCTCTCGTGTCGACCTCACCTCCCCTCTGAGACGAATCTGGAACAGTTTGTATGGCGCCGCGCGCACACACGCTCATTCCCGCCTTGCACAGACGTCATTTTTATGTAGTAGTAAACGACGCGAAATTTTGTATGGAATGGCCGGGGTGTGATATTACCTAAAGTATAACTATAACAACGTCTTACGTCACAACGCAAGTTACTTCGTCATGCAGTCAACCAAGAAGTCAAAATACAGTGTACGTAGACAGACGCGGTCTGTTTGTGTTGTCGTTTGTATGGAGTGGACGGGGTGTACTATTATAGAGATTAAGCTCCTTTAGCAGGAGCATAGAAAATAGAACAAAACATAAATCATAAATTCAAATCAATTGCTGATAAAACCAAGGCGATAACGGTAGCTGGGGTTTCTAATACACGTGAGACTATTGATTTGATCTATACCACGACAACACCGAGGTCGACATAAGTCGCACATCTAAGCGAGGACACACGAGGCTATTCTGAGGTAGCCGGAGTCTAGGATGATGCCTAAGTTAAGGGATGGGATGCAGCCAGTGTCTTGACTCTCGTTTGACATTGCCAAAAATGTAGCCTAGGCCCCTACCGTCAAATATTGTGAAGATGGTCCTATTATAGAATTGAGATATATGATGAATGAGATGAATTTAAATATATATTTATTTATTACTCTTATGCCGAAAGCATAAGGTTCAAATTGGTCCACATTACTGAATGTCCAAGTAACATGAGTCCATCCAGATAAACGTATCCTGGCATGGCCTCGGTGGCTTATCTGCTACAGTCACAGCATAGAGTAAGCAGAAGGTCGTTTGTACGAGCGAGTACTCTGCCTACTTACCCACATGTCAACGCTCTTTTGTATAGGATAATAAACAACCGTTAGATCGTCGCCGTCGTCTATAGTTAACAAAACGATAATGCGCCGTTATTTAGGATTGTACATGGGTTTTACATTCTGTACAGTGGACCAAATAAGGTTAGATTCACATACGTTTGTATTTTGTAAATTAAGGTCTATTTTCGTTGTTAAAAATAATAGAAAATCAACCTTAGCAACATTTATGTTTCTCAGATTGGTTATGCCACTTATCCAGCATCTTGGTCCAATGCACGTTTGATCAAACAAATTGGACGACTTCATAAAATGTGCTACCTACCCGGTTTTTTGATCAAAGATCACGTAGGACATTCCCTCTATCTAACTTACTAATTAGAAAGAGATGAATAGCACACAAGGTCACCAACATAACGAGTCCGGTGGTGGCTAGCAATGACCACTTTGACTTCGAGGTCGCAGGTTCGATCCCGCATAAGACCAATATTTGTATGCATGAAACATGTGTATTTGCCTTGGTATGTATTTAAGTATAATAACAGTTATCTAGCACCCATAGTACAAAATTTGCTTAGTTTTGGACTAGACGTCGTTGTGTAAATTGTCCAGGAATATTTATTTATTTATTTAATTATTCTTTGTTGATTAGGTCGCATCAAGGAGATGTAGTGAAGAAATAAAACCAATGGTGGCAATGGACTTTGTATTGATAACCCCCAAGAATTTCGGACAAAATAAGAAGGATCCAGACTACGCTTCTCAAAATGTTTGCAAAAATATGTCCCCCATACATATTAACGCCACCATACAAGATGCAAAAGCAGCCAGCCACTGTCAAAATATTGTTAACCATCACTTGCTACAGTGTGATATACCAAACCTAGTACATATGACAAATATACTAGATCAAGCCTTGAAGGAATCCAAGAGTCAACATGTACGAAAAGTGCAAAGAACTATATAATGACATTTTTATAAAACATGGTTGATATTATATGTACCCAATGATTTTTAAAGCATAGCAATATAATAAAGCATCTCATGGAATTAAAAGTACAAATTGAACATATTTTTTTTTTTAACCAAGCCTCTTGTCTTAGGCGGGATGTTGCCGATCCATTAAAACATTTATAACAGTGGTCGCCCAGTGGTCGAAATGAATTAATTTAAATTATGACTTTAACAATAAACAAAAGAGTATATATGCGTGTGTGTCAAATACTTGGTAGTGTTTGTAATGTTTTTTTTATTTATTTAATGTATTTTTTATGCATAATTAAAAAAAAATATATTAGCATTCTGCACTCCTTCTCTATATAAACTATAAGTGTGCGAAATTTCATACTCCGTCTGCGCAATTTTCGTAAAAAGGGGTACAAAGTTATTATTTCGCGTATGCGTAGACAGAAAAAATTTAATAGTGTCCTTCGCATTTACATAAGAAAAATAAAGTAATTTACGCCATCGTCATATAAGGATATGGGACAGATTGATAAGGTTTTTTATTTTCCGTCACGTGTTGCTTTTTTTATGCAAAAACAACATTCACCGAGAGAGACAGTTTACTCATGAGGATCAAATACCAAGAATGTTATAAAAAGAAGGAAATTCATTAAATGCGAAGAAAGTCATATTATAGCCTCTCAAGAGCTACGCCCGCCCAAAGGCCAGAGAGGGGCAGAAGGATATGACAATAACACAGCAGAAAAGAACTGGCACACTTTTCCTTTGTACCTTATCTCTAAAATATTTGTTCATTGCCCATAACATCCTCAAAATGACACCACCTGGTTGTCATGGGTGTCACGGCCCACGGGGAATGAACAAAAATATTGAACATGAAAATAGATCTAAACTTACAAGAAACCCCAGTCTATGTCACAGAAATTAAAACACATTACGTTTGTTACATTGCAATTGTTTAATTAATTACGTAATTTATTTATATACTTACGTACCTACCTATGTATTTATTACGTATTAACCAATGAAATCGCAAAAAATAGTTAATGAATATAAAAATATATCTGTAAAGTTATGTCGCTTAAACTTGATACCTTACCTACACTTCATTTATAAAATTACTTAGTTCGGCTAGAAAGATTCATTTTTGTTACCTTCAATACTAAATTCGGAAATATCTAATTCACTGTCGTCTTTTTGGACAATAGCTTTGGATTTTACAAAAGCTTTATGATTTGTTGGGGGTACACTATCAGAATCATCTAGGATTGAGCTGCCCAAGCTGGTGTTACTCCCTCCGACGCTGGATGCCCTTGTCATCAGTCCTCCCAGCACGTCTACTCCACCAACGCGAACAGTAGACGGTGTCTCAGTGCGTCGCGCTAATTGTGACTCAATAGTTTGCTTTAATGCAGCAATTTTTGGACTAGTTCGTGTGTTAATTTGAATTTTAGTGTCGTTTTTCAGTGGCTCGTTTTCAATACTGGAAAAATAGTAGTTACAGATTTTAATAACTTTACTTGTGCGTGTTTATTGCAGGTATTCAAACTATACATACCTTGATATATCCCATTCTTCACCGTCGAGATTAATCAAACCCAACTCAAATTTTTCCTTACTATCACTTTTCTCAGTAATACTCTGAGAAGGTGATGCGCTTACGGACTTCATTTGTATCGCATCCATATCAAACAATACTTTCTTCTTATTTAAAGAAGATGTTGAAGATGCATTTTTCAAAACACTTTTGGTTTGCTTTGTATAAGTTTGAACATTTTCTTCTGAAGATGCTTTTTTAAGTGGAACATCCTTTAACGATTCTGCCTCATCACTACTATGGTCTTCTATATTCTTTACTGAGTTGGCTTTGTTGTATTTGTCAGCTATTACAGCTATACTTGATACATTTATTGCAGATTGTGTGCGTGTTAAACCAATGTCGCCATTGTCTAATGTATGTTTTTTTATACCATGATTATAATCAGCAGTAGCAGATGCAGGTCTTCTTGCTGGTGATTTAATTAGGTGTTCTATAGATTTGGTCGTTGGTTGAGTTACTGATTTATAGTATTTATGATCACTCTCAGTTGCTTCACTATCATCCGTATCGTTCATAGAAATATTGGTATCGTTATGTTCTGTATGTTTATTAGAATAAATTCGTTTCATTCCGTTTTCTTTAGAAGGATAAGACTGGCGTTTCTCTTCATGCGACTTCCTGTTTGTTTTTACTATATTGGCATTGTCAACATTGATAGGTTTATGTGGTTCAGTCGATGGACTAGAATGAGTGGATCCAGGTGGAGTCTTCAACAACGACATTGCTTTTCTAGCTACATCAGTATTTATTTTTTTATGTTTATCTTTCATATTAACATCGCTTGACTTCACCAGTGACAACGCCTTGCTTTTTACGTTGGATAATACTGATGTTAAGCTAAATGTTTTTGGTACTTTATCTGGTGAAACGTAGTCGTCAGGAAGTGGCATATCTTTCTTTGATATAGTTGTATCTAAATAGGCCAAGATAGAATGTCTGATTTTTTCGTGACTCGGAACTTTCTGTAAAAAATAAAAAGTTATTTGTGATAGAAAGAAAGTGACATAGACAATGAAATATATAGCTTAAGGGCTACTGAACTATTCGACTAACCCGTTTCCCACGCATTTTTAAAGCAAAGCATTTTTAAATGACGTTTTAATATCGGTCAATCAAGATTAGGAAATCCAATGTTTAAAGCTTCGATCATTAAGCAATACAATCTATATTTTTTTTACTCCACGTCGGGTGGTAGACAAGCATTTGGCCCGCTTGATATGAAGCGATAACCGTTGATTAATTAACGCTCGCAACGAGAAATATCGCACGCGTGCCGCCACCTCCGTTGCCAACGCAGCAACTCCTTCCTTTCTGGTGACGTCACTCACTCGCAGGGACACAACAACCTTTAAGAGAATGGTTATTTGGTTGCGATGTTATATGAGGACAGTGTTTTCAAATTCTTCTGTACATTTTACAAACCTTTGATTTTTCTTCAATTTGCTGTTGTAACTGTAATCTCTGTTTTTGGAAGACGGATTTGGGCAATCGGCTTTTGAGGGGATCCATACCCGCTGACACTAAGCGATTATTTACTTCTTCTGTTATTTTAACTCGTACGATCCTCATGGGGCTGCAATTAAATTAGCAGTTGATACAACTAAGGTGGAAAACATACCAGTTTTTGGCGTATAATAATTTTACTTACCTTCTTTGAATAGGAATAGGTCCATTTCTTTCGTTATCGGGAATTTGAGATGTATACTTATCTGTTTTTGATTTTTCTACTTTAGGTTTGGGGTGTTTAGGTAAACCATTCATATTTGATGAATGTGTTTTTTTAGTATTTTGTATATTTTTTATATTGGTTTCACTACGACTTAACTTGTTTTGATTTTTATTAGACTTGTGATTTTCTACAGTCGCGATAACCGCACTAGCTAATTTCTGTTTTGTTATAGATGGTTTTTCAAAACTAGAAACATCTGAAGAACTGGAACTTATAGATCCAATATTTAATAGTTCTTGTGCTTTCTGGTGGAGTTTTTCTAACGTTTTTCGGTCTGATAACGTTTTAGGACTGGTTTTAGTTACGTTGGGTGGATTTGAAAATGCTTCCTTTTTTATTGGATTATTTGCTTTCCTTGTGATATTTTTTTTAGACTTGAGTTTAGGGGATGTCTGGAACAATAATACGATTATTATAACTTTTAAACTTACGCGTTGCGTTACTAAATGTGTTTATGTATTATGTTACTAAATGTGTTTATGTATTATTTAGTATACCTTATATACCTTTTGTTCGATTGAATTATCTTCGTCGTCGTGGTCAGAATGTTTTTTGTTTATATTTTCTTGCAACAAAGCTTGTAATTTCTCTGCTCTGTCTTTTTCTTTTTCAGCTAGTGACTGTGATACCTGGGCTTCCTTTGCCACGCTATTTAACTTTTGAAGTAATAAATCATATTGTTTCGATTGTGTTTCTATACGCTTCGTCCACATTGCCATTTGTTCTTCAGCTTCTTGCCGTCTTTGAGCGTTTTCATTTTCAATTTTCAGTCTCTGAAATAAAAAATCGTAATGTTATTAATTAAAACTATACCAGTTTAAAAGTTTATAATATTAGCTTCAAAATATTCGCTCATAATGCTACTAACCGAATTATTTAATTCTTGTTTCAAAGCCAAGATTTCAGAACCTTGTTCTCGTATAGTTGTATGCAACTGGTCAATAATATTAGATTCATTAGGAACTGGTGCTTTGGCTTCAGTCTCTTTATCTTTGAAAGACTTAATAGTGTCCATGATCTGAGTTCGTAAAAGAGTTATTTCTTTGTTATATTTTTCGTGCTCTTCTTTTTTCCATTCTTCAATTTTATCTAGTAAATAATCTTCATTATTGGTAGAAACTTCTGCATCTTTAGTTTCTTTTTGTTTTGTATTACTCGCCTCTGGTGCAGTTTTATTATTGCTTACATTTACATTTTTATTTTCATTAATGAGAATTTCCATCTCTTTTAATTTGTTTTTAAGTTCCTTTATTTCTTCATTCATTTTGTTGTTTTCATTGTTGACACTAGTGTTTTGCCTACTCTCTTCATTATCTTTTTGAGGTATCTCCATAACATTTGCATGTCGTCTTGCCATGTGACTTTTTAAATAAAGTTGGTTCAAAAATACCTTTTCACAGTAACTACACCTATTATATTGATGCGTGTCTCCGTTAGATGTTGTCGGGAATAGGTCGCCTTTGTTTGTTAAGGTTTTTAAAATCATTGTTGCTATATTATCATTGCCATAAGGTAATGGAGTTCTATAAGTGTGTTTGGATTTTCTTTTTATTTTTCTTATTTCTTCTTCTTTTTCTCGTAGATTTTTTTTAGTTACGTCGAGTTCCTGGAAGTAAGACATTAATGTAACTAATGCTTATGATTTTTTAAATAAATCTACCATCTTACCTGAAACAATGAAGAAATCTCTTCCTTTAAAACATAAACACTACGATCTAGATAATGGCGGCAGAATTGCTGATACTCCACAGCTAATTGCGCTAAACGAAATATCTTCAAAACTCCTTCATTTAGAATTCGTACGTCAAATTCACCCTCTAAAGCGCAGTTAAGTATCTGAAAATGAAACCTTATTAAACCTTGAGTAGTATCGAGTAGACATCTATTAAACCGAAACTTACATCACTCATATGTTGCTCAATCATTACAAATTTTCTGTCGCGTATCAAGTTATCAATATCAATCGTTCCTGTAACATACAAAAGTATTAGCAGTATAAAAATTATAAACATTGATCAAAGATATTTTGATAATAAAATTTCTTTGGGTTAATAGAATAAGTATCATAAGTTAACCATATTCTGTCTATGTCGACACCTATTTAGAATATAGGTAGTTTATTTATAATGTAGTTATGGTCAGAGCCAAGAGCGGATGGGGGAGGGGGGTCACATAGTTGTGGTCAAATCACTTCAAGTTATAATTTAATTTTGATAATAATAGATAGGTACAAGTAAAAACTAGGTATTTTATTAATGTATAAAAGTACTGTACTCAATCTATATTGTGACAAAAAATATATAAAAACGTTAAATTCAACAATTTTAATTACTGGTCCATGTGACCCCCATGACCCTCCCCCTGGATCTGCCCTTGGTCAGAGCAATAAGCACATGAGTGGAGAAATTTACTCATGTGGTATAAGAAGTGGATACTTTGGTATGGTGTAGCCGCTTACGGCAATATATAATTTGTCTTATTTTAAACCTGCTCTATACAGCAATTTTGATATAATAGCATAATAGGTCCATTTCAGATTGAGATTTAGATTAGTTAGGTACATTTTATTTTACTGAATAAAAATAATGGTGATGGTGGGGGGGGGGGGGGGGGGGGGGGGACTGCGGTCAACCAAGCGTTCATGCTTGGTTGGATGCTAAAATAGAAGGGATAATAATCTAGTAATGTTTTTGCAATGTAGAGCTCGATGGCGGCGTCGCGTCGGTGCGCGTGTCAGTCTAATCGATCACGCAAGTTAAACAATGTAGAGGTTGGCCTGTTTATGAGTGGATGTATTTATCTCAAGCTCCTCCATGCTTCGAATGGCACGTTAATTCGTCGGTCCCGGTGGTTGTTATTAGATAACAGTGGTACATATACATCTGATTGCGGTTGTGGAATGTGAAGCACTGCACAATCGACACGTTTTTCTTCGGCCCCGTGCCGTTGCCATAGTTTAGAACTAAAGGCAAACATACACTTCGGATTTAACAGGACTTAACAGAATGTGTGGTGGACCCACATCCACCACACATTCTCACCACTGTGTCTCCTGTGTAGCCAGGATTAACAGCGGCGACCACCAAATAAGACGATGAACAATGAAGTCCAATGCAGTCCCGGGTGTAAAACTACGGTTGCCTTGAAACTCACAACGAATTTAATCGGAAGAAATTAGTAGGAGTGGAATTTTGGAATTGAGACTTCCCCTTTTAGCAATGTGAGAGACAGCAATATGGCAAACGAAGCTTTAAAAACACTTCGGATATCGAATTCAGTAACTAATTTAGTGATAGGTTAGGTACTCACGAATTTTATTCCAATCAACGTGCATTCGAGGACGGTGTACATTGAAAGCGAAGCCAGATTCGTCAGCCAATTTGGGAAAGTTGTGATGAAGTTCGTACGGTGACTTACTAGCCATTTTGCTCACTTATGATATACTTATTTATGGAAGGAACTATACTTTAATTATTTGATACTTATAGAAAAAAATGGTTTTTAGTAAACAATAACATTATTGTACAACGAGAAACAAATTGCAACAACTCCATCGTCCTGAAGTGTTTTTTTTTGTTTGTTTGTGTCATTTAATGTGTACGAGTTAGTTGCCTAGCAACAACGTTAGGTAGGTTCTACATTAAAGAGATTGTAACAACTTGCTTTAAACATTGTTATACAAAAAAAAAAACACTAGTAAAAAAAATATATTCTTGTAGTGGCTCAACATACTTAGGGCCAAAGCTAACCTTGCCTGCACGTGGTACACCCTTCTAATAAGCAAAAGAGGGTCTGAATAAAAAAAAAGGTAGGGCACATTGTAAACTGCTTGATTGGGCAAGTACCACCACCTCACAGAATACCGCAGCTAAATAACAATCCTTTGAGGGTTATTGTGTTCCAGCGAATGACCACGAAGGAAGGACATGTTGCGTTGGCAGTGGGAGTGGCGGAGAGCTATATTTTATGTTCCAAGCTTTTATATGACTACGGTAACCGTTTCACATTCTCATCACACAAGGCAACCGTTATTTAGCTGCGGCTGTGAGGAGAGAGGTCTTCCTCAATCCGGCAGCTTACAAATACGTTGTAACCAACCCCTCTTTTGCCAGAGCCTCTTTCGCCTGTAGGCAGCGTACACCCCGTGCAGATGAAGTAGGCTTGGGTTGTAAAGATCATGGTTATTATAGCTACTTACACCTTACACCCCAAAAATATGATTTATTTTTGTTCTGATCGCTTTGAAATTTCATACTTACACTTGTTACGTTAAAACCTGATGCTGTAGCATCACCAGGAATCTGTAGGATTCTAGAGATGTATAATATCATGGGTAGGTATGGATATATATTAGTGCCGGGGTTTTTTTTGTAGCACTGGGTGATAAACAAGTGTACGGCCAGTTAGATGAAAAGCATCCGCTCCCAAAAACTCCGCTATCCCATAGTTGAGCAGCGTGGTGGAGAAGCTCTAAACCCCTTCGAATGGGAGAGAGACCTGTATCTCATCAGTGGGAAGAATATGGTTCAAGGCAGATATAGTCTTCTGGGAAACCTCGGGCTTTTAATATTTTAAATTTGGCAGTGCTTCTTCTTGTCGTCGTATTTCACTGAAGTTTTTAAAATAGTAGATAAACAATGAAAAACGAAATTTGTTACTCTTTCAGTTCCACCACAGACCCCGCCGACTAATGACAAAATTATTTTGCAGGTTAATAGGTTGGCAGAATTTTCATGCGGGTTTATATTTTCTGAGTAATGTAGTTTGTTATTTGGCCGTGTGGTTTCCGGCAAAGTAGAATAGAATCACTCCGTCTCTTCCTGTGGATGTCGTACTAGGCGACTAAGGGAAATACATTATAAAACATCGATCAGGACTCCCCAACCCATCTGGCCAGCGTGGGGAGTGTAGGCCAAATCCTCCTTCTGTCTTGGACGGACGAGAGACTGAAGTGGAGACTAGAATGAGCTGATGATGATGATGATGTAGTTTGTTATTGAGAATATGTATAATTTATAGTTATTTTTTATGAAATCCATTTTAATTTCATATGAAATAATGTAATATAATATGAATATGGGTCAATAACAGGATTGTAGCTAATTGTAAATAAGTATAAAGACATTGTTACGTGGCCATTAACCACTTTGCGTGATATTCTTTATTTTTTGGTCCAAGTTACATAGCATTTGTCGTAAAGAAATCTATCGAAGTACCTATAACTATAGGAGCAGTCTCATGGAAGGGGCGGCCTAGCGACATGCAGTTGATTCAACATTTTTTTGTATTTTTTTCTATGCCGTTGGCCTAAGCATTATGTAAGGTATAAGAAAAGTGTGCAACATTTAACTCGATACACAAAACGTGAACTCAAAATACGCAGGTAACAAAAAATTTACAATAACCTGAATATTTTGCAACCAGCACACGCTCTGTGCTCGAGTTTATAAATCGTACAAATGTAAAATGTTTGCGTATAAAAATAATAAATAACATCGCTTTGGCAGATTCGTGTGTCCGAGGAACGATGGGCCAAGTCCGAATGTAGTCGCGTCCGAGAGGTAGAGTTTCTGCCGTTCACGCAGCGGGCTTCTCCTCGGAGACGGCGGTGGTAGCTGAAGCCACGGATCCGCTCTCGTCCGGAGACGCCTGGCACGACAGCGATGGGAACTTCTTGTACAGCTCGGCGCGGTATTTAGGATGGCTGCACATAACACACTTCAGTTACTCGCTATTTCATCCTTGGCCGAAATATATCACCTAAAAGACTTTGCTTAGATCTGTATCAGCCTGGTACATCGTAACATAAACATTAACAACATGAGTAGCATGAAAGCTTGATTAATTACTATACTTAAATTAGTTAGGTTTTAAGAAAATCGATTCAATTGGTTTGTGCTCTCACTCTCTTTGTCAATTATTATGTATCCAAAATAACCATAAAACAGAACTAAAGACTTGTTTGCGGGAATATACAGTAAGTACTAGTAGGCATCAATTTCTCCACGATTTTTAATGCTTATATAATTAAGTATAATAACTTGATGAAGAAAACCTACCTGATACCGTATACAATAGGGTTATATACGGCGTTAGCCTTGGCGAAGAGCGAGCCCCAGATGGTAGCCAATGGGCTGATGGGCGCACTTTCGAATACTCCAGTGTAGTTGATCACCAAGTATGGAGTCCAGGCCATGAACCACAGAGAAATGGTCATCAATGCAACCTGTGAATGATCATACCCAGTGTATGAGATTTAACAATCTATTACGGGCGTTATTATATAAAAAATTAAAGGTAAACAAACTGTATTACCTTAGCCAATTTGCATTCAGCGCTGGTGTTTGCATTTTCTGAAGATCTTAGAGAGGCAACGTTCATTTTCTTTGCCTGTTCTCGCATGGCTTTCTCGTGAGCCGCTACAGCCTATAAAAATATTATTACAATTTGACTTAGCATACATTCTGAATTCATACAGCTATTGCCAGAAGTCTACAAAAGCATTAAAATATTTACTTGTACGATGAAGAAGTAGGAGTAGATGATGAGCAAAAGAGGCATGAAGTAAACGAAGACCGAGTAGATGAGGATGTAGCTGCGGCTGAACCAGTCTTTGCTCAAATAGTCAGTCCCACAGGCTGTCATGTTACCCTCGGGCACATATCTGTAAATGTATTTACATTTGAAGTTTCTCACGACAAGTTTTGAAATATAGAAAAGAGTTATTATTATTAAGTGGACTTAATCTAAACGGACCACTCAGAAAATGAACCGGCATAAATATGCATTACATTGAACTAAGTATAGCTACCATAGGACAAAAGACGTACACAAAAAGTAATCAAATCAAGTCACCCGGAACCTTAGATAAGCATCTATCATGAAAATTATTAGCTCGACTGGAAGATTAAACATAGAATTGACAAACTTCTGGATATTGTCTTACATTTAATGACTGAATTGACAGTAAATTAATACAACTCAAATGGTTAATCTCACATAAGCTTTTACTAAACTATAAAGGTAGATGTACCTATTCCAGCCGAAGAATGGTGCAAGAGTCCAACCGAGAGCGAATGTCCAAATGCCGAGGATCCGTAGGAGTGCACCATTGTTAGTCATGGGCTTAGCAGCGATACCCTTTACAATGACGTTGTATCGGTCGAAGGCGATCATTGTCATAGTCCAGATAGAGGCACATCCGAATAAGGAACCGCAGCAAGCATAGATTTCACACGCGAAAGGACCTAAAATAAGACAGTTGATGCAAATAATTCTATCTATACTGAAATGTATGTTATATGTATATATGTTTATATGTAATGTATATATGTTTAATGGTTCAAATGCGGATTCCATTTGTGCTTCAACATTAAAAAACGTAAAATTGCTGTTTTGAAAAGACTCTGGCATTCTTTAATTAAATCTGTTGATGTTCTGTGAAATAAAAATTGTATTATCTGAATGCTTACCGAATACCCATGTTTCGTTATAACAATTTACGACCATAGCAGGAGACATAGCGCACATCATTAGGAAATCCGAGAAAGCCAAGTTCACTACTAACAAGTTTGAGGGTGTCTTGAGGGTCTGCAATAAAAATGTACTATTGTAGTTATTCTTTTGACCTATAAAGAAAAGCAAGGATTTAAGACAAATAAAACAACCTTAGTCGACGAGAAAATGTAGATAACCATTCCGTTGCCTGCGATTGAGACAAAACCGAGAACGCCGATAGTGAAACCTAAGAGTCCGTGCCATAGAGGGTTCATAGGTGGAAACTGATACCTGAAGGAAAAAAAAACAGTGATAAGTAAATGTAGAGAAATATTACAATTCATATAGAGGTAAGAATCGGATGGTGGTAGCAGTAAATGGCGGAACTAAATATTACGACGTCTTCCAAGTAATTATTGTATTTCTTCAATATCACGATATAATACAACGATCTTGAAAACTCGTAACGGTTTCGATAAAAATTCCAACACAGAGTTTTACGAGGGCGAAAATTCAGTCTAAAAGAAATTCTGGGAAAAATTGTTTTCTTATAAACCAGAAAAGTTTAATCGCATACGCATGTATGCGATTAAACTTTTCTGGTATACTTTCTGTATAATTTCTGGTCATACTCTTCATTTCTTTATAAAGTACCTACCTAGGTACTTTTTGTATTAAATGAAGAGTATGCGAATACTTGGCAAGCAGATAGCGTTTTATTCTGAAAGAGCTAGGTATAGTACAGCTGTACAAAAACGAGAAAATCACATTTTTTTCATTTTAAAATGTCTTTCTTTGACAGTGAAACCATCCACTAGCTTGTTGTCAACCCCGAAATTTTTATAATGAATGTCATGAAAGGAAGTGTTTCTAACCAGTGTGGGTCGACCATGTGAAGCATGTCTGGTGGCACTTTGTCGACAACGGTCTGGTTGGATGCGCCGTACGCGGCGACCTGGCCGCCCCATGCTTGTAGAGCAGCGACTCCCGGTCCAGGGTCCAAGTTGACAATCGACATCTTATCAAAAGTACTGTTAAACGATTAACCTGTAAATCAAAAAAAGTTGATTTAAAAACAATATTAAACCGACTTCAGTTTGCGAGCGCAGCTTATTGGTGTAATTCCTTAGTCTCCTTGTACGACATCCAGCTCAGAGCAATGGAGTGGCACTGTGGCACAGTTTTATTCTGCCGGCTACCATAGGGCAAATTTAAGGGATTCCCTCGATTTTTCTGGGATCCCATTATCAGACCCTGACTTGGTGAATATGGAACCAACTCGCAATTACCCTTTCAAATAAAAAAAAATGAATTTGACCATACGTGCTTATAAAATTTAAGGGGTTCCCTTGATTTCCCTGGCATCCCATAATCAGATCCTGACTTGGTAAATATGGGACCACCTTGCAATCATACCCTTTCAAATAAAAAAGAATTATGAAAATCGGTTCAGAATTCGCAAAGATATCGAATAACATACATACAAAAAAAATATTCAGTCGAATTGAGAACCTCCTCCTTTTTTGAAGTCGGTTAAAAAGTAACTATACCACTACTAAGTTGCTAACTTTATTAAAGAATTGAAGACAAACTGACTACATGCAGATCAGCACCGGCCCTCATAAATAAATTTGGTCCACTACATAAAAATAATAATTCAGTGTTCCTATCAACTTTTTCAAAAGTCAACTTTTTCAAAAGTATCGCGTATTGAAATAATAGTATTAAACGCAAAAGGCCCCATGAAATTTTTATTTTAGCTCAGAATTATCAATTTGCCATCTCTTGCCATCTGGTCACACCATGGCGCCTAGAGTTGTCCTATGTCATAACTAGTGTTGATGCAGACTGATGATTTAAAAAATTGCAAAATTTTAATATTATCAATCTAGACCTGGCTGAAGAACGAGACTCCCTTCAATCTAAGGGGTTCAGAGCTGTAAAACTGCAGGTTGATAAGGCCAAGTCACTGAAAACTTCAGGCTCCTATTGCTGGACGACATAACGTACTCTCCCAAGTTTGGAGCAGCTCGAGATATTCTATCTTTATTATCCATCCATACATAACTACGGTGAACGTTGCTTGGCTTGCATGTTTGACTAGACTAAAACGCACAACTATGTTATCGAACTCCCTCGTATGCACAGAATTCACATAACAACTATTACACTTACTAAAAAGGTTCCAGGAAAAGGGAAGGCCGCCCGAGATGGTTATTACCAAAAATACTGAAGAAAATCGTTGCACGAACTACTCCAGTCTTTAGTAAACCGATCCCGCAGTGCGGTTGGATTGCCCTGGCGGAGGCTACTCGTCTTCTTCCGAGCCGCTGGCGTCTTATATATGAGAAACCAGGGATTAACCACGACGTCACTAGGAAAATCAATATTCATAATGAGATATAGCTATCTAAGAAGGTGAATACATTACCTACCTACTTTTACTTTTGTAGGATCTTTACAGGGGTGGCTCTTCGGTAACATTTCATATTCTTATATTCATAGTCTTTATTTTGTATAGTTAATGTACGCGTATATTTTGCCAACCAAGAATATATAGATATAAATAGAATATAGAACCATCTCCAGTAGATAATATCTACTTGAAAATAGATACTTGACTGATTGAAATTGGTAATTGAATTGGCAATGATAAGTAACTCTCAAAAGAATTCGGTTAATGATGTGGGACCTTTCTGTATCTCATACGTATGTATGTTCTTATTATATTCTTCATGTAGTGTTTAGACTCTAAATATAGAGTCCGCATGATCTATTTACTCTAAACTTTAGAGTAAATAGATCATGCGGACTCTATATTTTCTACTTTGCACGAAAAATGTAAGTTCTATTGTACCTATTGTAGAGGTTCCAATTTCAGTGCAAAAAAAGAGATCTAAATGTGGCGCATTGTAGTTAATTTGGTAATGGTGTGTTAGTAATGATGTTATAAATAAGTACTATTCATATGACATCATTGTTTGTAAGACACATTTCTGTGTTTGTGTTGTCCGGTTCCACAAGCAACTTTTTTGCCACTTAGCGCAGATAGGAATATAATATCGACATATATCTACCAGTAACGAACAATCCGCGGATAAAATAAATTCCGCCTACTGCGTATGTCTGTATGAACTACATATATGTACAACAAACAAAAACTACTGAATGGATATCACCAATACATGGAGTGATTCATCAGCAGGGTCTATAATTCATTAAGGCTTTGATTACACTTTTTGAAATATGACGATGATTATTGTTGCAGATGTCGAAAAAATCATGCCTACTGGGAGCTTCACTGACGTGAGCGTAAACAAATCTGTCTGTCTGTTTGTCTTGGTCTGGGTGTTTTCTATGTATCATAAGTATGTATTTACAAAAAAAACGTGTATTTACGTATGTTTATCAGTTGTTTATCACAAGCTTCGCTTACTTTGGGGATAGATGGCCCTGTGTAATATGTGTAAAAAAAAAAAAAAAGTTTTACCCGTACGAAGCCAGGAGGGTGGGTTTAGTACGGGCGCCGTCCAGCGATCATTAGTAAGTAGCTATGCATTTATGACAATAATTAAATAAGATCGTGCGGATCCGACAAGCCACCAGTATTAGGTGCCATGCATGTAAGTATAAATTTAGTTTTCACCTCACTAGCTCGTAAAAGCTCTGTTTATCATTCGAAATCTGCGTGGAAAATCGCACTTTATCCGCTAGCGTGGAAAGTGTTTTTAAAATTCGAATATTTTTATTCAATAAAGGTTTCGTACAATAAATTACATATTTAGATATTTATAGAACCTCATTGGTTTCGTAATAGTTTATATTCTCTGCAGCCAGTCCATTGATGATTGAAATGCAAATACTTATTTCATGTCATGCGCCAGCCTCATTTAAAGAATCGCACTGGCCGGCAAGAAAATTTGATTAAAAAAAAAACTTTAAAATTTTCTTCTCTTTATTGAATTCACTTTACTTCCATTATTTTGGTTTGTTTTTTGATAAAATCGAAGAAATCATAAAATATGAGCGAAGCTAGCAGCGACGAAGATATAAATTTAACACCTGCAGAATTAGTGCAAGCGGTACATAATGCCGAGTTGAGTTTTCTTCCGGAAAAATCGCGCGAAAAATACATAAAAGCGTACGATTTGTTCAAGTAATTTAATATTTATTAAAACTGTTTTTCTTGCACCTAACATTTTCCTCGCTTTAGTGAGGTGAAAAGTTGTGTGTTGCGCTCGGCAGCAAAGTTATTTAGCGTCTCGTACCTTTGAAACCCTCGCTACGCTCAGGATTCTATATTTGAACCACTCGCTTCGCTCGTGGCTCAATCCTAGAATCCTTCGCTTGCTCAGGTTTCAATACAGCGCCAAAAATTAACTTTGCAGCCTTGCATAACAAATAACTATTATAAAGTAAGATTCGTGCGGGCTCCGATCAGCGATCAATAGTAAGTGCCCATGTATTTATAAATTTAATAAAGATTCATGCGCGTCCCGACCAGGGATCAGTAGTAGACGTTTATAAATTGAATAAAGAAAGATCCGGCGATCAGTAGTCGATGCCATGCAATTATAAATTTTAGCAAATTTCATTTTCAGATTGACATCGGTTCCGAATAGGATTTCCGCTTCGGCAGGGTGTCGCCGGTGTACCTGTGTGTTGATATGTCTTCAGTCTCCCTATTCTACATTTTAATAGGTAAGTGTACTTGCCCTTGATTGAGATTAATGTTTCCTATTTCTGAATAGGGCGCGGAATACATCCCTGTCCTTCTACGTCTTACGGCACTAATATCGTTATGTTACTTAGAAATAAGTATAAGCGAATATAAGAACGTTAATTGGATTACTTGCCTTCCCTGTAGGTACGTGGATACAGACTACAGAGCCAGAGGTCGAAAACTATGACAACGTAAGTAAAGAAACGTGAGTCCAGTCCAGTCCATCTCTATCCTGCGAAATACATAATGCATGTTATTTTGTTGCGTGTCCCGATCCCGTCGGTAATAGTAGAGTACTTAGATTATTCTGTGGTAATAGCTACATTGCGTTGGCCGTAATGATGTTTTATTACTGTAGTTTATGCATTGTTTGTTAGTAGTTATATTTGATTAATAAATTAATAGTTTAAAAAACAATAGAAAAACACGCTTTTATAAATGCACCTGATCGTATTCAAAGTCTATTACGTGGCCTTTCTCACAAGTGCAAACACGACTATGATACGATATTCCATCGTGGAATGCCAGTGCCTATCTTCCCGCTTCATCATCAGACCTTGAAACCTAATCGTGGTCAAAGTTCATTACAAGACTTTTCTAAGAAATTCAAAAACAGTTATGATACGATGTTCCATCATAAAGTTCCAGTTCATATCTTTCGGCTCCATCATCAGATCAGTTCGACAGTACCATATTATTGTATTGTCATCAGAACTACATACAGCTGCCAATTGTCATTATGCTACGATCCTTGGAAGATGGTTAAATTAGTTGCCCTACATTCCATTACATAGTTAGTTATATACAGGTCAACCTAATAAAAGTGTGTTAAAAATGGCGACATTTAGGTAATAAGGGTATGCAATAATTACAATAAAAGAGAATAATACAAAATTTGGTCAAATTTTATTTTAAAACTAGCTGCCCTCCCCGGCTTCGCACGGGTATAAAGTGATTTTTTATTTTCCTCGCAATTTTTACGTCTTTTCTCTCCCATATAACCTTTGCCTTCCCGGAACCTCTCCACTAACACTTGAACTTTATGGTATCGTATTAAAGTTCAAATTGACTTTTAAGTATTATTACGATTCGTTTCTAGGGGAGTATAGAAAAGTGTTGTTTTTAGACTTTTTCAGGCAATTTTTTTTTCTCTGCATAAGAACCATCCTCATACCTCAAGGAATATTCTAAAAAAATAATTAGCGAAATCGGTTCAGCTGTTCTCGAGAATTGCGCTTAGCAACACATTCAGCGATTCATTTTTATATTATAGCTAATAATGTTAATATTTTTAAGTTATTGCAAGTTGCATCCGGGGTAGTATACTATTCAGATTTGGTAGCAACAAGGGAGAATTACCAAGCGTTCAGACGATTTTGCAATTCATATTATTGGAATCGATGTGTTAGGTAACAACTCAATGTTTTAGGTCCCTAATAGTGTTAGAAACTTAAAATCCGTGGTGCACGGCAGTTGAGCTTCACTTGACTAGCCATCTCTTTAGGCTTTTAATGCCTTATTTGCCATATTGCTGTCTCTCACATTGCTAAGAGGGGAAGTCAAATTCCAAAAGCTTCCTACTCCTTCTAATTTCTTCTGATTAAATTCGTTGTGAGTTCCAAGGCAGCCGTAGTTTTACCCCTGGGACTGCAATGGACTTCATTGTTCATTGCCTTTTTTGGCGGTCGCCGCTGTTAATCCTGGCTACACAGGAGATACAGTGGTGGGAATGTGTGGTGGGCCCCCGTCCCTTATTGCATAGCTTTTATCGCGGACTTTGAGCGCGGCGACCGAAACAAGAAAGTCCGTAAAAAAATAAAACCTAACATCTCCCATTATCTTAGTCGTATTTCGCCAGTGAGTATTATCGAGTCAATGGCGCAATTGTAAATGTGTGACCAATTTGTTACTATCGTTTCTACGTTCGCGCCTCGATTTGGTCATTACTCTTTTTAACTTTATTCGATGTTGGTGAATGACTAAAGACTTTTTTTGAACTTTTGCGCTATTATTATTTTTCACATCATTATTTTTGACATTATTACTGATTTCGGGATAAAATTTAAATTTAATAAAAAATACATACGATGGCATAAAATTTTAATTTAATAAAATAGCTTTTATTGTTGGAAGGTCGTGATGCTGTCCACATATTTTATACGTATATTGTCTATGATGCACTACATTTGAATTTGATTTATTGTGTTGTTAAGAATGATGTGCGGTGTCATTATTATGATATAAAATTTATAAATATACAAGTAAACAATGTTTCCAAGTATTATTTATTTAATTAATTGCTATAGTCCACCCTATCAGTGGTAGCAGAGCGTGGTTACAGTAAGTAAATAAAAAATAAAAATAAAAATTTTAAAATGAGCTCGAGTACATAGCCGCAGCAGACTGTTGCAAAGAGGCATTGTATCTCAAATCTCTATTACAAGAAACAACCGGATTGGACATAAAAATAAATTTGCATGTTGATAATCAAAGTTCCAACTTGTGAAGTCTGGATCCTTCAACAAAAGGTCGAAGCACATAGACGTGCGGTACCATTTTATTCATGTACACTTTGCGCATGGATTAATTAATATTAGCTACTGTCCCACAGAAATTCAGTTAGCTGACATAATGACAAAACCATTGTCAAAAGTAAAATTTGAAAGACACTGTACAAGATTAATGCATGTATAGAAACATGTCTCGGCAACATGAGTGAACATCAGGAGAAAGTGTTGGAAGGTCGTGATGCTGTCCACATATTTTATACGTATATTGTCTATGATGCACTACATTTGAATTTGATTTATTGTGTTGTTAAGAATGATGTGCGGTGTCATTATTATGATATAAAATTTATAAATATACAAGTAAACAATGTTTCCAAGTATTATTTATTTAATTAATTGCTATAGTCCACCCTATCATTTATCACGGGCTTTGAGCGCGGCGACCGAATCAAGAAATTCCGTAACGAAAATAAAACCTAACACCCGCCACTCCGCCTACCATGTAGCTCTGCCGAGCGTTCATGTGTGTTTTGGTACGACTGTACGAATCGAGACAAGCTGGAGGCCTACCTATGAACACACGAAATCCGTATTTTCGGGCTCTTTCCTACCACGACAATACTACGGGCCCGTCAACGGAACGAAATCGTAGTTTGACCACAGTATAAGTATTATTACTAACGTAGTTTGACGTTTACTGCTACGGGTGACTTACTATAATCATACGTGCCCGACACGAAAATTCGAATTTGACTATATACTTTTCACGAGAGCTTAAGTGCTACCGAGTTTCGGATTAACATTTTATTTCAAATCTATGTATGTTATTGTCAATTCTATATCAGTTTGGGTTTTGTATGACTACTGAGAAGGTGTAAATGTCTTATTAAAAATACTGCATAAATAAATAAATAAATATTACTTAGTTGATAAAAAATGCTATGCAATAGCTTTACCGCGGCAGTCCTCAAGTGCCACACGTATTTTTTTTTTTATTAAAAATAGAACCATTTATGTAATATTATAAACTTCAATTGAATGAAATTTAGTCAGTACATCGGCCGTACCCTTTCGGTCCATCAGGGCACCTTCCTAGCATGACCACTTCCCAATATAGCCATTTCCCGATACGTCCACTCCTAGAGGTTCGCCTTTGGTCGGCTAAGCGGTAACACGTGTTAGTCGATCGATTGCCAGCCTTGCTCAGTGCGGGTTAGGAGTCTAGGTAGTGAAGTCGCTCGGTTCTTCGGAGGGTTTTGTGGCAGGGAACCACTAGTACCTTACCCATTGAGCTTGCTCTGGGTAGGCGGAAAGTGGGCCACAGCAGCTTGCTGCACCCCCAGCCATCGAGCGATTTCTACCCCGTGCTGAGTCCTCTGTCCCTCTCGCACCTATCGGATTGTGTGTCGGCACACGTACCCGGCTCGTGGCGTACTCACGAGTTAGGGGTGGGTCTGACTAGGGTTTTTCTTAGTAAAAACTTCTAGTCAGTCCCTTTCGTAGTTGTCGTCGTGTCCCTCGGTAGGAATTTTGACCGTTCCCCGTTCTGGCTTTTGCCCACTTGTTAGTGTTGTCCCTTTCTTTTGTTTACCGTTGTTTTTCTGTCCTTGTCTCTCCTTAGAGAGCAAAATTTTTCGTTGTACGTCGTTTTGTTTTGCGTCGTTCGTGTACCGGATAGTTTGTTGCACTCAGTGTTTGCTATAGGCGAGCAGTGGGTGCAGCAAGCTGTCTAAGCTTTCTTTACAAATCGTTATCGATTTGTAAAGAAAATTTTTTATGACTTAGTATCGCTTGGGCGAGGTAGCTGGCTGTGGCGGATTATTGTTACAATAATCCGGCCGCGATTTGTTGCTTCGTTTAAGCGGGCCTAAGCCCGCCTTTCCATAAGGATGGACCCTTACGTAGTCTTCCAGGCAGTCCCTTGAGGTCCCCCACCATCTCCCCTCCCCCTCGTTTCGAAGATAGACCTCAGTATGAGGCATCTAATACTTTCTACAGTACCTATCAATTTTACCCGCGTAGAAGCTTTACTCCTAAGCGTGGCAACCCACCCTCTCCTGCGTCTGACGAAAGTCAGGCGCATGATGACAAGCGTCCTAAAGCAGGAAGAGACTCCAATTCTGCTTCGGACTCTAACTCGCCTTTAGGGCATAATTTAATTCACCCGCCCACCGGGCGCAGCACGCCGCGTCGACTTTCGCCACCGAAATCGCCGTCGCCCGCAGCTTCCAATGTTGCCTACTCCGGCACGTCTTACGCCCAGCTACCTAGCGTAGGCAGGGCGTCAAATTTTTCCAATTTTTCTCCTCATTTTTCCTCAAATCCTCCTTCAAGTAGGCCAACGTCGGCCAACATCACTTACGCGAATATCGCGTCTCAGGCGCCGCGATTCACATCCACGGCCCCACCGCCTCCCGCGACGGCAACCACGGAGGGTGCCCAACCCCAAGTAAGGGCGAAGGCTTACCCACCAATTGTGGTCGAATGTTTGCCCAACTGGCCGCAACACTTTGCGGCGTTGCGTGTCCAGTTGGGCCACCCTCCTAACGCACGACCCTACCGACAGGGCGTGCGCTTTATTTCCAAAAGTCCTGAAGAATACAGGGCGATTCAGGCATACCTCCGCAACTTAGGCGAGCGTGAGCCTCGCCTATCTTGGTATTGTTACTCCGTTGCGGAGGATCTTCCAACCAAACTCGCCGTCCGCGGATTGCCGGGGAGTACAAGCCCCGAGGAAGTCGAAGCGGCATTCGAAGCGTTAGGGTACTCGGTGCGGCTTGTACGCCGTGTCACTTCGAATTGGGGTCGGTCGGGCTGCCTCTTCCATGTGCAGCTCGACCACTTATCGAAAGACGAGCTTTCCAGGCTCTACACACTCGAGGAGTTGATGTTCATGCCTGGCATTTCAATAGTGGCATGGAGGAGTACGAAACGTCTGGCTCAATGCCACAGATGTCAGGGGTTCGGCCATGCATCTGTAAATTGTTTCAAACCGATGAAGTGCGGTCGCTGTGCTGGCGAGCACCTTTCTATTTATTGCCCGGCTAATGCAGAGGCGCACACGTCGAATGACAGACGCTGTCCCTCTCTCCGTAAGGAGGCGAGAAAGAGAGGGATTTAGCTGTCCGGGCCGCCTCCGTCCCATCTAATTTCCCAGCGGATCGCTCGCCCTTCACAAGTACCTACTTACGGAGGAGGAAAGGGCTGAAGGGTGGCAGGTAGCGGGGGAAACACGCAGTCGCCCACCTCAGAGTTCTAACTCTGATAATCTAATAACCGCTCACCCTATAGTAGAGGGCTCTGAAAGTGTAGGGCAAATGCCCACCACACTCGCGCCACCCGCGAACCCCGCGCGCAAGCGCAAACCTAGGTCGCGAAAAAACAAAAAATCGCAAAAACAAATTTCTCAACCAGCGTCCCAAGCGAGTTCGCGCCAGGCGTCGCTGCCGATCTCTCATCAGTCGTCGCGTCCCTCGTCGCGCCCGGCGTCGAGACGTTCATCACCGTCTGTGCATTTTCGCGCAGACATACTTTCAAACACCCTAAACGGACTTAATGCCGCAGTCTCTCACCCTTCGTCGTCTAGACAGAGCCGTCGCGACGCTTATAGTCGCAGTAACATGCCTCTCGCGGCGCAAGACGCTAACATCCCTTCGCAGGCGTCCTCTCGTGCGCAGTCCATCTCCACTAGGGATCCTATAGCGACGATTGTAGGAGTCCTAGTGGAAATGCTCCGTGAAATTATCTCAGGGGTCGAGGTCTGGACAGCGGCCACAAACGCCCTGATGCAGATCTTGACTCTTCACAGTCAAGGTTTGCCCTGAAAAACAAAATCAGAATTATTATTTTGTAAACTAACCGTAGGCTTGGGTTGTTGTACGGGCGCCCTCTAGAGGGACGTCCGTACAACAACCTAAATCAACATAATTAAAATTTAACCTTATTCCAAATTTTCAAAATTACAACTGAATTTAAACAACCTAAAAATAAGTTATCATAACTTAAGAAATACTACTAAATCATATTTGGCGTGCTACGCCTTGCTTTATCTAAAAATGTGCGTTTTCTTTTAAGTGTCAAAATTTACCAAAAATAAAACAAATACATAAATGTCGGGTTTTTCGGTCAAAAATGTCTTTGTGAATGTTATCTGTTTCTATCTCTTTCTGTCGTAAAAAGTCTTGGTGTTGCATTTGGTCATAGTGTCGCATTTGGTCATAGTGTCGCATATGGTCATAGTGTCGCATTTGGTCCGGTGTCATAGAGATTTATTTCCTTGTTTATTTCAACCGGTAAGTTATATACGTCTGTGTAGATATCGTCTGGCAAATGTTTCTCGGTGCCTGCTCGTTTTGGTTGTTGCATCCCCACATGCAACAACTGAAGGGAACAGGACTGCCGTGTGCATAGGCTACGGCGTGTTGGCACGGACGTGTGTAATAATTACCTTTAGTGGTTCAGCATGTGTTCTGATACGCCTTAACCCGGGTATCGGAACATATGCTGTCTCATCGTGTTGTCCCTCTCTAGCATTCATGCTTTTATTTCCCCGAAGCGGCGTATACGTTCACTGCGGTGCATTCATACGCTTGCAGGTTAACTTTTTACTGTATGCTAGACATATTTGTCCTGGGTATTTGAGTGTGTGTGTGCGCATATATACAATTATGTATGCGCATATACACACATACTACTGAGGCAGCCGTATGCATGCGCCTTGGTGCATACATACGGCTGTAGGTTTATCTTTTTCAGTGGTGTAAAGCATATGTCTGGATTCGCCCAACCCGGGATTCCAGACATATGTAGTCCCTACGTGTCGTCCTCGTTGTTTGTTGTTCATTGTTGTGCGGTGTGTATGGACGTATACATCTCTAGGGGTGTATACGTCAATACACACAGTACCTATGTGTGCAGTGGTGTTTCGCCTGGTTAATGTCGACTTCGGTCCCAGGCAGGCACCACTGTATTCTGTATATTGTCCGTGTTGTATGGGAAGAAGTTGTATGTGTAAATGTCCTTCATTACCATAAACTCAACCTTTCAGCCCTTAAGTGGTTAAAATTAACCACCTAATTGGCCGACCTGCTTCTCACAAGCAAAGCCGCATTAGAGCGGTTCAAAAAATTACGCGGGGGTGTAATGCACCCTTGAAGACTGCCCGGGCAAAGAGCCACTCGCTCGAGGCCCGTACGTACCCCTTGTGGGTACATGCACCTAGGTCAGGTCAGGTCAGGTCAGGTCCACTCCTATTGTGACCATTTCCCGATGTGACCATTTCCCGATGTGACCATTTCCCGATGTGACCATTTCCCGATGTGACAATTTCCCTGTGTGACCTCCTGCCCATTTGTCCACTTCCCGGTATGTCCATTTGTACTGGCCACTTAAGGCTTATTGCCTTATTAATCTTACCTACCTCGTTTGATTCGATTCGTATTGTCTTTCTTTTGATGATATCGATGAACGACGACGACGTTACTGATATCGTACTTAAAACTTAAAAGTATTTAAATAAATAAATGTCATTATGACGGCTTACCATACAGACCCGAAGGCATGTTGCTCGTATTTTTACACCCGTACCCCAAGTCTGATTTTACAAAAATCCAGTGGTTATTGTACCTCAACCACTACGTAAAATGACGCTATCTCTTTCTAAAGCCTTAAGAGTAAAAATGATACAAGAACGTAAATCCTAATATAACTAAATTATTTCGAGGTCGAGAATTTTTGTGGTCTATTATGGTAAGTCTTAAAAAATGCTAAGGCTACGAACACGAAGTCAGCGGGCTACGGGGCGGCGCGGCGGCGGCGGCGACCCCCGCGAAGAGCCTCGGAGCCACCGCTTCCCACGCCGCCGCTGCCTTCGAGGCCAGTTCCATCTATGCATTAAAATTAGGGAGTAGATTTTAATGATAGGAAACGATAAGAACTAAAGAATAAAGGTATGTATCTTAATAGGAAGTGGTCATAGCGGGAATGGTCAAACAGGGAAATGGTCAGATCAAGAATTGGTTGTATCGGAAGTGGTCATGTCGGGAAGTGGTCATATCGGGATATGGTCGAAGAAGGAAGTAGTCACGCTAGGAAGGTGCCCTGATGGACCGAAAGGGGCCGTACGGATGCTAAATTTGGAACATTTCTGTATGTCTTATACTTCAAAATTATCACCCGTATTGACGGCCGGTCATAATTTAAAAAAAAACTTAAAATTTATGGAGTAATAGCGAAACAAAAAGACAATCTGATATAGGAAACCATATATATAGGTAACCTACCTAAAATATGTATGTGCTTAAAAACCTCTCATATCGTTTTGATTAAGCTATGTACATACGTGATTCTATCCACAGTGGGGAAGGCCTATATCCAGCAGTGGGTAGATACAGCCTGATGACGATGATAGTATTTACAACATCATTGGTTATTGAAGAGATATAGGATTTCTGACGATGTTTTTCGCACATGTCTGTGGTTTTTCGGCATAAAATTAACTTAATAAACAATAATGTTTGACTGAATAGTGATTGCCAAAGGAAACAAAGAAAAAAGACATATTGTCAAAGTCAAGAACATTTATTATTTTTGGGGATGTACGCATGAAAAAATAGATGTTTTTTATTCAGTAGGTATCGATATTATTATATTCAATATTTCAACTTTTATATTCATTACGTGGTTACCTAAAAGCAATATCAAAGAATTCGTAATAGTAAATTATGAAAATGTTATTAGAAACACATTCTATGAATGAGAAATACCAATTTAGATTTCTAGCTTTTAGATTTCTATATATTGAAAATATAAAAAAAACTGTAATTTTTTTAGATAGATAATTGGTTTTCGAGAAATTTATTTTTTTAACTTCGTGCGCAAAGCGGTGTCATCGCCTAAGATATTTTTACCTATATGATTTTGCATACCCATTAAAATTCCTTATTCTCACCAAAAAGTCCCAGTTCACAGACTATGAGACTACAGATGAAGTGGTTGCGGTCGGATACATGAATATAATGTGACGCATCGTACATGTGAGAGGAACTCTTAAAAAATCGAAATTGATACGAATTTTTATTCGAAAATAAATATCGAAAATCGATGGATTTTTAATTGCTGTGGTCCAGTAGCAAAATAATGACGATATTTATTGGTCATTTTAGAAAAAATGCATATTTTGATATATCACTTCACTATTTTTTTTATAGTCAACTACAATTTTTATTTGTGTTTATTTTTGACTTTTTGGCGCGAACTTGGTGAGCGTGGATACGCTTATAAACAAATTTTCATAATTTACGTAAAAAAAATTTTACGTTTAATGATCATCATCATCATCATCAGCCTGTATCTACCCACTGATGGATATAAGCCTTCCCCAATGCTTTCCACCAGATACGATCCTCCGCCTTCCGCATCCAGCCGCTCCCAGCCGCTTTCTTAAGGTCACCGGACCATCTAGTAGGAGGGCGTCCAACACTTCGTCGTCCTATGCGCGGCCTCCACTCTAATAACTTCCTCCCCCATCTGCCATCACTTACTCGGCAGATGTGACCGGCCCATTGCCACTTCAGCTTGCAAACTCTGAAGGCTATGTCGACCACTTTAGTTCTCCGTCGAATTTCTACGTTTAATGATATTGACTCATAATAGGGATAGTGTAATATGGTGCAAGTAATCATTTGAGTGCTTAAAATTAGTAGAATCTTTGATTATACGTGTTTGAATAGGGGCTGCTGAGTCCTTCCAAGAAGTCATGCAAAAGAGCAGAAAAATTGCACTATCAGTTTCACTGTTAATTTATTACAAGTAATAATGAACGAATAAAAATATTATTTTTCGGCATGTCCCTGAAAGCCAGGACTAAAAGAGAAAAATAATACAGACGGGGTGAAAAGGACATTGATTCCAGAGCCGTATACCTATTTGATAAAAAGAAATATATTTTGTTTTGTTTTTTAATTATATTTTTGTAATTTGTACTTAATTCGGCTATTTCGTTTAGGTCTAAATTTTTGTAGTCAATTTCTGTAGATAAAATTTCGTTCCATCACAATGAATGTAGAAGAAGATATAGAGTTTAGTGAGGACGAAGAAGAAATCACTGCAGATGCTGTCTTGAAAACTCTTCAAAGTGCCTGGCAAAACGAGCGATTGGCGCCAGAAATTCTTCCACACAGAAACGATATGATTGAATGCATGCTTGGGCAAATTCAACACATGGAGAGGAATATCAATAAGCTGCCGAAAACATATCTTCGTGTTTCTATTCATAAAATGGAACTCAATAGAATTAAATTCATTATTTGCAATTACCTCAGAACTAGGTTAAGTAAAATTGAAAAATACTGTATATCTATTTTAAATGAAGAAAAACAACGCATTGAATCGGGTACGAATTATCTAACGCCCTCAGAATACAAATATGCTCAAGAATACCTGTTAAACATGGAGAAACATTTAAAAACCGTTGTTTTAGACAAAGTACCAAATAACATGCAAACACTTGAAATGAGCAAAATGGCAGTTCATCCGAATTTACAAACTCATGTATTTCTTCAAGCAAATGATACAGTGAATGGAATTGTGTTAGAAGATATATTTGGCGATCAAGATGAAGAAATAGATTTAGAAGGTTTGTGTCTTTTACTTTAACTATACACAAGTTAATTGACATCTCCTTTAATGGTTAATTAACATTTTGAACATGCTCTCTTCTTATTGATTGGAGTTGCCTTATAGGCATCAAACCATATTCACTGTTGGGACATGGATCTCCACTCAATGGAGCAATTTAGATCATACTTCACCACGCTGCTCAACTGCGGAGAGGAGGCAAGTGTTTTCAAGCTGGCCAAAAGCGACTGACTTGGCTTAACATGCCCACTGAAGTGCGGAGGAGCTCGAGATAAATAAACCCATCCATAGATAGGCTAGAGTCGACGTTACTTGCATGATCGTGTATTACCTTTTAGAGTTGCCTCATACATATTATTCATAGTTGTATTTCAAAATAATCCCATTTTCAGTGGTAGCGAATATACTTACCAGTCACATTCTTTACTGCCCAGTGTATATTTAGATGGAGGTTCAAATATGCTTGCCGCAAATACCCATTTGTAAACTCCTGTGAGCATTCTATAGTGGACTGGAAGAGATTCCTGATAGGACAAGTCTGCCATTGTACAACATATTTTTTGCATATAAGTACCTATTTGTTGTTCTTGTATTGATATATTTTTTTTTACAAACAAAGCAACAAACACTACATGTGCTTTATCATAAAGACAATAATAATTGATAATATTTATTGTTTTCAGCTGGGTCTCAACATATCTTGCAGTATAAACCAATAGCAAACTTAGTTAAGAATGGAAAAGTGCAGTTAATTTGACATATTCCAGCTCCCATACAACTAATGATATTCTGGAGGTATATAATTTCAAGATTACTATAATCAATGCTTTAATGTGTGAAAACACTATGTACTACTAATAGCTACTAATATGAAAACTCATGGTGGAAACCTAAGGTCAGTGGTCAGAGGCTTTTATGCTTAGTGGATGCTTTCAAGTGAAATGACACTGATGTATGTAAAAATAAGAGGTGCGTTCCTGTGTCAAAAATAATTGATCATGTTATATTATACAATTTACATTATTGCATGCCGTTTAGACAAATATAATATTTTTACTTCAAATGTTATTTCATTATTAAACATTGTGTTCAGATTTGCCCAAGGATCTAAGTATCTCAAGAGCCAGTCTGGTTCACTCTATCCCAAAGTAAACAAATCAAATCCATTGCTCTACTGTCATGTTAAAGAAGGATAAATCAAACAGTCTACTTTGATATTTGTGAGCTACAATTAATATTATCCTATCAAAGATTCCTTCAGGTTCATAACATCCTCTTCCTAATTTGGTCCACTTCCTAATTGGACCACTTCTTGTATGTTATACTTTCTAATTGGTCGACTCCTAGAACGTCCACTTCCTAAACGAGCCACTATCATCATCACACTTATTTGTCTTGAAAAAAAATTTTTTTTTTTCATTTTCAAACCTGACCTAATTATATCTGCAAAAGTCTCTAGAATAATTTTTATAAGACTATTTAGTTTCACCACAGCATCTGCAATAGAATCTTGCAAGTTAAATTTTACCCACACAATTTGTCACAATAGTTGACAATATTGAATTAAAAATAGGGGCATAGTCTTGTGACATTACAAGATTTTGCCACTATTTTTAATTCAATATGGTGGATGGTACAAAAATGGCAACAATATAATTTCTATATTAATTCCTCTGATATTGGTACCAAATGAAAGGACATGACGAGCGTAACACACTAAAGAAACGTTTTGATATTTTTTAACAACCAATAAAAGCTTGTTTAAAAATATATTTTTGTTTATTCTTCCTCTTGAATATCTTTAGGGTACCGATTTTATATTATATTATTATATGCATGACGACGTCAACCCTTACTCATCCCACTACTGGGATATGATTCTCCCCTCAAACGAAGGGTTTTTAGAGCATACTCCACCACGCTGCTCAAGTGAGGGTGGTTGGCGGAGGCCAGTGTTTTCAAGCCGCCTAAAGGCTACTACTGACTTGGCTTACCGACTGTCATCTAATGACAACTGCCGGGACGAACTTAACAAGCCCTCCGAAGCAAGAAAAGTAATGACCAATAAATTTCCCTAAAAATTCAAACCTTAGGTCAATAAATTACGTCTGAAGAACCATAAAATAATGTCAAGTTGACCTTGGTCTCGCCTTGTTGCGCTGGTAGCTTAACATGCCCTCTGAAGCACGGATGAGCTCTAGACCCATTCATGAGTAGGCTACGGTCGACGTTTCTTAACGTGCTTGTTCGATTAAACTGACATGCGCAACGACTCCATCGAGCTCCTCATTATATTAATAATAATTATCATTATATTAAATTGTATCTATGTAATTATCTATATATACAAATTTTGTTGAATGTCTTTGTATAATTAAAAAGGTTTATCTAGGACTGAAATAAAAGACACCAGAACATCGAACATTTGATGTAATCAACAAGAATTGCAACTTAATCATCGTCATTTCATCACATAAATCTAAGGCACCATTACAGTTACAGTCAATGATGTTATAAATACTATAAATATGGCATACCCATACGAAATTGCGTCAGAAAACGGTTCCCGTCTCCCGTCGTCCGGGAAATCTATGATTATTATCGCTATCCTTATTATCTCTGCGCTTTAATATACTTGCTATCTCTTTCCCGCGTTGAGTACGTAATAGGCGCAATAGCGCCTTTTTTCTTGCAAAAATATGACATTAACCTAAAATACGCGTTAACAATTTAATTTTAAGCGTTAATTATATACAGTAAATAAAGCCCTTATTTACTGTCTCAACATAAATTGTGCATTTTCATAATAAAGAAGACTGTATATTTACTTATTTCAAATATTTTTCGCAAACGTTAGTTTCGTCGGATTGCTTGTACTAATTTCAAAGTAAGACAATTACCTCACTTTTCGGGAGTACGGTTTTTACTTTTCTGGCATATCTGAAGTATATATAACATCACTAATTACAGTACATTACAGTGTATATTTTGTGACTGTCATTTGGAATGCTTATTAACTACACAGGAAATATAAAAATCTGCATATTTTTGTTTTAAATCAAATTTGGCCATTAATTACCTCGAAAAACATTTTGCCTGTAATTTGTTATAAATATTGTAAAATTTTAAGTACCATAATTAAGTATGGAGTCATTGTTAAGTAAAATATTGTATATAATGTATGTATTTTTTTTTTTTTTATATATATTCCTAGCTTCTGCCTATACTAGCTTTACATGTATTATGTACAGTGACGTCAAACAGTTTTTATAAAAAATAGTGTGATAAATAAGATCTAGGTGTATTTGCCTATCTAATAAAAGCAAGTTAAAAAAGCTAGTTGGTAAAAAAAGCTAGCTACATCTTAAGTACACCTTTGTATACCAACCACAAAAAATATTATTAAGTAACAACTAAGTACTTTGGACAAATAAGTACATTATATAAGAAATAGGACCAAACATTCAGACATTTTGTTAAAGACTCCCATAAGAGTCACATAGAATTATGTTAGGTCCATGTAGTAATAATATTTTGGTATTTTGTGACTTACAAGATCTTCCAACATTCATTTAATATTTGGAGACATATTCTTACATACTATCTCACGCTGTAATTTTTCATTACATTTGCTAACAGTACATATTTGCTGCATGTATAATTATTTCTTAATATACTTTGTCTTAAGGCAATACATTTAGAATTCAGCACAAAAGAACAAGAAATAATACAAGCACTTAATAGAAGCGAACACGTTGGCATTGATTTTAAACATTCAGTGAGACCACCAATTTCTAAATGTTTATATATATTTTTTTTATACTACGTCGGGTAGCAGACAAGCATACAGCAAATCTGATGTGAAGCGGTTTCCGTAGCCATATTTAAGCTCGCAACTCTTACAGACAAGATATTAATTACAGCTGTTAAAAGTTTAAGTTTAAGAGTAGTCTGTCAATTGAGCAAAGGTCTTGACTTTGTTTTAAGTCTGAATAACCTTAGAAACTTTATGTGAGCATTGATTTAGCAAATGTAAAACTGTAGGTTTATTCAGGACTTTTTTTATATGGGAGGGGGGCAAACGAGCATGTGGGTCACCTGAGGGAAAGCAATCACCACCGCCCATGGAGATCAACAACACCAAGGGGTCGCCGATCCGTTGCCAGACTATACTCATATCTTGCTTGCTATAGTTGTTGTTTGTATCATCTGTTTCGTGGATTCTGTGGACATCCAATAGGCGTGTTTGCTTCTATTGTATGAGTATTATTTATTAGTCTAATATTAGCAACTAGATTCGAAAGACACGCCGGCGCTGTACCGCGGCGCCGGCTGCGACATTCGCTATGCATTGCTTTGGTCCTCGGCGTCGACGTATTTGATATGCTGGGCGTAAGCCGCGCTGGCGAGGTCGCGCAAGTTCTGTTCGGAGGCAGTTCCAAGTTGCTTCACCATGCGGGTGAAATGTCCCTCTTCATTCTGTAGCAGTTCATGCGGGTGGCCACATTCCACTATTTGCCCTGCTTCCATTACCTATCAGGGGATAAAAAAATATTTAGTGGGTATATTCTCGCAATTAATTAAAATTATAATAATACGAGCTTAAATATAGTAATGTGTATTAATAATACTATAAATCTATAATATATCATTGAAACTAGTAGTGATGGGTAGAGAGATGTTTCTATCCATTTCGTTTTTACCTTTGTCAATTATTACTTTTTTACGTTGAAGGAAAATGGACTCGGTGACACGTCGACCCGAAGAGCCTAGCCTATAATCGCTCATTTTATACTCGGAATGGATTATCGCGCAGGAGAAAGTAATTTATGATGACTCATGAGTCATGACGGGCTCCACTTGGGGACAATATTTACACGGAGATTATGCCTGCTTGAAATGTGCAACATGCAACTCGGGCACTGCCTCTGAGTCTTGCATTTAATATTGAAGCAAGTGATTATAGGAGATAATACTAATTTTATATAATACAGCTTACAATAACTCTGTCAGAATCAGCCACAGTGTGGAGTCGATGGGCTACGGTCACCACGGTGCAGTCGGTGAAATGTTTGCGGATAGATTTCTGTATCAATGCATCAGTACTGAAACAAAATGATATTTTGTGAAGCACTAGTATAATATTTTTATAGAACAAATTTACAATATTTTTAATGTCAATTTATAGACATAGACGTAATTTTAGTAGATTTTTTAAAAGAGCCAAAATTTTTATTTGTATACCATCTACAGGTAGCGTTAAAACCTTACTATGGGAAAGATATTTTTAAATACCTGTATGAGTATTTGAGGTTCTACAACCTGCATTTAAACTTGTCTAGTACATTTAAGATACTAGTGCTCAATTTCTTATTCTGTGTAATAGATAAAAACATTTGTATATATCAAGAGATTATGGTGAAGATAAAGCTTGAGCTTCATAATAAAAATGTAGCAACATAAAAATGAGAGGACGTGGTTCGAGGTCCACTTGGTTGGAACAAAGTTCCTTTCGCTAACGTATGATTACCATGTTGTTAGAATAAGAAACTAAACAGCTACTTATTGTTTCTCGGGCAACTTAAATATAACAAAATATTGCGTACATACGGTCTAAGCGCCTAAGTTGAGGACGATTTAGATCAGATTTTTGGATACAGCAAATTTTACTTCATTCTAATAACTGGAGGTAAAATACCTCTAGCTCAAAGAGTCTCCGTAAAGTCTAAATAATAGCAATATGGTCATTTCTATAGTCGAAAAGTTATATATTTTTCGGTCTACCTCAGTTGCCGAAAGCAAATTATTTGTAGCTTGACGTGCAAAAAATTTATATGGCATGGTCTTACAATATATATATATATATATTAAAATAAGAAATACTATAAATATTACTTGGGATCAACGTTAGCAGTCGCCTCATCCAGCACGAGCAGTCTATTCCGCGCGAGTGCAGCTCTTGCCAAACACAACA
Organism: Hypsopygia costalis; assembly: GCA_937001555.2. Classification (NCBI taxonomy): domain Eukaryota; kingdom Metazoa; phylum Arthropoda; class Insecta; order Lepidoptera; family Pyralidae; genus Hypsopygia; species Hypsopygia costalis. The sequence continues at coordinate 16,014,992 of OW443328.2, read as the reverse complement.
GCTGACGCTGGCCCGCGCTGAAGTTGGAGCCTCCCGACTCCACGGATGACGACAGGGAAGTAACGCTGTTCTTGAGCTCCACCTAGTTTGGGGAATAAAAATAATAATCTTGGATAAACTTGAAGAGTGAAACGACATTGCCATCTTAGCTCTATTGTCTAAAGGCGCGTGTATAAAGAACCCCGTTACCGGCTTACAGGTCGCCTGCATAAATGAAAAAATGGGGTGTGGCTGTGTCATGGAGACGGCCGTGTGTTGTATGTGAATACGTTATATGCACGAAAATTATCTCAAAATGGCAGCGCTTCTCCCTCCCCCGCATGCGATGTTAAATAGTCCTTTTTTAGCGTAATAAATTCTTTGATCGTTCATCTATCCAGTGATGTGATTTAATTTTGGATGTAGAGCATAGATAAATTCATAACTCTATCCCCTGATTTTGTTATCATATTTTTTTTTGGTTTGCCTCCGTATGGTAGCAAATTTAAAGTCACGTCAAAAACAAAGGAAACAACGGTATATTTTACTTCGTACAATTACCATACTGAGAGTCGGGACCCGTAGCCAGCCCATTTATGCACTCACCGAATAACCTAAGTTAAAAGCGATTTCGGGCATTATTATATTTTTCATTTTAAAAATTGGAGTTCATGTAAGTATTCAATTTTATTCAAGGTTCGAAACCGGGTCAAAATAAACCATTTTAATTAGAGCACAAACGATTTATAATATATAGATTTATTACATTGTTCCAAAATGTAAGTAAGCGGAGCATATTTTTAATTTTAAAAACCGATTATGTATCATTTTAAATATAAAAATAAATAAATAAATTGTGCGTTGTATACTTACTTAGAACTTTACCGGGAAAAAAAATTTAAGTCGTGTAATACGGAATAATTAAATATTAATATATTAATGGAAATATGAAGATACTTCGAAGGACAAAGATATCAGTAAATTAATAATAATCGTACCTGCTCTAATGCTTCCCATATATCGGCATCAGAGTATTTGTCGAAAGGATCCATGTTGTACCGCAACGACGCAGAGAAAAGCACCGGCTCTTGAGGAATAATGGAGATCTTTGATCTAAGTTCCTGGAAAATAAAATCGAATATTATGCACAAATCTGCACAATGAGGATTTTTTTGCGGGACAAGATCACGCGTTCCCACCACTTTTTCTTGTGTGGCCAGAATGAATAGCGGCTACCAGCGGAAAAGCAATGAACAGTGAAAAGTTCATTGCAGTTCCGGACTAACTCTGAGGTGGTATAATGTGAAGAAATTTGAAGGAGTAGGAAGTGAAAAGACATATAAATAGGTAAGGCGTTAAAAGCCTAGAGAGCCTAATGGCTAGTCAAGTGAAGCTCAACTGCCGTGTACTTACTATGGATTATTAGATAATTAACAGTATTGGTAATAAAAAAAATGTTAGTTGTTGCCTTAATCCCCAATAATGCATACCTTCAGAGCAATCTCCTTTGTATCAACGTCGTCAATGTAGACGTGGCCCTCGATCGGCGCTAGCCTGAACAGCGCCGATATCAGCGAGGATTTGCCGGCCCCCGTGCGGCCCACCACGCCCACCTGGAGTGACATAGAAGAAATTAAATGCATTTCTCCCATCACCGATTAGTAACGAGATCTTGAGTTTGTTTGTTTGTATTGTAATATACACTATGTACAAATTTAAGCCATTTATTTAAATATCTATTTATATTTTAAAGGTACCTAAGGTTTGTGTGGGATCTCTTTCATCCTTTGAGAGAAATAATTTTGTTTGACAGAGTAATGTGAACATGATTCAGAAGGAAGACTAACTATGAGCGTCAGTTGCTCATTTTTAGGGTTCCGTACCCAAAGCAACCCTATTACTAAGGCTCCGCTGTCCGTCCGTCCGTCCGTCTGTCACCAGACTGTATCTCATGAACGGTGATAGTTAGACAGTTGAAATTTTCACAGATGATGTATTTCTGTTACTGCTATAACAACAAACACTAAAAAATTTAATAAATTACATATTTAAGGGGGCTCCCATACAACAAACGTGATTTTATTAGCTCGTTTTTGCTCGTAATTGCTAACGGCAATAGGTAGACGTTAGAAATACTCACATAATATTTAGTTATATATTCACTTTAAAAAGAAATAAATAAAAATAAAACAAATATTTAAGGGGGGCTCCCATACAAAAAACGTGATTTATTTGCCGTTTTTATAGATAATGGTACGGAACCCGTCGTGCACGAGTCCGACTCGCACTTGACCGGTTTTTCTGTGATTTTTATACTATATGTATGCCCGATGTGAAGCGGTTACCATAGCCATATTAACGCTCACAATATGAAATATCGCTCGCGCGCCTCCACTGCCGCTGCCCACGCAGTAACTCCTTCCTTCCTGGTCACATCACGTCTAAGGCTGGGGAAGACTCCCTACCTCTCTTTCGTCCGAGCCTCTGTCGCTAGTCGGCAGGGTGCACCACGTGCAGGCGAGGAAGGCTTTGGCTCTAAAGATCGTGGTGAGCCACTTACATCCCATTTTATGTACTATTTTCCACCGATTAGCAAATGACTAGCGAAACTACCCAACAGGAAAATCGAATTTGGAGCTTGACAAGACTTGTTTTTTCGATGCTGCTGATGGTCTAAAATTTAAGTTACCAAAATATATGCATGCAGCCTTATTAATCAACAATACATAAATAATAGTCACCTTCCAACCGCTTTCAATGACGACATTCAAATTCTTGAGCACGGGATCTGCGTCTTTATCGTATCTCAGGTAGAGATCTTTAAAGATAAGTCTCGCGCGTTGCGGCCACTGGGCAGGTGGCTGGGGCCCCGCGATGTTCTCTTGCGGGAGAGATGTGAACTGCACGAGGCGTTCCACACTGGTCATCTGCGATACAACCTCAGTAGCTTGCTTCACTCCGTACTGCACCATGTTCACTAGGATCAAACCCTGGCTGAGCGCGAGGCCGACGTTGCCAGATTTAATTAAACCTGCACAAACATTCAGTCTTATTTCAAGGAATAAATGGACGCACACATATGAAGTGTAATAGTGCAGCTTGAGCCAGATGTCAACCTGTTTTGATTAGTCTAAGGTCGTCTCTATCTAATATATAAAATTCTCCTGTTACGGTGTTTGTAATTAAACTCCTCCGAAATGGCTCCACCGTTTTTCGTGAAATTTTGTGTGCATATCGGGTAGGTCTGCGAATCGGACAACATCTATTTTTGATCCCCCTAAATGTTAAGGGTCCACCCCTAATTTTTTTATTTTATTTATTAGGCAATTTTTTTTTTGTTTTTATTTTTTTATGATACAGCATATAAAAATACATACAACTTCAAATTTTCACCCTTCTACTAACAACCCCTAAATTCATATGGCAAAACAACGTTTGCCGGGTAGCTAGTAATCTATATATGTTACGAGTATAAAACAAATTCGCCCGCTGTGTCTGTCTATATGAATGCGATAAACTAAAAAAAAAAAAATTACAATGTGCATACGGTTTTTATCAATGGAAGGATTGATTTATGAGGGAGGTTTAGGTATAATTAATTATTCCAAATTATTGTTTAAGATGTCAACAGCCATCAGGATTATAAATACAATCCTTTTATGAGCACTAGATATGCTGGTAAAAGTGATGCTGTTGGATGTTGTAGACTCACAGATCATCTCCAGATAGATTCTGCATGTAGGGCAGTTTTACAGTAAATCAATGATGAATTTCCTGATGTAATTTAGGGCGCGATCGGCGAATACAGTGTCAACCACACATTAGACCCGTGAACGTATTTACGACTTAAGACTATGGAAGCCCACGTTTAACTGGAACAACAGCAGAAGCATATAACAGGGGTATTTAACTGTCCTATATAAACATGTTCATATTACTGAAACAGCCGAGTTACATTAATCGAGTCCCTCTCCACATCATCCCACTACACTACACTACAGAGATTTCCTAACCAAAGTTAGGAAATCTCTATTACTTATTTATAGCATTATATCACTGTAGAAAATAACTAACATACAGCTTTTATTAGGGTTGTCCGTGGTTTGATTGCATATCAAGTACCTATCTATTTATCTTGAAGTAAATATTATAAAATACAGAAAATACAACTTAAAATGTATAGTATATTACTTATAAGTATAAATTTAAATCAATAAAAAAAATATTACACACACTACCGTGTATTTGGCACACGCACGCATATATACTCTTGTTTATTGTTAAAGTCATAATTTAAACTATTTATAGTAGAATTTCGACCACTGGGCGACCACTAGTACATCATAAATAAACTAAAAGCAAAACTAATGTAATAAACAGCTGCCCGTAGGCATATTCCCAATATACTAGTCCCGTTGCCCCGTATATATTACATAAATATATTACTTAAATAAAAGTGGGGCAACAAAGTCAATGAAAACTATTTCTATTAATTTTAATTCCATAACAATTTCGTATCACTTACCATAGTTATCTAATATTAGGAACAAGTAGGACGCAACGATTACATATAGAGCCGATATGAGACACAGCCAGATTGTAAACGCTGTATTCGTCACGAGGGTCAAATACCTGAAATATAGGAAAGAAAATGCGTTAACAATTTGGAAGAGGTCATTTAATTATCTGCTTTATTCCAAATATTAATAATTTCATCATCATCATTATCAGCCTGTATGGATACCCATAAATTACGTCACACAAATTTGATGTTTTTCGTTAAGCCAAGTGACCAACCCACAGTTGAGCAGCATGGTAGAGTATGCTCTAAACCCCTTCAATTGCGGGGAGTCCAGTATCCCAGCAGTGGGATGAATATGAATGCACAATGATACGAAATATTGAAAAACAGATTACTGATACTCAAAGTGCCTTACGAGCTCTATTAAATATCAACAACGGTTTATAAAATAAACTGAATGTTAAATGATAATAACCATGGGAATTGCAACGGCCGTTGCAACCTAATCGAAACGTCGTCAGGTAATAATAAAGGTATGTAAAGATACCTTACATGAATGATTGCGTTAATTCCTGTGGTTATTATCATTTTAATCATACATCGCGGAAGTTTAAAACATGTTATAGCAAACTGGATCCATCCGAAAATTTGAAGTTTCCATCTACCATACATTTAGTACAGGGTTGCCATTCGTCCGGGTTTCTCCGGAATTCGAGTTTGTTGGGCGGGGTTTCATTTGTAGTTCAGGGTTAAAAATTTAAAAACACTTCCGTGCGCTCCATGCTGCGAATATATACTTGTCACAGAATAAAAAATAGTAGTAGTACCTACCTACTAAAAAAAACCGGACAAGTGCGAGTCGGACTCGCCCACCGAGGGTTCCGTACGTAGTATCATTATAAAATTTGATATTTTTCATTATAAATAAGAAATAATGCGTCGAAAAAATTAAATAAAATATATTTTGCAATGTGTACATCAAGCCCTTTCATATGATACCCCATTTGAACTAGTAGTTTCAGTTTGAAATTTCGACACCCTATAAAAATATAGACCCCCTATTTTTTAAGATCTATTTACAAATGTATAGTTTTGAGATTTATTCCTGTATACAAGTACAGGAATAAATCTCTATAACGATGTTACTTGCCAAATTTCATAGTTCTAGGTCAACGGGAAGTACCCTCTAGGTTTTTATTCCCTTGAGAATGTGTCGAAATATGCGTTTTTTGCTGAATAAACGGCCGTTTTTTTTTTACGTAAACTTAGCAGTTTGATTTTTTTACACCTTCATGGGCCCGTGGACCTGAGTATACAGTTCAAATTTCAGCTTGATACCTCCACGCATTCTCGACATAGAATTTCTTGACAGACAGACGGACAACAAAGTGATCTTATAAGGGTTCCGTTTTTCCTTTTGAGGTACGGAACCCTAAAAACACTGGTGACATGTCCGGGTTTTAAGATTCAAAATCCGGAGTTACCACACTTCTTGTCCTGGTTGCTAGCGTTTAGAGATGGCAACCCTAATTTAGTATAAAGACATGGCATTGCACTCATAGAGTACCTTCTTTGCTACGTACCATGCGGAGGTGTGCACGTCTTGTTTGTCGTCGAAGTGCTGCCGCAACATGTCCTCGGCACGACAGGCGCGCACCGTCGCCAGCCCCGCCATCGTCGCAGACACGTGCGAGAACACCGGGCTACGAGACACGCCCTCCAGTCTGTAACAATAAATAATTTAATTAATTATTTACTTCACTTTCAACTTTGGTTATTACAACACTGGTAGGGTTAAAATATGTATTACTAGCTGACCCGGCAGACATTGTATATGTGGATATTGAATACATATTGGTTTCGCGCAGTCTGTCAAATGACTGAGAATTCTGTCAAACGACACATAGTTTACATTAGAATTAGAAGTTAATATGGATGGTCAGGCAGTTTTCTTAAATTTTCTAATTTTCCGCGCAACTTTCTTATTTTTTTTCTTTCGTAAAAACCTTCTCCTGACAATGTCAAAAACAACATAAAAAGAAATAGCGAAATCGGTCCAGCCGTCAGGTGTGATATTTCAGTTAAATTCGAGTACTTAACTTGGCTGACTTTAGTACTACCGTTACAAATGACTGAAGATATATTTGTATGTATGTATATTGTCTGTGTCTGTATTTGGGAAACCGAAACAACTTAGTATAATTATTAATATTTAATAGTTTACCTTTTAATAGCTTGTGCAGTGTTCAAGTATACAGTTGTCCAAAGTAACATGAGGACGCCGCAGACAACAGTCGTCAGCAACATGTAGGGATTCACTATGGCCACCATCACCAATATTCCCATCATTACCATGAATACCTAGAATATAATTGAAATTATGTAAACAACAAATATACTTAAGCTTCCAAATTACACTTACTTACTTAAGAGTTAGATTTTTTTTTAAACGAGCTCGGTGGTGAAATGTTTAGCAATGCCCGTTTTGACTTTGAGGTCGTGGGTTCGATCACCGCACATGACAAATATCTGTGTGCAGAAAAATGTTTGTGATGGTCTGGGTGTTTTCTATGTAGGTATTATATATATGTACTTATTTACGAAAAAGAAAAAATGTATTTATGTAGGTACATATATCAGTTATCTAGTACCCATAGAACAAACTTTACTTAGTTTGGGCCTAGATGGCGCTGTGTAATATATCAAGGAATTCAATGACTTTAACTTTCGAACTAAACTTATGTAATAAGAGATTTATTTTTTTCTTTGTACATTGTCATGTGATTTGATATGCCGTTACACGATGCAAATTTTACTATTGATCTCATGTTTTTCTTATTTTCTAAAACATGTAAGTAGTAGATTTACCTGAATACTGTCTAAATACATCCTAGGCAATATTTCGTCAACGACACCCATGTCCTTGGAAAATCTGTTCAGGATGCGGCCCGAGGGGTTGGTGTCGAAGAACCGCATGGTGGCAGAGAGTATATTGCTGAACATTTTATTGTGCAGTTTGATGGAACTGCGCATGCACACCCACAAAAACAGTATTGCTCTGAAAACGAAACGTTCCAATGCTTTATGTTGTAAACAGTTGACGAGGAGTCTTAAACGTTTAAACTTTCCTTTAACTCATATTTTATCCCCCTGACATTGCTGCTTTATTTCTTGGCTATAGTTTCTCCTTCGATCTCTCTCATCGCATCGCCCCGATGTTTCTACACTATTATTCATATTAATTATCTAGCCGTGAAAAGTTCGTATTGGAATGTATTCGATGTCAAACACTCACCATTATAAATTATAATTATGTCCGTATCATATAAGAAATAACATATGACAATCTAGCTATAGCTCTATACATCTCTCGCAGCAGGGAGGGAGCGCGTAATTATTGCATGTCCTCCTTGATTCATACACACAAACACAATACAACATATTTTATATGACCATTTATGTAAAACAATACAATCGATTCAATCCCCAATATCCTGCCAAATATATTCCTTTTATAAGGTTTTTTATCTCTCACAAAATTTAATAATCTGTAGGTTGTTTGTTACGTCCCTGTGTGTGAGTACTTACTGTCACAAGCATACAAGCCTACAGTAACAAATCTACAGTAATTACTTACCATTATGTGTATTGAATGCTCGTTGCATAGCCGATTATGTTACTCGATGCATAGTCAATTATTATAAATAATATTTTTTGTCAAATAAAAATGTCCTTAGAATTTTTATATTCCCGTGAGCGAGTGAGTCACCAGACGTGAAGAAATACCTACAGCGTTAGCAACGGAGGTGACAGCCCTCGAATTTTTGTAATGGAAATGCCTAAGTTACGGTAATCGCTTAACACCAGGCGGGCTGTATATTTATTTGATACACGGCGTGATGTGAATAAAAATTCTTACCTGCCAGTAGTGAAGACTATGCAACCAAGTATACCAAGAGTCCAAATGTAAATATAGAAATTATGATAGCTTGAGTCTAGGGTGGCGATTCTTTCTTCGGGTGCTGGAGACGTTGGGCCCTCGTCGGAAATAGTGGGAACTGTCCATGCCGGAGTATCCGCTGCCGTGGTCAGCAATGTCTCATTAAAGACTGACGTAGGATCACTGCTGACATTTGCAACGTTGCTGTACGGTTTTGCTGAATAATATGCATCTACGTTGTTCATCCTGAAAATGATTTTGTTGACTGAAAATGAGTTATACAAATTATGACTATGTTGGCCTGCACTGAACAACAGGGCTGAGATCACTCTGTAATCCCAGCAACGTTCTCTGAAGGTGGGCCAAAATTCATACATCACATCTTATATAATATGTAATGTTGTACTTTTGTATGTGAAGTTGAAATAAATATATTTCTATTTGATACCTACTTTTAAGGCTGAAACTGCGTAAAGCGACTGCCCGTCGCGGCTCTACGCGCGTGAGTGCTCGCGTGACGGCATTTTAACGTGTTAACGAGTACCAAAATATTCGAATACCAATAATAGACGACTAGACCCTTGACTATAAACGAACGAACAACTCTGCGATACCCTCGCGGGCTCCGTCGCGAGAAGTAGGGACCCGTTGCGCGGACGCGAGACCCATCTCCCCGCGACCATAGTAAAAATAGAGATAATCTATTTATACTATGCCGCGACGGACGACCGCGTAGGGTCCCCGTGGCGGTCTACTTTTGTATAGAATCGCACGATCCGTCTTCTGTGTCACGCAGCTTCAGCCCTTACATCCCGATTGTAACAAGTTAAAAATACGCAGGTCGAAGCTATATGAAACTTATTAAATAAAGTTACCAGTGCGTCAGCCAGAGATCGCTGGCAGAGGTGACGACCTGCGCGAGGATGATGGAGAAGACTGTGAACAGCAGTAGCGCCCAGCCGCCTCCCGCGCGGAAATACGCCGTGTACACCGCGCCCGGCACGCGACCTGATCGATAACAAATTTGGGCTTTTGAGATTGTTGACTGTATGAACAGTAAATTATGTATGTATGGAATCTATTAAAATAAGTAGCTACCTAACACAAAACAACTTTGAAAAAACTCGATTACATTTTTAAAACTGTTACGAATTATTAGGTAAAGATTAAAATATATAATAACAAGTTAAGTTAATTAAAAAAATAAACAATAATATAATTCCACACAAGCAAAGCCGCAGGCAAAAACTAATATATCAAATATATATAAGTATATTTGAAATCAGGTCATCGAGACCTTTATTTTGATACTCATATCGAAATACATTTAAAAGAAAAAAAAAATACTCCAATGACAATTTTGCGGCTCATAGCCGCCATATAGATTTTTTTATATTTGATATAGTCACTCGCGTGATTAAGACGAATCTAACGACACCTCTTATGTTGAAATCTGTCAAACGGTTTAGGCTGTAGAGAGTGCCAAATAATAAGACATACCTACATACATACATACATACGCTCGAAAAACATAACCCTCCTTCGGCAGTCGGGTAAAACACTTAGAACAAGTGACGTCATTATGTTCTTAGTCAGTACATTTTTGATACAAAATCACCGTTTTAACAGGTGATAAAAGTAGCTTGACAGATCAACATCCTTCATTCTATATAGCATGAGCTAAAAGGGAGACCCTTGCTGAACGTATGAAACTGCTGATTCACGCGATGTCACTACTGGACTTTTCCTAATCGTTCTTCATGGCAATGCCTTGTACACTGTACTGCTTCTAGTATAAAATGTTCACGCGTAGTGCTACGAATGATACGTATTAACCTACATTGTTTGGCATGGTCATGCCGAAAAGTACCTAATAAACTAACAAGCGAGAGGGCTCTGCCTGCAATGGATCTAATAATGGCTAGGTTATCACTAAAACGTGCTGCTACAGGACAGGAAAGAGACTTTGGAATGAGAATGACTGAACGTGAAGATTTTTTTTATGAAACGTGAATAGGTATATTCACTGAATATTTATTTTATTTACTGTGTGTGTTCACACTGGGACACAAGATTTATAGATCTACAAAATCTTGTGTCACAGTGTTTGTGATCGCAGTCCTTCGAACCGGTTCGAGCGATTTTATGATTACTTTTATGGTATATTTTTTAGGGATGAGAATAGGTCTTGTAAGTATAATTTATATGGCAGAACAAAGTTTGCCGGTTTAGCTAGTTACCTAAAGTACTTCCATGATACCTAATATAAATCCCAGAAACATACCTGTTCCAGACAACTCTGCCGTTTCCTCAGGTTCTTCTTTATCAGCAATCGCAGGTTCCGGGTTCACTGCGCTACCGGCACTGGTGTGTGACTGCATATTAAAAGAGCTAATATTAGGAATATGAGTAGTTGAATTGAAACGAAAATATATACTTTATTTATTATTGGGCCTTTGCTTACATGTACTTATTCCATTATTTAAAAATACTTATTTTTTAAATTCTGTAATATCATGTAATGTACTAAGGTTCTGTAATCTCATAAGGATTAAAATTTGATTGTAAAATTTATAGAAATCATAAATTATTAAACCTATTTAGGGTGAGGCCAAACGAGCGTAATTTTGTGAGTTGTGAGTCGCGTAATTAACGCCGGTTTCATATAAATATACAGTGACGACGTAAAATGAATTCGTCATTTGTATGAAACCGACGCGAATTACGCGACTCATAATAACTCACAAATTTACGCTCTTTTGGCCTCACCCTTAGAGAGCTTTGTCAATGCCGCCGTATTACATTTTTATTTATATCTTCGTTTCGTCTGATATACAGAGCTTGCCGTTAGCCTATAAAGATGAGTGATACAAAAAGTGTTCGTAGACAACTTGTAATTAATTTCCAATCGTCACTATCAGGTGGAAGAAAAGAAAGATATACGAGTATTGCTAGGGACCATCGGAAGAGGGGATGTTTACCTGTATTGAGATGCTGCGCTGCCGAAGCGAGACCGGGCGGGTGGCCGCTCGCTCGTCTGGCTGTTCTTCCTCTTCGAGCAACTCCGCGAATAATGGCGACCGGGACACTTCCTCAAAAGTGCCCACAGTTTCTACCTCACCCTGTTGTAACATATAAATTTTATATTCTACTATATGAGGGACACCGTATATGCTACGCGGCGTTATCACAAACGGCTCTATCGATTTTGATTAAAAATATACAATATATTATTCCTTTCCCTATCTTTTATTTTATATATACCTAAGTTAATCCAAACCGTCCAGCAGTGAAAAAGGATCAAACGTCCATAAGTCTATTCATATTCAAAAACTTTCAAATTTATAATATTAACTAAAAAAATTCGGTTATCTAAAGTCAGACTTCCCTTCTCAGAGAGCATAAAATGGAGAAGACGTAGTTAGGAGACGTAAGAATTTTTATTGTCGAGTGTACGTTTCGGTCGGTCGGGACTAGGGTTGCCAACTATACTGTTAAAAACAGTATTATACTGTTTTTCACTATATTATACTTTTTACTGTTGAACAAAAATAAAGTATACAAAATACTGTTTTCAGCATCGAAATACTTAACACTAATGTTAGACTTAGAGATCACACATTTTTTTTTAAAATGAGCTCCTCGTTCGTTTTAATTTTAGTTATAATTGTGGTGAGGCATATGAAGTTTAAAAGACTATATTAATAAGTTGTGCAAGAAGCTCTTAAAAATATGTATTTAAAACATTAAATAAATAAAATACTGTTCATTTTTCTAAAATACTGTTTAATATTCTTCTCAGACCTCAATATACTGTATTTCTTGTAAAAAAAAGTTGGCAACCCTAGTCGGGACGTACACTCGGCAATAAAAATTCTTTAACTGTCGCGCCGGAAGAAATGCTATATTAAACTGTCGATACAAATTGGCTTTTGTGCACTAAGTAGTAGGTAGTATTATTTAGTTTGGAACACTCACATTGTGCAGTATGATAACTTTATCTGCGGTTTTGAGGTGGTGCAACTGATGCGTCACCAAGATGCGTGTGGCATGCCGCAGCAGACCAGTCACGCATTCCGATACTAGGTGCTTGCCCACGTGGGTGTCCACCGCCGACAACGGATCGTCCAGGAGGTAGATATCCGCCTGTAATATGTAATTTAAGTTCCATCGATTATTCATTCGAGTCTCCACCTACTATTACGGTATTCTGTGACAATACCACAATTACAGAATTAGAAATAGTACCTACTTACTACTAATACGCTATGTATAGTTACAAGTTATTCAGTAACGCCTATTTAGGTGGCAAACACTGTACACTTAGAACGGAATTAGTATATGTTATCTAAAAGACTTTCTTAAATTAACCTTTTATAACATTTTTGAAATAAGGGATTTCTTACAGTTAACCTTTGCCTTTGAGTTTTTGAAACGTATCCGTGAAATAGAGGTGTAGAGAACGCTACTAATTGGAAACTTGTTGGTAGCGAAACTCACTGATCTAGTCGTGCTTCTGTACACCGAAGATTAATATAATACACTGATTATGCAACATTATTTGACTAGCAAGCCCTCTGACAAGTCGAGGAAAGCAATATAACCGTAATCCAATGGACAGATTGCACCAACAACGGTCAATAAAACTTTTCTGTTCAATGGAAGGAAGTTTTGTAGTCGTCTCAATGACTAAAAAAAACGCAAAAAGTTTTTCGTTCATCTCATCTTCTTTCCTATGATTACGAAGATGGATGTAAATTTTTAATCCAAAAGTGCCTAATTTACTGTCTAAAATAGTCTAAATAACACCATAAGAAACATTGACGTTTTCTCGAACAAATAATCGTTTTCTCGAAGACAGTACAAAATGAAATAAAAATCCTAATTCATTAGTAGTAGAAACCCTGGCCACAAAATGTGGGCTACTTACATATTAGTGTTCAGAGTGTTCTTTAAGGTTTTGCTGCATTATTAATTTTGAGACCAAAATTCTCAACTCATTTGGCATTCGGATTAAAGTAAGACCGAATTAAATTAAGAGCGAAGTAGAACCTTTTTTTAAAATTTCACAGTTGATACAATAGGAAAATTTATAACATTTTTGTTGTAAATAAATTAATGTTCCTAAAGTGTGTGTACATGTAGGTGATGTGTATAAATTGTTTTTCTAAATATGTCTATGCGTTCTCCATTCCATTCATAATTCCACTATAACTTTTTATTTCGAAGTCTGTGGCTATCATAATTCATTCATAACTTTAGAATTATTCATATCTGGTCGCATTCTCTGTTTATAATATTATTATAAAATATTTGGTAATAGTATTTAGTATATTAATTTAGATAAAAAATCTATTAAAATGCTAATTTAGAAAAACAAACATTAAAAAGCTTAGGTAAATAGATATTATAGGCGCTTGTTTGCATTTCCTGTTGGAGAAATACTGCATTAATATCTACTCATCTACATTCTCAACAATATTTTTGATAAGATAAGCGATAAATATAATTTAAATTTATTTTAACAAGCTAAGTTTATAAGTGTATGTAAATAAATAAAATCATAACTAATATAGTTAACTGCTGAGGATCTTAACGTATGTTCTCTCATACTATAGACTCTAGATAACATTTTGTTTAACCGGCAAATAATGATGCGATAGGGAGTTATATTCTTGTTATCTAACCATGATTGAGCAAAAGTATAATACCTAGTTGTAAAGCAATTCACCCCGTCTCATTATGATGAGTGTATATACGAGTATATAATGATCTCGAGTAAACAAAAGTAATTAGTGACATATATAGTTCATGTTATGTGTGTTTCACAACGATGTCTATGTATTTCATAAGATGCGTGGCATTATAGAGCACGTATATGTAGGTATATTTATCAATTAACTACTATATAAATATTATTGTATTGTTAATTCTACACAGTCATGTTGCAGTATCCTTTCAGATGCTCTAACTAAGGCAATGATTGACTAGAAGACATCCCTTACACGGATAAGTCCGCCCTTGTATAGATTGTATCTATTACTGTTATTGTAAATAAAATAAAAATTGCCCTCTGTAATGTATGTACAATGTGTATAAAATGTTTTTCTGAAAAAGTATTTAATGAATTAATTATAACAGAAACAACTCGATTACGATTTTATTATATGAAAAGAAAAAGAAAATGCAATTTTCTTTCTCGCGAATTTCTGAAAGGACAAAAGTAAACAAGACATATAATTGATACCTAGTTAAAAATAGTAAGACAATTATTCTACTCTCACCACCTATTTCGAATTTGCGATCCTTGCAGTGGAGACCATGAGACCATGGTCGTCCGAAACGAAAAGTTTTTCAACATGATTGGTCCTTGCCTCGAGTGACCCCAGAGCTGACGGCTACTTTGCCCAAGCTTGTAGCTAGCCATACAGAGAGGCAATGCTGCCAGCGTCTTGTACATCACCACAGGTGATGAGCTAGAGTCTAGCTGCTAGACGATAGCTATAGAGCTAGATTTTGTGAATATGTGTATTTATAATAGTTGTATATACGTATAATATTAGTTAGCTTACAAAAAAAAATTACAGAAAAAAGACAAAAATAGAGAGAAATACTTAGATAGATTGTTAACTAAAGGTACGGACCCCGAGGTCTGTAGCTATGGTAATTATTAACAATAAAAAAATTGCTTAGGTTTATTATGTATAAACCTTTTCATACATATAATTGAATAAATAGAAAGAAATAGTGAGACCCGCTTGATTCCTGCCAGAAAATGGATCATCTCAGCATAACGACTGCAATGCTTTTTCAGATGGTTTTTTTAAGTCATAGTAGAGATTTCACCTATTATATGTATAGCTGAGACTTACCTGCCTGTAGCAGGCCCGTGCCAGACCGATGCGTGCCCGTTGTCCGCCGCTGAGACCAGCTCCTCGCTCGCCCACCACAGTCGCATCACCGGAAGGTAGCAGCTCAAAGTCGCGCAGTAGAGCACACGCACTCACCACCTATTAGGTACATATTATGTACTCTTATAAACACTAGCTGACCCGGTAAACGTTGGTGTACCATAAAAATTGTTTCTAATGATAGGAACACATTAATCACCTACCGGTTTTAAATCTAGTTTACAACTTATTCTTATACTTGCTAAATATGTATATATAACAAAAATTCCAAGGAGTATGACCACAAGTTTGTGGTCGTACTCCTCCGTCGTTTTATAAAATTTATATATCTCGTTTATTATCTCTGTGAACCAAACATATTATTTTACTTAAAAACTAAGTAGGTACCACAGTAGTAGGTACGTTTTAAATCTTAAACCAATATGCACTTGCCTATTTGGGTTAATCTCAAAACGACTGTAATTGTGAGTGGATTTACCAGGATTTACTTTTGTTGTAATTTTTATTACCTGATTACCACCAACTTTAATTGTCAGGTGTCTTTTTAGTTACTTTTTCAAAATCTTGATAGTATTTCTATAATATTAATAATTTAAAGTACAATGTAAAATTTTCCGTTTATACAGAGTTTTTGACTCAAAACTTTGCAATTTATAAGTGTATTTTTTTGCTACGACGAGTAAATAGATAGGGGTAATTTTTCGTCATACCGCACGGGTGGAAAACAAGCATACGACCCGCCTGATGGATAGCAGTTCTCGTAGCGTGTGGACGCTGGCAACACCAGCCAGAGGCATCACTCACGCGTTGCCGACCCTGCAGAAACCCCTTAACGTCCTTGAAAAATCCCATACTGTAGTCTCCTGAGAAAACCATGCCAGAGCGTCCATTCCACAACCTGACAGCTCGAAGTAAAAATCTTCTCTGGAACCGTACAGTACGCGCCCATCATTTAGGTTCCAACGTGTGACGTGAATTTCCTGCCTACGAATTTACGAGCGATGTGATTAGACGTAGGAAGTTTATCGAATGAAATTAATAAACCTCATTTGTTTATCACTAGAAATCGTTTATTAATTAAATAATGATTGACATAATGTTTGTTCTAATATTTTATAAAGATAAGAAATTTGAAATGAACCTCGATGTCGGCAACAGGCCAACAGCCTCGACCATATTTTTATCTACAAACATTTGTGGTCTCAACTTTCACACGACATAATTTGATGGACTATTCTCGAGTTGTAAACCAAATCGTTCCGTGTGGAGCGCAGTTGCCGTTAAATCCACAAAAATGTGTGTATAAGTCTAAAATGGAAGAATATTGGGTGGTATTGGCCTGAGACATTGGGAAGAAATTGAATTGGGCAACTATGTCGTGTCGTTTGACAGAATTTTCAGTCATTTGACAGATTGCGCGAAACCAATTCGAATTCAATATTCATTATTAAGAAGACATAACAACGTCTGTCGGATCAGCTAGTAGATAGATATAAATATAATAAAATTATTCCTTTTGAATAACAATGACGAGCTCTGTCGAATGGCTAACAATTGCCGCTTTGACTACGAGATCGCGGGTTCGATTCTCGCACAAGACAAATATCTGTGTGCATGAACATGTCTGTTTGTCTTGGTCTGTGTATGTTCTATTATGTATTTACAAAAAGAAATGTATTTTAGTATATTCTATCAGTTATCTAATACCCATAGGTACCTACAAGCTTTGCTTAGTTTGGAACTAGGTGGTGGTAGTAATTTGTCCAGAAATATTTATTTATTTATTTATATCTCTTATAGCAAAGTTAGTTCATTGGGTTTGTATCAGTAATGAGAACTATAACTAGTCAAAGTGTATTTAAAGGTTAAAAAATCAATATGGAACAAAGCTCCCAACCCGTCAGTCAGCTGACAGACTTACCTTCTTATATCGTACGGGATCATAAGGCTGTCCGAAGAGAATGTTCTGTCGGACTGGAGCTGCAAATAGCCAGGGTTCCTGACTGGCGTATGAGATTCGCGCGTCGCCAAGTGACACCGTGCCATGAGCCGGCATCAACTCGCCCAGGATGAGTTGCAGCAGCGAAGACTAAGGTAAAACATTTGCACATTTAGAAAATTTTGTAGAAAGTTCATGCTTTTGCATGACCATTCCAAGTGTATGGTCGTGGCGAATGGTGACCGAAGAGCTGGCAGATTCCCTGCATAACGTTCCCGCCAGCATCTACGGTACAATGCCTTTGTAGATATATCTAAAATTAAAATAAACTATATATAAAAAATAAAATAAACTAGATAATTATAATTATCTAGTTTATTTTATTTTTATTTTAAATATCCCTTTAAATTGGAATTATTTTCGTTTAGATTTCGTTGTTGTACTTATTTGTACTCGTAATATCTGCCACAAGCAGGGGGCATTCAAAGAATTTATCTCTTTTAACGACTGAAAATCCAGGTTTGTAAGTAGGGACTTTGAACATCGATAGCCGTACCTAGTAACTGTGCCTAGCGCGAGCGCTTTTTTTATACTACATCGGGTGACAGACAAGCATGCGGCCCGACTGATGTGAACCGGTTACCGTACTCATATTAACGCTCGCAATATGGAAGATTGCTCGCGCGCCACCACCCTTGCTCCCAACAGTCCCAACGCAGCGACTCTTTCCATTCTGATAACCTCATTCACAAGTAGCAAGTAGCAACACAACAACCCTCAAGGGAATTGTTATTTGGCTGCGGTACTTCCCCAGTCGGGCAGCTTAGAAATACGCTGTACCTCTCTTTTGTCAGAGCCTCTTTCGCTAGTCGGCAGGGTGCACCAAGTGCAGGCGCGACATTGCCCGCGGGACGTCGTCATAACTAAACAATTAGGTATTATTGATAACTCCGTTTCTCCGCTTCATCTCGGCGTATATCAAGACAAAACATGCATCAGAATGGCAAGTCTCGTAATTAAAATGTTATCAAAATTCAGCCTCGATGTCACAGATGTCAAATTTGGTATTCTCTAATCACAATACGAAACTTATTTAAGTGGCATTATCGAAATATGAATAAAAATAAAAATAAATACTAAGAATGATATTTTGCCAATTAGCCTAGTCAACGAATAATTTGTGGATGGAAAAGTCGAAAGCAGAATTTTTGACTTAAGAACTTTGTTTGGACTAGTTAGGAGATAAACATACTAAAAGTCCTTACCCCTCCGAGGTGAGCCCGAGGGGGGGGGGGGGGGGGATCACAAAGAAGGTCCCGTTTTTTGTTTTTTTGCTTACTTCTCGAAAACGGTGCTTCGTACGAAATTTTGTTATACAACATCACAAAAGCTAATTAAATTCTCTACAACTTTGTCTTTTGCACTTTGTATCTATCTCCTATCATTGCCAAGCTATAAGCTTCTATTTATTTATTTATTTATTCGTTCAATTGCTTGCTATACTAACAGTTTGACCCAAAGCGTACAGCAAGCCACAGTACAATTACATTCATACACAATAATAATCATCATAACAACATTAAATTCATTAATACCTACACATTACATTAATTATAATAATTCAAATAATTAATAAATAATAATAAGATTTATGGAATAAATATAATAATAACACATTTTTAATTCAAATAATATTATTCATAACATTAAATTCATTAAATACCTACACATTACATTAATTATAATAATTCAAATAATAAAAATACATTTTTACGAATTGATTAACATTGAGACGAAATATATCCAGATCAGAATACTGAGCAATCATAGCGTTGAACTCTATGATTGCTCAAAGTCATCGATTCTAAAAGTCATCGATTTTCAAAAATGTGTTCTACACTCTTTTCTGACATATATTTGTTTTCAGCTGCGGCCGTAGATTTCAAGATTCATAACTAACTAAAAAAATATTCCTCCTATCCATGAATAAATGGATTACTTAACCACTCGCCTCCTCTTTGGGCATGACGGGCCTGGTTGTGGGTCCTTAGCTTTTGCCTCTTCTTTCTCTTCATCGGTCAAATCATTATCATATGATGGAAAGTAGACTACTCCTCCTGCTTCATCATCCCCATCGTCGTCGTCATCGTCGTTGTCCTCCAACATGAGAATGCTATTTGTGCAGCTTCCGTTGCAATTGTGGCAAATGGTAGAGCACAGCATGGAAGCCTTCCTACACTACAATCAGTAGTGCACCGGCAAAATATCAGCTTCACTATTTCTTCCGGTGCAGCTGGTTCTTTGGTTTGAACCAAAAGATTGCTTTCATTCCGTTTCCATCCCCATAGTTCAGGAGAAACATCTTGTCTATCTTGTCCGAGTTTTGACGTCAAATTTGGGTTTTGATGATCTTATAGTATGAACTGTGGAGGGCCAAGCCCAGCGGACGGAACACGTTTTGTCAGATCAGCTTTGATGCTATCGGGTTTAGTGTAGTCTTTTCGACAAGATATGTGAACCCTCAGCGACTTCAAATCCTTAAGTTGGGAGCTCTTTTGATCATTTCTGAGGTTACTGGCAGAAATTAGAGAATTTATGCCTTTTTCACTGACCTTGGAAACATTTTCACCACCTTCTTCCAGCAGTTCATCACAAACGAAACACGTGTCTGTCATCTTTAAAAAGTGCGTATGTGCGAAATATTTTGTGACTACTTCCCTGCGTTACCGGGTGCACAGTCACAATACTCGATAGGTCACGAACGAAACAACAACATAACCCCGAAGGCATCTTGATAGATATTATTGGGAGTTTTAGCCAGTTTAAAACTGTTTCCGCCTTCACCGCGTGGAGGTACTTCCAGCTTATGTTATTTTTATTTATTGTGTAGGTGTCTTTAATACTGTGGGTGCTCATCCATAC
Organism: Hypsopygia costalis; assembly: GCA_937001555.2. Classification (NCBI taxonomy): domain Eukaryota; kingdom Metazoa; phylum Arthropoda; class Insecta; order Lepidoptera; family Pyralidae; genus Hypsopygia; species Hypsopygia costalis. The sequence continues at coordinate 15,994,779 of OW443328.2, read as the reverse complement.
GAAATAAGAATGAATTTGGTAAATTTGTACTGCTACAATGTGCTCCAGAGAAAAACAAAACACTTTTGAAAATCGTCCACTTTTAGAAGCTCATAGCTTGGCAATGATAGTAGATAGATACAAAGTGCAAAAGACAAAGTTGTAGAGAATTTAATTAGCTTTTATAATGTAGTATAACAAAGTTTCGTACGAAGCACCGTTTTCGAGAAGTAAGCAAAAAACCAAAAAACGGGACCTTCTTTGTGCTCCCCCCCTCGGGCTCACCTCGGAGGGGTAAGGACTTTTAGTATGTTTATCTCCTAACTAGTCCAAACAAAGTCCCTAAGTCAAAATTTCTGCTTTCGACTTTTCCATCCACCCTCCCCATTCATTTACCAAACTAAATAATAAGAATTGATAATAATTAATTAACGACATCAAGTGGGTATATAATTTTAGTCAATTCACAATCTCTATTCGGTCAACTTTAGTTCTGCGATAGTATTTTTTTTTTACGAGAATTGGCCTTCAGGTTATACGTTCTAGGTTTCCAGCAATACAACTGTGAAAACGGCTTGGAAACAAGTAGATCCCTCCTGAAAGAAAAGGGCCTGGCTGATGATACTTCGTCCTCATTAGTCCACGCTACGACACTGCTAACCTTGAATATAAGAGTGTAAGGGGTTCATCTACATCTTTGAACCAAAACCAACTTCACCTGCGCGTGGTGCACCCTGCTGACAGACAAACGAAACTCTGATGACAAGAAAAGTACCATAGCGTATTATGTAAGCTGCCCGACCGGGGAAGGACCTCCACCTCACAGAATACTGCAGCCAAATAACAATTCCCTTGAATGTTGTGTTCCTGCGAGTGAGTGAGGTCACCAGAAACGTAGGAGTTGCTGCGCTGGCAACGGGTTGGCGGCGCGCAAGCGATATTTCAAGTTGTGAGCGTTAGTATGGATACGGTAACCGCTTCACATCAGGCGGGCGGTATGCTTGTCAGCCACCCGAGGTAGTATAAAAAAATATAGATCGACGGCCCCTACATAAGACATCGAAAGTCACTGTGGGGACACAGGTCTCCCCTCAATCGAACGGGTTTAAAGCCTACTCCACCATGCTGCCGAACTGCGGTTTGGCGGAGCCTTTTTAGGTACATTACGGTAATTACAGTATATGACAATAGTATAGCGTTAGAATATGACACTTTAATTACAAAACGTACATTAACCGTGCCACATCTAATAATAATTTAGGGCTTAACGCCGCTGGTAACTTCGAAGAAACCGCAGCACTCCTGTCGACACCCCTGAATCAATCACACCGGTATTGCCCCCGGTCGATTTCCTGGCATTTCGGGGGCTTGTCACCGCCTGTCGCAAGTAACGATCGATAACGGTAGTTATGGCAAGCATCCGTCCCTCTACTGTAATAGTAATAGACCATTGCCAAGTCCACCCAAAACTCATTTCGATCGCCCATATAATTTCAAACACATTGTGCAATAGTATCAATGCTTGCTGAGACCTGCTCATGGATATATTGTTCCATTGATAAATCCTGGAGCGATGCACGGTGGGTATAGAACATTACATTAACATTCTCGCGTTAGATCCATATCCCCGCACACGCCTACCAAATGACCGGGCTTGACCCGTAATTAAAAAGAGATACATATCCATTTAAGCAATTTGATAACGTTATACACATTTATATGTATATATGGAAGTTTTTTGGAACATAGAGTTTATGTTTTGATTATTTACGTGGGGGCCGTCGAGATATGCAAACAAATATATAATCTTATGAGATTACTCTAGCTTTGCGCCATCATTGGCCCATTTCTATCATTGTTAATTTATCTTAACAAGCGGTAACAAATAGGCGTTTACTAGTGTGTCCACACGACGCGCTACTTTAATTGACGATTGACGACACTTAGCCATAGCTGTCTCGCACATTGATAACTGATGTTGTTTGTTACTCATACATAATATTTTAATACATTAGGTAACATCATGTTTTAAATGTTTTTTTTCCTATTTGACATAACTGCGTCACAGTACCTACCTTACATGTATATTTACAGTTTGGTCACGTGGCTCCGAAGTGGATTTTCTGGTATTGTCTTACCGCGACTTTTATTGTTAAAACTTTGTATTGTACGTATTTGACCCTTTGATTAGCAACCAATTTCAACAAACGTGTACGTTATATACGTCGTATATAACGTACACGTTTGTTGAAATTGGTTGCTAATCAAAGGGTCAAACTCTTTGTAAGATCTTTGTTTTCATGAGCTGAGCAACTTTGTTTATAAGGGATCAGCATGCCGAGGAAATGTTATGGGCGCTACAAAATTTGCTCCGATAATAATAACAATTAGTCAACATAGTACCTATTGTTGTTGTTTTAGATCCAACTGAGTACCTACTCGGAAAGGACAAACATAATTACAGTTACCTAATGCCTCACTGACATTTATGGTCTATGAAATACTTCACATAAATCATCAGTATCATTGACTTACTAGAATTTTAAGAGTTTTTTCTGTGTGTCTACATTAGCAGAGTGAGTCATTTCCCATTTCAAAAACCTATTGAGCGACATTAACAAATACAAAAACCTTGTAAGGGAGGGCAAGTTCCAGAATAAAAAAAAACATAGCATGAGCATTAGTTATTACTCTGTTGACTTTGTAATTGTATCATTATTTTTTGGTATCAATGGGTAGTAAGTAGTGTTATTATAACTTTAAATCCAACCGCGATAGAAATATGGATGTTTTTACATTACGAGCGGCTTAAAATGCAAAGAATTTGGGTGTACGAAAACGCATATCCAAAAATTTGGCTCTTACTAGGTTTTAGTTTGGGACAGCCGATATTTTGTAATGAATGTTATTGTTTACTTACCTTGCCGGAGCCAACGAGTCCAGCGACGCCGATGAATTCCCCGGGCGATGCGGTTATCGTGATGTTCCTCAACGTGCACACTATCGGGTCTTCCTGCCAGCTGGCGGTCACTCCAGATATAGATAACGTAGTATTTTTTGTTTTCGATTTCTCACTATCTTTTTCTATAACGTTATTCGAGTCATTATTCTTTGATTTCAGATCATTAGTTGGCAGTTTTGCTTCAAAATACTTCGCCGTTTTTATCTCGTCTAAAAATAGAAATTCCTGTAAAGACATTATTCATCAAAATCAACGTAATAACTATTAACTATTTTTAAGTTAAACAAAAAGGTAATAACAGGTTATTTATGAGGTGACGAATAACCATTGTTTTGAAGTTGTAAATGCTTTGTTAGATGATGCATAATTTACACTGAACATAGTTTTATCCTCTTCTATTTATTGAAGATTTTTTGAATTGAGTTTACTTTTCCAAATCTTCTAATGATGCTTGACGAATGCCACCTAAGAGTTTCAAATTATTTAAAACCAGCTTTTATAATATTTTTCGGTCTAACGCCAATTAAGAGAAATAAAGTTGTTATAGATGATATAATTATAGGCTTTGGGGTGTAAGTGACTCGCCACGATCTTTACAGCCCATGCCAACCTCGCCTGCACGTGGAGCATCCTGCCTACTAGCGAAAGAGGCTCTAGAAAAAATAGAGAAAGGGCACAGTGTATTTGTAAGTTGTACGGCTGGGCAAGTAAGTACCTCCACCTCACAGAACACTGCAGCCAAATAACAATTGAGGATTAATGTGTTCCTGCGAGTGAATGAGATCACCAGTAAGGAAAGAGCGGCGGCGGCGCGTGAGAGATATTTCATGTTGCGAGTCCTATGGCTACGACAACCGCTTCACATCAGGCGTATGTTTGTCACCCGACGTAGTATAAAAAAAGGCTCGCGTTATTTTTCTCGTGGATCTTTAGATATCAAATCTCTCTTCGATAGAAAAATGTATACTCCTCTGGCTACCAAACTGCGTGGAAACAGAGGCCAGGATTTTCAAACATCGCGTGCAGTCGTGCACGAATACTTCACACACACAAGCCTGGGCCCCGGAAGCCGATTACCCCCGGGTTTTTTGATACCAAAAATTGGTCTTAGGTTAAAGTTATTGACAAACATCTTCAGCTTAGTCAGTAGTGCTCTAGGGTTTCTACCAGCCGAGCTAAATATAATTACCGACAAAGTAAGCAATTGTTTCATTTTCGCATTCAAAAAATCCGACGGTTATCGGCTTCAGCTTCTGCGGTCGGGCCCCTGGATTGAACTGCGAATCCAGATGGAGATCGAGATAATTAAACCAATCTCAACCTAGGCAACAGTTCTGTGTGTTCAATTAAACCTATACTAATAATTGGAGTATGTTTCTCATGTAAATTATCTTACCTCTAACCGTCTGATTGAAACTTTAGTTTCCGCAAGAAAAGCCAAAGCCAACGGGACGAATATGTTGCAAGCGAGCTGCAGTAAATTGAAGTACTGCACGAGCGAGAAGGTGATGCCAGAGTGGATGCGTCCTCCGATGAGGACGAACGTGATTATTGTCGCGTACAGAATAAACCGTTCGGTAAATACGGTCAGCGCAGTAGAGAATCCCTTGATCATTGATGTTCGCAAGATGAAGTTCACTTCCAACCTGTATAACACATTTTGTTTGTTCTTTAATGTAATAACAATAGGTATGTAACATTTGGGGTGTAAGTGGTTTATCAAGATGTTTGAACGAAAGCCAAATTCACCTGCACGTGGTGCACCCTGCTGACTGACAAACGAGGCTCTTGCGAAAAGAGAGGTATGGTATAGCGTATTTGTTAAGCTGCCTGACTGGGGAAGTACTTACCACCGCCTCACAGAACTCCGCTGCCAAATAACAATTCCCTTGAGGGTTGTTGTGTTCCTGCGAGTGAGTGAGGTCACCAGAAAGAAAAGGAGGAGTATAGGCAACGGATCGGTGGTGTTTGCCTTCCATCAGGTGACCCGTTTTCCCCCCTCTTATATAAAAAAAATGCAATTCTTAAAAATATAGAGTAATACATAGAGAGACTTATCCCTAATTGAGATCTCTACCAGTCAACATTACAGTCATTGAAAGGAGCGCAATGAAGGCGAATAAATACATGTACTTAGTACATATTTTGCAGCCAAACTGTTCCTTTTGACGTAATCAGGCTGCTATCCATTCGATATATGGTACGGCCATAATGACGAATGGAAAGTGGACGCTTCAGTCTGCGCTGGTGGGGCTACCTATGAGGTGTAGGTGAGTCAACACCATAATCTGACAGAGTCAAATTCAATCGTACACGTGATACACCCGCCAAGAGAACGCGGCTCTGACAGAAGAACGGCACAGTAACTGCTCACCAACAGAGGAGACTAAAGTCGAAAGTTGATCAAAAACATACCTATATATCAACGCGGGCGCGTGTTCAAACTTCATATGTATGTAAGTAAGTAAGCAGTAGTAAACTTATGTAAATAAGCAGTGAAAATACCGCATTACCTCGGAGGTTATGGCCTTATGGGCCAGCCTAGGCGTGATTGTACTGTACTTGTTATACTGTGATATGGTACAATAGTTAGAGGCCTATAATCATCCATGGCACATAATTACGGTGTACCCTAATGAAATGGTCTCTTCAATACACTTATTCGTAGTACTACGAACATTGTACATACATTGTCTCTGTTTGTGTTTGCAGTAGGTACTCCACCAACAATCAAAGCCGAGCGAAAGAGACTGTGGCAAAAAAGAGGTAGATATTATAAGCTGCCTGATTGGGGAAGTACCTCTACCTCACAAAATACCGCAGCCAAATAACAAATTCCTTGTGGGTTGTTGTGTTCTTGCGAGTGAGTGAGGTCACCAGAAAGGGAGGACATGTGGCGGTATGCGAGCGATATTTCACGTTGCGAGCGTTGATATGGCTACGGTAACAGCTTCACAAAAAAAATCTTATCTTTTGTTCTCTTTTTCCTTTTAACTACCTAATATAAATGTACATACGAGTACATAACTAGTTAGTTATCATAAAGATAATATATAAAGATATGTATCCAGATCAAAGTAGTATGTTTGCAGTAGCCACAGAAACATCTGATTGAAATCTTTTTTAAAAAATTGCTGAAATCATTCGCCATCAATCAATCAATACATTTGCATACGGTGCGAACACTATTAAAGATAACACTGATTAGATAAGGCTGCTACTACTAGACATGACATCTAGTTGACATTTCTCTGTGGAGGCGCCATCTCACGCTCACGGGCTCATTTTATAAATGACTAGCTACCGGACAAACGTTGTCCTTCCTAACAGTGAATATTGAATTTGATTTGATTTCGCGCAATCTGTCACATGACTAACAGTTCTGTCACGCGATAGAAAAGTTAATAGGGATGTCCAGTTTTCTTAACTTTTCAAATTTTTCACTCAACTTTTTTATTATTATTTTCACAAGAACCTTCGCCTGACATTAACAAATAAATGTTTAATACTGGTCGCCCGCGAATGCATATGTGAACACTTTGCAAACTGTAATTTCCTTTTGGAGAGAAATTAGGTTACTTATGTCCCTAGTTGGATCAAATACAATAAGCAAAATTTCATTAAGACCGGTTAAGTTTAAATGCATCATAATGCCATATCACCGTGCATGACATGGGATTTTATATACACCTACTAACAGATATATTCTATGATATGATTTTATGATGGTTCAGTAAATTAAATATAGTAAGCACAGGATACGAGACCAGAGGGGAAATATGGGAAAATCTAAAAAACAAAAACATTGTTATGTTAGGCAGAACGTACTTTCGTAGTTTGTCGACAAGTTTCTCGAAGGGTATCTCCCACGCGTACATTTTGATCACCTGTACGCCGTTCACTAACTCGCTCATCACTTTCACCCTCTCGTCTGTACGCTTTGCTATTTTGCCTCGGAAAGCGCCTTGGCGTTTACTCAAGTAAGCTGAAAAATCAATACATTATATGTCTATAACAAAAAAATATTTGTTAAAGATAGTGAAAAATAATAGGTCTATGAGTTGAATCTAAAAAAATATTTTCGACTTATACGTAGAACAGAGTCCGATGTGGTCATGGAACAAAAACGAGTTAAACTAGCGAACTAGATAAGAAATATGAATTCTTCAGACATACCTTTTTAGAATTTTCTCATCTTATTTATCTTCCGATATTTAGAAATAAATAACGTTAAGTAAATCTAACATTAGCTATCAATAAAAACGCACGTAAGTGAACTACCAATAATACACATCGAACTCTATTCTACGGATGAGTCGCATTGTCCATGTCAGGCACATTTTTTTTATTAATTACGTACGTAGTAGTAAGAAATCTCTTGTGAAATTTTTCCTGAAGACTAAATCATGAGGTTTTATAAGATACGTTGAACCTTTCATTTTTATTTCAAATTTTATTTCTACACGGTCGGTAACGCGTGAGCTATGACTTTGGTATTGCAAGCCTCCATAGGCTACGAGACATGATTATCACCAGGGAGGTGCTGTCTTTTTAATTTATAATTACTTTCAACATAAAGACAATAAAGTAGTTTCACATAATTTATTCTATATTTAAAGTGTAACATAGGAAAATATTTACGCAAAAAAAGTAAAAAAAAAAAACAGTTTTACTACTACCGTGTGTTACAAATGACTTACCTTGAAGTAAGACAGTTTGCAGAAAGGTGACGGCGAGTCCCGCCAGCGTGGCCCAAGCGACATGTTGCCAGACCAAGAAAGCGACCACGGGCACGGCGATAGGCATCACCCACAGGTAGTTGAGGAACAGCACTACCAGGTCGAACCGGCTCACGTCGTTTGACATCAGATTGACTACATGGCCGGGCTCTGTTTTACTCAACCCGGCACGGTTAAGTTTTAGTATCTAAAAATAAAACATACGGTTAGTCCAGGGTACTACTTGACATAGGTTTAACAAGAACTCTAATTTGGCTTCTTAATTTCAGTCAAACTAAAGATTACCCGCATGTAGAGCAGCTTATGGTTATCTCCAGGCTCCTTTTTTTCTGGTTGGGGTCCTGTCCCGACCAATATTATCAATAAATATTGTAGAGAGGCAAAATTTACAAGGCATATCTGAATAAATCTAGATGGTTTCTATTCATTTTGCTTGATTTTATAATAATAGGGTACAGATAAAAAAAACGGATACACGTTGATGTCTTTTATAAGTCCATGGCCTTGAAATAATTAAACCTATCAAACGGATCGATCACACCACCTGTGGACTCCCCTTGGTCGGTTCGTTGGTGACTTCGAACTAATACTAAATATAGAACAAATGGTCGGTATTCACCGGTTGTAAACGGTGAATTTACTTATTCTAATATTGTTTTGACTGCATATTCCTACAATATGTAAATCATATTAGTGTAGGAGAATGGGAATGAATAGTAGAAGAGAGAGTTACGGAAAGGGTGAGTGGAAGAAAGTTAAAAAAAATCTTGAAAGAAAATATTGATAACGAATGACAGGAAGAGGAGGAAAAAAGAGAAGACAAGATGAAACACGCAGGTTATCTACATAACGGTTACTCGTGGCGATGGTATTGGAAATAGAAAATTTGCTTGATGTGGCGCCATTAAGTAATTACATCCAGCTTGATAGTTGATACTATCTTGAGATTTCTAAATCATAATATATTTCTATTAACTAAACACACGTATTTTAAAGAACAGCTATGATCGAAGAAGCAATGAAGTAATTAAATAAAAGTTCAAATTTGGCGCAATAATAATATATGCTATATTGTTCCAAATTAAATACGGTAGAAACGGTAAAATATATATAAGCCATCTTTAGTTAATGAAATTGTCAGGCTATTGTAATTTTTTTTGTATAAATGAATAGGTACTATGCATGCAATACTCTAACATCGACTTGCATGTACGATTTGAGGTTTAAACACATAATTCTGTGGCACTGATCAAACGAGGATCTTTTAAAAAACATAATACAAATATCACTTACCTTCCTATAGATTAGTGAACAGCTAGCTATCCTTACTCTCATCCCTATACAACTTTGGGCCAACGACACGTGATTTAAGAGTAAAGCTGTACCAACACTTAAAAAATTCATCAAAAAATTATATATGTGTGCGTTCCTGTAAGTTTCATCCGTTCTGGGTCCAGCGAAATAGTCAATGAATAGTCCCAAAGTATACGGTATCATAGGCCTGCAAGAATATAATTACATATTTAAATAAACTTCAGCTATAAACAATACATACAATTCAACTACAAAACTAAAGTACCGAAAATTAAATAATACTAAAATAAATGTAAATAGTTTGGCCTCGTTTCCAAGATGCTAACAGCATTAACTCGCTGGATGGCTAAACTGATCCTTTGGACGAGGAATGTGCCAGATCTTGGGTCACCAATTACGTCGACCAATCTTTTTCCTAATTCTCTTATAAAGGTTTTTGAGCTGGAATCCCATAGACCAAGGGTTTCGACCCCGAATAGAACATGACTATTCGGGGCCGATAACACATTTCTTCATTTTAAGTATAATACATATTAGATGATGTCCTTGCGCAGAGAATTAGAATCGCTATCCAGCGAGGTAATGCTGCCAGTCTTCTGACACTGCCGACAGGCAACAATCTGAGGATTTTTTTTTATTTGTAAGTAAATTTTTGTTGATTTTTTATCATGTTTCTTTTTCTTTTCTTTGTATATAAAATATATTGGTTTTTAGACTAAATTTAGTTTAATGTAGTTTTCTTTATAAATAACTAGCTTTTGCCCGCGACTTCGTACGCGTAGATGTATAAATTTCATTCATACCCAGGGGTTCCACCCACTTAGGGGTTGAATATCGAAAAATCGTGAAATACGTGTTTACTTATTTTCTTTTAGGACTACATTTACATGGTTCGAAGCTGAAATACCCATCTAATACTTTTTCCCCATACAAAGTTTAATACCCCTTTAAAAACCCCATAAGAGAATTTTAGAAAATATTAAATTAGAGTGTTATTGAATTATATCAAAGAGCAATATCACGAAATTCCAAACAGATCTGATCACAAACAAAAAAAGTTACATACAAACGTTGATACCCCTTTTTACCCCCTAAGGGGGTGAATTTCGCAAAATCCCTTCTTATAACATCACAAAATGAAGCCAGGGTCCAAATGTCACGCACATTAGCTTCAGTAGTTTTGCCTCTGCGTTGATGAATCAGTCAGTCAGGACATGTTATTTTATATAATAGATTAGATAGTTACAATATCAAGGAGCGGCATTTTTTGTGTTTGAACTTTTTAAACTAGAAAAACGTTTTTTTTATACAAAAGGTGGCAAACAAACATACGACCTGCCTAATCCTATGGACGTTCGCAACAATAAACATATACGATAATTTGAGCTAATTTTCGAAGCAATTCATTTCTGCATCAATTATTTTGTCATTGAAAAAATTTAGATGTGTTGCTTTTAATGTGTTTATTGCCACACTATTTGTTGCTATAAGCTGTGTGTGTATATTTGAATGGATTATGAATTAGCATAACAAATACTTATAACTGTGTACAGTATTAAGTATACTATTGTTTATAATCTTGGTGTGGCATGTGCATAAAGTAAGCAAACAGCGGGATTGGCAACAATCTCAGTTACCTCGCAAGTTTATCTAAGGTACGATAACTACGATAATCGCTATAGGGCGCGTTTCCACTGTAGCGGAACTGGGCGGATATGAACTCTATTTACAATAGGCTAGATTACATTTTTTTTTTATTTGTTATGTTAAAGTTGTCAGATGTATATATAATATAACTATACTTAGGTGAAATTTTGGACTTCCCCGAATTACGTCACATCTAGGTATTTTGTATATATTAAAACCTAATTTAATTAAAATGATCGATCATTTGGCCGGCAGACTAGAATAGAATCACTCCGTTTCTTCCCGTGGATGTCGTACAAGGCGACTAAGGGAAGTACATTATCAAATAACGATCAGGCCTCCCCAACCCGTTTGGCCAGCGTGGGGAGTGTAGGCCAAATCCTCCTTCCGTCTAGGACGGACGAGAGAGGGTCATGCTCCTGTAGTGGAGACTAAAATGGACCTGATGATGATGATGATCGATCATTAATGATCGAAAATTAAAACAGACATTTATACGACAGTTGTTTTAAATATTGCTTTTTTGTAGCTACTGCCGTAACAAAAGTTATAGTATTTTTACTGTTTGTCGTTAAAAAATATTAACATTGGGAATGTTACAATTTTTTTAATAATTGAAATTATTATTCTTTCAAAATTGACTTTTCCACCAAACTTTCAATCGATCATAAAACAAGTCGGACATTAGTTATATATAGTTAGCCATATTTAGTTTTTAATTTAATTGTATATTTTTAATTATTGGTAAGTAATTCATTGACTTTGAATTTTAAATAAATATACATTAGTTATTAAAATTTTAAGATCGCAGATCGTTGTAGTTTTGTATATTTTAGTATACCTACTGATATATTTTGTTTATATAATTTTATCAACTAGTTGTAGGTACTCAGCTTACAACATCGCCGCTCAGCTCGTCTTCAGTGAAAACGAAGTCTCTCATAATAGGCCACATGCTTATTTACCGATGGATGGATGGAGCAAATATTAAAAAATATTATGAACACCTTACCAAAGACCGATGAAGAGAATTCCAACTAAAATACCACAAATCATATACTCTAGCCAAAATGAGCTTATGATTGCTTTGGATAGCGATGGTTTATATTCCTTGGACTCTTTTGCTTTGGCTAATTCTTCCTCCCAGGCCTCCTCAAGGCGGTCGGCGAGGTGGCCTGATTTGTCCACTTTCCGCGTTTGCCATAAATCTTCTAGTGATAGACTCTGCTTGTATCCTCTTCGAAATAAGCTGAAGCTCCATCTACGGCACAAATATAAAATTATTACGAGAAAAAATCAAACGGCATATTTGTCTTTTTATGCATGCATTGAATTTGCGTATTTCCTAGAACAATGAACTAGTTTCCTTATTAATTAGCATTATGTATAATTTAAGTTCTGCGTTATTGCAACAATAGCACAATATAAATATGAAAAGTAGTAACTATTTGATTCGCCATAGTTATGGTATAATTTGCAAGAAGAAAATGACATTTATATCATTTACTAGCGACTCGCCTCGGCTTCGCCCATGTGATTTTTTCCCCCTTTTTGCAAGATTTTTCATTGATGCTCCGCTCCTATCGTAGCGTAACGTTTAGCTTATAGCTTTCTTTGGTGAATTTGCTATCGAACATTAATCATTTTTTTTTTCAATTTGTAATAATAATAATTCCTGAGATTAGCGCATTCAACCAAACAAACAAACTCTTCAGCTTTATAATATAAGTATAGATTATAGATAGAAGTACAAAGTGTTCTCGTCGGCAACAGTTCACTGGCAACAGCGAAGAAAACTGGTGCAACAATTATTGTTCTACAATAAAATTTACTATTAATGACAACAACCTTTCAGTCAGTTTGATTGTACTTATTATTTAAGTTGATTGAACCTAGTAGCTTGCTCATACATTTTGTTTGTAAAGACCTCTCATTAAACAAACATTTTTGGCTTAGACGCAAACTTTTCTTCTCTCTTATTTGTTCCAGATCAGCAGTATATAACATGTGGGTTAATTGTTATGTTGCGATAACAATTCATATACATAAGAAGTAATTTTATTTGCATCTAAGCTAAAAATGTTTATATAGGTAATGAGAGATCCCTCCAAATATAACGTACCTATGAGCATGCTGCTGGGATCAATCACCTTCACAACTAACAAAAGCTTCGTTGTCATCATCATTATCCGCCTGTATCTACCCACTGCAGGATATATATAAGCTGTCCTCAATGCTCTCCACCATATGCGATCCTACGCTTTTGCATACAACCGCTACCAGCCACTTTTTGAGGTTGTAGGTATATCCAGAGAGAGGGCGCCCTATGCTGCGACGAGGACATTCCTCCCCCATCTGATTGCCAAATGTAGCCAACAAACCCACTGCCACTTCAGCTTACAGACTCTGAGAGCTGTGTCGATCACTTTGGTTCTCCGTTGTTCTTCTGTTGTTGAATAAAAGCTTGTTTCAATAAAAATCTTTTTTGGTCGTTCTTATTTAATTTATTATCAAATCTAGTGCATGTTTCGGTTTGATACGCCGCCGCCGCACCGTAGAATTATTAGTGATAATTTATGAAGTATACCTTATACAGGTCGACGAAGTCGCAGATGGCCACTTACAATAAAATAAAAAAAACAATTGTAGGTACCATATCAATTCAATCTATTGTGCCAATAAAGAGTGTAGCCGACATCACTATTGCAGAAAGAGAGTGACAGTGAAAGAATTCTAAAAAAAATCTAATTGTAGTGACTAGGCGTGTTTAAAAAAACGTGGCACCCATTTGTTGCATCTTGAATGTCTGTGGTTGCATCACTATTATTAATATTGTGTAAACTCGTAATGATTACTTACAATATTGCTTCATCTTAATCTCTAATCTTCAAAAATCTCTATCTTATCTTATAAAATTTTTCAGTCACTGCATTATCTACATAAATTCAGTCAAACATAAGTTCAGGCTCTTTGTAAATATTGTTGTATATTTTATTCCACACAATCGACCGAGACTGTGTCTGTTTCAAATAAATACATAAACAAAAATAAAATTTACTTGCTTTTATATTAGTTGTTAATAAAAAAAGAACCTAAAAATTTACTTACTGCGTAAATTTTCGTTCATCATCGTTTTCAATCATATCAGAGAGAGAAAAAGAAATAAGTACTACTAGTATCCTATCATAGACGTTATCCTCCATATTGGTTTAAAATGGCGGCATTTAAGTAATCGTTAATTATCACGAGAACCAAACGAGTGCGACGAATTTCACCTCAATCGGATACTGGGAAGTGGGTCAAACTTAACTTGCAAAATTTGATTACAGACACCGCGGTGAAACCAAATAAAGCTTCTAAAAAGCGCGTCATCATCATCATGTCAACCAAAAGACGTCCACTGTCGTATGCAGGTCTCCTCCTAGACTACCACATCGATCTTTCTATCTTCGATTTTCGTCTATCGGGTAAGCCATGTACGGTACTACGGTATCATCGTTCGCAAGCAACATTACGTCTAAAAATTTTATTTAAAGTATTTTGAATGTATGTTTGTAGACAAAGGTCTAAAAACTTTCTTTAAAGTATTTTGAATGTATGTTTGTAGAGAAAGGTCTAAAAACTTTATTAAAGTATTTTGGATGATAAGATCTTTCATCAAATTTTTTGCACATTGCCCATCCGAGTTGAATTCGACGAGAGACATATTTTGGGCAAACTGGAATGTTTGCCCTTGGTAGAGCTACCGAGAACAGAGTTCCCAACTTGTGACTAGGCTAGGTACAACATCGATATAATGTTCAGTTTGTCCATCCGTCGTAAGGCCCACCGAGCATTGCGCTACGTTCGTATATGAGCCCTACCGCCTAACCCGATTACCTGCGTGCAGGTAGCAGTTACTAGTGAATTCAAAGCAAACTGTTCTTTATTCCATACGCTTATTTAATTAAACAATAGGTGACCTATTTAATTTATATTAATTCTTAAAATGTTAGTCACTATCATCTCATCCCATATTCATGGGATACGGGCCTACCCTCAAAGTTGCTAAGCGCAAATCTTGAGAACAGCTCAACCAATTCTGCTAATTTTTATTTTCATATTTTTATTAAAGTATAAGAAAGGTTCTATGGAGAGAAAAGATTTAAAAATTGCGAGGAAAATAAAATACCACTTTCTACTCGTGCGAAGCTGGGACGGGCAGCTAGCTGACCCGGCGAACTTCGTACCGCCTACGATACTAACGTCACTCAATTGTTTTGCCTTCCCGGAACCTCTCCACTAACACTTGAACTTTATGTAATGGTATTAAAGTTCAAAATTACTTAAAGTATTATCACGAATCGTTTGTATGAGAGTATAGAAAAATGTTGTTTTTTGACTTTATCAGGCAATTTTTCAAACTTTTCTCTGCTTATGAACAATCCTCGTACTTCAAGGAATATTCCAAAAAAAGAATTAGCGAAATCGGTTCAGCTGTTCTCGAGAATTGCACTTAGCAACACATTCAGCGATTCATTTTTATATTATAGATGAGGGGGGCAAACGAGCATGTGGGCCCACCCGATGGAAAGCAATTACAACCCCACCGCCCATGGAGATCAGCACCAAGGGGTCGCCGATCCGTTACCCGCCCTTTAAGAGAAATATAGACTCTGTTCTTGAAAGCTCCCATTTCGTAATTGTTCAAAATCACCGATAGGGGAAGTTGAGATCCTAAGATGATCATCACCAAGAAGATCATAAGATGTTCTCCTTGGTGATGATTTAGATTTGAGATAGATAAAAGGAGAGCGCCCGGACGCAGGTGCCCTATCTGCTTGAGATTGAGACTAGGCGGATTTCCAGACGAAAATACATGAGAGATCCGTTAAGTAAATAGAGACCCGTTATGTACCTAAGTAAATAGCTCATTTATTACATTACAGTATGCTGTTTCAAGTGACTTTTAACAATGTGAGCGGCAACAAAACAAATAATAACAAGTACCTGATTAAAGCATGGTGAATGACGAGGAACATATTTTCATAAAACAGAAACCATTGAAATCTTGCAATTAGTTTTGTTATTGTTGTTATTATTATAACTTCTACACTTTGCTACGTTTTACAATCTTGAACGAACTCTACTTGTGGTCTGTACTCTATATAGGAACAGCCCATAAATTAATCACATAAATCTTGAAACACAATGAAAGGATACGTTGATCATAAAACATAATTTTATCACTCTTGCTCGAAAAGGGCGAATTTATTGCTGAAAATCCCGTAGGAAAAATGGATTTTGCTGCGAACGTGATCAAAGTAACTTTTTATTAATAATTTTACGGCCGGCAGATACCAGTCCGTTAGAGCCCAACAATTGTACTTCATTTCAGCACTAGGTAAACGAAAATTTAGCATACATTTGGATATTTTCTTTTGCTATTACAGAAATATCTTCTCTTTCGTTGCAGATTCACACATTTTTTCTAAAAAAAAACCTAGTAAATACGTACGTAACCAAATAATCTAGGTAGGTATATAGAAAAAAGATTTTTTCACGATTTTCGCTCTATGATTATAATTTTTTCTTTATTTGTTTTTATTAACAGTTTTATGACCGCTGGCTCGTAAAACTGTACCCCGTATGCCAATACTTTAGTGCGTTATGTCCATGGACCATGTTATATTAGGTATGTCGCACATTCACACTACCATTATAATAACACATGTCACTCGCAGTGACAAATATAAAATAATAAATAAAAAAATATAATCAATACTTACGTTAGGAAGACTTTGGTGAAAATATTGGCCTTTTCATGAGGATTCGTTTGTTTTAATACCACTTTAGAGTCCATGTTTACATCCGAATGGTGAACAACAGTAAATCTATCAGTTGGAGAGCCGCAAACACTGCCCTATATAACGGTCACTGGAAACAATCAATAGATATTGAGTGATAACCCAACCGCCGCGCTGGCTGTTACTGTTTGATACTCTACAACATCGAATTATAAAGAAAACGATAATGTATTATTGGATGAAATAGGCTCATAAAAGTCTGATCTGCCAAGGAAACATCTGGAAGGTGTAGGCAGGTGTACAAAAAAAGTATTTTGTATTTTTGATTTTAACACCTAACCTAAACTAGTCGCTATTTCATCTCTAATGATTTATTTTTCAAATAAATTTCAATATCTCAATAACAACGTATTTTTTACATAATACGCAACACGATTTTCCCACGCATCGTAGATCCACAAAAGATGCAGGAGTTGTATTGTACTGGGTATGAGAAAGGATCACAAGACTCTATCGGGATTCTCTGATCTTTAAGAATGATTTGATTGTGTTGACCGATAGACTTCTCGCACAAATTGAAACTTTATAGAGTTACATTGAAACATTACAGAAATCTAAACAACAAGGCACTTGTTATTTTAGATTTCTGTGGTTATCGGTGAGGCCTTATATTTGATTCGCATACTGACCTATGTCACAGAGGATTTTTACCGTGGACTATCAAGTTGTAGTATATAATTAACTCCCAAAGAGGTTTTCTCCAAAGCTAGAGATTATTCAAATAGTAGTAATTAAAGGGTCGGCAACGCCCGAGTGTCCTGTGCCCATCCATAGACTGTCTTCTATCGGGCTGATGCCTTATCTATTTTTCTTGTAACCCGCCGATACGACAATACTTACATGTTGAATATTATTCTGTGTGTCATTCTAAATTAAATTACATAGTACGATTTTGTTACATTGAGGTGAAATAAATGTATCAAATTTAATGCCAATAAACTGTTTTGTAGTTCGGAATATAATTAATTTGTAAAACATGCTTGTTATTTTAACGCATGCATGCATGCCCAGAAGATAACACTATTATATGGAGAGTGGATTGAAAAGAAGCATTAGGGCATCTGCTGCTTTAAAACTGTTATAGTTTCAGGATATTGAATGAAATTATAATTTAAAAATTACTTATTTGGAAAAAAATAATTTAGATGTAGGTACACAGAAAACCGGCTTCTTACGGGTGCCAAGTAACATACATATATACGTCTTTACTTTAATATGCATGTATTATAACATAAAAACATTCCTCTTGAATCTCTCTATTGATGGAACCCGCATTAAAAACATTTGCGTAGTTTAAAAGATCTAAGCGTACAGACAGCGGGAAGCGATTTTGTTTATACATACTATGTAGTAGAGATAAAGTCATAACAACAAAATTATTATGTTAATTATATTAAACGTATATGGCTCTATTTACACCGGAATGGAATAGAAGCGACGTTTTGCAACACATGGCATAATGAACTTTATGTCAATTGCATAATATGAAAACTCAAATTAATGCTATCAACTCAATAATGAGGAAAGTTTATTGAGGGTTATTTTATCCAACCTCACTAGGTATTTGTTTATTTTAACATATCAGTAATATGGTTAAAGTTAATTATTTTGGATGGAAAGTTAACAGAGAACACAACTAAATTAAGAGTTAATTTTAACGAGCCTGAATTAAGAACATATTATTATTATGTTAATTAACAGTTTCCTTAATGTGTTATTTTTTGTGCATTAAGTTATAACTCATTAAAATTATATAACACTTAACCCCACTTCTACTAAGTATATAGAGATAGATATATTTAAACATTTTCATAAAGTCGACGGCTGGCGTCTCCGTATCGATAGACACGAATCAGCCAGTCAGATTTGCATACCTAAGAGATTAGGAGATTCATACGAGGGGAGGCCAATAAGTTCGCGGAATGGAGGGGTTGATGGGGATAAATTTACCCGTCCAGGTAGGCACTAGTTAAGCACCTCATTAAGAGTATATATACCAAGTTTGAACCTAATCGTGTCATTAACTTTTGAGTTATCGACCTGCAAACAACTAAATCGGGAAGAAGTCAGCCAGTATGGAGAAAATTGAACACCGTGCCGTTATTAAGTTTCTTACCAAGCAAGGAAAATCCGCTCAGACGATTTTTCAAGAGCTGTTAGCGGTTTACGCGGACTCTGCCCCTGGTAAAACCATGGTTTACAAGTGGCATGGTCTTTTCAAACAAGGAAGGGAGTCCATTGAAGACGACCCCCGCTCCGGACGGCCAATTGAGGCCACCACACCGGAAATCGTCGAAAAAGTAGAAAAACTTGTATTGGAAGATGCCCGACTGAAGAAGAAGCAACTTGCAGCAATGGTTGGAGTATCCGAATCAAGTATTTTAAATATCCTACATCATCATCTTGGGATGACTAAAGTCAGTGCAAGATGGGTTCCGAGAATGCTCACGCCACTTCAAAAACGCGAGCGTGTCGAGTGCTCTCACCAGTTTCTGGAGCTCTGTGGAGAGAGAAAGGAAGAAGTTATGGCCCGGATTGTTACTGGAGATGAAACCTGGGTTCACCACTATGAACCTGAGTCGAAGCAAGAGTCGATGCAGTGGCATAAAAAAGGCACACCTCCTCCAAAGAAGTTCAAAGTGTCACAATCGGCCGGAAAGATCATGGCGACTATCTTTTGGGATACAGAAGGTATTTTACTGATCGATTATAAAGAACGTGGTGCGACTATAACGGGACAGTACTACGCTTCTTTACTGGAAAGATTGAAAGAAGCCATTAAGAAAAAAAGAAGAGGAAAACTGTCAAAAGGTGTGCTCCTTTTGCACGACAATGCACCCGTCCACACGTGCCATGTTGCGACGGCTGCCATTCACCGATGCGGCTTTGAACAATTAAACCACCCACCATACAGTCCAGACTTGGCCCCCAGTGACTATTATTTATTTCCAAAAATGAAGAAAGAGCTGCGTGGAAAGAAATTTGACGACGATGATGAAGTCAAGTCGGCAATTTCGGCCTATTTTGACACCAAAGACAAATCATTTTTTTTCGATGGTATAAACAAGCTATTTGAGAGATCCGAAAAATGTATTAGGGTTAAAGGAGAATATATTGAAAAGGAAAAATAATTTGGTGTTTAATTTCAACCTCCTTCTCTCTCATTCCGCGAACTTATTGACCTCCCCTCGTACACTTCCAGGTTGCGCTCTCGGCAGAACAGATTTTCTTGAGCCCGTTTTACATTTGTAAAAAAAATACGAATGAATAATGCATTCGATGATGTACTTTTGATACAACTATAACATACAGTGCCATCACTTTATCTGTGAACTGGGAAAATAATAACTATTCCTTTTTCGAATAATTTTACTTCTAATTTGATAACATTACTCATAATAAACCTAGTTCTTATTATACAAAGACATCCATTTTTAAATTTATGTTAAATCTCTTTCTTCTCAGCGACTGGCGCCGCATCCAATACACAGATTTGTGGCTCTGTTCTTATTAGTAAATAGCCAATAATTACATTAATTATATAATTATGTACAGCCTAATATTTGCCGCAATAAAGGTTGTCAATATTTTGAAAAATAAAAATAGATAATAAATAAAAATATATCAGGCACCAGTGAGTCTTTGCTCCTTCTCCAATTCTGCCCTTGCCCACGGATAAGCATCATTGCTGCAATATTTGCGACACTATGCAGAAGGCACGAATCCATTCAATTCGTGCCTTCTGCGTAGTGTCACAAATCTTGCTCCAATGATTACGGTCCCCGTAATAAATTGACGATTAGGACCAGCGTTAGATTTATTTCACATCAAAGCGGGATTTTAAACTATTGAAAGTAAGAAAGCGGGACACGTTTGAAAAAAGCGGGAATATAAAAATATACATATTTATTAGGTAGAGTTTTTTTTATACAATAAAATGGATAAGTGTGGCATCTCACTTGAATCTAAAAAAGCGCGGGTTTAGCGGGCCGTTCCTCCAAAATCGAGACGTCTGACAACGCGGGTTAATTCAGGATTAGGAAAAATCGTAGATCGCCGGACCTCCGTGTTCCGTTTTTTTTTTTTTCATATTGTGTAATATAAACATACTTTTTTATACTGATGGAAAGCCGTTACCATAGCCTATTAACGCTTATGAACACCAGAGGCATCACACACGCGTTGTCGACTCTGTAAAACCCTCTTCACCATTCACGCCCTTTTTGAACCTATGATATGAGAAAACCTCGACAGGTTGTTAATTCTGATATATAGATACCTCAGGCTCAGAACGCTTATAGATATATTTGCATTGTCTTGAAAGATATAGATTACGTCGATAGGATGTTTTGGTTTTGAGACAATAATAATATGTTAATGAGTCCACTCTATTGATACTAGCTTGACCTTCTGAGTCTTTTGTCACACGTATTATCTAAAACTTCAATGATTCGAGACAGCCGTGGTTTTTAGGCAACGCATAAACGCCTGTTTACGTATGGACGCTTGAAACGTGGTGTTTCAAGCGTCCATAGGCTACAATAAACAATTTATCAGCAAGAGTCGCCTTCTTATTCGAAAAAATAAAATGTTTACCTACAATCAAAATTTAAAGTATTAATGTTATAACGTTAAGAATGGCCAAATTCGCATAAACTTTATTCTTTTTTTTTTAAAGGCAGGTTTGTTTTTATACCATTTATATGTTCGGAATTCTGAAAGCCCTGAGCAGAGCTTCTCACCCACTGCGGCAACAAATAAAAAATCACCGTTTAGTATACTCGTTTCGGTATTTCTGGCGAAAGAGAGATGGTACTTAGGCCATGTCTGAAGCCGATTACATCGGTTTTTTTTATTACATTAATTGGTCTTATGTTAAAGTTATTAACAAACATCTTTATCTGTAGAGCTCTGGGATTTCTAGCAGCTGAGCTAAACATTAGGAAAAAATTAAAAGCAACAATCTAAGCAGTAGTTTCATTTTAGCATTCAGAAATTCCAGCATCGGCGGTAGGACCCCTGACTCGGGAAGTAATTCCGCCTCACAGAAAACCCCAACCAGATAACGATACTCTAGTAGATTGTTGTGTTCTTGCGAGTGAACGAGGTAAGGCGATGTTGGATTTGCAGTAGGGGTGCCAGCGCGCGAGCAAAACTCCTTGTATTATATATTTAAGCTTCGGTAACCGCTTTAAATCAGGCGGAACGTATATTTGTTTCGTACACGGCGTGGTATTAAGAAATATATTACGGAAAAATTATAACGCTGACACCATTTCTATATATGTACTTACAAAACAGTTTTTTGACAACAGGAACATGCATAACACTAATAGTTTTTTGTTAAACAAGTGAGCAAAGTTGCTTTTTTTGTGTTGAATGCCGACGTTAATGCGATCGGCAGATCGCATTTAATTTCTAGTTAATTAATATGTTCTGAGGAAATAGGTATATAGTATCTATTGTATAAGAAACACTGTTTATGTAGTAGATTAAACAAGAAATTATTTACCGAAACAAAAACCCGACGGAAAATTCTAACATTCTTACCATTACCCTCCAATGTTTTTAAGCTGATGCCATATTGATATATACCCTATGTCACTCTCACAACTGAGACGAATCGAATGACACCTCACATGTTGAAATCCGTCAAACGATGGCTGTAGAGCGTGTCAAGGAAATATACATACATATCATACGTACTCGAAAAACTTAACCCTCCCGTCTTCGTCAGTCCGGTAAAAACTTAAAAAGTACTTTTTTATATTAAAAAAGTATACGGTGGAAAAAAGTACCGGTCATTTTAGAAAAATTAAACTCACATTTACAATAAGTATCAACTTCTGAAAATGCATATACATAGGTTAAATAAAATACAACACAAGTTTCAAAAATATTTTAACCTAGATACGCCAATTTACGGGGCTCCATGCGGCCACTCGAGTAAAAACCATCACTCGATAAATACATAATCTTAAAACTGTGTTACACAATTGTATATAGTACCCCGTAGTTTTTTTATAATTTAATCCTGTGGTTGTTGGAACAAAATTTGCGAAAAATGGCTGTTTTTGGCACATCTTACTCCAACAACTACACAGTATATTATTTTATCAATTTTATTTACTAAAAAGTATAGGGGTTAAAAATAATTTGGGTAAGTTTATTATTTTTTAAAGTTTGATACCCGAGTGAACTTAAAAGTTTTTAGTATAATAACTACGATAGTCGATAAATGCAGTCTTTCATACAAAGTACCTACAAATTAAGTACATCACAATTTGCATGATTGTGACTTTTAGCAAATAAAGTCGACAACATTTATTATTATTTTCGTGTACATAACTATCCATTGTATTTCAGAAATATTGACAACCCTACCGACAGTTACTTGTTCTGTCTACTTTCACACTCAACGACTCTACACAATCACTTACAATCTGATAACACTACACAATCACTTACAATTTTACAAAATCACGACGACCGACCTTGAACTTGAGCTTAAACTATGAACGGAATCTCAATTCGATGCTTTAATTCATTCTTATGTTGCATAATAAATTAGCAACAGCACAGTGCTTTTGCGGCAGTCACAGGGAAACAAATACACTCTAGCTAGCGGCACCAGTAATAGATATATATGCAACACACCACATGTAATGTATCTTGGTATAAAAAGTTATTATATATTTTCTTAGAAATATTCCTTTATATGTAAGTAAATAAATTGTACTATCACAGAAATTACTTTGTAAAAGATACTTCACACAATGCAGTGTGTCGTGTACACTGCGACAGGCGGATATTTCGGACGCCGCCGGCGGACTGACACACGGACGTCGGGCGCCGCCGACGACCTCTTGCCAGCTCTTCTCGTCACATCGCTCGTTCCTTTTTCATAGTGATACAGCAGATTAGGTTGTTGTGTATATGACACAGATTTACTTTTTTATATTTTTTATCTGAGTGAATGTGCACGTGTTCGTGTTCTTCCATTCATTTTCAACTAAGAATCAATAGTCATGCAGTTTACACGTTTGATAGCTATCAGTAGGGATATGCCCAATTAACTAGAGATGGCAAATTTTGCTCATGTGGCATGTGGCCTTGCTACATAATTTTACAATAGCAATTCCAGCAGATTCGGTAGGACTAAATCCTTAATGATGAGCTAGCTTCGATCATTATAAAAATTACTAAGAATTTCACTCACGCTCACGATATAAGTATTTTGGTTGATTTTTATTATAAAGTCAAAGTCAAAATATCTTTATTCCTTGGACTTTATAAAGCACTTAGAAACGTCATATAAATTAAATATAAGACATGTATCTAAATCATTACTATCTACTTAAATCCGCAGAGCTTAGATGCACTTTCATCACACTATCTGTGAGAGTGAATTTAAGTGCCAGTTCCGGCGACGGGGCTTCTTGAGAAGAACTGGCAAGAAACTCAAGGCCGACTCTTTTAATTGCCAATATAGTTTTCACATTTGATTTACCATAATTACGTACCATAGTTTGCTCTTACACCACCGCTCCTACGTACGTTGTACGAACGTATTGGACGAAAAATTTAAAGTATTGTAAATATCTTCATCCTTTATTCTTTGCTTAATAGCCTGCCTGCCTACGAAGGGATTTAGGTAAACGGTTTAATTAGAAAAACGCTAATTCAGGCTGCTCCGGCAACGGGACCTTATCATCATCATCATCAGGTCATTTTAGTCTCCACTACAGGAGCACGACCCTCTCTCGTCCGTCTCAGACGGAAGGAGGATTCGGCCTACACTCCCCACGCAGACCAGACGGGTTGGGGAGGCCTGATCGATGTTTTATAATGTATTTCCCTTAGTCGCCTTGTACGACACCCACGGGAAGAGACGGAGTGATTCTATTCTAGTCTGCCGGAAACCACACGGCTATTGTCGCCTATTGATAACACATCCCGAAGTGTTGAATCTTAACCATTATTGTGCACATTTCATATCTATGAATATATAGTAAATAGTGGTAGTAAGTGAAAATATCAAAAGTTCCAGTTTATTTTATAAACTACTAGCGGCCCGGTACGTGCTTCGCTACGTATAAAGTGAAATGCTAAAAAAAATTAATTGGAACATCAAATTCATTTATTCAAACAAAATATCTGAAAAAAATTTCAATTTGACAGCACAATCCCCATCTGTAAAAAGTTTAAATTTGACAGCAAAATCCCCATTAACAAAGATCCGCAATTTATTGAATTCATTTGTTACAAAAAATGTGATAAATGAAGAACCGCTCTACCGATTTTGTGCAAACTTCACATAAACCATCTACTAAATAGTCCGAACAAAGCCTAAACATTTGGTTTGGATAGGTGAGCCCGTTCTTGAGTTATAAAATTACAACGAAAAGTGGCATTGATTTTTATATATATAGATTATTGATACCATTTGATAGAGCTGGTGGAGCACTTTCAAGATCAGTAAACAGTTTTTATATACTACTAGCGACCCGCCCCGGCTTCGCACGGGTGCAATGCTGATACTAAATGTACTACAGAAGGTCTTTGCGCTTTGTCCTATCCAGTCCTTCCCCAGTTATAGGCACACGCCGCCGGCTCCGCGGCCGGTACCGCCACAGCCGTTATGTCCCTGCATTTTAAATGTGTAATATCTTCTAAACTATTCATTTAAATTACATGCTGTGAAGGGCCATATTGATCTATATTAAATGCGCAATGTATTTAAGGTACTTAATTGGATAAGGATTAATTCTGTATTGCTTAAAATCGCTTCGTAAATAAGGCATTATTTCTTGTAAAAAGCAAAGGATAAAATAACGGTTATTGTGTGTTACCACTAAGAGATAGACATATACCATCGCGAACTTTTTTGTAGACCATTTTAAGGTGAACAATACTGTACTACATTATTTTGATCTATCTCGTTGGGTTCAGCCAGCGTTTGCAATGAAAGAGCAAAAAAATGTGTTTATTTACGACATCACATTAGAAACCTCTAAATTATCAGTGTTTTTCTACTATGTTATGCATATATTATACATATAAACTTTCCAGTTGAATCACTCTATCTATTAAAAAAAACCGCATCATAATCCGTTGCGTAGTTTCAAAGATTTAAGCATACAAAGGGACATAGGGACAGAGAAAGCGACTTTGTTTTATACTATGTAGTGATATATAATTTAAAAATAATCGAGTAAGATCACTTAACGTTTCCACCCATATAAAAGTGGATTACTTTAGTACTCTTGAGCACGCAAAACGTTCTTTAGCTCCTGCACCATAATTGGATTAATAATTTTAACAAAAAAAAAATAACTCCAAAATTAATCTACCATAATGTAGAGTAAGAAAAAATACCCTAAGACTAAAGTCTTCAACCAGTGCAATGACATATTGGTGCAGAGACTTGGACACTGACGATCGGACTGGCTAATGCTCGGGGTTTCTCCGAGTGTTCGAATCCGGAACGAAAAAGTTGTCGACATAGTCTTCAAGAGTTTACAAGCAGACGTAGCATTGGGCCGTTCATATCTGCCGAATAAGTGATGGCATATGTGTTAGGAAGGCATTAGATTGGAGGCCGCGCTTAGGACGACAAAGCGTTGGGCCTTCTAGAGGTCCCACCTTAAGAAAACGGCTGGATGTGGAAGGCGGAGGATCGTATCTGGTGGAAGACATTGGGGAAGGCTTATATTTAACAGTGGGAAGATACAGGCTGACGATGATGATGAAAAAATATGGGACCAATCTAGAAGTATATCTTTCAAATAAAAATTTTTTTTTTCAAATCGGTTTATAAATAACGGTATAATAAAGTAAAACGCATTAAAAAAAATACAGCCGAATTGAGAACCTCCTCCTGTTTTGAAGTCGGCTAAAAACTGATCAAGACGAACGACTACAGGACCTTACACTTTACTGGGGTCGACAAACAATTGACTGATATATTTAAAGTGTCGGCCTGATGATGACATCATTTATTTAAGAAAAGTAGAGTCAAATTCGCTTCAGTGCTGGACTAAAGACATTGAAATTATGAATCTATAAAATATATTTCGATTTAATAATGGCAGGTATTTATATTATTCAAAAAAGCAAGAAATATTAATGGCTAATAAATAATAACGTCAGCTGCCTCTATGTTGGTGGAAAGAGCGTGAGCGCTGACCGCTTATTTAAATACGTCAGCTGAGGACCTTTCCACCAATATAGAGGCAGCTGACGTTTTTATTTATTCACAGTTGCATATAAGCTATCATCTGACAATTTTTCAAATGAGAGGAAAACACTGAACGAAAAATTTTTTTTTGCATATTCGTTGACCAGCTGACTTAAAATCCACCACGGTACGGCCAGCTGATTTTTTTTATCTTCGAATAATTGCGTTAACTATCATTTAACAAATTTTCTGTTGGGAGGAAATGACTGAAAACAACTATTTTTTTTACGTGATTAAGATCAGCATCTTAATCACTGCCCAACCCACCCACGGAGCGGCAGCTGACGTTTACCATACGGCTTAATACAACTCTCTGAAGTTGTAGGCGACGCGATGTACCTTCATGTATGTTTCTTTTGCGGGGAGTGAGGCGGGGGAAGCAAGCGCGTGTCACCGCGCGTCCTTTTTTAAAAAAAACGTAACAGCAGTCAGCCAACCGTTTCGCTAGACAAAACCCGCGTCGCTCCTCGCAAGCAAACACTCGTGCTCGCCATTTTCAGTGTTTTTGAAATATAAATTCAGTTTACAAATCGCAACAAGGTGTTTTACTTGGTGCTGGACCACACCCCAACAGGATCAAGTGGTCCTTCGAGCCGGATCTGATTGTTGGAACTGGACGTGCGTCGATGTTTCGTACTCCGCCAAGCAAAATGGTAAACACCCGCAGTACCGCTCGTAAGGAAAAACACCAAAATGATGAATTTCAAGAACAGAAGGCTGGAACAAGTAAAATTGTCGATCCAAGCACTGTGAAAAAGAGTCCCCCCAGCCCCAGCCCCAGTTTATCGAAACCGAAAGTTGAAACCCACCCGCAAATAGAAATATTGTCTTGCAAAGAAAATAGAAGTAAAAAATCATCAAGTTCTTCTGTTCGCGCACGTAAGTTGCAGCTGGAATTGAGGGCGGCGGAAGAAAAAGCACGGATCGAGAAGGAGCTCATCGATAAGCGGCTGGCCGCAGACTTAGCTGAAATCGAAGAAGAATACAGTTCACGTACAAGTTCACGGCGCTCCATGAGTGAAGTAGGCAAGTGGATTGACCACAGTCAGCAGGAACTGAAGAAAGCACAGGATATCCACGAGAATGTGAAACCCCAATGCCCGAAAGAAAGTTCGGGTAACCAGGATCCTGTGCAGCAATTGACAACTGCACTGCGCAATCTTGCTACTTCGACGGCCGAAGCCGGCCCCAGCACCAACTTGCTAAGTCGCCTGAGCACACCGAAGGAACTACCTGCCTATAGTGGGGACCCGATGGAATGGCTTCAGTTTAAACAAACATACGAGGAGTCTACTACAGTGTGTAAGTTCAGCTCCACTGAGAACTTATGGCGCCTGAGGAAATGTCTGAAGGGAGCCGCTAAGGAAGCTGTAACCGCGCTGCTGGTAACCTGTACATCTGCAGAGGAGGTGATGTCCACGCTAGAATTGCAGTTTGGAAACCCGGATGTCATTTTATCTCGTATTGAATGGGAAATAAACAGATTACAGGTACTACCACCAGATTATCATAAGTACCTAGTTACTTTTTCTATAAAAGTAAAAAACTATGTAGCAGCTGTTCGAGCCCTAAGCCGCAACGAGTACCTACACGACACGAACATCACCAAAACAATATTATCCAAGATGCCTACGGTGCTGCTAGCTAAATGGACGGATTACTCTTACGCAAGCAGGTCGGTACCTAAACTCACGAAGCTATCTGAGTTCCTGAATGAAGAAGCAGTCAAGGTATCCACCTCCAACATCAATTTGTTGAACATTCGGCATAATGATATATTTAAACGGAAGCAAGAGAATAGTGTTAACGTAGTGCAATCACAAACGTCATTAGTGCAAAGTACGCAAAGTGAAAGTGATCGTTGTAGGTATTGTCGCGTATCAAGCCATTCGCTACCTAACTGTAAGAAGTTTAAAAAATCACTGCGTAAAGATAGGTGGACATTCGTTAAGCGTCATGGGTTATGTTTTAAGTGTCTAGTTACGCGGCACGATCGTAATACGTGCACCGCACCTGTGTGTGATAAGAATGCTTGCGGTCAGGCCCACCACCCGCTGTTGCATTACGATGTTCGCAAGCCTGTTCAAGGCAGTGCGAGCATCGAGTCTGTCAACATCAACGAGCAGTGCCAAGCCGAGCCATCTGGGAGTGACATGCAATCAGAGACGGTAACAAACGTAAACGTAAGTACTTTTAACGTTTTGCTAAAAGTAATTCCCATTACTGTGCGCGGTCCACGAGGCGCAGTCCGCACGACCGTACTCCTCGACGATGGCTCGACTGTGTCACTGATTGGTTCAAACCTGGCGGCTAGGGTGGGCGTGGCCGGCAAGAAGGAGACCCTGCGTGTGAGCGGGGCATGGAATAACCATGATGTTATTTGTGAATCACAAATTGTCAACTTTGATGTTTCTTGCAGCGATAATAATGATAATGTTTTTAATATAAATGCTAGAAGTGTTGAGCAACTTAATTTACCGTTACAGGATTTGTCATCCGTTGATTGTAATAGATATTTACACTTGCAAAAATTGAAAGATTGTTTTGTTTTTGAAAAATGTAAGCCTGAAGTGTTAATAGGTCAAGATAATAACCATTTGCTTTTACCTATAGATGTTGTCGTGGGAAAGCCGAATGAACCGATTGCTACTCGAACGCCCTTGGGTTGGTGCGTACACGGTAGGGTCGCGGGTTCGTTCCCGGCGCGCACGCAGCGCCGCGAGAGTGCCTTGTTGTTGAGTTCGTGCTGCGCGGGCGGCGGGAGCGGCGGAAGCGCCGAGCGCTCGGTGCTTCAGGAGATCCACGATGACGTACGTAATTATTTTTCTCTTGAGTCGATGGGAGTAAGTGGGAAGCCTAGACAAAACGCAGAAGACATGCGCGCCATTGCGTGTCTTGAGCGGACCGCTGTATTGTGCAACGGCCGATGGAGTGTTGGATTACCTTGGAAAAACGAACAGGGTTCGATGCCCGATTCTTATCCGCACGCGTTAAACAGGTTTCGTAGTATCGAGAGGAAAATGAGGGCGAATACTGATTATGCACATAGGTATACAGACAGGATTAATCATTTGTTTGTTAACGATTTTGCTAAAGAAGTGCTTAACGTGAGCGTGTCTCCCAAAGCTTGGTATTTGCCTCACTTTGGTGTCGATAACCCAAATAAAAAAAAGCTGAGG
This sequence comes from Hypsopygia costalis, assembly GCA_937001555.2. Lineage (NCBI taxonomy): Eukaryota > Metazoa > Arthropoda > Insecta > Lepidoptera > Pyralidae > Hypsopygia > Hypsopygia costalis. The sequence continues at coordinate 15,964,873 of OW443328.2, read as the reverse complement.
TTAGTGTTTGACGCGGCGGCGAAATCTAATGGCGTGTCATTAAATGATTGTTTGCTGAAGGGCCCTGACCTTCTCATTTCTCTGTTTGGCATTATGTTACGGTTCCGAGAGAATCCCATAGCCGTGACTGGTGATATAAAAGATATGTATTTACGCCTTAAAATTAGGTCAGAGGATCAAGACGCACTGAGATTTTTATGGCGATATGATAGCAGCAGTTTGATGAAAACTTACAACATGACTTCTTTAATTTTTGGTGCAAACTGCTCGCCGTTTATTGCACAATACATAAAAAATAAAAATGCACAGTTATTTGAGTCATCAATGCCATTAGCTGTTAAGGCTATATGTAAACAACATTATGTTGATGATTATATCGATAGTCTTCCGGATAAAAATATTGCAATTAATTTGGTGAAAGATATTAGATTCATACACAGTGAGGGAGGTTTTCACATTTGTAATTGGAACAGTAATTGTGAGGCTGTCTTGGACACCATTCCTAGGGAATATCTTGGGTCGGCTGCGGTGGCGTTTAAATTTGATCAAAATCCTCAAAGTGAACGCACGCTCGGCTTGATGTGGGAACCTAAAAATGATACTATGAGATTCGATTTATCATTTAAAAATTTACCTGCAGAAATAATTAATGGGACACAGCGACCTACCAAACGACAGTTGTTGCGTGTTGTTATGTCTATTTATGATGTTTACGGGTACCTATCGCCGTTTACTTTGACAGGCAAACTGATTTTACAGGATACATGGAACCTCAGTTTGGGATGGGATGATTGTTTACCTGACAACTTAAATAATAGATGGTTAGCGTGGGTTGGTCAGTTAAATGAAGTCAGTAAAATTAGTTTCCCGCGGTATGATATGTGCGCGAGCGCAGTAGGTACGAACTGTGAGCCCGAGCGCCCGGCCGCGGCCACTACTCCGCTGCCGTCGCCTGCGCCGGCCGATAATGTAAACAATTATGACGATTTACAATTACATATTTTTACCGACGCGTCTACGAAAGCGATGTGCGCCGTAGCGTATTGGCGCTGGAATAGCAATACAGGAATTCGTTGTACGTTCGTAGCCGCGAAATGTCGTGTTGCTCCCGTGAAACATGTCTCTGTGCCTAGACTAGAACTACAAGCAGCCTTACTCGGCGCGAGACTGGCAGATACTATTGTTAGGGAACACCGGGTACGTGTTGCTAGTCGTCATTTTTGGTGCGACTCGACTACGGTCTTACACTGGCTGAAAAATGACTCACGTAATTATAAAGTGTTCGTCGCTCACCGCTTGGGTGAAATAGACGAGTTATCGCGTGCGTCCGAATGGCACTATATACCTACACACCTAAACATCGCAGACCTCGGTACTAGAGAATCGTATGATTATTCCGTGTTACAGAACGAATGGTTATCCGGGCCTACTTTTCTTCGAGAGGAGAAATGCGCGTGGCCCGCGGATGCATGTACGCTTGAAACAGATGAATGCAAATTAGAAATTGTTACACACATTCAGGCGAGCCCTATACCTGTGCTGGATGCTTCCCGCTTTTCGAGTTGGTTGCGGTTATTAAAATCAGTGTTTTACGTACTTACCTTTATAAACAAAAGTAGGAAACTTACTGAAGTCACGGATGACCAATTAATGAGACAAGCAGAATTTTTGTTGATACGTTCGGCGCAGGAGCAATCATTTGGTGACGAATTAGCCGCCATATCCGCTGACCGGTGCGTTGATAGGAAAAGTAAATTACTTACTTTATCGCCATTTGTAGATGAGCACGGTGTGTTGCGCGTCGGCGGCCGCGTCGACGCTGCGGTTGACGTCGCAGTTGACGTTAAGAACCCAATTATTCTGGATGGGCATCACCATATATCGAAATTGATTGTTATGCATTATCATAAAAGATTTCATCACGCTAATCGGGAAACAGTAGTTAATGAACTTAAGCAAAAGTACTGGATTACACGGCTGCGTCCGACTGTAAAAAACGTCGCGTCTAAATGTATGTTCTGCCGCATCAGAAAAGCGTCTCCGATGGTGCCTAGGATGGGTGATTTGCCTAAGGCTCGCGTAGCTCATGGACAAAGGCCCTTCACTTATTGTGGGGTGGACCTTTTGGACCCATGGAGGTGACAATAGGTAGGCGCAGGGAAAAGCGATATGGGGTGCTCTTCACATGTCTAACGGTGAGGGCAGTCCATATTGAGTTAGTCAGCACGCTCACGTCAAGCTCCTTAATTATGGCAGTACGGCGAATGGCAGCGAGGCGCGGGTGGCCCCTGCATTTGTACTCGGACAATGGCACAAATCTGAGAGGGGCAGATGCCGAGCTTAGAAAATCAGTTGAGGAGCTAGACCAAAATGTATTGAAGAATGCATGTTTAAATTACGGTACTAGCTGGTCTTATATACCGCCTGCGAGTCCTCACTGGGGTGGGGCATGGGAAAGGCTCATACGCAGTGTAAAAACTGCCCTAAGAGTCACACTCAAGGAGCAAGCGCCACGTGACGAGGTACTTAGCACATTGCTATCAGAGGTTGAATGCACGGTGAATAGTAGACCGCTAACGCACGTGTCCGTGGACCCGGTTAGTGCAGAATCATTGACGCCTAATCATTTTCTTCTGGGCACTACCTCGAATCTGCCCACTTTGGGAGTTTTTGACAATTCAAGTCCGTTTTTGCGCAATCAGTGGCGTGAATCTCAGAGGTTAGCGGATGTCTTCTGGCGAAGGTGGGTAAAGGAGATTCTTCCCACTTTGCTACCTCGGAGAAAGTGGAACCAGGAAGCTAGACCTATACGAACTGGTGAATTTTGTATGATCGTGGATCCGGATTCACCCAGAAACATGTGGCTAAGGGGTATCGTTCAGTCGGTTTTCCCAGGCAAGGATGGTCGTATTAGAATGGTAGATGTTAAGATTAAGTCTGGTAAAGTGCTTCGGCGATCGGTTGCACGCGTCGCCCCAGTACCTATGGAAGATGAGTGCTGGTGAGGCAGCACTGGGGTGGGGCGTGTAGGCGACGCGATGTACCTTCATGTATGTTTCTTTTGCGGGGAGTGAGGCGGGGGAAGCAAGCGCGTGTCACCGCGCGTCCTTTTTTAAAAAAAACGTAACAGCAGTCAGCCAACCGTTTCGCTAGACAAAACCCGCGTCGCTCCTCGCAAGCAAACACTCGTGCTCGCCATTTTCAGTGTTTTTGAAATATAAATTCAGTTTACAAATCGCAACAAGGTGTTTTACTTGGTGCTGGACCACACCCCAACAGGATCAGAAGTATTTCGCGAGTTATCGTTTGAGAGGAAATTACTGACAAAATATCTAGCTCACGGACTATAACCACAAGACATTCGAAAAGCAGGCGGGGGTCCTGCCTTATCTTTGGCACACACGGTTATTTGGTATGATAAATCTTCACTCAGGAACTTTATAAGTACTTATTATTGCAAATGTACGTAGGATAAACTAAATAAACGATAATATTACGATTTAAACTTATAATACTAAATTGTATTAAAATTTAACATATTCAATAGGACATTTACCTCGCCTCGTCCTAATCTTGCCGCCAAAAAGGCGACACTAATTAGCAGAATAACTAACCAAATATGATGAAGAGAGATTTTTCACGAAGGTATAAAATAGGTAGTACCTAGAATAATTGCACAAGACATTCAAAATTTTTTTTTTTTTTTTAACAATTTAACATCTATGTTTGGGTATACTTCAATAAAAAATATTCCTGGACGAATTACACATTGCCATCTGGTCCCAAACTAATCAAAGTTATGGGTACTAGATAACTGATATTATGATACTTAAATACATTTTAAGCTATTGCATAGCTTCTATCGCGGGCCTTGAGCGCGGGGACCGAATCCAGAAATTCCGTAACGAAAAAACCTCACGCTCCCTACTCCGATGGGCAAGGAGGTGTGGCTTGATGGCCGTGCATCGTCTAACGTCGTTTCAGTTCGGCAGTCTTCGACACGGCGTTGTGTGCGTGCGATTAGACGTATTGTACGACTCTACGAAACTCGTTTTATTTATTTAATAATAGAAAAATTTGTTTTCTTATCGGTCACCACGCTCAAAAAGTGTAACTTGAATTAATATCAAAGAAAAAGCAATACTGCATGAATAAAATAAATAAATAAAATTATAATTGCATAAGTTGATACAAAATGCTATGCAATAGCTTTACCGCGGCAGTACCCGAGTGCCACACGTCTTTTTTTGTAAATACATACATATATTACATAGTAAACACCCAGACCAAGACAAACAGACATTTTAGAGCCTCTTTCGCTAGGCCTGCAAAATAGGTTAGCTTGGCTTTGGCTCAAAAAAATGTGATGAGCCACTTACACACCAAACAAGCGTAGGAGAGACAACTAGGAGTTCTTTTTAATAACTATTTTTAACATTTTAATTACTTGTAACTAATTTTCTATGGATAATAAAAGCTCATATATCTATATATATAAAAGAAAGTCGTGTTTGTTACAACACTTATAACTCGAGAACGGCTGGACCGATTGCCATGGTTTTTGATTTGTTGGTTTTGTTTCCGTCCTGAATAGCAGAATAACTCTTAAAAACATTGGAAAATTCTCGAAAAAATAAAATAAAAGAAAAAACATTTTCCCATACAAATGAAAGTGTCAGTTGAAAAAGGGATTACGATATTTATTGGTTGTCAAATATCAAAACGTCAAATCGATTTGTGTCACTTTTATGTCGCGAAAGTTGTCTGTGATTTGTTATGAAAATTTAAAAATGTCAAATCGATAGGGGTGAAAACGCTTTTCCCATGGGGTTCGAGCGCAAGAATCAAATCAGAGTAAACATCAAAAGAAATGACAATTACAAATCACCAAAATGATAAAACCTATTTCAAAACTAAAAAAAATAAAAAACGGTTTTTTTTTTAAATTTAACAATAAGGAAATCTTTATTTTTATGAAATCTTCAGTTTTTATGGATACGGGTCTTCCCTCAACCGAAGGGGTTTAGAGCGTACTCAAACACGCTGCTCAACTGCGGGTTGGCGGAGGCCAGTGTTTTCGAACCGCCTAAAGGCCACTGACTTAACTTAACGACTGTCATTAAATGATAACAACCGGGACCGACAGCTTAACGTGCCTTCCGAAGCACGGAGGAGCTCAAGATGAGCTAATGATAACAACCGGGACCGACGGCTTAACGTGCCTTCCGAAGCACGGAGGAGCTCAAGATGAGCTAATGATAACAACCGGGACCGACGGCTTAACGTGCCTTCCGAAGCACGGAGGAGCTCAAGATGAGCTAATGATAACAACCGGGACCGACGGCTTAACGTGCCTTCCGAAGCACGGAGGAGCTCAAGATGAGCTAATGATAACAACCGGGACCAACGGCTTAACGTGTCTTTCGAATCACGGAGGAGCTCGAGGTAATATAAACCCATCCGTGTACAGGCTACGGTCGACGTTGCTTAACTTGCGTGTTCAATTAGACTGACACGCGCAATGACGCCATCAATCATAAATTTAGTTCAGCTAATATGTACCACGACATTCATTGATTGTTAGGCGGTACGAAGTTCGCCGGGACAGCTAGTATTTTTATAAAAGAGAAAAAAAATCCACTTTCCCCCTCTGGCACAGAGCGATAAGGACATTTAACTTAAGGGAATATTAATCATCGGCTGATTCTATCTTCCCAGTGGAAGATAATTCCCAATTGTCACTCTGGGAGACAGTGCTAGACGGCTACTGGGAATAAAGGAAAAACGCTCCATACAAATGACCTGGCCACCACGTTATGACGTCACATCTTTCTGTTTTGTGTGCATTATATCGAAAATTTGTACGACAACTAAGTATGTTAAAAGTTGCGTTTATGTATCTAGTGTAGTTCGCAGATCGTTCTAGTGTTGTTTTTTACGATAAAGATAAAAATAGGTTTTATAATTTTAGAACATTTTCAAGTAGCCTATTGTGGAGCCACAGCAAAATTAGCAATGAACGCGCAAACTCATACTTAGTTGTATGATCTTAGAGAAAAACCATCTCTACTTGGTGGGTTATAACTTAAATCGGATCAAGTTCAATCCCCCTAACTGGATACTTTATCTAGAATACGATACTAGAGCACTGACGCTGCGATTTTACAGGGTTCGTCCGAACATCCCGCGGTCGATGCGGAGGAGAGCCGCGAACTTCGAACTTTAAAATCGCAGCGTCAGTGCCATTCAGTGCTCATCCGCATAAGTAGCAATGAATACTATCAATCATATGCAACCATTATAACAGAACCAGCGTGGGTGGTAACATCAAAGTAATTATATATACTGTAAGTATGAGTAGTTCGTTTTCGTGACAAATGGAAGACACAAGGGACGGGGGCCCACCACACATTCCCACCACTGTGTCTCCTGTGTAGTCAGGATTAACAGCGGCGACCGCCAAAAAAGGCAATGAACAATGAAGTCCATTGCAGTCCCGGGGGTAAAACTACGGCTGTCTTGGAACTCACAACGAATTTAATCAGAAGAAATTAGTAGGAGTAGGAAGCTTTTGGAATTTGACTTCCCCTCTTAGCAATGTGAGAGACAGCAATATGGCAAATAAGGCATTAAAAGCCTAAAGAGATGGCTAGTCAAGTGAAGCTCAACTGCCGTGCACCATGGGTTTTAAGTTTCTAACACTATTGGGGACCTAAAACATTGAGTTGTTACCTAACACATCGATTCCAATAATATGAATTGCAAAATCGTCTGAACGCTTGGTAATTCTCCCTTGTTGCTACCAAATCTGAATAGTATACTACCCCGGATGCAACTTGCAATGAATTCAACATGTCATCCCGCTCCCGCCGCCAAAGATCACACTCCCAGAGAACATGGTGTGCTGTTTGATCGAATTCAGAATTAGCAGTAGAACATTCGCTTAAGGGCGACGGCACTAATTTAAACGAAAAGAGTTTTGCCTTAAAATTGCCATGTCCAGTTAAAAATTGCGCAACGGGGTGGTCGACTTCTAACCACTTTTTCTTTAATCTATCTCTTACCGATTGAAAGAACAGATACAAGTGGCGTCCTTTGGTAGAAGTTTCCCACCTTTCCTGCCATTCAGACAGCAATGTTTCAATTACTTCATTAATAGGTTTAAACAGTCTAACTATTTTTTCACGATCACGAGTTTTCAAGAAATCAGGGACCATATTTTTAGATGTATAGTACATAGAAGCGCGGCGTTGTACTTCTAAGTCTACTGGTAACACACCTGCTAGCACGGGTAGTGCCTCGGTGCTTACAGTTCTATACGACTTACATAAAAATATCAGAGCAAGGCGCTGGCTTTGAAGCAATTTACGACGTGCTGCACCTATAGTAGCCCTATCTGCTCACGCAGGTGAACCGTACGTAACACATCCTAAGTATGTGGCGGTATAAATAATTTTTAACGTTTTGAAAGTTAATCCCCACGTAGAGGTAGAATTCGTGTTAAGGCATAGAAATTCTTTTTCGCTTTTTCACCTACTTGCTTCATGTGCTCGATATAATTAAAATTTCTATCCAAAAGCAAACCCAAGTAACAAACCGAACTTCTATTAGCAACTGATACTCCATTAAAATGAAATCGCGGTGAAACCTGTAAATTTCCCTTAAGCAAGAGTTGATATGTTTTATGTGGCGCAAAATCGAGACAATTACGATAACCCCAATCTGAAATTAAGCCTAGGCTAGTGTTGGCTAGTTTCTCTATGCTAGATCTTGAATTAGCATCGATTAATAAGAGACCATCGTCAGCGTAACCAGTTAACGAGCACCCTTCCGGTAAGGGTAGGCTAAAAAATCATCAAAACCGATATTCCAGAGATACGGTCCCAACACTGAACCCTTGAAGCAACATAATGGCCAAGTTTTAATTTAGTTGTACCATTCAAAAAGTACGATCGAATGAGAGAGTAGATATTGCTAGGGCAACCTCTCACCTTAAGTTTCAGCAACAACATTGGCCACCAAGCATTATCAAAGGCACCTGAGATGTCTAAGAAAATAGCTACAACATACTTGCTCTCCGAGAGCTCAACAAATTTGCGCACTGCGAGCGCAGCATCAACAGTGGACTTGCCAATGGTGAAGCCGTACTGATTTTTATGAAATTGCGGGCCACCGGGCAGCAACCGTGGCACAACCAAGCGCTCAAGCAGCTTACCCAACGACGGTAGCAGAGTAATAGGACGGTAGGACTTCGGATCGTCCGGTGGTTTATCACCGCCTTTTGGTATTATTTTTATAACGCCACTTCGCAAAATGCCAGGGAAATGACCTTCTACAATACACCGAGTAAGTATTGTTAGGATAGGTTCAGCGGCTACTTTACAAGCTTCTTTAATCATTCTATTCGTAATCTTATCATCACCGGAGGCTTTATTTGTAGGCAAAGCTTTAACAATAGACATAAACTCATCCATCGACGGTACAGTTGATATTGGAGTGGAAGGGCACAAATCCGCCGCGATCCTAACCTCACGATGGTAGTCACTGTCACTATCGGCGCAATCATCAGGAATTAACGCATGCAGAATGGTCTCAGCAGTCTCTTCTACACCAAGGGTATGTGAATTATTAAATTTTATATTGGATACGTACGCCTGATCAATCCGCCTATTTGATTTAAATTCGTGATATAGGGGAGACCAAGGGCCCTCACTATTTAATCTTTCTACAATACGTTTTAGTAAATTACCTTTCGATTTTTCAACAGCAGCGCGATAGTGAGATCTAGCAATACGCAAGTCACTTAGAGCGGTTTGATAAATTTTGCCTTCGACGTTACGTTTCTTTAACTTTGAGATTTTACGTCTAGCGGCACGGAAATGCCTACGCAACCTAACAAGGGTATCATTCCACCAGTCGCATCGTCTGTTATTAACTATAGGTTTTCGACCTAATGCAACGTCAGCGCAATATACGAATGTGTCAGACATAATTTCAACACTTTCCGTGACTGTAAGTTCACTACAAGTAAAATCTTTGGCGCGGGAAGCGAAAAGTGAAGCAAAGCTTGCCCAGTCAGCGTTCCTAGTTTTATATTGAAAACCTATTAACTGTTGCGGATGTAAGTTATCAACAACTGGGGAGAACTCACACACAATCAGGCGGTGATCACTACAAGAAGCTTCAGGAAGAACGCGCCAGTTTTGTATTCGGACGTCTGCACTAGAAAGTGTGACGTCAATAAAAGACTCGCCCATTGGGCTACTAAAAGTAGGTGGTGCTTCAGGGGTATTGTGAATATGAAGATGCATTTCAGCAATAAACTCTCAACAGCAGAGCGTCTGTCGGCATCGGTCGCTCTCAACTTGCCGTGCCATAATGGTGATGATGCATTTACGTCTGCTCCTATAATAACCTTATGACCAGTAAGAGCATGCAATACTCTTCGTAGATGATACAAATGCGAACCCACAGGGTCAGAAAATTGAAAATAACAACTGACTACAAATACTCTTAAATATGGAGATGTTACTTCAGCTACCGCACAGTGAGTGGACATTAGGTGATTGATTGATGTTATAGTAAATCCGCCCCTTGGCGCATATATACCCGCGCGCGACTTGTTATTAAGTTGTATAAATTTACTGTTTAATTGAGATTTTTGATACTGCTCCTGAACTAAAACAAGGTCGAGCTTATAGTCCGCAACGAGCTTATCCAACTCAGATGTTGCAATTTTATCGTTGTGTAGATTTAGTTGTGCAATTACGACGTTATCCATAGGTGGTGTTTAAAATATTAAACTCTAACCGTGCTGCGTATGTGGGGCAAGACTCTGACCCGATCTTGTGGTCAGCAGTCTTTTTTGACGCCTACATGCTGCGCATGTAGGTTTAAAGTCTGCTTCAGACATTCCCGGGAGTCGTGTGCTTCGGCGCAGTGGGCACAGGTAGGGTTATTTGCCGAGCAGTATTTGCTGACATGCCCATACTGCTGACATTTCAAGCAACGCACGACTTCTATATCGTCCACGAATCTACATGTGGCAAAATCTATAAAAATCTTATCTTTTGTCAAAATAAGGTGTTTACGTATTTCCGGGGAGATTTCGACTACCATCCACTTCCTGCCGTAGGCTGTAGGGCGACGACGTACGATTTTTATGTCTTTTAGATATTCCGAAAATGTAATTTTTAATTCGTCTTTTATATTTTGATTATATAACGCGGCTAAAAATTTAGTGTCGTCCATTGTATCTGGAATGTCTTTTATAATAATACGCGGGCGGCGTCCTTTAGGCTTTTCGAGCTTAAGTCCAGCCGCTTTTATGCTTTCAATTGACTGCAGCTTTTTAATTTGGACGTCATTGGAAACGCGTACTACTACACCGGATTTCGCAGTTTTCTTGACCCCTACAATTTGAAATCCATCATCGGATGGCTTAATTGCTTTCATAAGTGCCTCTTTGGTTGCTTCGGATGTTGTTAATTCCGCGGATCGTTCTTCAGTTGGATAGGCTACGATGCAAGGCACTGGCTCGCGAGTTTGAACCGGCTTAATTTGCTTCGGCAAACGAAGTTTCAATTTATCGGCGTACGACTCGCTAGCCTTAGTTACAGGCGCAACGGGATTATTTTTTGAATCTAATTTTAAGGCTAATAAATCTCGTTCGACAATCGCGAGCTTTTTTTCCGAGATAGCGAGATGTTTTTCCGCCGTGGCTGACTTTATGACTAGCATAGATATCAGTGAGGTAACTCGTTGGGTCATGCCCATTATCGTTGATTTATTTGCAACGCCAATTCGCGAGGTCTGCCCAATTATTATTTCATTAATTTTTGCCAAACATTCAGGGGATTCGCGAACAAATTCTATATAATCAATATTTGGATCAACAATTTCAACTGAGGTGCTAAGACTTAAGTTGTGTAAATTGTCTATATTCTCTGTGCTTGCTGACCGCTGCAATCGCTTTTCATCGGGTGATAAATGGCTTGGTGATATATCACCAAATGTTCGCTTAGCATTAGTTGCCGGCGGTGAACGCGGCGTCAAATTACTACGGCCAAAAATTGGTGTCGTGCCACCAGGATCATCGGTATTACTAGACATTTTGTTTATGTAACCAGTTAACAGGAATAAAAATAAAATTACCTATCAAAATAAAAAAATTCGCCGATTCAGGGGTAAATTTATAAAGGGACAACACTGAGAGATTAACGTATTTGTTGTACTAATTTTTATTAACACCAATAAAACACTAATAGAATAACAAAATATGAAATTATTACGTACCTTTTACGGGCCAAACCTGTTTTAAAACGATTGATGCAGCTGTATTTAAGAAGCACAATTTTTTTTTTGTATACCTACTAGTTTGCGAACAATAATCACTGTATCTACTTATTTACAAATAAAACCCTAATAAGATCGAAATTTACAGCGAAAATGATAAATTCAGATCAGATGAACAAAATTCACCGAAATGCCCACACACTACGACACAAATTACGATAATTATTTAATTTGCAATATTAAATCGCACAGACAGATTAGTTCGACCGTCTCGCACAGGCGCGGGAGGGGGAAGTGGAAATGGAAGACAGAAGACGCAACCGTCAACAACGGCTTTAATGCATTTTCGAACAATAACGCAACCTATTTGCACAAACTCTCGGGCAACGTCGCCAACGTCGGTCGGTAGCAGACTGCGATGCCAGGGCACGCGCGTAAAAAACCTCTTACGCCTCTTTATGAACAATATACTGCTGCAATTTCTTATGAAAACATTAGTTAATATGTAATTTTATTTCAAAAGTTGATGGGAGTCGTTCGGGAAAAAGTTCTCTGGAACTGCACTGTATGCATCTATTTCGGATTCCAATGTGTGTGTGGATGGATTCCCTGTGATGGTGGGGATCAGTGTGATACAGCGATGTAAAGGTGGGATGTTTTTAAATCACTCGGTAGGATGGACGGCTAAGTGACAGTAGGACACACGATGCGACGTGACTTGACAGCGGAATTTTAAGTAGGCAATAACTAACTTAATTACTTACCTATATGATAACTCCACCCCCTTGGGAGTTATCTTCTTGCAGGGCGATGGAGAGCAATTTTTGTAACAGTGACGGTACAGGATTACATAATAATATAATTTCTTAAATAAAAGGATATAAGTAATAATTATTTTTTAAACTTTCAGACGCGTTTTTTTCTGCGCGTAAACGGTCGTTTTCAACATACGCGCTGACACGCCGCGCTTCAAACATCCGAAAGAGTTTACACGGGCTTATTCCGGCGGTGGGTGACCGTTGATTCTGACATCAGAAGGCGAGGGCTTAAACGATTATGGTAACCGCTTTACATATATCGCTGTATGCTTGTTACACCACCAGACGTTGTATAAATAACAGTAAAGTAGTAGTAAGCAAAAACGAGCTTTTATACGCTCGTATAAAACGCTAATCGAAAGCGTTCTAAATGAACGCAAGTGCTCAATTAAATATTAATCGACTTTAGTCTGATGGTACCTTTTCCTTTCCATTTTCAGTACAATCGGCGACAAAAATATGTTTACAATTTTAGAAAACTTAAAACTGTTTGTACATATTTTTGCCGGTGACTGTACAGTCTTTTACCAATAGAAAGCCACATTATTTATGAGTGTCATGGGCTATTTATTATACAATACGCTATGCCCTAACTCTCTTAACCCGAAAAATTAAGAACTTTTCGTAGACTGCGGGCGAAGCCGTGGGCGAAAGGTAGTCAGATACAAAATAAAACGTGTCAATGGTTTTACAATTTTTATTTTGTGGGAAATCACGTTTACGCCTCCTTCTTTGTGTCTGTCTTTCCACCACGAATTCTTCCTGTCCTGCGCGCGGCGATGAGACCAACCTTGCGACCAGCCGAGGTTCCTCTCTTGACGGTCGATGCCTTACCTGAACAAAATCAAAACTCGTACATTTAATACATCACATTATTCACATTATAGCAAATTATAAAATAGCCAATTGTATTAGCGTTCAAAGAGACGCTATTTTGTTCATACGGATTTTTTATACTTTGGTTTTATTTGGAAAAATACTATTATCTTTATCAAAATAATACGATAGAATACAACTAAATGTCCCCTTGGTGTGAAATTTATATTAAAACCCGGCGTCCAGTCCGATGGCGGGTCAATGACAAACACTGACCGGCCACTAACACACAGAACTAATCGTCAACGACACTAAATTCTTGCATCTTCATTTTATTGTATTGTGTTAGTGTATACAGGGTGATTGGTAAATAGATGTATTCCTTTGAAAGGGATATAGAAGAGGGCAAATGCAGTCGATGTAACCATATAATGTCTTATCCAAAAGTGAACCATTTCAGAGATATTTAAAATTTAAGTATTTTTTAAAAATATCGCCTGATTCCTGAACAATAAATTATAAAAAAATAATCAGACCTTACTTTAATATCTTTTTATTAGTTTTGCATTGGTGACATCCAAAACTATAAACAACAGCCATCAAAAGTACATTATTTACACAAAGTTTGACACTATGCATTGAAACATTCAGTAACTCATAAAAATTTGCAAGTTTATAAATTTTGTTTTAAAGATTAGAACAAAAAATCATTATGGAATTTTCCGTGCATATTAGCTTAAAAACATCTGCATCTTATCAGCTTTCGAATGCGGTATAATAACCATAAATCGATAAAGAAATGATTAAAATAGGACCCCAACAATAGAGACAGGTAGAGTCAACCGGAAGTAACAATGCTAATTAGTAGGCGATAGACAAAGGGTAATGGGAGGGAAATCCTTTCAGTTTATTTGTTTGTTTAATCTGTTTGTTTGTATGTTTAGTCCGCTTTTGCAACTTGTTGTGTTCAGATGTGTTATACTTTCTTTGGATTTTGTTCTGATAATCGGCTCTTCGACTGATTTTCTGTGTTGGCATCTTACCTGGTGATTTGGCGTATTGATTTGGATTGAAGATGGCTCAAAGAAGAAGAAGACGTTCTTTCACGAATGAAGAGTACACCGACATTCTGTATTTCTACAGAGTAGCCAGAGGCAACTCTGCCGTTGCCCATAGTGAATCGCTGCTGAGTTCCCTAACCGCCAAATACCCGACGCCCGTGTGTTTGATACGTTATATCGTGGGCTCCGGGAAACTGGCACCGTCCATAGACGACGAGGTGATTATTAGATTTGGATGGGGATCATTGATAATTATTTGATTGGTCCTCACTTTCTTATAATTTAAACGGCATGAATTATGAAGAATTTCTAAGAAATATTTTATTTGAACTGTTGGAAGATGTTCCATTGGAAAGACGGCGTCTAATGATTTTTCAACACGATGGGTGTCCAGCCCACTACAGGCTGTCCGTGCGGTCTTGGCTCAACGAGGAATTTCCCAACAGGTGGATTGGCAGAGGCGGCCCAATACCCTGGCCAGCGCGGAGCCCTGACATCACATCTATGGACTATTACGTTTGGGGCCATATGAAATCTTTTGTATACCACGATGAATCCCCTATCCCCATCATAGACGAGTTACGAACCAGAATCGAAAATGCAGCCTCAACAAATAAAAAATACTTTCGACTTCTAAGGTAGTCAAAGATCTTCAGGAAGGAAGGAAGGAAGGAAGGAAGGAGACAGTCGAAGATCTTCATCAAAGGCCTAGACAAAAGAAGAACCAGCCAACTGATGAAACTCTCCAGAAGCAACATGAGGCTCGTCATAGAAGTGTTAACAGGACATTGCCGACTGAACAGGCACCTGACACTAATAGGCGTGAAAACCAACCCCAAATGCCCAGAGTGCATGGATGACGACGAAACAAGCTTCCACCTGCTTGCCGAGTGCCCCATGTACTCACGGATAAGATGGGAGACCATGGGGGTAGACAAATTAGACAAAGAAGACCTGGAAGACCTGAAGGTGGAACAGATCGTAAGGTTTTGCAAGGAAACAGGTAGGTTCGACGGAACGCCGTGATTGCCGGATAAACCCACGTCCTCCCCCAAAAGGGAGGACCAGGGGAAATGGGTGAAATGGCCTCAGGTAAGGCTGATCACCCGCCCGACAGCCGGCGTCCCCGTTGGAAATAATAATAAGGTAGTCAAAAGTGAATTGCGTAAAAGAATACACGCTTGCTTACGATACAGAGGTGGTCAAATAGAAAATAAATTGACAACAAACATAATAAGATGATCTATTGTTTTAATTGAGATGATTTTTTATTTTATTTTATTATTTTCTAAATGTACAAGTTTTTTACCTGTCCCTATTGTTGAGGTCGTATTGTAGTCATTCCTTTGTCGACTTTTGATTATTATACCGCATTCGGAAGCTGATAAGATGCAGATGTTTTTAAGCTAATATGCATGAAAAATTCCATAATGTTTTTTTGTACTAATCTTTAAAACAAAATTTATAAATTTGCAAATTTTTATGAGTTATCGAATGTTTCAATGCATAGTGTCAAAATTTGTGTAATTAATGTACTTTTGATGGCTGTTGTTTATAGTTTGGGACGTCACCAATGCAAAACTAATAAAAAGATATTAAAGTAAGGTCTGATTATTTTTTTATAATTTATTGTTCAGGAATCAGGCGATATTTTTAAAAAATACTTAAATTTTAAATATCTCTGAAATGGTTCACTTTTGGATAAGGCATTATATGGTTACATCGACTGCATTTGCCCTCTTCTATATCCCTTTCAAAGGAATACATCTATTTACCAATCACCCTGTATAGACATAAGGCTCATCCTTAGAGTTTGCCCTGCACTGTGGTGCACTCCATTGATTAACAGACGAAGTATGAGAGGCCTTATTGGTGAAATATCTCCATCTTACTACAGTCAAATCAAAGAAAATCTTTCTATGATATCTCTAGTAGGCTCTTGCCTTTTCTTACATAAAACCGGGAGCTAACCAAGCATACGGCTTGATTACCGTTACTACAGGCATATAGCCGCTCGCAATATATGAAGTATTGCTC
This sequence comes from Hypsopygia costalis, assembly GCA_937001555.2. Classification (NCBI taxonomy): domain Eukaryota; kingdom Metazoa; phylum Arthropoda; class Insecta; order Lepidoptera; family Pyralidae; genus Hypsopygia; species Hypsopygia costalis. Next base: position 15,948,846 of record OW443328.2, on the reverse strand, counting down.
GCACGCTAGCAGCTCTACTGCTAATGCAGCACATTACATCTTTTGAGCTCAATCACTTTCTTTTCTCCAGAAACTACAATGTCTTTAAGCTGCCCAAACAAAGTTGACTTAACAACTGATTAATCTAATGACAAAAGCTAGCATAAAAAGTTTACTGTTTATTCTGAAAAATGGATAAACTAGAGATAAATAAAGTTGAATACAGAAAAACTAACTACATGTTTATTATTTTAATAGCTGATTTCAGCAAACTTGTCAGAATGTTTATTCTTTATAAAAAAATATTTAGTACTACATGTTGCACACCTTCCATAATTAGTTTTAGCTGGTACATGCTACTTCGCTATCATAGTTCTCAATGAATGAAAAATATCGAGTCACTGCAGGATGCATAGTAACAATTTTACACAGAAAAGCTTGCTGTATGAGAGGGCAGATTGCAGAATCTAGTGTGGAAAGTAGTTGTTAAAAGTAAGTGACGCCATTAACTGCATTGGATGTTTCTCATCAAAAACTAATGAAATGATAATATAATAATGAATTGTACATACCAATATGTTGGTGGTTACCACCACCGTGAGGATGCTCTACAGGGTTCATGGTAACACCTCGTACATATGGCCAGCAGTTACGCTTCACCTTGTACTTGTGGTATGCACGTCCCGCCTTGAGTATAGGCTTGTCGATACGTCCACCACCAGCAACAATACCTGAAATGTAGTGTAGTTTTTATTTCCGAACTGCTATTCAGGCTAATATGGTTACACGAAATTGTACTGTCTTCAGAAAGAGCCTCTGTGTAATCATAAATTTTCAGAGTAGGTAAGTTAAAGTCATCATATCCAAGTTCCTAGATGTGTCCACCAAAGTAAACTTACAAAAGATACATTACTTATTAACCCTTATCCAGGCCCCATCCCATGCATACAAATAATCTATGAAAAATATGAAACATTTTCATGATCATGAAGCAATGTAAAATAATTCATGGGCAAAAATATACTGAAATCGTTAAGAAATACATAGTCAAAATGTGAACTCTGTTTGTGTGGTTCTGTTATCTGGTAAATAATTTTATTCTAAAAGTTTTCAAAAAAAATATTTCATTGAATATAATAATAAAGTACAATATACATATTAAACTAAAAAAGTAATGGGGAACAAATTATGTGGTGTATAAAATTTATCATCATCTTTCAGCCAAAGTCAACCACAGACAAATGAGACTTTGACAAAAGAGAGATCAACCCGTGTTCCGCAAACTTTTTGTGTCTAAGGTACATCTAGAAAAACGAAAATTTTTTGAGTCCATATGGAGTGATTGATTTGGTTAATGTTCAGGACATCAAACTCAAAACAAAAGTGGATTCTTATATCATTGGTGGTAGTAGTTTCATTCTTCTATCGATTCTATTTGATAATTGTTGCAAAAATACTAATTACTCACCAACCATGCCTCTGTTGCTTGAGGGCAAAACTTTCTTAGCACCAGATGGCAATTTAACTCTGGTACGTTTGGCATCTGGGTTGTGGCCAATGATCGTTGCAAAGTTTCCTGAGGCACGAGCCAGCCGACCTCGGTCACCCATTTTCTCTTCTAGGTTGCACACAATAGTACCCTCAGGCATAGCTCCAACGGGCATTACATTTCCTGTTAAATAAATAATTGGTAAGATATATATATGTTGTTTTGGAAGAAAAAAATTGTTTAATATCTATTTCATACTTTTTATTCAATTACATATTTCCTGGGTGCACCGAAAAAGCCAAAAAAGCTCATTAAAGTGCATGTTAGCATCATTACTTATGCATTTTCTTTGTTTGAAACACTTTTTAAATGGTGGACATTACAAATGGGGCATGTCACACATCTTGTCTGATGCAGCCTTTAACAAACCTATTAATAATTGTGCTATTCAAAAAAAAGAATTAATTATTATTTATTATATTATACATACCAACTTCAAGTGTAGCCTTCTTTCCGCAGTACACAAACTGGCCTGTATAGAGACCTTCAGGAGCAATAAAAAGCTCCTTGCGAGTCTTGAACTTATATGGGTCCCGGAAATGGACAACTGCTAATGGGGCACCTCGACCAGGATCATGGATGATGTCCTATAAAACGTAATTCATAATATAATGTAAACTGATATCTCCATTTGAATATTGTCTCATACATTGTACAATAAAACGAAGTCTATTTCGTCAGGTGTATTTTGTATGGAAGATGGCACCTCTGAACCACTTCGAACTCTAGCCACAGAATAAGTAATAGACTAAATATGATGATGAGGAAGCATGTATAAGATATACTAATTAGGTTTAGCAACATTTTTTCCCAGAAAAAAAAAAGATTTAAAATGTCAGGGGGAAAACATTAACAGTATCCTAATAAATTCAAGAAATTGAAAAAAAAAAACGTATTTTTTATAATTGATAAGCTGTCAGTCACATACTTCACTGAAATGTAAAAAAGGGACATAACACTGGATATAGTCACGCTGTAAATAACCATGGGCGATTCGTAAAAAGAAGTAAGATGGAAGTAAGTTAAGATGGCAGTAATTTCTAGTATTTCTGATGGGTAATGAAGAATGTGATTAGAAATACGAAAAGGAGATTAATGAATATATCATTTGGGCTTCTAGGTAAATATACATTCATACCAAAAGTCAGAACCTTTTCAAACAGGCCAGGTACTACGTGATGATAGTACTAGGTTATAATGCAATTCGTTAATTGTTTACAAACCTTTACTACGCCTTTAATGTAACCATGACGTTCAGCATAATCCAGGGATCGAAGTTTAGGAGCTCCTTTCCTTTTCTTTGTATGTGATACGAAGACTGATCCGGCACCTTTACGTTGAGCACGAATCACACGACCCATGATTGTAATCCCTCACTGAAAGTAATTTCACAAGTTTTACAAAAAATATATACATTTCTCAAAATATGCATAAAGCCATGTAACAATTTTACTGTTTTTTAATAAAAATAACTTTAACACATAATGATTTATTTGGATATGTTAGAAATAAAAATTTTACGTACAATTCAAGAGGGTGTCACTTTTGAAAGAATGGACTAATGTTGCCACAGTCCCCTAGCCGAAAATTGCAAGTTACATTTAAACAAAAAAAAAAATATCTATATTTTAAAAAGCTGTAGTTAAAAAAAGTACCTAAAAATTTTACCTGTTTTCCGCATATGAAGCCATTTTATTTATTTGATATCCATATGTGGGTTTAATGTGAAAATCATAAATCGTCATTTTGTGCCACATTTGGTTTAAAAACGGAGGCATTTATGTAACCATGCATTGTCATGAGCACGCAACGAGTGTGCCAAATTTCAGCCTAATCAAACACTGGGATGTGGGTTAAATTTTACTTACAAGACTTGATTACGGACAACGCGGACAACCTAAATAAAAGCTTGCAAAAATTCTGAAGTGCAAGGGGTGAAAGGATCAGCAAACCGCACTGAAAAAAAACGGGTTGCTCTCCGGGAGCAACCCGTTTTTTTTGAATATTTTGGAATGGTTAGGGAATAATTTCTCACGAATTGCTTTATTTATCAGTATAAAAGTACTATCATTTATGTGGTAAAATACAATATTCATTTACTAGCTATCGAACATATACATGGCAATTTAGATTACATTAAAAATAAACAGCAGGAGCAGGCATACATTTTCACCGCGCGGTAGAAAAAGAGGGGATATCTCTCATAAGCCGCGCCAGCGGCGGTCTACTCGCCTTCCGTCTTATGATTTTTCGATCAGGTCACGTGTCCTGACGCGAGTTTAACATTTTTTACCCATCCCAAAAAGTGCACAACGCCGGTAAAGAAGTTTTCATTTCAAAAAATTAGATTTCGAATTTATGGAGTTTGTACTGAACTTGCGAGAAACACTGCAGTCGGATTGAAAAATAAATTCTACTAATCTCGGAACATTTTCCCTAAAAATCTTGAAAAATTAGTGGTGAACATTTTTTAATAATAGCAAATCAATTTAATAAATAAAGATGGACTACATTATCCAGGAAATTAATAAAATTATAGCAAAAATTTTTGTTCGGGCAGGTTATTAATATCGATATCTTGCTACATCGAATACTATAGCAGTGTTGCCGTTTAGTAACTATATTCGTACATTTTGTGTAATTTTAGACTTGCATGTCACGACGCACGTATTTTTTTATTTAGGACAATTTTTGTAACTTTTTTTGAGACAATAATCAACAATTTATATTTATTTATTTTTTTATTATCACATAGTCAATTTATTTGGTCGTTTTTAAAACTATTAGCAATGTTTTATCTATTTACGTATTTTTTCTTTGTCGTTATTCATTACATAGTGCAGGTGAGGTTAGCTTTGGCTCAAAGATGATGCAAATGAATATTCACTCATTCAATCATTTCTTACATCCCAATTATTTCGGTGTAAGATTTTTGTGTATTCGTTTTGCGAAGTGCAGCAATAGATATTGTACAAACATTACATTGGTAAGTGAACAGACCGCTCACAGTTATTTTATCCCTGGAATTTGGATATGTTGTTCATATTATAAATGATAGAACTGAAAATAGAACAATATCCCTATTTATATTATTTTATTATACCCCGTAAATTTCTTATCTGCCGTCCTTTTACCGTAATGTTCAATCAATACTATTTGTCATGTCAGTATGCCATGTCAGGTCGAACCTGGGGTTTATATAGTTGAAAGTGGGGGTGTAAATACTGCCTGGTTTTATTGATGATACCAATCTAGAAACCAGTTTGGCCTTTTATTTTAGTCCAAGTGGCCGCGAAACTGAATATCACTCGATATATCGACACCCAAGATGCCAATGCTAGGACTAACACTAAGGGGAGCACCTTTAATCTAGGAGCTACGACAAATGGGAACTTTTTAGCGGTAAAAGGTCAAACCTGTCTTTGAGGGATTTGAAAATTGGTTGAAAAACCAATTCAATCTAACCCAATCCGAGTTATGCCCCAAGTGATGTTTGTCACTAGATTTGTTCGAAATGGAGGCAGAGATTTTTGACGGTAGTACTCAAATGAATTAGGTACTGAATTATTAAACACAACAAACGACATGCAATGAGTATCGACATTAGAAATTTGTCGTGAGCTACCTAGTTTATTTGCTTGACATTTTGTCGGGGTTAACATAAAATAGAAAGAACATTTAAAAATCAAATAAATCGGTACCTAGTACTTATTAGTGACTTGAATCGATTACCTTATCGATAGTCATACTATCAATGATCTTATTGCCATAGGTAAAAAAATATGTTATGATATGACAACATTGTACAATGTTTTGCTGTCATAATTACTTTTTGACGTTTCTTTCAATAAAGGTTCGTACATAATGATGTGGTATAATAAATTAACGAACTTAATTTAACTATTTGACTATGAAACAGAATACCCTAACTTATAAAAAATGCATTTTTTTTTTAACTTGTGCATCTAGTTTCGGTTTCTTTACGATTTTTGTACTTGTATACTTAATATATAAGTTGCTTTATTATTTTCAACACCAAAATTGTACTTTTATATACAAACTGGGTTATAGAAGAGGATTGATAGATAAAAAAGAAATAAATTAGTACAAAGTATTTTTTCGTTCGAGGAATATTTAAAAAATCTATGGCAGTTAAGTTGCAGAATACTTAAAAATATCTAGGTTTACTCATCTATCCAACAGTACAACAAACAGTCTAAGATATTTGCAGTATTCATAGAAAAAAACTTACATGAAAGGCTTAGAGGTAGTAAAAAATAACGGTGCCTAAAGATCAAATTGCATTTTTTTTTCCTTCGCCATAGAAGGAAAAAAAACTAATACTATAATAATAATAATTAATTAATTATGTCCGCAGGGCAGCTTGTGTGGCGAGCTGTTGTGTGAGTAGCGACACCACGGACCCGAGTCTCCAGAGAGTCGGTCAGGGCCTTCGTCTCCGGCGTGTCTTCATCGGTCGCAGTGTAAACACAAGAAGGCCCGCAGGACTCTCAGCTCTGGCTTGCCTTCATTGGCCGTCCAGAGAGGAGCCGCTAGAGCTATATGCTCCAGGGGTGGAAGTGTTAAAGGGCATCACGCCGCGAGTAACTTCGGAGAAAGCGCAGCACACATCTCGACACCCATGAGTCACTCACACCGGTGTTGCCTCCGGCCGATTTCCTGGCATTTCGGAGGCCCATCTAGTGAGTGGCAAGCCACCGCCTGCCGCAAATAACTAGCAATAAAAGCAGTTATGGCAGGCGTCCGTCCCTCTTCTGTAATAGCCCGGTATTAAGTTCACCCAGATCTCATCTCCATAGCCCATTTATTTTCCATCACACTTCGCAATAGTCTCAACGCCTGCCGAGATCTGCTCATGGGTATATCGTTCCATTGATATATCCTGGAGCGGGTCACGGCGGGCGTACAACATTACATCAAACTTCTCAAAGGGGCCTCTACGTGTTGGATCTATATCCCCGCGTATGCCTATCAAATGACCGGGCTTGATCCGTGAATTAAGAGAGATACATAATTAATTATTATTATTATAGTATTTAATTAATTATTTAATTGTAATTATAGATTTAGGTATAATTTCAACGGGACGGGCGCGCGACCGCGAGCGGACTGAGTGAGCCAGACTAAGCGTGTTGTAGGATGACGTCACACAGCCCGCGTCGTACGGTTACAACTTGTTTTACTTCTAAATTGACGGAAGTAATTCTTTCACTAGTATTTTTTATTTTTGACAGAGAATATGGAGTGTTAATAATCAAAATTAGTTAACATTATCCATTGCTACTTTAAGTATTGCGTTTATGTACTTCTCTAGTGCCGTAACAAAAGTTATAGTATTTATTTATTGTCCACCAATGATATTTTTTTTAAATAATTACATCCTTTTAAAATGAATTTTCCAACTTGACGTTAGTTATTAAAATGAAAGACCGCAGAACTTTCTAGCATTGTGTATTTATGATAAAACATCAACGCATGTGATTGGATTAGGATCGTTGTTAACCAAACTCTTAACCAAAGGGCGCCCATGTGTGTAATTTGTAAAAAAAAAAACTTCCCAGGAAACAATACCTTCACACAGTTTGTTCAGTCTTTTTCAGTGCTTCGATTTCCCGAAATGTTCAACCGTTGCTTCGCTGTGGTAACGTAGCTGTTGAACATCGAAGAACTATTTTTACAAATCGCTGAAAAAATAAGACACCATGAAGTGACCACCAAACAGTTACCAACACTTTTCTATAGGTAATATTTGCTTTAGAACATTATTGCGGTGTTTGACCTGGAGTTAGCCACTGCGTTGTTCGTTGACGATTATCGTAAAAAAACCTTTTTCATCACACGTCACAAATCGACCCTAAACTCCTTAATTTTCGTACTGGTTCCACAAGATTAGGCAAGCTTCCACTTGCGCATCTCTCTGCAGATCAGCCAAATCATGGGTCATCCATTTTATTTAACTTTTTTATTTTACCCATTTGATGCAAGTGGGTGTCAACAATGAGGAAAATCAACGTCAAACCATGCCTCCAGCCCCCGTACCACCATCTCTTATTGCGATTCAATAACTGATTTGAATTGCTTATTCATACCAATGAATAAGCGACTCTATTTCAAATGGAATAGAGTCGCTTATTCATTGGTATGAATAAGCAATCTACTCAATTATTGAATCGCAATAAGAGATGGTGGTAAGGGGGCTGAACAAAGGAATTACTCCTCGATAATTTGATTCGGACCCGATTCCGTCATCGCATCGATTCGGACATCGTATCTCTCTATATTTACCTTAGTGGCAGGTCTTCATTGGGGTTCATTTTCCCACTTACAGTTTCCACTACGAAAGCGATTAAATCCAAAATGTAATGTGCATTCAGTATCCTCCCTAAATACAGTATTGATATAGAGAGCTGTTGTTTCTGCTGTGTTAGTTCCACGTCGGAACTCGTGTTAGATTATTATTCATTGAAATTTAGAGTCCATCTTTACTTTAAAAGTTAATCGAAAAAAATATTGAACTCCAAACAATCGAATGCTGTACATTTTAAAAAATTTAAATGTTATGGTTATAGTGTGGAATAAATGTTTTTATCTGGAAACTCACACTATGCAGGTTTAATTTCAATTTAAAGTTAAAACGGCAATTTCACATTTAGACCCCTATTATTACTATTATGTTAATTTACGACATAGATATAGGATAGAAAAGATTGGCAATCGAAAGAATAAAATGAGACCAAAAATTAAGTGCACAAGTGTGTGTGCACACACATGCTTAGTTTTAGACCAAAATGTAGGGAAATTTATACAGAAATTCACGTATTTGTCACATCTCATTAATAATAATCATTTTATTTCAGGCAATGCTTACAAAAACAATACACCCATATTATAAATACCTTATAAACTAACATACATATTTATATAAAAACTTAGCTCTAGTGGCTCTAGACTCATTATGGGTTATGGGTTCGTATGATTACAGAGTATTAATTGTATTGAATGAACGCAGTAAGTTGTCGCATCTATTTATTTACGAATAATATTTTTGTGATACCTACATAATTATGTAACATTGTATATAAACAATTACACATGTGAAATGTACCTATGTAAAAAAAAATATTTTTCTATTCATAAATCAATGACAAATTAAATTTGTTTACAACTAATTTAAAAATAAGCGGAGGCATATATATATATGTATATATATAAAACAAAGTTGGGTTTATTCGAACACTTATAACTCGAGAACCGCAGGATTGATTTTCATGGTTTTTAGGGTTCCGTACCTCAAAAGGAAAAACGGAACCCTTATAAGATCACTTTGTTGTCCGTCTGTCTGTCTGTCTGTCTGTCAAGAATTTCTATGTCGAGAATGCGTGGAGGTATCAAGCTGAAATTTGAACTGTATACTCAGGTCTACGGTCCCATGAAGTTGTAAAAAAATCAAACTGCTAAGTTTACGTAGAAAAAAGTTACGGCCGTTTATTCAGCAAAAAACGCATATTTCGACACACTCAAGGGAATCAAAACCTATAGGGTACTTCCCGTTGACCTAGAACTATGAAATTTGGCAAGTAACATCGTTATAGACTACAAGTACAGGAATAAATCTCAAAACTATACATTTGTAAATAGATCTTAAAAAATAAGGGGTCTATATTTTTTATAGGGTGTCGAAATTTCAAATTGAAACTACTAGTTCAAATGAGATATCATATGAAAGGGCTTGATGTACACATTGCAAAATATATTTTATTTATTTTTTTCGACGCATTATTTCTTATTTATAATGAAAAATATCAAATTTAATAATGATACTACGTACCAACGGAACCCTCGGTGGGCGAGTCTGACTCGCACTTGTCCGATTTTGATTTGTTGGATTTCTCTCCGTCCCGAATAGAAGAATAACTATTAAAAACATTGGAAAATTGACGAAAGAATAAAATAAAAGAAAAAACATTTTCCCATACAAATGAAAGTGTTAGTTGAAAAAGGATTACGATATTTATTGGTTGTCAAATATCAAAACGTCCAATCGATTGGTGCAACTTTTACGTCGCGGAAGTTGTCTGTGATTTGTTTTGAAAATTGAAAAATGTCAAATCGATAGGGGTAAAACGGCCCATGGGGACCGAGCGCAAGAATCAAATCAGAGTAAACATCAAAAGAAATTACTATTACAAATCACCAAAACGATAAAACCTATTTCAAAAATAAAAAATAAAACAAAACGTTTTTTTTGATATAACAACAAGGAAATCTTTATTTTTATGAAATCTTCAGTTTTTATGGATACGGGTCTTCCCTCAACCGAAAGGGTTTAGAGCATACTCCAACACGCTGCTCAACTGTTGGTTGGCGGAGGCCAGTGTTATCGAACCGCCTAAAGGCACTTAGCTTAACGACTGTCATCTAATGATAACAACCGGGACCGACGGCTTAACGTGCCTTCCGAAGCACGGAGGAGCTCAAGATAAGCTAATGATAACAACCGGGACCGACGGTTTAACGTGTCTTTCGAATCACGGAGGAGCTCGAGGTAATATAAACCTTCCGTGTGCGGGCTACGGTCGACGTTGCTTAACTTGCGTGTTCAATGAGACTGACACGCGCAATGATGCCATCTAGCTTCTCTATTCTTTTCTATTATTCATTGTTTTAATTCCATAAAATCATAAATTAAGTTCAGCTAATATGTACCACGACATTCATTGATTGCTAAGTGGTACGAAGTTCGCCGGGACAGCTAGTATTTATATAAAATGACACAGGCCATCTTTCATTCTTATCGGTTCTAATGGTGGAAGTAAAAATGTTTCATTCTCATTCTCTATCTCGCTCTAATATATGCGTATAATCTTTCTTTTTCTTTTACATCGCCAATGTCTGAAAGGTAGCAAAGAATCCTAACTCTTTGATTACTCATATAAGCTATATGCTAATAATATCCAAAATTAAAAAAAGAACTGATTTTTTGTAGAACTGTAGACTCAGCCTTAGGTCACGTTGCAGCGGGATGTGGTCACGTTGCAAGCGGCGTGGACCATTCTGACAATTTTCTGTGGTTTTCTGCTACGCGCTAAATTTGTTTGCTTCTTTTGCAAAGAGACATAATATACATGTATCAGTTCTCGTAAACATAACTTCCTTGAACAATTAATGAATATGAAGTTCTTGTAAAATAATTTAAATTCAATTAAGGATTTCAACTAAAAATAACTAATAACGCATTTCATCACAGTAGTAACATTTAATTTTCGTCTAAATCAATATTACCACTTCCAATCAACTGTGACTGCGAATCGCTGTTTATAGATTGTGTCGATTTGCGCAATTTTTAATTTGTGAAGATCAATTCGGATACATAATTAATATTTAACTAAATACGTACTTAATAAAATAACATTTACTGGAACTAGATTAAGCAGTTGTCTCGTTTGCTAAGTTATTTCCTTCTTTAATTATATAGAGTTAGGTACTGAAATAATCGGTGAGTATTAAAATTATTTACATCTACTTAATAGCATGAATGTATTATTGCAAAGTGTTATAGCTATTGTGCTAAGTTGTATATGTAACATATGTAAAGTGTTTAATTCAAGAAACAAAATATAAATAATTCGGAGAGACAAATAGTTTACTTGTACCTACTTATAAGTAATGCATGCAAAATATTTTTGTTACAAAATACCTATCTACTTAGATATGTACATGCATACCTGCTGTGAAAACATGTAGATAGTAGATCTGTCTAAACGATAATATTTGTTTGTGTTGCGTAAGTATTTATTTTCCTACCTATTAAGTAAATTTATTCATCCAAGGTTAAAATTTTGCATCAAACTCAATGATGTTAAGTGATGTAACTACCAACTTTAGAAAAAATAGTTAGCACAGTAACAATAATTATGCTTACTATTTCGCAGCACAGTAAACAATTCTGTAATATAAAGTATTATGTAATTGTAATAACATAGCTTGCAAAAATGAATAATAATATGATAATACGAAAGTACGAATGAGTGATGTAATAATTCATTGCCAATAATTGTCGATTATGACCATAGTCGAGTGCGGAAGTACAATAATCGATACCATAGGTAATCGATTGCCATGAAAAATACGATCACTGTTTTCGCGCGATCTGTTTTAAAATATTTAAGTATACACTTTTCTGAAAAGTGTTATAGATGAATATTATAAAAATAATGAACCAGTATATATTTTTTTTAAAAGTTGAATATAATTATCTTTTTTAATAAAAGTCGAACAACGATTTTTCACATTTTTAACTATCGCGGGGAAATACTAAAATTAAGCGAAATATTAAATATTAGATATTTAAGCGTCATATATGGCCTAATGAAAGGTCAAGCGTGAGTTACGGTTATTAGTACAAAAGTCAATTATTTACTAAAAAAAAACCGGACAAGTGCTAGTCGGACTCGCCTCGACATAGAGGGTCTTGACAGACAGACAGACAGACGGACGGACAACAAAGTGATCTTATAAGGTTTCCGTTTTTCCTTTTGAGGTACGGAACCCTAAAAAATATAATTATTAAACAATGCCCATTATTAATTTATTAGTAATTTATTCTGTATCTCTCTTAAATCACGGGTCTAGCCCGGTCATTTGTTAGGCGTGCGCGGGGATATAGATCCAACGCGTAGAGGCCCCTTTGAGAAGTCTGATGTAATGTTGTACGCCCGCCGAGACCCTCTCCGGGATATGTCAATGGAACGACATACCCATGAGCAGGTCTCGGCAGGCGTTGAACTATTGCGAAGTGTGATTTTTTTTTTTTTTTTTTTTTTTTATACCACCAGTGTGGCAAACAAGCATACGGCCCGCCTGATGGAAAGCAGTTACCGTAGCCTATGAACGCCTGTAACACCAGAGGCATCACACGCGCGTTGCCGACCCTGTAAAAACCTCTTCACGCCCTTTTTGAAGAACCCCATGCTGTAGTCCCCTGAGAAAACCTCGACAGGCAGTTCATTCCACAGCTTGACAGTACGCAATATAAATATGATGGAAAATAAATGGGTTATGGAGATGAGATCTGGGTGAACTAAATACCGGGCTATTACAGAAGAGGGCGGACGCCTGCCATAACTGCTTTTATTAATTATTATTATTAATTTGGATAAACTGGTGGAAGTATTTCAACAAGAAAACTGCCCCGTACAAACATTATTTAAAAATGGAGTGCGTATCTTGTTGGCATTATATAAAGCTCCAAAATCTGAGGACAACATTGATCATTTCCGCTACACGCAATTCATCAAATTAACGAAACTAAATAAACCTGTACAGTTGTCAACACTTCCACCAACAAGTTTAGCAGCTCATCATCACATACTTAAATGAACCTCAAGAATGGGGCTGGATGCTTGAAAATGAAATCCTGGAGACCATAAAAACGTTATTACCTCCAGCACCGGCCGAACTACTACACATAATATTTTGTAATTGCAAAAATGGTTGTGGTTTCGCTGTGCATGCAGAAAATCAGGGCTACTATGTTCTTTAGCTTGTGGCCAGTGCAATGGACAAGCTTGCATCAACGCTCAACTATATCCAAGTAATCCCGATGAAGAAAGCGCATACGATCCTGAAATTCTGGAAGGTTTGGAGATGAATATGACCGATAATGAGGATGATGACAATGAATTGAACATTTTTGAGCGACAACAAGAAGAAGACGACGAAGGAGAAGAAGATAACTAGCTTCCATTCACAATTTTATTATAATTAAAATCAACAATAATTCTTTTAATATTTAAACTCACATTTTAATAAATATTAGATATGCCATATTTAATGATAAATAAAGATATTATGTGTAAAATATATTCCCTTACTGTCTTTTTGATTTAAAATATAATTAAAATATATAATCCAGAATTAATAATATACTATATTTAAATAGTTAAATATAAATAATTAATAATTAGTACTTAAGTAATGGGCATTACTTAATAATTATATTTTTTAGTAAATAATTGACTTTATACAACGTACTGATAACCGTAACTCACGCTTGACCATGCATTATGCCTTATATGACTGTACGCTGCGCACTCTTCGCGCTCTACCCCAAAAACAGTTGATCGTATGAAAGAAAAGTTCAAACAAGAGTTGTAGAAAATTTTATACTCTACAACTTTCATAATAAGTACAAATCTCATTTAAGCAATAGGTCGCGAGAATTTCGCGAAAAACCGATTTTTATGACCTTTGACCTTTGATAGCTTAAGACGCGGACACGATAGCATTTGTAACTTTTGAGACTACATTTAGAACGACAAAACAAAGGCTTATACCAATTTACAGCTTATTATCTTTCATTCCGAGGTGAAACCCCTATGACTGGGCTAAAATCCACGTGGCTTGCGACGACGCGGACGCGGCGACGCCATACTATACGACAGACCGCCACTGCAGGCCGCGTTTGTCTGTGCATACTTAACTGACTTAAGTCAAGATATTTAAACCAAGAACGTTAAAACCTTTTATGTTATAACATTCTAGTGCCCAAAATTTAAATGCCAGAAAACAAAAAAAAATCGTCCGAAAGGTTGTTATTACTATTAATTATTTGACACTAGCCGCCCGTCCCGGCTTCGCACGGGTAGACAATTTAGTAAAAAATATAGCCTATGTTACTCAGAGATAATGTAGCATTCTAATGGTGAAAGAATTATCGAAATCCATTCAGTAGTTTTTGAGTTTATTCGTAACAAACATACAAAAATACAATTTTTCCTCTTTATAATATTATAACACCCCGTCCCGGCTTCGCACGGGTAGCCATATTTTATTTTTATTTTTTACATTTTGTTCTATCGTCAATAGTTTTTGCAGCGACAGCAAAGGATGATTTGATTTTTTAATACTTTAGGCGTTTACTTATACAATATTGCAATTCTCGTCATAACTTTTAAACAGTGCTTCCGATTTTAATGAATTAAAAAGGATTTTACTTCTAGATAGATACCCTTGATGATAAAACTATATATTTGGATAAGGGTAAATATCTTGAGAGGAATTTGACCCATTTTTGTTTTTGTTGGAACATTAATTGAAAAATAGAACACAAAACCTCTTATTGTGACTTAAATAAAGATCTTGGATATATAGTCTTGCGAATTTTTTTGTAAATTTTATTAAGGCCTATAAATCCGTAATACATTGTTTTGTTATAACATCAACAGTTTTCACATCGCACGTCAAGAAAGATTTTTGTTCTCTACCTTGTGTTACAATATTGCAATTTTCTTACGGATCCCTAATTTTTTCGAAATTAAAATATAGCCTATATTACTCCCTGATAATGTAGCTTTCTATTGGTGAAAGAATTTTTGAAATCGGTCCAGTAGTTTCGGAGCCTATTCGTTACAAACAAACAAAAAACAAACAAATCTTACCACTTTAGATGTAAAGCTTAATTTTCTTTTCAGATTAACTTTCTACTATTACTAGATCGATTTTCATAATATGATTGATCAAAGTTTACAAACATGACAGTAATTTGAAAATTTATACCTAGGTACTACAGATTTTTTACATTACTACTAGACAAATTCACAATAACACTAATTTAGCTTGTTTACTATCGAAGTGAAGTCACGTCGGAAGTCGTCGGAATCCAATAAAGTCAATAGCTTTTATGACAATTGATATATAGATTGTATTTTTACAAAGTTTCCTTTTTACAAAATCTAACTACTCACTTATTTTTATCTGCCCCCTTACCACCAACTTTTAATGCGATTCAATAACTGAATAGTCTCTATATCTCTCTATAGACTCTATTCGCTCGATTGAATAGAGTCGCTTAATCATTGGTGTAAATAACCATTCTATTCAGTTATTGAATCGCAATAAGAGTTGGTGGTAAGGGGGCTGACCTTATTAGCGAAACGAGTCAATGTTCTACCTACCTAAACGCGAAATAATATAATATACTTACTTACTTACCTTCGTCACAGTATAAGTAATAGTACTAACGTACCTTCGTTTTGCTCGTAGTCGTGAGCTAGAGTGTTTGGGTATAAGTAGCTCATCATTATGTTTTTAAAATCTTTGCAAAGTTAGGTTAACTTAACTCCTGCACGTGGTGTACCGCGTCAATTAGCAAAGAAACATCCATGAATTAAACGAGACAATGATTAATATGTGCCCAAATGTAACAAAGCCGTGCTTCAATTTGTGAACTGCTAACAGCGAAACAATGGTAATGTTCTCTGTATTTTGTGGGTAAAGTGTCAACGGTACACACTACTTAATAAAGTAACTAAAATTTATAAAATAAATAATAATAGTTTATAGACTGGGTCTATCCATAAACTCGATGTTAACATCTATCATACGTTTAGATATATGGAATGAAATACATACATGGATTATGGAATACATAAATGTAAATCTAAGCCCATGTTCTACGATAAGCTTTAGTAAATAATAGTCGCCAAATCGAATTATGTAGCTATGATTTTTCTGTAGACTTCCTGCCGCAATTATGATGGACATATGCAGTAACGATTTTGAAATGGGTTATAAGGATGGACTTATGCTGGAGAGGAATCAAAATACAAAGTCAGAAATATTTTTTTTTTGTATCAATATTTATATTTTTTCCAACTGTTTTCAGGCATAATGGACATTTATGCTATGTAACGTTTGAAAGCTGGCACTGATTGTCTACCTTCTATTTGGTTTCCAGTTGTCTGGGTACAGGTTTGATCGTCAAGGCGGGTGAACCATTTACATAATATTATGTATCATTTAGGCCGTACACTAGTTTAAGCGGATAATCAGACAGGACTTCTTTTGTGTGTTTCTAAAAAAGATAAGCTAAGTCGCGGACGGACAGATAGACAAACAGACGGACATGGCAAAACCATAAGGGTTCATTGTTTACTACGGTACCCCTAAAAGTACCTTTTTTTTGTTCTCCACTTATTTAGCCCAACTGAGGAAATCAGGGGCAACTTTTTTGCATCTTTTTTAGTTAAATAGACTCCCGTCCAACCCAGCTTTAGTGTGAACCTTCTTAGTTTCCCGTTCTTCACATTGGCGTGAAAGTAGGTAAATTATATTTCCGACATTCATACTAGTGCTAAGGACGGAAATCCTGTTAGACCAATATAAAGGGTGAAGGTCGGAAAATTAAGACCTTAATTAGTACTAGAAAGCTGAAACTTATTATGAGCATACGTATTAATTGTTAGAACTTAAATTTTATATTTTATACTGGCTTTACAGTGGTAGTAACGAGTAATAGTCGACTAACATAAAAATATGCTTGGGGAAGAGAAAATTTAGTACAAATCTCATCAAAAATTACTTAGATGTAATTGTTAGTTTGAAAAAGGAAGTAATCATATGTTTTGAACCAGTTTTTATGAACCATGTAAAATTATGAAAAAATTTAATACAATAACAATTCATAATTCACAAGGCGGAACCACATTTGCGATTTGTGGTTATCTCTCGACGTTAAAAGAAGATACAGCAACAAAAAAACAAACAAACAAGAGTTTCTCTTGTTTCATTCTAAGTACATAATTTCATTTAATAGTTGGTTCCTGGACAAATTGAAATTGGACATTTTTGGGAAATTCTTCAATCGATAAGTGTACGAAGGTAAAGGTGGGTCGGACGAGCATATACTGTACTCGATGCATTTTAAGACCGCATATACATTTTATATATATAAAATAGTACCTACTTGCGGTAGGTACTCCCCGTAGTTGTCGCGTCAATATATGCAGATGCCACAATCTGCTTGCGAAAGTCCGCTTCAGCTAGTGAACAGCTTTATAACCTTTTATATTATTTTTTCGATAAATTATAATGCACTATAAAAAATTAAAGTTAACCCAATAAATTAAATAATTTAATAATTATATATATTTATTAGATTATCATGAATATAAGATAACCAAACAATTAAAATATATTGATACCTACAGATTACACAATGTTTGTGATGACGTAGTGATGTCAGCTGTCACAGAGACGCTACGAGCGGCGTCGGGAGCACGCACTGAAACAACTGCAGACTCTGGCCCTGCCACCGTACCACCATGCTCCTCCGGAAAGCATATCGTGCACTGGTTCAGAAAGGGGTTACGTCTCCACGACAATCCAGCGTTAATGGAGGGACTAAATAATGCAATCACATTCCGATGTGTATTCATTATCGACCCCTGGTTTGCCAGTTCATCTAACGTTGGGATCAATAAGTGGAGGTCTGTGATACATTTAACCGTTTACTGAAATAGGAATGAAAATGAAAAATATGAATGAAAATATTTTTTTGTTTGATGATTACAGATTTCTATTACAATGTCTTGAAGATTTAGATACTAGCCTGAGAAGGCTCAATTCTAGACTATTTGTGGTTCGCGGCCAGCCTGCTGATGCATTACCAAAATTATTTCGCGAATGGGGCACCACTGCCCTTACTTTCGAAGAGGACCCTGAACCGTACGGTCGTGTCCGTGATCACAATATTATGTCCAAATGTCGCGAAGTCGGAATCACCGTTACTTCTAGAGTTTCGCACACACTTTACAAATTGGACAAGTAAGTAGGAAACCGTCGTTATCATGATGAAAACGATGGTTTAAAGTTAAAGGAAGCAAAAGAAAATAATTCCGCTAACAGTTTTTCATGAAAGAAATTCTTTAAAACAAGTTGTTTTGAATAAAATGTTTATATTGTCCGTTGGTATTTTTAGAATTATAGAAAAGAACGGAGGAAAGGCACCATTAACTTATCATCAGTTTCAAGCTATAATCGCCAGTATGCCGGCGCCATCCCCCGCAGAGTCTACCATTACAGCTGAAATGTTAAACGGTGCCTCAACGCCTATCACAGATGACCATGACGAGCGATTTGGTGTTCCTACACTTGAAGAACTCGGTCGGTATGCTCCGGACCTATAAAATATAATTTAACAACAACGTAGAAACGTAGAACCAGTTATCACGTATCCTCATGATTTTCAGGATTTGACACAGAGGGCCTCAAACCGCCTATCTGGCTGGGTGGTGAGAGCGAAGCATTGGCGAGGTTAGAAAGACATCTTGAGAGAAAAGCATGGGTAGCAACGTTTGGACGTCCAAAAATGACTCCACAATCTCTTCTAGCCAGTCAAACTGGACTATCACCCTACTTGAGGTACATTCTGACGATACTGTTAAAATCAGTAAAAAATTGTTAATAATAATTACTTTATTCGTACATTTTCTTTACTATAATTCTATATATAAACTATGTTGAATCATGTTCTTCTAACGCCAACATTTTATATCCTTTTGCACGAAAATGGCTTGAAGTACTCGATCAACCTACAAATAGTTTTACATGATGCATTATATTATTAATTAAATGTGTATCGTTATTACACTAACGTCTGGTTTGTCATTGTTTAGATTTGGGTGTCTATCGACAAGACTCTTTTATTATCAGTTAACGGAATTGTACAAAAGAGTGAAGCAAGTGCGACCACCGTTATCGCTACACGGACAAATACTTTGGAGAGAATTTTTCTACTGTGCTGCCACCCGTAATCCTAACTTTGATCGCATGGAAGGTAATCCGATATGCGTTCAAATACCTTGGGAGAAAAATCAAGAAGCTCTTTCTAAATGGGCGAACGTAAGAAACTGTTTGATGTTAGGTTCACTAAGTAATGTAAGTAATAACATTATGCTAATAGTTTCTTGATGGTGTACGTTTACAGGGGCAAACAGGTTTTCCATGGATAGATGCCATAATGATCCAACTAAGAGAAGAGGGCTGGATTCACCACTTAGCTCGACATGCTGTCGCATGTTTTCTTACTAGAGGAGATCTATGGATTTCCTGGGAGGAAGGTATGAAGGCAAGTATGATGTATACTAATCCAAAGATTCTATCAACGTATAGGAGAGAGTTATGGATGTTAGTTAAGAGCCCTATTACATTTGCACGCTGACGAGCTCTCGCGCAGTACTAAACCCGCGAAGGACGCCGGTGCATCGTTTTTTGTAGTAATTTTGAAGTTATATTTGTCGAATTTATTGATATAAGATAATGAATTCATGCTACAAAGTTTATTCATCATGAAGTAACAATTATTCTCGTATACATTTTGCTCAATAATATTATCGTTTATTCGAGAAATTAAGTTTACTTAAAGCTATTTTCGAAGTATTTTTGGTTAAAAGAATGTTTTTTTCTATATTAAATCAATGATATTTCAAAATTCTGAGGCCGCTATGTACTATACGACTATTATAACAAATAACATTTTTTTTTTTATTTCATTTGTTTGGAACAGTAGTACAATCCAGGAGCTCAAAATAGTGAATGCGCGCATTTTATGAAAATCTTTCTATGCAATTTTGGGTTTATTTAAAAAGTTAAGCAAAATTTACAAAAAGCGAGGCCGCTACGTACTATGCCAATAGCTATTCTGTACTATTCAATAAGTCAACATTGTTAATGTATTTTTGTTTCCGAGATCGAGAACGCCGGCAAAATTGGCCATTTTACGCAAAAATCACAGTCAAAATGTAATATGGCTCTTAACTCTTTCACACGTTACAGATAATGTTCTGGATTAACATTTAGGGTATTTTTTTTATCTCGCTAGTAGGAAAGCCCCTTACTTGTAACAGTTTTCATACGTGTAAAATACTTGTAACATAGAGTTAATTCAGGTATAAACACTGGTGCACTAATTTTGCGTATACAAAATATTAACTTTAATAGAACTACCTACGAGTATATATAACCGCAATAAAAGCTGATTTATTTACCTACTAGCTGACCCGGCGAACTTCGTACCGCATATTTAACAACCAATAAATATCTAAATTATTTATCAACGGACACCATTTGTATTGGAAAATGATTTTTTCTTTTATTTAATTTTTTCAAAAAATTAATAGTGATTCTGCGATTTGGGATGGAGACAAATCCAACAAATCAAAAACCATGATTTTTTTGATTATATATTAATATAAAACTTTGTTTTATATATTTGATAATTAGATTATAGATCTATTGATCTAACTCGCAACATGATTTCGTTAAACGTTCTCAGGACATGTAACTATGTAACTTACATGAGATGAAATCGCAATTTGAAGGGAATTTCTGAAGAATGTTACGTAACTACTCTTGTACGTAATTAATTATGTATATAACTATCCGCGGATACAGCGATCACTTAAATGAATAGGATAGGAAATAGGATAGTTTAGATGGTTTACTTTTTACAATGTAAAATTTTTAGGTATTTGATGAACTGCTTCTGGATGCTGATTGGTCTGTCAACGCGGGTATGTGGATGTGGCTTTCCTGTTCTTCATTCTTTCAGCAATTCTTCCATTGCTATTGCCCTGTCCGTTTCGGCCGAAAGACTGATCCTAATGGTGATTTTATAAGGTTTGTAAAGTGTTAAATAATGTACTAATGCGGCAAATAAAAAAATATAAGTTTCCTCAATATGTAATGCAACTTTTTTTTAGGAGGTATATACCCAGTCTCAAGAACATGCCAACGCGATATATCCATGAGCCATGGGTGGCGCCAGACTCAGTGCAGCAAGCTGCTCGCTGTATCGTCGGCCGAGATTACCCGTTGCCCATGGTTGATCATGTCAAGGTCTCACAAGTCAACATAGAACGTATTAAACAAGTATATTCACTGCTTGCCAAATACAAACCGCAAGGTAAAATACTCTTAAAAATAGAACAGTCGAGGGTTTTAAACGAGTTTAAATTAAAAAAAAAAAATGATTTTTGTTTACAGCGGGCCTAAATACGCAACACCTACAAAGACCAAACGTGACGCAATCGTCCCCCAGCCCCACGTCAATAATAACCAGCATAAATCAATCAAATTACTTATGTTGTCAAACGCCAGAATCACAGAATACAACGCCACAGATAATACAGTACAAAGACACATTCCAACAACCCAACACAAATCCACTGCAACCGGAGTCGAAACAGCAGTTCAAACAGGTTGTTATTGTGCAACAAGTTAAAAACTCAACCGTTACTACAAATTGTGTACCATCTATGGATAACTACGTCCTCAACGGTCAGCAGAATGTAACTTACAAAAGGAATGAATGGATTGAAGCACTGCCTCCAACTAAACAAGAAAGCTGTGATTTTAAAAATCTAGCTATAAATAATTACAATCAAGAATATATTCATCGAGAAATACACCAAAATGAACAAATTAATAGAAATAACAGCTACGAACAATCTGTCAAAAGTACTCATTATGGTTTCGTTAAGCCGAAATTCTATTTACCATTTACAGATAATCGTGTGCTACAGAATTCGCATAAAGTTACTGAGACATTTGTTGCCCCTAGTCGTAACTACACAGCTAGTGACAGTGATAATAAAGACAAAAGAGACGCCAATTCATGTTTGCAGACATTAACTAATGATAGGAAATATACCGAAGACACAGAAATTACCAGCGCTCAAAACGAATGCAAATTTGAATCTTCTCCAGATGACCACCAGAAATAAAATATCTTATGTAGTCATATTATATATCTAATAACAAAACCTCTTAGTTACCTTTATGTACCTTAGTAAGTCTTATATTAAGTGATATTTTTATATTCAATACTTACATCAATTTCTTGAATTCTAAAAAAAATAGTAAGCAAAACCAAATGTGTTAAAGAGTAGGTACTCGCCAGACTTTGCTCGGGTTAAATTATTAAAATATTTATGTACATATTAAATAATATAAGCCTATAAAATAATGTGACTTACAAAAGGCGAAAGAAATTTTCAAATAGATGCAGTAGTCCTGGAGATTACCATCCAATTAAATAAAAACCAAGCTTGTAAAATTCGTACTTTCTATTTTCGTACCCGTAACCACAGATGTTAGTTAAAAGACATTCGCGTGCCTTATTTCGGCACATCCCAGGGGCCGATACCGCCTAAGCTGAAGCCGATTCCCATTGGATTTTTTAATTGCGAAAATCAAATTTCTGCTTTGGTTAGTGGCAATTGTGTTTAGCTTAACTGAGAAATCATGACTCTCTACTGACGAAGTAAAAAAAAATTGATTAATAACTCAAATAAGTTTAATTTATATTTTTGGGAATCAAAATATTCGATGGGAATCGGCTTCAGCTTCGGCGGTAGGGCCCCAGGTCTCAGATCTTGATTTTAACTAGACAGAAAATTTGTCGTTAATTTGTCGCCAAAGGAGAAAAATTGTCTCTCTCCCGTCAAAGAGCTATAAGGTTTTTTTTGTGTCAGTGCCAAAATAAGCTTACTTCGGCACAGCCCACTCGGGATCTATTAAACTACATAACATAGCGAAGATATGATTTACCCTAGAATTAATCGTCAATTAGTCGAATTCAGACACCCAAGTATCAGAATTACTCGACCTACCGTTAAAAAGTTATAAGTATTTTTTTGTCGCAGTGCCGAATTTTGTCAATAAAATACAACTGTTCGATGCGTAATTAAAAAGTTTCACGTATTTTAATAATTCACGTTGTAGTCCGAGAGCCTATATCAAAATATAAAGCTGAAAAGCTGAAAAAATTGTTTACTCGTTTGGTTGAACGTGGAACTCAGAAACTAGTAGGTTCGAATTGAAAAAGTCTTTTAGTGTTGGATAGCCCGAAACCTTGTCCAAAACACTCAACTTAGCCACAAGATAATGTGTACCGTATTTACCCACCTTGCTTCACAATGCATACGTTCTAAAATAAAATCTTACTGTGTCTATGTAGTCATCTACCAACATATTAATTTGTATAGAAACTAAAATGTCGGAAGTTTAAACGCCTCCGATAATAATTAACGCCCTGGGAAGTGTTCTAAAGGTCAAATGAAGAGAATCATAAATCAACCCTAAAAACTGAATTGATAGTTACAGTTTCACGTTATACGGGTAACATAAAGTTAATTAATATTATAATTATAATTATTTCAACAATAATGAACAAGTAATTCCATACATAGATTTATATAGAACATTATAAATAAGTAGATTCATAATTTATATTAAAAAAATATATATGGATTCTTTACCTCCCGCGCTAGTCGAAACTGTGTTACGGCAAGGTAATCATTGATGATAATAATCAATAACAATATCTAATTTCACCGCAATTAGTCACATACTCGTAATGACACCTGTAATCAAACTGTGACTTTTTCAATGCTATTATTCACAAGTGAGTTATAGATTTTTTTTTATTGGATGAGTTGCTTTGTTCTTAAAAAGTTTCGATACAAAAAGAATCGTATTCATAAAGTACAAATAAATTGATGTACCTATTGCTTGCTCATTTCATGCAACTTCGTATTTCAATGTATGTATTGAAATACGAATTTGCATGAAAATTTCAACTTGTACGTGTTTAATAAATAAATCTTTTTATTATTTATTATCCGCGAAAAGCCGAAAAAAAGACACCTCATTATTTTAGTTTATGGCCGATCACCATTGTTAGATGCGCGCGCATAGGAAAACTGACAAACTTTTCCCGCCATTGCAAAAAAATATTCACAACTCGTTTTATAGTTTTTTAGTATTATTTTCTTGACAAGTGTGTTGAAAAACATCGTATGATACACGTGTACACTGATGATTACCGTCCTCGGCTCTCTTAAGACCCTCACCTACGGTTTGGGTCTCAATGACGCCTCAGCGATAATTATCAACATTACACACTTATCCCATAATGTACTATTGTTAACTTCCTCCCATAAGGAAAGGCAAAGGCTCTTATTAGCTTGATTTAAATTAGTCATTATACGAACTACTCCGTTAAAATCTGCGTAACATTTTTTCAAAAAAATTAATTTTCTAGCATTACAATACTAGGTACCTACTGAAGACGACAGTTGCATGCATTGAAAAACTTTTGCCTTGCAAACTTTGCCAGACTGAAAAAGGAAGGAAATAAAACTTTATTGATGCATTTTGTGCATGATATAATTTTGATGCAAGCTCTCGGACTATATTTATTATGAGAACTATTAAAATGCGTGTAACTTTTTAATTACGCAGCGGCCAGTAGTTTTTTTTTTTGCGATAAATTTCGACAAATTCAAGGCAACATCTGGCTGGAATCAGATTTTAGCTAGGTGGTGTAGTTCTATGGCACTGTCACAAAAAAATACTTATAACTTTTTAACGGGAGGTCGAGTAATTCTGATACTTGGTGTTTGCGTCTCCGTAAATGAGGCCATAAACCGTCTGCGCCCGCGTGCGACTGTCACGCGCAAAGCGGCTGCCCCACCGCCGCCAGGCACCCGGTCAGAGGTGCAATTATCACCAATTATCACGATAATTTTATTATCAATGGGCATATTTATCTAGATCATTTCAAACCCTGATTTCTGACAAATATGTTCAAGGATATTCTTAAACTGACGTCCTTCCACTCTGACGTCAAGGCCTTACCAGTTTAAGAATATCCATGAAAGTAAATCCCCAATGTCCCTAAAAACTTATTAGGTGGTGAGCGATGTGTACCATTTCAACTTTATTGTTTTTGGACCTTATCTCTGCGTCGTAACGTTCAATAGCGAACGGCGTGTTTCGGTAGGAGCGCCATCTAGCCTCTGGTAATGTACTACACAATTCTATTCGTCTTGCGATACATTTTATAAGTTCGCCGGCTATTACTCAGTAACTTGTAAAGTCTACTTAGCCGTTATAGTTTTCCTTTTAAATTCACTATATGGTCCCCCCCCCCCCTTGCTTACACTTGCGTCTAACAAAAATTTGCCCGTTAAATGTAAATAATTCGCAAACAGATTACTATATCGAAAAATGATCTTCCCACACTCCCAATGTTTCTGTAATATCGGGAACCTTCCGGGAGCACAAGGAAACAACCGTATGCAGGGCTGGTTATTTATTAACTGATTTTGTAGGTGACCAACAACCTCTATATCAACCTACCCGCAAGTACATCAATATATACCACATTCCTCCACAATAAACTAACAAATTCATGAGGATAATTTACGGAAGTATAGTGAACTTAGAATAAATCAACTCCATCTATCTTGCATACATAATATTATTAACGATCAGTATAGTCAACAACAAACATTATTTTCCATTGCATTTCATCGCATACAAGCTAAGATCTTACTGGGCTGTCACAAGAAGCCAACAATAAACAGTAAATTATCGTATCTAGTTTTGATGTTGACGGTACATAACCGTGTAGTGTAACATAATATTTGTCTGTATAACACGAGACCTACACAATATAAAATAAAACCTATTTCCTCCACAATAAGTTCAACAAATAAGTAGATAACGATCTATAGTGCCACAAACTTATCTGGCCCGGTGGCGGGGGCGGTGCGATCGACTTAAGTGCTGCCATTAAACGAAATGCCGCCCGTTTTAGAGGAAACTTATAAATCAAAGAAATATATACACTGTTAAAATAAATTAGCATTGATATACTTATTAATTGTGTTGTGTGGTGTTTCAATTGAATATCAATTGCCTTTTATTTTTTGTTGATTAGTTTTAAAAATGGACCACGTTAAGTCGCGATCATAGCTAATATATAATATTAGAGAGTTATAATATTGCACAGAAACAACTCGTTGACGATTTTTTTATTGTAAGAAATGAAATACGTGTAGAACAAGATAATATGTATTTAAAAAAATACACCTCAATGGAATGTGTATACGCGGTAAGTAAATTAATTGTACCTGGCAATACTACATTCCAAGATGGCGACTTTAGTTCCAAATTTGGCCACCGGGTCAGATAAGTTTGTAGCACTGTATATATAACTATTGAGTACATAAAATCATTAAACATGACATATCGACGGCGAAGTGCCAATATCTCCTATCTAACATTATTCGAGAAATTGACTTTCTTTATGCCATTCACTTTAAAATCAATTTCTATTTTATATTTCAAATATATTTATATTTCATTGAAACTTTAGCTTTCCGTATTTGTATATTCACCATACAAATGATTTTATTATTTTTAAAGTTTTCAGCAAACAACGTTTTTATAACTTTCTGTGAAATTTTGTCTGTGTTAGTTAGAAGATATTGGCACTTCACCGTCGATATGATATCGAGCGGAATTACAACAATAACTTTTTGGGCGGCCCGACCAGCCTACCAGATCGAGTGCGAATAGGTTGCAGTAACGTAGTGTCCGCTGTGGCCGCGGGAGAGTCATCGGGCTGAGGCGATACGAAGACATCGTCGTCACCGGCGGTTGAGCGCCCGCTCGGCGTCGCCGGAATGACTGGGCTGTCACGTTCAAGCGCCGTATCAGCCGCGCTAGCCTCCACTGATAACGGAGACGAACACGGCGGATTAGGTGATTGACTAGAAGACGAGGCCCCTCCCCATCGCCCAGCGTCCGACCACGACATCGCCCTGTCGCGAACTTCATTATATGAACTTGCATCCATTAATTGATTAGCGTGACGCCTCCACTCGACATCCAAACCAATCACGGCGACCTCATACAACACCCGACCGATACGTTCCTTAATACGGCCTAATATCCATGTCGGTTTTGACGGATTCCCCCTGAAATCTTTTACCCATACCTTAGTACCGATATCATAATTTATTTTCCGTCCACCGAAATATTTTTTTTGGTTTTCCTGCTTTATTCGCACTCGATCGGTAACGCATGTCGTGGACGGTGGCACGTTGACATTTTTTACAGCAATAAGATCTAATTTACATCTGAGATTTCTACCGAACATTAAGCGAGCGGGTGTAACCCCGGTAGTGCAGTGTGGCGTGTTTCTGTAAACAAACAAATACTCCTGTAAACGCCCAACTAAATCGCGCTTAGGACCATCTTTTATAGCATGTGTGAGAAATCGTTTACAAGTCTTCACTCCATTCTCGGCAAGTCCATTACTTTGCGGTGAATACGCTGGCGATAGTAAGTGTGTTATCCCGTTATCGTGACAAAATTTACTAAAATCGCGCGATACGAAACTTTTCGCATTATCCGTGACTATAAACTTTGGTAGGCCAAATTGTGTAAACAATCTCTTTATAAATAGAATTAATATTTGTGTCGTTAGATTTGGCATTTCTATACATTCTAGCCACTTGCTGTGAGCATCGACCAGTACTAGAAACATTTTCCCGTGAAAAGGTCCAAGGTAATCAAGGTGAATCCTTTCAAATACAGAACTGGGCCGCTCCCAGGTCTCAAGAGAAACCCTGTGTGGCGATTCACGAGATGCAACGCAGCGATCGCAATTTGCTGAAACTTTTTCTATATCGCTATCTATCCCTGGATACCAACACCGTTCCCTGGCCATAAGTTTCATTTTTATAATACCCAAATGTGCCGCGTGAAGCTCCTGCAATACCGCGTCTCTATATTTCTTGGGGACCACGACACGATGTCCACGTAACAAGCAACCTTCGTCAACATGAAGTTCATGTTGACAACGCTGGTAAGGCAACAAATCTGCTCTTACCCTTCTGGGCCACCCCTTGGCAATGTACACGAGTATTTGACACAAGCTATCGTCCGCTAAAGTGGCAGCACGCAAGTCAGCCAGATTTGCAGGTAGCGGTGCTCCTGCCGCTGCGAGCGCATTCACATAACTCGCAACCTCTACATCTTGCGAAGGAGTCTGCGGCTGACTCACGGGAAAACGGCTCAAGTAGTCAGCTACATTATTGTCACTACTCACAAATTCAATTTTATAGTTGTAAGCAGCTAGAAACAATGCATAGCGTTGTAACCTGGATTCTGTCATTTGAGGTGTGCCTTTATCTGGTGAAAAGATGGATAGCAAGGGCTTATGGTCAGTCCTCAATATGAATGGTTGCTCTCGCCCATACAAGTATTGGTGATACTTCTTAATACCGTAAATAATTGCAGTCGCCTCCTTCTGTATTTGGCTGTAGCTGCGTTCACTCTTCGACAAGGAGCGCGAGGCATAACAGAGTGGTCGCTCTAATAACCGCTGTAAAACCCGATCCACTCTACGCCAATGTTCTTGTGGACTAGGGGCAGCTATCAATACGTCATCTAAGAAACATTGGACACCTTCGATACCGCGTAGCAGTTCTACCATAGCGCGCTGAAACAAAGCCGGCGCATTTGCTAACCCGAACACGAGACGGGTGAAGACATAAAGGCCCTCATGTGTATTTATACACGTATACTGCTGGGACTCTTCATCTAACAAAAATTGGTTGTAACTATTTGACAAATCTAGTTTGCTAAAATAACGGCAGTCGTGCAGTGAAGCACATAATTCGTTGATTTTTGGTAGGGGATATGTGTCAATTTTTAAATCCTTATTTATCGTGCCGGAATAATCACCACAAATGCGCACGTCATTATTTTTCTTCAATACTGCAACTATAGGTGACGCACACTTCGAGTAGGAAACCGGTTTCAGAATTCCTGCGCAAACTAATCTATTTAATTCTGAGCTCACTTTTTCTCTCATAGCAAAAGGCACTGGTCTAGCTTTACAAAACTTTGGCTCCGCTCCCTCTTTTAAGTTCAGTGATAATTTATATTTGTTAAACGTACCCAATTTCTCAGAGAATAATGATCTGTACTTTTTCAGAACGGCGTCCTCACTGGTCATAATTATATAATTTAAACTCACGATAGCTAAATTAAATTTGGACATGAAGTCCCGACCTAGTAAAGAAACTGGGCCTTTTTCTACAATATAGAATATTATAGGGAGCGTAATATTATTATACGTCACTGGCAACTCGCACGTTCCTAACGGTGAAAGTGTAGAACCACTATAAGTACGTAATATTTTATGGGACTTACCGAGAGCGGTCTTACAAAAATACCTGCGCCATAGGGCTGCCGGCATAGCCGACACTGCACTGCCGGAATCCACCTCCATGTTACAAGTGACATCATGCACACGCACTTCCACATGCATTGGTTTTCCATCCAACGCTCTAATATTATTTACCGGTGAAAAATCACACGCGGAATCACTACTACCACTGTCATAATTTTCACTGATAAAATTATTACGTACTTCACTCGAATTCTGTTTAAAAACCGCACTTCCAATGTGTGAACTTGTTTTCGTGCACATTCTCTTCAAATGGCCCTTTGTACCGCAACGATTGCACGACAAATGACCATAACCGCAGTGAGCTGTCGCGTGGGACCGGCCGCCGCAAACCTGGCAACGCGCCGCTGCCGAGCTGGCTCCGCTCGGCCCCGCGCCGGCGGCCGCACGCCGCGCGCCTCGTCGCGCCTGCCCGCCAGTCGACGCGTACAGTACGACTTCTTGTTTGACAATCGTCCCTGTACCCACAAAATGCGCGCTCTCGACAGCAGAAGCAATTTCTAATGCTTTGGTTAAGGTTAACACACTTGCGTCTTCACGAAAAAGTTTCTCTTGAACTACTGGCAACTCCAATCCCAAGACAAATCGGTCCGTGAGACACATTTCCAGGGCAGACCCAAAACTACATTTAGTTGCACATTTTTTCGGGTCGAAATGTGCGTCAAGGGTACTCACTATAGTAGTGTAGCTTGCCTCCTCCGGTGTCACGGGCGATAATAGGTCTCTTATGAGTCTGTACGAGTCTTGAGACATACAATTTAATAAAATCGCACGTCTTTTACCTCCGGTTTTGTCGGTAGTATCGTCGACACTGTTTGCGACGAAAAAGTTGCGTAGTTGTGCAATGTGAACGACCCATTCGTCACATTTACAGTCAAATACTGGCACACTTCCGAAAATCGACATTTCCTAGCGTGAATTCGAAATATAACTCGTCGCCAACTGTAATATCGGGAACCTTCCGGGAGCACAAGGAAACAACCGTATGCAGGGCTGGTTATTTATTAACTGATTTTGTAGGTGACCAACAACCTCTATATCAACCTACCCGCAAGTACATCAATATATACCACAGTTTCTAAAGACATATCCAACGACACCCTACACCATGGGGTAGGTAGGTGCAAAAAAAAAAATTCATCCCCATTTTATGTGGACGAAAAAAAATATTTAGACGGACATGGCGAAACTATAAGGGTTCCTTGTTTACTACGGAACCCTAAAAATCCGAAATCACGAACCTACGTCGACCTAACTTGTAAAGTTTGATTATAGACAGTGATTAAAGCTGGTAAAAAATAAGAAATTAGTTATAGTCCTGAATTTTCAACGTTAAGAGCGTAAGCGAAAATTGTGTAATATTCTATAATTTTGCATTTCTACCAATCCAATTTTTTTGAAAAGGGAATAATTAAAATGAAAAAATAAACAATTATGTTTCTTTTAATTAAGATAATAATAACTACATCAAACTACATTCTAATTAAGCTATTATTACAATAATATTCTACTTTATATGTTTATTAAATTACAATTAAAACTCACTTAATATCCAACGATGCAACAGTTTCCATATGTCGTTGAAGGGCTTTCTTTGTTTTTCTAGATTTTTCTGTTGGTTTTTTAACAGGGCCTTCTTGTTTATTTCTGATGAGTTCATCTTTTATTGTTGTTAATATTGATTTCTGGAAAAAAGCAGTTCAAATATCTCATCTCTAAAGGTACTCAAGACCTATTCCACAGTAATTCATACCAGGAAATGAAAAAAAGTTTTTTCGAATATTGTATACATTAAAATATAAAATTAAGATGCATTATCTTTTCAATTTTAGTTTTTATTTATAATCCAAAAGAAATTAATTTATATTTTTGCCGATTTTCGTAATATTTTTTTCGAGAGGGTTCCGAAAGTAAGAAAAAAATTACACTATCACTCATAAGTGTAATGAAATGAAATCTAACAACCGTCACTGTGAAATGGACCCAATGTAATTCAAATTCTATACTTGTAATGATCACAGAACATCAACAACAAGATTTTAGAGGAAGAGATGCAGTAATTTTGTAATATTTTTTGGGTTGGATTTCTTCATTTATAATCCTGAATTCTTGCGAAATAGGGTGGGCAGTCCACCCTCACCCAATTAAGATTTATTGACTGCATCTGCATGTATCCAACACCAATTGCGAGAAATGTCATGGAAAATTATCTTAATCTAATATAACATTGGCAAAAAATTATTTTATATATTAATAAAATTAGATTAACTTACAGTTTCCGGGACGTGAACGTATCTGATATTGCGAGCATGCACAAATAGGTTTTCAAGTAAAGACTCATTCCCTTGTGGATCGCAGTACACTACATTTGAAAATGTTATGTTCATATAGCTGAAATAAAACAACAACATACAACGTTCAAACTGCATTCTGGTTGTTTTATAGCCACATGGATAAAAATGCACAAACACATTTATAAGAAGTCTTAGCTAGCTCCATATATGATTACAGATATGTACCATATTTTTATGACTCAGAATATCACAGCCAAATAACAATTCTGTAGAGGGTCATTGATTGGCACCTGTGCCATATCGACTTATACATAGAACACAGTCAGATGTGATCATAGAACAAGAACAAGCTAGCTAGACTAGATAAAGAATATAAATGTTTCAGACATATGTTTTTAGAATTTTCTCATCTTATGTGTATTCCAATATTTAGAATCAAATAAGGTACAATTCTGATATTAGCCCCCCATTAAACAGCATGAAAGTAAACTACCAATAATAATACAGATCAGACTTAATTCTACAGATGAGTTGATATTCTTATTTGCCATCCAATGTAGAATAAACAATAAATCATATTACTGTTTTACATTACTCACCCATCTACTGCTGTAACACATCCACATAAATAGGTATCATTACGAAGGTCTACCGTTATATTTTGACCCTGTAAAGCTTTTATTAAACAGACTAAAGTGTTGTGGTACAAAAACTTTTCCTTCGGATTTCCAACAAACATATTGAATTAATGATTTTTCTTCTGATTACTTCAATTGGATGTTTCTTCAATGACTTGATTTTCTCTAACTATAACAAGTCTCGAGTCCGGTTTTGATTTTAATTCCAATTCTGCTCTAGTTATCGTCCATTGATCGTTTATTCTATTAGCCCAAAAATAATAAGTACCTCTGTCTTTTGGCCCTGATACTGGGATACTAAATCTGGCTATATTGCCGTCAGAAAAATTGTTGTCGTTATCGCTTAATTTAAAGCGCTTGTCTTTAATAGGCTCACCAAGAAAATGAACAGCTCCTGCATGAGTTCTCAGCCTTTTCAAGGCAGTTTTATAATAGTCATAGTTTCTCACTCTGTCGACTATCCGACTTTGAAAATAAAACCCAGTTGATGCCAATAGGAATCCACCCCAGCCTGCTATTTGTAACAGAGTTTTATTTGATATTGTCATTTAATTTCCAATAAAATAACTGTGTTAGAAGGATGGATGTTGTCCGATTGATTTGTTTACCTCTTACTACAGCGGAACGTACGGCGCTCTTTTTACGATTACCGAGAAATTCAGAACAGGTACATTTGTATACTATTCTGAGAATAAAAAGCAGTTTATCAGTAAAACGTAGTGATTATTTGCTCAGTGAGCAAAACTAAACTGAAATGAAATGAAAGAAAACAGAAAACTAACCTAACCTGTAATTGATAATTGATAATTTTGATAACATAAAAATAGGCAAGTCGATTTAAAATCGATTAATCGATTATCGAATCCTGAATCGGAACGATTAATGTTTTTAAACTGGCTGCGGTGCGGTATTTTATTTATCTAATTATTTGCTGTTGTCGGACGCGAAAGCAACTGGTCGTACTTGGTCGATAATTTGAACGCATAGAATAAATTTATGAACGCTTATAATTGCTTATAATTATATGTAATTACTTGTATATGTGGTAAATGGTCATCAATAATGTCCTGTATCTATATTATGTAATTAGACATGTTTGAAATTGCCGCTATTAATCGAAAATCGATCTTTTAATGCGCGATGTAATTATGAATCGATTCTAGTATGTTTCATTTGAATCGAATTGGAAATCGATATTTTTAAGTGTTTCGACATGCCTGCTTAAGGCACGTATTACATTATCATATTTAAATCATTTTTATATGATTTCATATCTGTCAAATTCTATGATCATAGTTATATGATGACGTTCTTCATTTTAACATAATACACACATGATCATATCAACGTCATATATCATCATGATGGATAACGATTTAGCCGCGTTTTCCGTTGCTATGAGTGCAATTTTATTGATTGCACTAAAAAAAAAGAAAACGGTGAAGAATAAAACAAGAAATAAAAGACGCATTTGGATAAGATCATGGGTAGCAAGGCGATCAGAGAGAGGGGTCCATAACACCTTACTTTTTTTTAGTAGGTTAGGTTTTTGTAGTCTCGATATTCCAATCGAAACTTTTTGATTTGGAAGACGACTATTTTTCATTTTTTGAGGTTGTTTGTAGACGAATACAGATACAGAGATATGATCCTACTTGTACGCTAGCTGTCAATTATGATCCCATAACTATGATCATAGACAATATGAATCATATGTAGTTATTATACCGTCATATGTTCTTCATTTAAAAATGACTCGCACATCTATGATCATATTTCTATGATAGTCTAGTAGGGCACTAAAAAAAATATTCTACCAGCGTTGCCAACTCATGTAAGGCGTAAGCTTGAGTCGTTAGACCAGCGTTAGACCACTAGTAAAATACTTTAGTACACTAATTCTCCGACAATAAAATTAGTCTACTCTTTTCGCTACACTCAACCTCAAAATTCCTTGGGTGGCGGCAATATCTTTAAGCGCGCTGGCCGCTGAGCAGCACTGAAATTTTGTATTGTTGAGTCCGCGCCACGACTCATGTCGATAGCCGCGGCGCTTCAGTCACTCGTAAAACAGAGTGTTACTCGGAAGCACTCAGTGTAGTTTTTCCCCATTTTGAAATGATAAATAATAATAGAAGCTAGCGAATGAGAATGAGACTCAAAAATAGTGGCCCTACAGCGAATAGATACCTATCAAGTGAAATATCGCATTTAACTGATCTTAGAATCTTTAGCCTCGCCTGCAAATTTATTTTAGCTAAGAATTCGCACGGATGTGAAGGTCATTCAACTATAACAAAACTGCTAGCTAGACTAGACATGCCCGACTCAACCTTTGTGCGATTTGCCCGTAGGCTTGCTGTGAATGTGAATATTGTGAACTGGACTGGAAGTCTGGAACTGGAACAGTCGAATGCAGGACATGCGCAGTGTGACCATCTGACAATCGAAGATTCTGCCATACGTTAGCTTAAAAACTGCCAAACTTGGCAAATAACTAATTAACCAAATAACTAAACCTGCAAAATAAAAAGTAATATTAATATAATGTTAATATTAATATAATGTTGTACCTATTCAATGCCTCGTAGATTTCGACACAAACTTCAAACAATTTGGATATGGAACATCTTGAAACCCGATAAAAGTGATTGAGTCTCCTGTAACTAATGCCGGACGAAAGAAATCCTAAGGTGATCAGTAACACTAAGGGAAATATTATCGAACATCGATCAGGCAGGCCTCCCCAACCCGTCTGGCCAGCGTGCGGAGTGTAGGCCAAATCCTCCTTCTGTCTGGTACGCACGAGAGAGGGTCGTGCTTCTGTAGTGGAGACTAAACTGACCTGATGATGAATTCAGGAACGACTAAATATCGGATCCGTTATTCAGGATGGTGTAATAAGCTCTTTAGATTGAGAGTGTAGTAAGTACCACAGTTTAATAGAAAAAATAGTAATACTGTGTTAGTACCGTAGTACTACGTTAGTACTATTACTTATACTGTGGTAGTACTAGACTATGTATCGACACAGTTGTAATAGTTGCTATCGATATAAGCAAACTAGCCTCGTGTATCTTGACCATATAGGACATTTATCCAGAGCCGTAAAGCTATTTGATAATAGTAAAAAGTTAAAAAACGTCATCTATCCATGTATCAGTCTTGCCAGAAGGTTACTTTTGTAACCTTTTAGGTGATTTTTGAACTGCATTGGTTACTTTTAGGTTACACTAATGAAAAGGTTATTTTTAGGTGATTTTTCGGAATTTGTAGAATTAACATTAAATTTTTTACATAAAAGCAACGTGAAAGGGAACTCGTTTTAGAATTTTTCATGTTGGTAAACTTCGTTAGCAGTAGTAGATAGACCTTTATTAAGAACAATCATAAGGGTATGAGCACTTTGCCAATAACTAGGGCAGTTATTTTTTTTCTTCAAGTTTGCTTTCTCCAACCAAAACAATTCAAATATCGTCAAAAATAGATATCAATTCTTAATGAATCAATTTTATTAATCAATATAAATAAATCAAGAAATGCGGGCAAGTACTCAAATACTCATCGATGTTTCTGTAAGTCAACACAACTAATATTCTATTCCATCAACTTGAAATACCTTTCCAGTAAAAAAATATGAAAGGTTATTTTTTAGACACAAAGGTTACATTTTTTTATATTTCAGGTAATTTCTCACATGATCCGACTGGCAACA
This sequence comes from Hypsopygia costalis, assembly GCA_937001555.2. Lineage (NCBI taxonomy): Eukaryota > Metazoa > Arthropoda > Insecta > Lepidoptera > Pyralidae > Hypsopygia > Hypsopygia costalis. Next base: position 15,912,758 of record OW443328.2, on the reverse strand, counting down.
CTGCCATGTATTGTATTCATCACTTCATCAAAAAATCTATTATTCCATACAAGTGCTGTTTTCTATATAGTGAAGATAAATTTTTAATTTGATTTTAAAGATAAATAAAATTGTAAGTATAGTGAAACCTTATTATCAGGAATTTTGGCAATTTGTAATATTTTCAACATGTGATGTTCATGTTGAAAATATTACAAATTCCCAAAATTGCCAAAATGTTTAGGGGTGTATGTGGTTCATCAACATCTTTGAACCAAAGCCATCTTCACCTGCACGCGGTGCACCCTGCTGACTGACAAACGAAGCTCTGGCGAAAAGAGAGGTAGGGAGCGTAATTGTAAGCTACCCGACTGGGGAATGTACCTCCACCTCACAGAATACCGCAGCCAAATAACAATTCCCTTGAGGGTTGTTGTGTTTCTGCGAGTGAGTGAGGTCACCAGAAAGGAAGGAGATGCTGCATTGGCAGCGGGGGTGGCGGCGCGCGAGCGATATTTTATGTTGCCAGCGTTAATATGGCTACGGTAACCGCTTCACATCAGGCGGGCCGTATGCTTGTCTGCCACCCGACGTAGTATAAAAATTAAAAAAAAAAAAATGTAGAGCTCCAATCTCACGTCTGTGTCGAGAAGTGCCCACTGATGATATTATAGGGTCGAAATCGAAATAAAAATCTCGACGAGCTCGGTGGTCGAATGGTTAGCAATAGCCACTTTGACTCTGAGGTCGCATGTTCGATTCCCGCACAAGACAAATACATATTTGTGTGCATGGCATGAACATGTCTGTTTATCGTGGTCTGTGTGTTTACTATGTATTTTAAGAATGTATTTACAAAAAAATGTATTTAAGTATAGTATCAGTTATCTAGTATCCATACGACAAGTTTTGCTTAGTTTGGGACTAGATGGCTGTGTGTAATTGGTCCAGCAATATATTTATTTAAATAGCTAGCGACCCACCACGGCTTTGCACGGGTGCAATTATATATAGCCTGTGTTACTCGCTTATCATGTAGCTATATAATTTATTTAGAACACTTTAGTAGTTTTTTTGAGATTATCCCAATGATGTTATTTTACTAGTAATTATAACATCAATGGTTTATCCATTATAAACAAAAATACACTTTTTCTCTATAATATTAATGCACATAAGTGAGTTATTGCATGTAATTAAATTAAAATTATTATTTTTCTTCTCTGACTTTGAGTAGGATCCATTATGTATTACTCTTAATATATATAGCTTTATTATCAGTACTATGCATAGATTCATTCTACTATGTATCGGACAAGCTGTGGTTGAATGGCTTATAATACTACTCTACATCTTTGATTCCGAGGTTGTGGGTTCAATCCCCGCACAAGACTTGTGTCATGAACATCTCTGGGACCATACCACCGAAGCGAAGGCGATTTCCATTGGATTTTTTTATACTAAAAATTGGTCTATAAATAATAATAAATGGTTATTTACAAACATCTTCAGTTTAGTCGGTAGGGCTCAAGGGTTTCTTCCAACTGAGCTAAAAATTACCAACAATCTAAGCAGTAGTGTCACTTACACATTCAAAAAATCTGTTTAGCTGGTAGGGCCTCTGTTTGTCTTGGTCTGGGTGTTGTTTGTATTAAAAAAAAATGTATTTATCAGTTATGTAGCAACCATAATATAAGCTTTGCTTAGTTTGTGACTATATGGCAGTCTGTAATTTGTCAAGTAATATTTATTTATTTATCTAATATTTTTTTCAGTCATTTAACTCTCTTCGTCATCCATCATAACTATGAAAATCATTAATTATACATACTTTATTCCACTCCTCTTCCCGCCTTGCCTTTGTTAATCAGTCCTTGGAGGTGAGGAGTTTGGTTTTTTTTTCGCTTTTGCTCTCTGTCTGTAGGAAAAAATGGCTCCGTCATCTGGGTACTATTCGAATTACCACCAGTTCAGAAATTGGTTGCCAGGATGCACAGGCAAGGAACCACTGCTTTAAGTCTTAACTATTGCAGGAGTTGGTTGGTATTCAATGTAAAATAAATACCTAATCGAAAGAATATTTTCTCTTAAATTTTTCCTTCATCTTATTGCTTTTTTTTTGCTGGATCTTTTTTTCTTCTTTACATTACATACTTTAGAAAATACTTAAATTTCAATTAAATTGATTTAAATTGCTAGCATAAACTAATAAATAGGAGCATACAGTTTAGTGATGCAACATTTATGAGAAAAATAACCTATTAAAATAAAAAATAATAATTTCTAAGGTATTCTTGCCACAAATGCAAGCCACAAATGTGTAATATTAACTTTTGTTGATCTTCCAATAGCAAGAAAACTTTTTCAACCAAAGGCATAAGAATGTCTAATTCTAAAATAGATACTGTCACCTTATGTAATTTGTTGTTGTTTATGAATTCACTTTTTGTAAATTAGGCAAATATTACCTTATGAGTGTATGTACCATTATTTTTTCAGATCAACAAAAATGAGTACTTCAAGAGGAAATATTAATAGAAAGAGACCACAAAAACATCAGAATAAAACTGCTTTCAAAAATGATTTACATGATACAAGTCATAAAACAAAATTTCTCAATTCATTGGAAATAACAGGTGTTTGCAAACGTTGTAAAGAAATCATAGAATGGAAAATTAAATATAAAAAATATAAACCACTAACTGCTCCAAGAAAATGTGTGGGATGTGAACAGAAAGTTGTGAAATATGCTTATCATTTGTTATGCACTAAATGTGGCTCAGAGAAAAATGTTTGTACGAAGTGTTGTAAGCCACCTGAGGTAAGATATATAGCAGTATGCTAATAGAGATATGGCAAATATTTTGTGGATTGTATTTGTATAGCTTTGCACACTGCGTTTTAGCTTTTGTCGAATTTATGCTAATTATTTAGTTTTTGCTTGTCTACTTTCATCATCCTCTAATCTCCAATAAATGGACTAAAAGTCAAACTTCTCATATTCAGCTCCAAGATTTGCCATATCTTTAGGCGGTTTATTTCTCTTTGTCTGTCCAATAACCCTTTGGCCAGAAGATTACTGTGTCTATCAAGTCTATCCTTATATTTTTTTACTACTTAACTGCATTTCCTATTTTACAGTACATATGTATTTCTTTGTTCCTCACAAGCCAGGGTGCACTTGGTATAGTTCTTAGGGTAGTGTCATGTAGTGTTTTGGAATCTTTGGAGGATTTGGATATTGGAGTTACTAGCAGAACCCCAAATGTCTATGCCATAGGTCCAGATTGGCTTTATAATTGTTTTGTAGACCAGTAGTTTGTTTTTGAGAGACAGTGTCAACTGGCGCCCCGTCAACCGTGCCAGAATTCTCAATCTGAATTTAATAATAAAATGCATTTCTAACTTTAGAGGAAGACAATAGTAAACGATTATAAAATTGAAAATTATAGATATTAAAATATAAATTAGAGAACAATGTTAATCTCCGCAAATGCATCCAAAATTTTAAATGTTACTTAGACAAAGTTCTAGTCAATTATGCCATAAATGAACAGCTTAAAAATACTTGTCTATGTGCATAATAGTGATCATTATTTTTAGTTTTGTAATTGTTTGCGAATTGAGTGTATATTCAGTGGTAGCGCTTAGTTAGCACTTGTCTTCCTCTTAAGACGAATTTGTGATTCGCAGATGTTACCTATGGATAGTCGAAATTGATTTATTTATATACATAGACTATGATTTAATATTATGAAAAAAATATTACAGAATGAAGAAATTGAAGAGGAAGCACCTGAAGATAATAATGATATTCAACAGATGCTTAAGGGATTGCCAGAACGAAAACGTCGAACCGTACTAAGGTAAAGTATGGGCACAGTATAAGTAATAGTACTATGTACAGTATGGCCACTCCCTGCCACTCTCTCGTGTCGACCTCACCTCCCCTCTGAGACAAATCTGGAACAGTTTGTATGGCGCCGCACGCACACATGCTCATTCACGCTCTGTACAAACGTTATTGTTTATGTAGTATTAGAATAGGGAATATGAATGATTTTTTTTTATTTCTTAAATTTATCATTTACATCTTTATTACATAGAAAAAAATATAAATAGCCTGAAAAATAGTTAAATTATTTTTCAAAATACAATTTAAAACATTGAATAAATTTGACCAGTTCAAACGCCACCTTTTAGCGCGCGCTTTTGATGACGTCATTGGTTACGTAATATGTCAATACTGTTAATTACTATATACTTATTTTCAGTTTTTCTGTTATAATTGCTGTACAAATCATGGACGAAGTTAAAAAACCTTCTTACAAGTATTGTATGGTACTGAAGTGCAAAAACACTAGTATTAGTATACCTAATAGTGTTTTTTCGTATTCCACGCGATAGGAAAGTACGAAGATCATGAGAAAGGATTATGTAATATGAGTTTAAAAGTATTTATAGATATCATAATTGAGTGAGCTTAAATAATATAATACATATTATTACGTTTAAATTATAATGATATAGACGTAAATTAGGAGTTTATGAACAATTTTAATGGCATTATCATAAATGGTTATTTATAGTTTATACGAGTATGTTTTGTTGTAAGTATTATTTCAACATTTATGAATAAAAATCTATGTTATGGCCAAAAATATACCATGTAACATAATAATTTACCTTGCAGCTTTCACTTCTTTGATCTTTGCGCTCGTAAAATCGCATAGCAAGCTTACGGCCCACCTGATCTGAAGTGGTTACCGTAGCCATATTAACTCTCGCAACATGAAATATTATGCAAATTTGATGCAAAATATGGCGACATCGTAAATTCATCTATTTTCGGTAGATTATATCTGATTGTGCTTTCACAAAACCAGTTTCTGTTATCGTCCTAGATTGATTACACACGTTATTCATATTATTTACAAGTAATCCACACCGGAATACAGTTTCAAACATTTTTTCTCACAGATGCTATTAACACAGTACGATAACACAATTCAATATAATATATTATATCGACGTCGGTAAATCAAATGACATGATTGTCGACATGACCAATGACGTCACATTTCATTTCGACCAATGGTGACGCGTTTTGTAAGTTTTCGTTTTTTCGTAGCATAATTTTCACTTTTTTTTTTCTTGGTTTAAGTACATAATAACTAACAAAAAAAAACCTTTTAAGTATAATTTAAAGACAATTAAAAATCTAGAAAAAACTATTTCAGGCCAATTTATGCATATTCCCTATTGTATTGAGTGGCTGGGGTGGTTTGGGGAAAGTGTAATTTAGGGATATAATATAATTCAATGCGAACGATTGTATGGATGGATGTTTGTTACTCAATCACGCCAGAATAGAGATTACTTATAAATTCCCTATTTATGCCCAGGCATTTATTGGACCTTTACAGGTATTTGCTGGGCACTTATTGTAAATGCCTGGCATTTTCCCCATCTCTACGCTAGAACAGTTGCATGGATCTGGATGAAATTTGGCACGGAGATAGATTATAGTCTGGAATAGCACATAGGCTACTTTTTATCCTCAAAAGATGTATAGTTGCCATGGGATAGATTAGCTTTTAGTTTTCACAGAGCAGTTCATAGAATCGACATGATTTTTACATAGTGGTAGTTTGATTGTGTCAGTCTCTTTAGGAATGTTCTTGTGTTCCGGCCACATTTCACTAAATAAATGTTATAAGCTGATGGGTCTGAAACCTTCCAAGCTGTGTGAGAGATGTGGAAAAGTTGAAGCCAAATCCTACTTTTTCGACCAAGTAAAAGTAGGATTTGGCTGTGGTATTCTGTTAGGTGGAGGTACATTCCCTAGTCCCGACCCATTGGTGCTAATTGGTAGCTTACAATTACCGTTCCTACCTCTTTTCGCCAGAGCTTCGTTTGTCAGTCAGCAGGGTGCACCGCGCGCAGGTGAAGTTGGCTTTGGTTCAAAGATGTTGATGAACTACTTACACCCCAAAAATCCTTTCGTTTTCAGTTATTCTCTTCAGCCTCCAAAGTAGAATAATTTTGATATCATTAATTTTAGTCATGATTTTTTTATTTTTAGATACATTAACAAGCAAGGTGGTGAACAGCAGAAAATGACTCCAGAAATTATTTCCTATGTGAATGATGCGTTAGCGGGAGTTGCAAAGTTGAACTTGGATGAAGATTTTGACAGCGATTTCGACGATGAAGAAAGTGATGAAATATGATTATGGAGTCCGAAGGGTTTATCTGCCTTCAACAGAAAATTGTATATATAGGCACCTGTATTGTCTTTTAGTTGAAGATATGAGTAATTAATTATTTATATCTTGTTTATAAACCAAAAGAATATACTTAGTAATAAATGTATATTTTTACAAGTTTTTATTTTAGTTTCACCAAGGTAACTGTAATAATTAAATATTGCAAATTAAATTTGATTCACTTCCAAGTGTACGAATGTGTGATAATTTGGTATAATTGTTTAGTTCTCGTGACAATGCAGAATTATCTAAATGTCACCATTATTAATACATTATGGCCGGCTGTCTCAAAACGTGGACGACCACCTAAACACTACATTAAACCTTATGATATGAGTATCAAAACGACAATAACAATATGATGAGCGAAACACACGAAGTAAATTTTCTAGTTGTTTTTACAAAGCTTTTGTTTATTCTTGTTGTAGATAATAATTTCTTAACAGATAGGTAAAATTGTAAAGGAATGTGACAGATTTTATGACAGTGGCGCTTGGACATCGGACGTAGATCTTCAATGTATTGGTTCAATTCTAGAAATGCAAGTAGAAAGAAACGACATCGTAATACTATTATTGCCTTATCTGAACAGCAACTGAAGCACTAATTGATGAACTGCTGTTTATAAAATATATCATAAACTATAAATATTTGAGGCCCTCTTTTAAGGTTTAATTTACACCGCCGCGGAATGGAAGGTACTTTTTGCAACGAAATTGTACGTAGCATAATGAACTTTATGTAAATTGTATAACATATAAATCACTCTCAGATCAGAACAGAACATTATGAACATACTGTTCAGAAAATACGTCAGAGCGCGCCGCGATGTATAAATAAAAAAAATTGCATTAATCTTTATATACGAAAATGAATGTTTGTATGTTTATCCTTAATGCTGTCGCGTCGGGTAATAAATTTATTAATAAAATGAAATAATACCCAGCGTACACGATTAAAAGAAATTTATTAAAAAATATAAGTATCGGGTTCACAGTGCCCGGCTGATAAGTTTGGTTCCGCGGTCCCGTACTTCCCTGGCGAAGGTGGCCGAAGATGAATGATGGCTCGGTGGTGTAGGGACGTGGCAGCAGGGGACCTCAATGCTCAGTGCTCAGGTTCAAACTTGTTTGTAATTCTTTTTCAAGTGGTATTTAATTCCTTTTTATAACTTGTATATAATTCTTCTTAGGTTGTATCTAATTCCCTGGAACAATACTCCAGCTTAAGCACATCCGTCAGCTAAGCCCGTCGATTGCGATCACCAACACCAAGCCATAAAGCCAAGCCAAGACGGGTCTAATAGGTAGACGGTGAGTGGTGTCGGTATAAAAGATCGCAATCAGAACGGAGCAGTATGTAGGCGGAATTATTTGTGAATAACAAAAAACTAAGGCCAAAGTAATATTATTCACAATAAAAATCTAAAGCAGTTATATGCCGTCAAGATTTAATAATTATAAAGAAGGTAGATAAAAATATCTACGTAGTTAAATAATATTGGTTTGCAAAGCTAACAAAGAAAACACAATGAGGTCTAACCATAATTAAATACTTTTTTCCAAATTAAAACAATGAAATAATAAATTATATGTAAATAAATCGGTAACAATATTACATGGACGAAAGATTATTTATTCGTCGTATTGGGATAAGCAACCCAGGAGCTATATATATATATATTACACGGCAAAACCACAGCTAGTACACATTTTTAAGATTGGCCTATGAAATAATAACTGATCAACACTTACCCTATCGGGGAATTCCTGTATACGTGATTTCGGTTACAAATGTCCTCCGCGACTTATTACGTAAGTGGCAAAGAAGAACTTATCACATACATTAGGTACTTATATGCAAATTGATTAAACCCAGTTAATAAAATTTTACAGGTACGAAATATGCATCGAAGTACGTCTATGCACTATGCTAGTCTGTGTGTCGTCTGTGCGGTTGAAAAAAGTAGTGTGGGGTCCGAGTATCGGCGTTGCCGACGAGCTGTCTTTGCTCCGCCCATAAGATCGTACGATGTTTGTCTAATAGGGTACCGTGTGACGCTCAAGAAAACCATTAGCAAATACGTTTTGGGCAATTGAGTAATACGACTATTATTATTTTTAATTAGGTTATTTATACTTATTTACTGTGTTTTAAATTATTAATTTAGTGATTTATTTTTCATTGTTTATTTATTATTTCGACGATTGTAAATATTGAAATAGACAACATTTTGTTCATACTATTAATTATGTCACGAATCAAACTATTAATATTGTCACGAATCAAATGTGACTCATTCAACTCAAGACACCAATTAATATTTAACTTTAGTTATAGAATTGAGTTATGTAATCCAATTCATATCTTTGTTATTATTGATTTTAAGTTAAATAACACAAAACCGTGTTGTATATAGTTTTATTTTAAGTTTAGTATTATGTATTTTTATGTAATTATGTTTATTATATGGAATTTTATTAAAAAGAAACGTATAACGTTACAATGCATTCGTCTACCGCAAATTTAATTGCCATGAAACTTTGGTGGGTAGTTCTGGGTATGTCGGAAATAATTCCAACATTATATTTATAAGGATGTCACGAGAACAGATTTGACTTTAATTCTGAGGCGGTACAAACTTCGCCGGGTAAGCTAATAACAAATAAAAAAAAATAACCACAAGCGCAAATCCGGAGCTGGTCCCTATTTATTATTGTAGTCAGTAGTACCGTTTCATCAAAAAGTCAAAAATAGATATGTTTAATAGATTTTAGTACATATTTACCCCCTTGTTCTTTAGATGTATGGGCAGATTTACACCGGAATGGCAGCAGCTGGCAGTGACCCAGCGAGCACTTTCAGTGTAATAATAATATTTTTTTAATAATAATATTTTTATTAAATCTCTCTCACAAACAAATTGATAGGAACTATTAAATAGGTTCACTTTGATTGTAGGCTGGAATGTGTGAGAGACTGGTGCCTGAGCTAGGTATAACCCTGTGTTACAGGTCACCAGGTTCTCACCCGTGGACAGATAGTATTAGCAGCCTATTACATTGCATGACAATATTGGTGGAACCACCAGAGTAACAACCTATTCACAATAATTGTTTCATAACAATAAATCTAAGAAAATTAAAGGATAACATTAATATTTAATCAACAAGTCTCGTAGGAGTACAATGCAACATACAGTGTGAAATAATTTTAAACTTCATACAAAAAAGATACAAAATCTACATACAAAAAAAGACTTGTATGGCTTGAAGAGTTCGAAAAAGTCGCGGTGACGCGAGCGGTCGTGCGGCCACGTGCGTCCGTCGGCGGCTCGGCCCGCGGCTTACCGAGGCCGATGGCGGCACCGCGGGCGGCCGCGCGCTTTAATTTTCATACAACTTTACGTCCCGGATATTTGAGAGGGAATAAAGAGCAGCTTTCTCTCCTATTATTGTTAGGGTAGAACCTTTTTTTAAGATTGTAGGCCATTACAAAAGTGTAGTATAAAAAAATCCCATCTAGGGCGGCCAGATGAATTTTTACATTTTTCAAAAAATATTTATCTGGCAAGTTGGCCAAGACAACTATTTAAATAATAATAAGTATTTACCTTTCTTTCAGGTGGTCTTAGAAATTTCAACTCTGGATATAAATTATTTATTAAAATATCCACTGGAAACCCAGACAAGAGTGGTCAAATCTGCAGGATATAGAGTGAAGGGCGAGAAAAAAAGAAACACAACCTCAACGCCTCTTATTTTATATATTTTCATAATATTTACAATAATAATTTATTTAATATTTATAAATATTGAACGAATTTTTATGTTCTTAAAGTATATTATCATTATATGAACTTTAACTCATACTATTTATAATTTTAATATAATTATTTACGATATATAAAAATACCCATTAAATATTAGCATATCGCCTTCCTTTGCCATTGAACAGAGACCAGTATCCCAGCCATGGGATGTGCAGGGGTGGACGATGACATAATAATAACAGTATAGATATTGTCAGTCTTGTGAAGCGTGAGATCTTTTCCGCAAATAAGTGATTTTGATTATATCACCGATTATTTTTATCCTTGAGCTGCATTTGGCAGTAGATGGAATCTTGTATTCATTGCAACTGGTAACATCCACAGCTGTTTGTTTCGAGCAACTCGTACAGATTGACCTGTTTCTGTCAGTCACACAAGACAAAACGAAAGTCACTATTCGAACGTCAGTGGAGCGAATCATTAAAAATTTAAACCCGTGTTAGTATATTCTCATGTTGCTCTATATCACAGAAGACCAAGCTGTCGTAACTGAAACATAATATAATAGAAATGAGACGCAAAATATATAAAGCACGGAACTATCACCCATACTTAGAGGTAGGATTCTACAAGATATATTACCATTTCGGGTTTTAACCCGGGAATACTCCCATTGTATCCACCCAATGGGAGTATTCCCGGGTATTTACGAATTTATTGTTATTATGTCTTATTTAACACAAATCGAATCAAGCATTTTCGTAGGTAGGTTAGGTTTTTCGTATTTCCATCTACTACCTAATATAAAACGCAAACACTAATAATTTAGGAATTAATCAATGAAACAAATTTTCATACCAAGCTCAGGGCCAATATCCAAACAACGGACGCAGTTTGTTATTATTCACAGGTCGATTGACATATTGACCAATCATATTATGTCCGTGAGCCAGATAGTATATTTTGTCAGTCATTTCCTCTCAAGTGATAACTCGTCAAATACTTCAGAGAGTTGTATTATGCCATATGGTAAACGTCAGCTGCCGCTCCGCCCAGGGTTGGGCAACGGCAGCCTCTTAATCACGTAAAAAAAAAAATTGTTTACAGTCATTTCCTCCCGACTGAAAATTTGTTAAATGATAATTACCACACTTGTTCGAAGATAAAATAAGTCAGCTGGCCGTATCGTGGTTAATTATACCATAGTCTAATAGACTACAAGCCCATGGAAAAAAATTACCTGTGAAATGAACCAACGTGAATAACGCTTAGAAGGCTGTTATTATATCAGAAAATAACTCTGAGCACTATGCCGTCATTTCTGAGCGGTACAGGTGAGTACGTGAGTAAATGGAATTTCCCAGGTACAAGTGAGGAATTACGACTAATTATTAATGTACGGCTTTTTTATAGCTTATAGATGATGATTATCTGTATATGTATACAAAAGGTATTACACAAATGCCGTACAGTAATAAAGGACCGGAATATTGCTTCTACAATTATCGGCGCAAAAATTTTTGCACTCGACTTCCGTCACCACCGCTTTAGTACGGCACTAGGCTTTTCGACATTTATTTTTAATTATCTATAAGCTATAAAAAAGCCGTACATTAATAATTAGTCGTAATTCCTCACTTGTACCTGGGAAATTCCATTTACTCACGTACTCACCTGTACCGCTCAGAAATGACGGCATAGTGCGCAGAGTTATTTTCTGATATAGTAACAGCCTTCTAAGCGTTATTCACGTTGGTTCATTTCATAGGTTAATTTTTTCCATGGGCTTGTAGTCTATAAGTAATAGTACTAACGTAATTAAACGTCAGTTCACACGAACATGCAAAAACATGTTTATCGTTCAATGATTTCCTCGCACTTGAAAATTTGTCAGATGATAGCTTACATGCAACTTTGAATAAATAAAAACTTCAGCTGTCTCTATGTTGGTGGAAAGGTATTTAAATAAGCGATCTGCGCTCACGCCTGGCACCCATGCGTCACCTTTCACTGCATCAGCTGACGACCTTTCCACCAATATAGAGGCAGCTGAAGTTTTTATTTATTTTATTCAAGGTTGCATGTAAACTATCATCTGACAAGTTTTCAAGTGAGAGGAAATCACTGAACGAAAAATTTTTTTTTGCATGTTCGATTATCGTTAGCGATAAGGCCGGCCCTACTCTACGGATCCGAATGCTGGGCGATGCGCAAATCCGATGTACAGAAACTCCATACGACAGAAATGAAAATGCTGAGATGGTCCGGAGGAGTGACTCTAAAGGATAAGGTCAGGAATGAGCACATACTATGATCATTTACGGTTGCAGAAATATCGGAGAAATTAATTGAGAACCGACTACGATGGTACGGTCATGTCATGCGCCGCGATAAAGAACACATGACTAGAAAGGTAATGGAGATAGAAGAGCCGAAACAAGGACGCGGTCGACCCCCGACCACCTGGGCCAGAACAGTGCAGAACGATATGAGGACAATGGGAATACACCCTGATATGACGCAGACACGATCGGAATGGCGCAATAAGATTAGGAGAGCCGACCCCAAAAGACATGGGACATAGGCACGGAAGAAGAAGATGTTCGTGTGACCAGCTGACGTATAATCCACCACGGTATGGCCAGCTGACTTTTTTATCTTCGAATAATTGCGGTAACTATCATTTAACAAATTTTCAGTCGGGAGGAAATGACTGAAATCTATTATTTTTTTTACGCGATTAAGAGGCTGCCGTTGCCTAACCCACCCATGGAGCGGCGGCTGACGTTTACCATACGGCATAATACAACTCACTGAAGTATTTCACGAGTTATCGCTTGAGAGGAAATTGGTCAGGAAAACCTGTTGAGAGTTGTTGTGTTCCTGCACGTGAGTGAGATCACTAGAAAGGAAGGAGATGCTGCGTTGGTAGCGGGGGTGGGGGCGCGCGAGCGATATTTTATGTTGCGAGCGTTAATATACCTACGGTAACTGCTTCACATCAGGCGGTACGTATGCTTGTCTGCCACCCGACGTAGTATAAAAAAAAAACCTGTTGCTGGCTCACATACACCATATACACGACGGGTCAGAATTTAGATACCTAGATATTATTTTCGTGTTCGATATTATTGACGTGATAACGTCTTACCTAGATATTATTTTCGTGTTCGATATTATTGACGTGATAACGACGATGAACGTCGGCTGCACGCACGAAAAAGCGAGACTCATTGTCTTGTCAAGTTCCGCCTGAGCCGAGCGTACAAGCGGGAGCGCATAACAAGCGATAGAGAAGCACAATCGGCCTAAGTGTTCGGCTTATAACGCATCTATCTGTCTTCCACTCCATCGACCGATGTTTTCTTACGACGTTATCACGTAAAGTGATCGTCCGTAAACAGTCTTTACAACAACCAATTTTTTTGTGCATTTTACCCGGTTTAAAAGATCTGCCCTATATATCGACGAGCTCGGTGGTCGAATGGTTAGCAATGGCCACTTTGACTCCGAGGTCGCGGGTTCGATTCCCGCACAAGACAAACATTTGTGTGCATGAACATGTCTGTTTGTCTTGGTCTGGGTATTTTCTATGTATTATAAGTATGTATTTACAAAAAAAAATATAAAAAAAATGTATTTAAGTACATTTATCAGTTGTCTAGTACCCATAACACAAGCTATGTGCTTAATTTGGACTAGATGGCGCTGTGTAAAATTGTCCAGAAATATTTATTTATTATTATTATTTATTTATATAGATAGATCAGCTCTGTATAGGTCGCGCAAGGAGAGCTGAGGCGAGCACAGAAAACACAGGATTCATATGCATGTACACTTTGAGATGAGATAGAAAGGCTTTCCATCTTATTTGCACAGTAACTTTGGTAGCCAACTCCTAAGAGCACTCGTATCTATCTACTAGCGCTACTCTAATGAAAAATAATTATTTGCTAAATACACAAACAGTAATAAAAAAACTTGTTACACAACTGTTCGGTACCAATTCTTCCACCGCGCGGTATGATCTAGCTAGACTCTTTTAGTATTTTAATGATCGTTGATTACCAATGGCCATACCATCTATTCAGATATATGTTTTTTATATACTACGTCGGGTGGAGAACAAGCATAGAGCCCATCTAATGTGAAACGGTTACGATAGCTATATAAGCGCTCGCAACATGACATTGCTCGCGCGCCGCCATCGCCGCTGCCAAAGCAGCAACTCTTTCCTTCCTGGTGACCTCACTCACTCATAGGAACTCAACAATCTTCAAGGGAATTGTTATTTGGCTTCGGTATTCTGTGAGGTACGTAAAAACATATACAAAATACTTACAAGTCCTTGACGTTCCTTTTCTTTTTGAAGCACCTGCTCGGTTTGTCTATCATCAAACTTGACTACTGCTGATAAAACTTTAGCCAACGTAACGGAATGTGTACCAGATCCTGTGAGATATTCATAAAGGATATTTCTCAAGTACTCTAATTCTGTATTTTCTTGCAAAGAATGTAAATGTCTTAAGCTTACTAAAGCCTCATCCAACCTTCTCTCTAACTTCTCATTTGCTAGTCTCAGTTTTTGGTTACCATCTTGCATTTGTTGCATATTTCCGTTTACAGACTGATTAATTTGTTCCAAATTAATCAACCGTTCCTCCATGTTCCTTTTTGTGTCAAGTAACTCATTATATTTGTCTTTCAGTGATGACAACTCGATATTATTACCATTACGCTCAGTAACCGTGGTCTCAGTACCCACATAATTATGTGAAAGTATTTGGTCTTTCAAATCTAAGTTCTCTTCTAATAATATGGAATTTTCTCGCAATAAATCATCAATTCGCTGTTTTCCTAATTGAACTTCTTTTTTCAAGTCAGTCAGATTAGATAACTGGGTCTCATTTTTATCTACTGAATTTTCACTTGAAGAAATTAATTCTCTTAGTCTATCATTTAAAACACCATTTTCTTTAGATATTTTTGTCAAATATGTTTGAAGCCCTTCTACGTCAGACTGTAAACGCCTATTTTCCTCTTTCAAAAGATCGAATTGACTATTTAATGTTCGATATTTCTCTGTGTTTTCAATAAGCATGTTATCTGTGGAATCGATTGGATTCTCTGAAATTTTGTTTGATAATTCAGTATTGATATCTTTAAGGATTCTTATTTCAGTTTCGAGGTCAGTATTTTTAGTACGCATGGTTTTAATATCATACTCGATATCTTCCATTTTGTTTGATTCTTCTAACTGTTTTATATCTCCGTGAATTACTTGACCTTCTTCATGCATTATAGTGTTTGATTCATTTTGTTGCTGTGATATAGCTAACTCACTAGTCTGTGTATTTTTATCGCACGCTTCCGTAAGTTGATCTTTTTCTCTCTTTTCTAATTCTCCTATTATTAAATTTAACTTATCTTTCTCATTTTCTATTACTGCCTGGGCTTTACGAACTTCATCTATTTCAGATTCAAGATCTTTAACATTCTGGGTAATGTTTTCAGTTTGATTTTTAAGTGATATATTTTCTTGAGAAACTGCTTCTATAGTTTGTTTTAATTTTAAAATATCTGTATCTTTATCTGTACAATCTTGTCGCATTTTGTTCATTGATAATTCATTTTCTTTTAACTTGTTGGCATCATTTTTTTGTTGTACTTTTACATGTTCCAATTCTCGTTCATACTTTTGAAGCTGTGACTCTAAATGTTCGTTATTTTGCTGTGCAGTTTCCAACAACTTAGCGTTAACTTCGTATTTTTGTAAAATTTCTGTAATTTCTTTTTGTGCATCTAAATAATTCTGTTGCAGTTCATTGTTTACCGCAAGTTGACATTTTATTTCTTCATTTTCTTCCTTTACCATTTTTAATTCTCTCATTGTAGTTTCTTGTATTTCACTAATATCCGTAAACTTCTTTTCTGATATATCATAATCCTTTCGTAATTTTTCATAATCTTGAATTTGCGTCTTTAGATTTGCATTTTCTTCTTGTAGAAGTTTCAATTCCTTTATTGCAGTTTCCTGTTTATTTACAATTTTTTTCAAGTCATCTTGTGAATTACTTATTTCTTGATATTCTTGTATCTGTAAGTTAAGATTTTCATTTTCTATACGAAGATGTAATAAATCTTTTAAATTGGCTTCCTGTTTGAATGAAATTTCTTTAAATCTTTCTTGTGAAATTTCGTAATCTGTTTTAAGGTCTTTATATTTAGTTTGCAGAGCGTTGTACGATTTGATAAATACGTTAAACAGCTCGAGCTTTTCCTGTATTTGTGGTATATATTCATTAGTTTCCTTACTGAATGTCACAGTTTCTTTGTGCGATAAACTAATAATTTGTCGTAATTGTTTTGCTTCATGAGATAATTTTGCTATATTCGGTTTTAAATTCCTTAGGCTGACGAGTTTTTGCTGTAGTAGAGCATTTTGTGTCTCTAATTCAACAACTGCATTACTTAGGTCTGAATTTTGTCTTTGAATTAACTCATGATTTGCCAGCAATTTCTCAATTTCGGATTGTAATTTTACTAGTTCATCTCTTTCTTCTTGAATTTCTGACTCTAAGCTGCTGTACTTAGTCTTCCACGTGTTTAGTTCTTGTTCCATTTCATTTTTCTCATATGCATGTAACGTTATGTCATCATTTTCTTTTTCTACTTTATGCCTCAATGTTTGGAAATCGTTTTCTAATTTAGTTATTTGTGAACTCTTTTTTGAATTGTCTTCAGAAAGTTGAGCATTTCTATCTTCTAGATATACATTTCTATCAACCATTGCCAATTTCTCTGCCGTTTCTTGCTTCATTTGGAGTTGTAAGCACTTATATTGTTCGTCAGCTTTTGATTTCGAATTTTCTAAAGCTTGACATTTTTGTACAAAGGATTGTATTTGTGTTTCTAGATCAGCAACCTTGCTTTTATATACGTTAAGTTCACTTATATCATTTATTAATTTTGCCCGTTCTTCTTCTAAATGAGATAATTTACTTTTATAGTCACCAACTATAATATTAACAGACTGAAGTTCTTTTTTTGCAGCGGATAACCCTTCTTTAAGAGATTTTATTTCTGTTTCTTTACCCTCCAATTCTTTATGTATGCTTAATTTGTTCTCAGCAAGTGATATAGCATATTCTTCTTCTCTTTTGCTAAATACTTCGATTTTACTATATAATTCTAATATTTCTTCTTTAGCTTTTTCTAAATCCAACTCAAGTGTGGATATTTCTTTTGTTTTGCTGAAATCATATGAATTGATTTTGTTTTGTAATTCTTCATTGCTTATATTTAATTCCTGTATTTGTTGTTTAGCTTCGGTCAATTGGTCAGTTAGAGTTTTTAGGTGTACACTGTCTTTATTTTTATTTTCTAATTCATTTGACAACTTCTGAATTTCAATAGTCATTTGAGCATTTTTATCTTTAGTTGATTTGAGTGACTCTTTGTACTTGTTAAGTAATTGTTCCATTTTTTCAATTTTATTATTTAAAGAGTTTAAATCTGCGCCTGGTGTTTCTTCATTTGTATGTTTTACTTCATTGTCAGTAGACAAATTAATTAATTGTGCTGTATTTTCATTCTCAATAATAGCTTTGGTTTTATTATCGTCTTTTTGTTCATAATCACTTATTTGTTCAGCGTTTTGTAATAGTGAAATTTTCATGTTCAGTGCTTCAATTTTCATATTTCTTTCATCAATGTCAACTCGGAGTGCTTTTTCTAAATGAGCCTGGAAGTAAATAAATAGTTTATATATATTTTTCGAAAAATTGAAAAATTCACCTGCCCCCCCTAGGTGGGATTTGAACCCACGATCTCTCGATGACCGGTCGAGTGCTCTTCCAACTGAGCTACCAGGAAGGTTTGTGTTGCTGACGAATTTTTGCATCTTATATTTCTACTGTGTGAGTCACAGTACTACACTAGGGGGGGCAGGTGAATTTTTCCATTTTTCGAAAAATATTTATCTGGCAAGTTGGCCAAGACAACTATTTAAATAATAATAATAGTTTATATATAATATGAATAACAATAAAAAAAACATTAAGAAAGAAGAATTCATATTAATATTATGGTTAAAGTAAATATGTATTTATCTGGCCATTTGGATGAAAAGAGTATTTTCAGAATATTAACACATGTATGAGCACAGAATATGACCGCATAATAAATATACTTTCTTGCAAAACTTAAAAAAAACATACGGAAATACGAAAACGTAAAAATCTGAAAAACGCGAGCGCTATCGCTATACATTTGACCAATAACACTTAAGTTTTGTTATGTCGATTACGATATGTTCATTCCAAACTTTAAAAAAAAAAGGGGTTTTAAACATATTTTTTCACTATATTTTTTCGACTCCTGTTTGATTTTTTTAAATCATAAGAAGTACAGATTTTTTATTATTTCAAATTACCAATTTACCTTTGCGCTTTGCTCCAGTGTACATTGTTCTCTCAATTCCGATATTCTTCTTAAGGCTTTATCCTGTGTTTCCACCAGTACACTCTAAAAATATAACCAGTCTTGTAACGATTCTACTATAACTTATAAGATTTTTAAATACCCAACCAATATCATATTATAACAATTTAATTAGACGGGTCACTCACGTTTTTCTGTCGGGAAACCCGACTAGTTTCTGTCTCACTCAGATGATGATTATCATTTGAGGCAGCGCTTCATCAATCAACGCACTGACCCCCCCACTACCCTTTCGAGTCGAGTGGCGAGAAGCTTAGCACGCAGTGTTCGTCGCGATAGAGTCTGGACTTTCAGCCCGATGAAGATCTCCATTTGGGAACGAAACTAGTCTGCTTTCCCGACGAAAAGACGTGAATGATCCGTAGAATTTAATTAATTAATTTACTATGATTTCTCTCGTGAGATTCAATAATATCAAGGTCATATACAGTCATTAAAAAAGATGAGTAAACGTGGGCCGTTATACTTGATTTACAAGTATTCTCAAAACATCATAAGTGCACGTTCTCCATCCTGGTTACTTATCGTGTTGTGTGGGGGGCCGGAGTGGGCGGTACCGCCCCCCACTCCGGCGACTCCATACAACTGGCGTATCGTTAACTATTATGTAAACAATTATCACTGTGCAGAACGTATATGAGCATGTGTGCATAGAATGAACAAACTGTTACAGTTTCGCCTCAGTCGGTGAGGTGAGGTCGATACGAGAGAAGGGCAGCAAGGAGATATATTGTGTATCATTACTGTTACATACACACAATCCGGAACAAATACCAATCTTCACATTCAGGGGCCTATTCTAGATAGAATAGAAAATACGAATTTTCGGCCGAAAGTTTAGATTTTTTCAAATACATTCTGTAGTGTCTTCGATAAAACCTACGGCAATAATTAACATTCATTATATTACTAGTTGAGCCGCGCAACTTTTTCTGCGTGTCTGACAGTGATGTATACCATATGGATCACCATCAAAATGTGAGCCAATCTTACTTGGTTCAAAGATGTTGATCACCCCTGATCATAAAATTTACATACCCTAGCTTTAGCGTTTTCTCTCTCCAAAAGTTTATAGTGATGTGCCAGATTTGCATATTGTGTTCTATATTTCGTATATCTTTCTTGCGTCCGTTTGTATGCCGCATATAGTTGATCCTTTGTGACACGTTCCAGACTAACTGCGCTGTTGGAGAATCCCCTCTCTTCAGCTTCACTAGCAGAAATCTCCATGTCTGACTAAAAATGAAGCAACAATGAAAGAACGTTTAACAATCTTACACTTTAAATAAGGAATTCTTGTATATAAACTTGTATTTATTATATCGGATATTGCCATAAGGATTTTTTTGAAAATTTGTATGTACATTACTTTTACCACATAAAAAAAAAAAATCTAAAAATTAAGACCTTACATTTGACTCGAGACTTTAAATGGTATGACAAACTTCCAAAAAAATATCATATTTATAAGTATATGGGTATATTACGTACTAAAATATTGACATGCTAAAAATGATGATATGCTTATTAAAGTGTGTGGGAATTTATAAAGTACATTTCTCAGAGACTGTAGACTTAAATTACCTGCAAATGATACATGGAAGGGCTCTCGTAACTTGGTAGTCTGAAGGAAACATCACTAGCAAATGAACTGTTCGACAATCGTCTTTGTCTCTGATTCTCCTATAATAATAGAAATACAATTATTATAATAACAACACAGTTTCTTCACATCCTTTCACCAGGAAGGAAGGAGTTGCCGCGCTGACAGCGCAGGTGGTGGTTATATTTCATTTAGGGTTACGGTAACCGCTGCTCTGGCGAGCCGTATGCTTGTTTCTATCCAACGTAGTAAACTTTATTTTTAATTTTTGTCCGTCGTGTATGTTACATATTGTCGCGGTCCTGTCTCGAACGATCTAGAATGGAACCTTCTAGAATAGTCGCCGCATACTTCGCTGCAAGCAATAATGACCCGTATGTCTATTGTCATAAGGTTCATAACACTATGACATGAAGATGTTCGAGATGTGTCTCGAGACACGTTAACGATGTGTACCGATGGGGAGTACATGCATGTACATACGGGAACATTCGAGAACCCTTGCCGGCGGATATAAATAGCGACCGCCGCGGCGCATAGGCAGTTCAGTTTGGACTTCGGAAGAGAGAACTTCGAGCGAATCTACTGGCGAGACAAGCGATAACCTACGACCTCAGCGATACTATTGGACTTCGATTTGACCTGCGATTTGGAATCTTCGTGTGGACTTCGTGTTGTGAAGACCTGCAGACCACAGCCTGTGTGAATAAATCCTTGCAAGTTGTCATTGGCGTTTTACATCCAAATCCAGAACCCTAGCTCGTAACAATATCATGCGATAATGGTTAAATACATAAAATTGGATACGATTGTAATATTGTATCGCTATAGATCTAACGCAAAATAAAGAGCTTTTTCAGTCGTCTATAGGCGGCGTTTACCATCAGAGCGCCGTATGCATAACCTTGGTGGTATATATGAAATCCACTTGGACGAAGTTGCGGTCGGCTGCTGTCATGAATAAACTTACAATTATATCGTGATTGGTGGGAAAATTTCCAGTGCTTGGTGATGTGCCAGCTGTTTGTATAAGAGGCACATCTTGGAATGTAGTCGGTTGGCTCGACGACTGAGCTTTGAGAGGATGGCTTTGTTGGTTATTATCTGAAACAATACACATCCATAATACGCTTGTGAACAACGTTTTAAAATTATAACTATTATCAGTGTCGTAAGATACACAAAACTAGAACAATCTGCAATATCAAAAGTTTTCATAAGTTATGTCTGATGTGTTTTATGGTTGACCAAAGTTTGGGAAATTCCATTTAAAAAAAAAAAGATTTTTTGTTATACTTCGTCGGGTAGCAGATAAGCATACGGCCCGCCTGATGTGAAGCTGTTACCGTAAAGTTTGCAACATGAAATATCGCTCGCAAGCCACCCCACCCCGTTGCCTACGCAGCAACTCCCCCCTCCTTTCTGGTGACCTCACTCATTCGCATGTATACAAGAACCCCTCAAGGGAATTGTTATTTGGCTGCAGTATTCTGTGAGGTAGAGGTAGTTCCCCAGTCGAGCAGCTTACAAAATATATATATAGTTATGATAGAAGAAGTGAAGTTGCTGCTAGTAAATAATAATATTACAATAATTTGAGACTTACCATTATCTCCAATAGAAAATAAATCACTGTTTGTTATATCAGAAATGCTGCTTGATGCTGAAGTAACAGCAGCCTGTGAACAAAAAATGATTGCTGGATGAATGCCTTGTACTTGTTCTGTCCATGTGGTTGCTGTGCACTTAGAAGATGGCAAGGAATTTGAATATTGTGCCATAGTAAATTGTACCATAGTAAATTGTACCATAGAATTAATTATAATAAATAAATCAAGTCATCGAATCTGCATTGTTGGTAGTTTACTTTGACATGCCGTCTTATGCTTTTATGTAATTAATATTCTTATTTTTTTTTTAAACATTTTGCTATTGACCATTGACGATGAAGAAATGCTCAAGAAACTTGCCAGTACGGGTCAAATTAAATTTACATATACATTTCATAATTAAGATAAAATCAATGCCACTTTTCGTTGTAATTTTATAACTCAAGAATGGGCACACCTATCCAAACCAAATGTTTAGGCTTTGTTCGGACTATTTAGTAGATGGTTTATGTGAAGTTTGCACAAAATCAGTAGAGCGGTTCTTCATTTATCACATTTTTTGTAACAAATGAATTCAATAAATGACGGATCATTTTGCTAATGGGGATTTTGCTGTCAAATTGAAACTTTTTTCAGATGTGGATTGTGCTGTCAAATTGAAACTTTTTTCAGTTTTGAGAGTACAAGCATGTTGTTATGTCATTCATGCGGTCATTTCATTTTGGGCGTGCTTCGACTTTATGTTGCCTGTTCCAGAGTCGGTACCCCCCCCCTTAACCTTAAAACCTTTTCCAGATATGATAACTTGAAAATCACATTTTTTTCCAGAAAACGCTCCATACAAAAGGCTACTGAGTTATGACGTCACAACTCAGTATGCGTTTATGTAATTAGTACCATAATAATAGTTATAGTATTTTTTATTGCTTCTCCAATGGAAATATTATACATATTTTAATAATTTCATACTTTTAAAATGGACTTTCCAAATTTTGATCGACCCTAAAATTAGTCTGACGGAAGATACTAGAATGAAAATTTGCAGATCTTTATAGTTTTGTGTATCTTACAATATTATTACATAATTATACAATTTTTGAACATTGTAAAATAGCCTACTATAAAAAGAACAAAACGTAAAAAAAATGGCCGCACCGCGTACCGCCTGCGTAAGCGAGCGCGCGTGACACTCGCCTGAATTGTGCCCCCGGGATGGTCGGGCGTGTAGGTGAATAACTCGGCCCAATGGCTGAGTGACACAGGCCTGCCGGCGTCATTGTCCTAGTAATTATTTTCCCGTCATTTGGGCCAATTCAATTCTTAAGTTCATTAAACTACAATTAAAACAATTTACTATAATATATTTGACGTTCTGTAATATATTATATAAATATTCTAAAATGTATATAAAACTAATCTAAAATCCTATCTAATTTATCTATAACAAAGAAAAAGTTGTGGGATAAAAAATAAATATATAAATAAATACAAATTTACTTACAAATAAAAAATATCCCCAAGATCGTTGTCTTTCGGCAGTGTCCCCAGAACACTGGCAGCATTACCTCGCTGAATAGCTATACTTATTCTCTGAGCAAGGTAATGGCCAGCCTTCTGGTTATAGGACGTGTCGACCAATTTTTGAGAAATATCTATAAATATTTTGTGGGCTGACGGGCCCCACGGCCCCAAGGTCTCTACCCCAAACGGCTCAAATATGTAACTATTGTTTAAATTACTATATTTGCGGCGTTTGAGGCATTCTGCTGAAGCCGCTGCGGCACCGGCCTTAGACCCTGTTGCCGTGAGGTGAGACGGGGCCAGGGTATCAACGCATGTAACGTCCCACACCAAGGCGCGTCCCAGCCTCCAGGGCAACAGAGTAATTCCATCAGGTCTCTTGCCATCGTCTCGAACCAAACCATTAGGTTCTAAAATGGCTGGAACGCAGACGCTGACAAGAGCCCGTCGAATTATGTCATTAAGGCCGGCATGACGAGACATACGTCCGGCGCTTCTTCTGCATGAGAGGCCGTGATGCCCCAGCTGGTTGACAACAGTACCACAAGGACAACGATGGGGGATATTACAGGGTGCCCCTATACGAAGGCAGGTGGCTAAACGAAATGAGGTGTCATCCAGTAAGGTCCCGACGTTCGCCGAAGGTATGGCCAGCGACCAAAGGCCGGACTCCCACTCCGAAACGGCTATTATAATTTATTTATATAATTCAAATTATTTTAATTAAACAATTTACTATAATTAAAACTTCAATATTAAGTGGACCAAAGATAAATTTGTAATATTGTTATTTAATTTACTAGCTTCCTATGTGATTATATAGCTTGAATGTGATTATATACAAAATATTTTTAAAGAGTAATCAGGCCGCTAGTAGGGCAAATGGCCTACTTATTCGGGACCGCACACTACATTTCATTTGCTAATATTATCAGTAGGTTCTATTTGTATCTATTTGGATTATAGAGAGAACTTATTCAGTGTCTTCATAAATGGATCTATGACGAGACCAGAAGGACCAGAACATAGAGGGCATAAGGCCTGTATTACAAACAAGGCTCAAATCGATTTTGACACATAAATATTTCTCATTCCTTTAAAATTTATTGACCCTTGTGCAAAAGTACAGAAATTATAATATATTCATTTGGCTAAAATAACGGTTCCTTTGAAAGTAAATAAAACAAATTTGACTGTACCTGAGCAGCTTGTGCAAATTGTTGTATTCGTTGTGGCGAAGATTTCACTTCCTCTGCTAATTTATCTTTTAGTTTTTTAAACATGTTTATAGCTTTGCATTTATAACGTGGTAAGATGAATTATTGTTTTAGACGATTCCAGGTTTATTTCACAATTTACAAAAGTTATTAACAAGTCATGATACAAAATCTGCGAGAATATTGAAGAACAAGAATCACGTAGATAAGCACGTAAAAAAAATGGATGATTGGCTGGCTGGCCCACTTTATGACATCTGACAAGAACAAAATGACATGACAGTAGGACCATGACCATGTCAGTGGTATTTTTTTACAACCTGGATACGAGTAATTTAGACTAAAACTTTATCTTGTTGATGCCCGTTTAGTTAGCTTTTTAATTGATATTGTTTCATAATCTTTCACGTACAGTGCGACACAAAAGAGTACACAAAAATAGGGGCGCCACTTTCTTCGCAAGAACAGTTCTCAAATGGCAACCCTTGAGTACTTTTGTATGAAAAAAGACAACGTTGCCATTGTTAATAAATTTAGTTCCCTTTCTACTCTTTTGTGTTCCACTGTATACTATTTTTCGCATATTAAACACTCATTCACTCGAACACCATGCAATACGTTTGTTGAGTATATTTATACCCCCAGTGTGTCAAAGGCGTTCTGGCCCCATGAATTTCACCATGACATTAAAATCTTTGAGTATAAATCGACTGGAGATGCCATACGCGAGCGATCCCCTCCTGCAAAGTACATTGGTCAACTGGTCATACACGTTATATAAAACTACTTAAAGTCGCTTCACCGTCATTTTGCATCGCTCCGTGTCGCGTGATTTTTCTCTCGAAAAATGGTGAGTTGTGCAGTATTATCGTGCAAAAGACGATCGGATAGCTTAAATTCGCAACAAGATCGCGTTTTCTATCATAGGTAAGTATTTTTACTAACTATTAAATGTGTATTAAAGTACAATCTCCATTTAAAGTAAAAACCGTTGCGATACGTAAACGACAGAGAAATGTAAACATGAATACAGTGGTACAGGCTTTAGGGATGTGACAAAGTCAAAAAAGCGATTCAACATTTGAATGAATCATTCACTCATTCAATTACTGCAGTTCGTATAATAGTCAGATTTTTATTAGATATTGTACTAAATAATAGGTATAGATGTATGTTACATTTAAATCTTGTAAGGTGAATTAGAAAAATTACCTTTCTCTGGACATACGATGTTGAAATTTTGTCTGAAAATGAAAAGAATTGTTGGTTAAAAAAAAGTAGGTAAAAGCAATACATTTAGTGTGGGACTATGAGTGTATACGTTATACAGATACTATTATTCATAGGCTTTATTTAATATAATTGTATATCCTTTTAGATTTCCAAAAGATCCCTATATAAAAGAAAAATGGAGAAAATTTTGTAATGACGAAAATGATTCTTGGAAACCTACACATACAAGTGTTATCTGTTCGGAGCACTTTACCATAGTAAAAATAGAGAAGTAAGGTAACTTCATACAAACGCACCGAGCGCGGTTTGTATGTGAGCGCGCCCGTACGTATTGGCCGTCGCACGCACACACTGACAACATTTGTAGGAGTTTATATGGAGCGCCAGTCGGGGTCAGGGCTGCGTCGTACGCAAAACCGTCCGCTCCCACGCAAGATTCGCGCCTGCGCTGACGTTCGTTAATAATTTTAACATTTAGGTACCTACCTACGTCGTATATAACTACAAATACGTTAAAGATGGCTACAAAATCGACTAGCCATAAAAAACATTGCAGTGTTCATGGAGGTCTCGGATACCCTAACCATTCGGCCACCGACACTCCTAATAATCACATTATAAGTGTGTAAATTAAAAAGTAATAAAAATAGTTTAGTGTAAAAAATAATATATAATAGATACTTAATAAAAATATATTTTCATAATAATTTAGATTTTTAGATTAGATTATTTGAATAAATATTATGATTCAGTAAAGCTACGTTTTAATTAATCCTATTCCTATTTAGACCGTAATTTTTCTAATCACTAAACAGATAACATGAAGTAGGTTTTATCAGATGGTAGGAGTCCGCCTGGGTGAGAACAACAGCCTTATCTATTACTGCCGCCAAGCAACAATGCTTGCATTGTTGTGTTTTGTGTTCCGGTTTGAAGGACAACGCACCTGCGATTCTGCATTTTTGTTGCCAACAGCTTGAATGCGTGAATCGTGGATGTTATGGGCGACAGTTACCGCTCACCATCAGATGGGCTGTCTGCTCGTTTGTCACTGAGTAAGCATGCATTAAAATGTAGGTAATGAAAAAATTCCAGTCACTCCTGGTGTATGTACAAAAATAATTATTTTTATTCTTTTTAGATGTCCACACCCAAAGGGTAAAAACGGGACCCTATTACTAAGACTCCGGTGTCCGTCTGTCTGTCTGTCTGTCACCAAGGGCTGTAAGTATCTCATGAAACGTGGTAGCTAGACAGTTAAAATTTTCACAAATGATGTATTTCTGTTGGCGCTATAATAACAAATACTAAAAACAGAATAAAATTAATATTTAAGGGGGGCTCCCATACAACAAACGTGATTGTGTGTCGTTTTTGGTACGGAACCCTTCGTGACCGAGTCCGACTCGCACTTGGCCGGTCTTTTGTCACAGATCCCTAAGACTTACCCTACTTAATTTTGTATTTTGTACCTTACTTAATTTTGTATAATAGAGATTGACTAAGTATTTTTGACGGTTGAATAAACTATTAAGCGACAGCCCTACGTGTTTAGGCTATTATCTCCCGCTCGGGGCTTGAGTTGTACTACTTCTCTATTTTTATTATGACTTTACTCCGGAAAGCTACAAAAATGCTAATAACAGAAAGACATTGATTGAAGGTGCAATACCTTCTTTGCGACTCTGTCCTTGTTTGGTGAGTCAGTATTTCTTTGTTTTTCTTAAATCTTTGACTACTTCAATATATGTAGTAGGTATACATAAAATTTTTAAACCCGGGTATTTTTCCGATAAAATCAAATGAAGGATAAAAATTTAAATATTGCTCCATTTTTGCCCCACAAATCCATTTCAAAATTTGTAAAAAAAAAGTAGACCCCAAGAAATGTATTCGTCACGTATACAATAAACTTATTCATTTTAAAAATCAATAAAAATACTAATTAATGAAAACCGTCTTAATCGGGTTTTAGAAATCCCTACATGAGAATTTAATTTAAATAAATATGTGGCCATTATAATTAAATTAACAATTTGGTTTATTGCTTTCCCTTTGCTCATTCATATGTTTAAATAACTTTATATGTGGGGACAGATGACCCTTACTTATTATAATATAATTTCATATACATAGGTTCTTACAAATACCAATGTACTTTATATAATACTAGCTACGCCCCGCGGCTTCACCTGCGTTAGAAAAGTATCCTATGCTATTCCCCGGGACTCAAACTATCTCCATACCAAATTTCATCTAAATCCGTTTAGCCGTTATTGCGTGATTGAGTAACAACCAAAGATCTAAACATCCAAACGAAGATGTTTGGATCTTTGGATGTTCACATTTAAAATATTAAATAAGGATATCTGTTAAAAAATCAATTGACAATATTTCATGTTCTCAAACAGGGTTTTGTCCAATAAAATCAAATAAAGGATAAGAAATTATTTAAGCAACTGTACGAAGGGATACAAGTGCGTAGCTGGGTTTTTAGATGGGCGTACGCTCTTTTCTTGAAGGTTGTTTCCACTGACCTCTATACTACAAGTACGTACGTAGTCCAGCGTACTCGTATAATAGAAGACAGTGGTTGTATCAGCCCGGTAAAACCGCGGGCGACAGTTCATACCACAGTTTAGCTGCACGAGAGTGCTAATGACACAAAGACACATAAATACAGACAGACATACATACAAACAAACATATTTTTTGAATAATATCTTTAATTTACAGTATTTTCACTTTTACAATTTTATAATAAATGGTATAAGACAATTCAGTTCATTCATCAAACTGATTTGACTCATTCTTCAGATGTGCCCCATCACTAACTTTTTCGTATGTGTGCTACATAGTTACATGAAAACTGTGTCTGTGGGCGTGTAATTTTTGATGTGTTGATTTTTTTTGTAGTGTGCGTTTATCGCAACAACAAAATTTGTGCTTGCGAATTAATTACATCTTTTGGTGGTGTGCTGTACGTGTTTACCTCGCCCCCCGCTAAAAATGGTGAAAAAATTTGTTCGAAGAGTTTCGTTATGGCATCTCCAGTCGATTTATACTCAAAGCATTAAAATACATATTTTAAAGCGTCCTTTATGAAGTGGATTTTTCGGGTGGGATTGGATGGGAAACGCTGTATACGGGGTAGAACGGGGTCACCCGTTCTGGTCACATACAGTCGCTGAACCTTTGCTAAGTCCTATTACACTCCGAATGTTTAGAAGGAAGACCCAGTTTCACTGGCCAAAAAATATGCACCACGCGACAATATGCCTACGCGGGCCGCTCGGGGCGCTACCATGTTCTCGGTCAAGTCAAGTATAGGTTCACCGCTTTCCAGAGCGAGTGTCTAATTAACATACAAAGGTATTAAAGGTAAAGCACCAAATGTATCCATAACGTAATCGTATTGCACCAGAAGTCCAGAGATACAAAAAACCAAAATGTTTCCAAACGTGATTAATATCGGTTCGGCGATAATAGCAGAAAATGCTCCACGTCGATTCACGGCAATGGCCCGTCTGTTAGTGAGTCGCCTCGCCCGACGCGACGCCCAGCGTGTTGAACATCCGCGATATACCCACTTATGCATTGATAAAAATAATAAATTGCCTGATGCGGCATTTTAACTCCAGCAACGTTACATTTGTACGTACAGACAGACATTACAATAATTTAACTAAGTACAGGTTTTTCACTTAAGACTTATGTAGTTAAATTATTGTGATATCCTTAGTAATCTAATACTCCTGCCACACACTCGTCGAGTGGCGAGGGAAGTAGCGAGGGAAGTAGGCAGGAACGTAGTGTGGCCACGTTACTGGTCATGCCGCTCGTTTTGCTCTTCGTCTTGCCCATCATTCCCTGTTTTTTCGGATTTTTGGGCGCGAGCAAAGGACCGGCAACGTGAGCGCGAGTGGCCGGCCACACAATCGCCTCGGACGCATTCCGCATCGAGCGCTTAGGCGCGTAACACGCGTCATATTTTTTAAATCGTTTTTTTTTTAATCATTTCTGTCATGAACATTTCCATAGAAGCTGAAAGCAAAAAATAAATGTTTGATGGTATCTTTTAGACCGTTAGTCCATAAAAAAAAGCTTAGTTTCGTTAGAATAAAAATGTATATCGCGCACGCTGCCACAGCTTCATCGTCCATTGTATAACAAAGGCAAATGTCCAAGTGCGGAGCGCCGCGAATAATTGCGCGAGTAGAGCAGTGTGTGGGCAGAGAGGGAAACATCGCGGCAGCGCGAGGAGCAAGGCGATGAGCAGCGCGAGGAGCATAGTGTGGCGGCGGGGTAATATTTAAAAGTTTTTAAATTAATCGACATAAAAACCGTAGTTGGAGTTAAAATGCAGCTTTTAGAGATTTGATAATTTTGGGCTTTTCTAAAAACGCTCTCATTAGAAAAAACTAGTTGATTATGGCGTCATTCTTATTTTTTTTTACCCACGACAAAACGGAGACGGTAATGGGGTGAAGATGTTTGTGCAAATAATGTTGCCATTTATCTCCAAAACTACGAGTCCGATTTTGATGCTGTTTTCAGTGATGGGTTCGGGTTATATTGGTGCATGTTCATAGATAGATGTTACGGTGACAACTCACCAGGGGGTGCTGCTGTAAACATTTCTTTGTGCAACTAATGTAGCCATTTATCTCCAAAACTACTAGTCCGATTTTGATGCGGATTTCAGTGAGAGAGTGATGAATTTAAAATTTTACGACGACGGTTAAAACGTAGTTGAAAAAGGATAAAATAATTTTGAAACCCTCGACCTAAAGAATTTATAACAGTTTCATTAAGGTCGTGTGATTCAATATACAAAAAGGCTTCCAAAATGGCAGTAGCTTCGCTGGTAA
Source organism: Hypsopygia costalis (assembly GCA_937001555.2). Classification (NCBI taxonomy): domain Eukaryota; kingdom Metazoa; phylum Arthropoda; class Insecta; order Lepidoptera; family Pyralidae; genus Hypsopygia; species Hypsopygia costalis. The sequence goes on along the minus strand of OW443328.2, from coordinate 15,882,181 downwards.
AGACTAAGTTACATATGGACATTGAAAAATTAAAATAATTGTATACTTTGGGATCCACATAGCGGCTTCCACACAATTTTGATCGGCGACATTAGTGAACATGATCAGCCTGACATATTGCTTATGTAAGTTAGGAGGGGAATCCACACATTTCACATGTAGGGCATGGATAGGAGTGGAATTCAGTGAACTAGTAATTATGCGGTGGCACTTGGATTAGATTTTATCCGGAGCTATAAGGGCTGTTTTATTACTTGGTTCAAGGAGGTAGGATATGTTCTTTTCAGATTTTTGAAGAAAATGCTTTTGGCATTTAGTGCAGGCGCCACAGGTAGTTGAGTGTGCAAAATATGAGGACCGCATTCTATAAACAGTTTTGAATTCAGAAAAGCTTGTAGATTATGATTCTGAATGTTGCCAGGAAGTTTCTTGGTCCAATTTTTTTTTATACCCCATTCCCTTGGATATCGAGTAAATGGACTGAACAAATGCTTTACAACAATTTTAATCATTGTTTTATTGAAAATATCCAATTGTTTCTTATGATTAAAGATACTTACAGCTACTAAGAGGAAATAAAAAAAAAATTAAACAAATATTGCTGAAAAAAAAACATAAAAGGAAATTTTTACATAAGTAATCAAAAATTTTCGTTTATATTTGTACAGTTTGTTTTTTTACCCTCAACGGAACGGAGACGGTATATGCGTTATTTGGCAGTTTTATAGTAACTTGTATACTTATTTATATTTATGTTGAAATTTAAAATAGAGATGGCAGCCCCGACGGATTTTCTTGGATTTTTTATTAAGTTCATAGCATAAATTCTTTAAGTCGGGGGTTTCAAAATTATTTTATCCTTTTTCAACTACGTTTTAACCGTCGTGTGTTTTTTCAAAATTTTTAATTTTGTTTTTATTTCAAACTTTTTAGAGAGCAAGCGTAGGTATTACAATTGTAAACCGCATCAGAATCAGACTAGTAGTTTTGGTTTTGCACAAACAAATGTTTACTGCAGCGCCCTCTGGTGAGTTGTCACTGTAACATCTATCTAAGAATATGCACCAATGAAACTCGGACCCATCACTGAAAACCGCATCAAAATCGGACTCGTAGTTTTGGAGATAAATGGCAACATTGGTTGCACAAACAAATGATTACTGCAACGCTCTCTGGTGAGTTGTCACCGTAATACCTATTTAAGAATATGCACCAATCAAACTCGAACCCATCACTGAAAACCGCATCAAAATCTGACTCGTAGTTTTGGAGATATTTATTGGCATTTGGCAATATTGGTTTCACAAACAAATGTTTACTGCAGCGCCCCCTGGTGAATTGTCACTGTAATACCTATCTAAGAACATGCACCAATCAAAACCAAACCCGTCACTGAAAACCACATCTAAATCGGACTCGTAGTTTTGGAGATAAATGGCAACATTGGTTTTACAAACAAATGCTTACTGCAGCGCCACCTGGTGAGTTGTCACCGTAACACCTATCTAAGAACATGCACCAATCAAACCCGAACCCATCACTGAAAACCGCATCTAAATCGGACTCGTAGTTTTGGAGATAAATGGCAACATTGATTTGCACAAACTTCCCTAACACCCCAAACGCATGTACCGTCTCCGTTCCGCCGCGGGTAAAAATAAAAAAGTATTAAAAAGAAATAATAATAATAATACTAACAAAACATGCAAATCCTTATTATGCAAAATGTAGATACACATTCTCCTAAAAATGGAAAGTGTATTGCCGGTCCTCACATTTTGCATACTCAACTTCCTTTTTCTTATGCGTTATTGTACATTCAAGTGCATTTTATAAATTACTCCTTTGTTTTCCTTATTATAAAAGTGATTGGCATTTACATTTGATCTTTGATTTATTTTCTACATCAGTGTTTCTGGGAAGTCGGCACTGATCCATGTGGAACTCCTACTATTATATTATGGATGTCCGTTCAGGAGGTTCAGGAGAACTGACTGAACGAACGTTCAGTCAGTTCTCCTTCCTCTCTCACCTGAAATATTCGATTTGCGGACAGACAGGACTCTACAAGTAGATAATAGCTATGGGGTTGAGATGTCCTTGTCTTGCACAGGAGGCCTTTGTGCCACACCTTATCAAAGGCTGTTTGTATGTCCAGAAACACGGCAGAGCAGTATTCTTTTTTTTTTCAAAAGAGGATCGTATAGGTCGATCGATAAGATTTTTCTAATCATTTTATGTAATCATTTCCTTTTATAAAAAAAAAATACATAAAATATCCTTTTATGTAATATATTATTTTTTCAACAACTTTTTTTTTTGTTTTTTTTTTATTTCCACTTAGTAGCTATAAGTATCTTTAATCATAAGAAACAATTGAAAATTTTCAATAAAACAATGATTATAATTGTTGTAAAGCATTTGTTTAGTCCATTTACTCGATATCCAACGGAATGGGGTATAAAAAAAAAATGGACCAAGAAACTTCCTGGCAACATTCAGAATCATATTCTACAAGCTTTTCTGAATTCAAAACTGTTTACAGAATGCGGTCCTCATATTTTGCACACTCAACTCCATACAGCGCCCGCTCTAATTGTCAGATTGGGCGATTTATGAAATCTGGCAGTATTTGCCAGTTTTTCAAAGAGGACAATAACTTTCTTTATGGGCAAATTGAGGAAAATAACGGGGTGCGGCTGTGTCTTGGACACGGCCGTGTATTGTACATGAATACGTTATATGCACTAAAATTATATAAAAATCGCAGCGCTTCCCCTCTTTCGCACGCAAAGGCCCGCAGTCCTTTCATAAATTCTTTGATCCTACATCTATCCAGTGGAATTTTGGATGGAAATGATAGATTTATAGCTGTAATAAGTAACTGTATCAAACGATTTTTAACTCTAAATGATTTAAAAAAAATCGGTTGTCTGTAAAGTCGGTTTACTGACGATAGTTGAACGTGACAACGTCATAAGAAAATACTGATGGAATGTTTGCATTTTTCAAAAGAAAATTTTAATGGAACGCCTCGGAGCGAGGTAACGCCGCATGAGTCATGTCTTTTCGTGCGTGCAGCCGGTCACGTCAAAAAAATAAAAACCGACTTCAGTTGGCAAGCGCAGCTTATTGGTGGAATACCCCGGGAGACGCTGCTGCCCGTCTTCCGGGAGAAAAGTTATTGTTCACACATGTTTCCTTAGTCGCCCTATACGACATCCAGCGCAGAGCAATGGAGTGGCGCAATTTTATTTTGCCGGCAACCACACGGCAAATTTAAGGATTTCCCTCGATTTTTCTGGGATCTCATCATCAGACCCTGACTTGGTGAATATGGGACCACCTCGCAATTATACCCTTTCAAATAAAAAAAAATTGGTTGCCTGTAAAGTCGGTATACGGGCGAAAGTTTTACGTGACAACGACTTTGAGTGGTAAAATGTTTTCGAGTGGAAGGGACGCATGCCTTTCACTTTTTATGTCTGTCTCTCTCGCTCTTAGAAGGGACGCGTGCCTTTCACTCGCTCTCATTGTAAGCGCATAACGTGAGCCAGTTTCTTGAAGTGTCACCCGGCTAACCAATTTATAAGACGTTGTCACGTCAAAAAAATAGAATTTGACCATACGTCCTTATAAAATTTAAGGGTTTGTAACCTCTGTGTGCCAACGTGCGTCTCGCGCACGCTGGCACACAGAGGTTACTACATGCCCCTAGCTACGTAGCAGACGTTTTAACGTTTGTTTAGTCGACCGGCGACATCGAGGCGGGATGACGCGTCACGGAGCGGGGAGTTGCACTGGGCCACACGACGTCTTAATAGCGTACGACGAATCGAACAGCTGCGTTCACAAATATTAGCCTTTGTCAAGGCTAGCTTGTTCTATTTTATGTTTGTTGCTGCAACTGCACTTTTCAGTGCATTTTTCTGTATTGACGTTCCTTGTATCTCTGATATATTTTGTTTCTTATAGTGCGGGTAGGTAGTCGCTACACTACTAGCCAAGTCAGCCATGGTATCCCTTATTTTAAAAAAAATAATAAAAAATTATACATTTATTCCCAACCCTGAGTTATATGTATCTCGTTTCAGAACTCTTAGCGTGGTTGTGCCGTGGTGTCAGCAATATTACCAGGAAAGCATTCACAGAACAAATCATGTAGAAGACACAATGGACGTCATGATTTCATCCTTAGCTGAGAGTTCGTTAAAATAGCAATACCACATACAAAATAGTGGTTGTATTGAACCTAAATTAAAATGTATTCCCTTAATTTTAGATTTCCTCATGAAACAATTTAAAAATAATAATAATAATAATAAATATTGTCACACAAATTACACAGCGCCATCTAGCCCCAAAGTAAGCGAAGCTTGTGTTATGGGTACTAGACAACTAATAAACATACGTAAATACATTTTTTTTTTTTTGTAAATACATACTTATTATACATAGAAAACACCCAAACTAAGACAAACAGACATGTTCATGCACACAAATGTTTGTCCTATGTGGGAATCGAACCCACGAGCATTGGTGTCGAAGCCACGTCATTGACCGCTACGCCACCGAGCTCGTCAAAATGGTGTGAGTTACTCCACCTGAAAAGGAAATAATTTATCGAGCGACTAAAAAATACTAAATGGGCGACCGAAATACTGGGTTAGGTTAGGTTTGGTATATTTTATATCTTCTTTAGTTGCCAAGTTAGTATAAAAGTTGCCTATTTCTACAATTTTAGTTGCTCCGTTAATTACTAGCCCACCTGAAATACATTTCGATCAGCTTTGGGCTTGATTGGCAAAGGAGTGACTGTAGACGATCGTAGTTGTAGATGTGTAAAGAGGGCTTTTAAAACAAAGCCATGTTTACCGAAATACCAATCGACTTGGAATCCTAATTTGGTCCGTGATCATTTAAGTCATTGGTACCCCAACCATGATTTGCCATCGAGCAAATAAACAAAAAGTTGGTAACTCTTCTCGCTTTGTCAACAGCACAATGGGTACAGATCTCCGATTGTCTGATGTCAGGACCAATACATTGAGTATGGATATGGTAGTTAATGATCTTAAAGAGACTTCTGCTCTAGGTCGGCCAATGCCACATTTAATAATACCTTTGCCTTTTTTATTCCCCACTTAAAGAACGTATTTGTCCGGCAAAAGTTTAAACCGCGTATATTGAAATAACTAGTCAATTTCGACGCCTTCCACATACCGAAAGACTTACTTTAACTACGAAGAAGCCTATACATAACGCTAGTGCTTAGACGACGGATATAGTCTGTGCTCTCAGAGAGTGGGATTGATGTGGCCATGTTTTCGGCATAGTACTCATAGTACGCGTTACGCATCAACATCGGCAGCCAATCGTAAAGGTCTATCAGTAGATCTGATCAAACGAACGGCAGGCTGAACAGGTTCATTTTTATTTGCAAAATTTTATAATCAGCTGATTTAAAAAAAAAATGTCAGTAATGCTTTTGCTGAAGCTTTATAAAATTCGTCTATATTGATTGAAGTGATTCAATCGTCAGATAAAGACTTAAGTTAGAAACATGATAGAATATATTATTACTAATTGTTTCCTTTCTTAGCTATTTCGCGTTTGGCGCTAACATCTACATGTGTAAGAATAAATCTGGAGGAAGATTTAAGGGTGTAAGTCGTTCATCTTTGAACCAAAGTCAATATCACCTGCACGCGGTGCACCCTGCTGACTGACAAACGAAGCTCTGGCGAAAAGAGAGGTAGGGAGCGTAATTGTAAGCTACCCGACTGGGGGATACCTCCACCTCACAGAATACCACAGCCAAATAACAATTCCATTGAGGATTGTTGTGTTCCTGCGAGTGAGTGAGGTCACCAGAAAGGAAGGAGATGCTGCGTTGGCAGCGGGGGTGGCGGAGCGATATTTTATGTTGCGAGTGTTAATATGGCTACGGTAACCGCTTCACTTCAGGCGGGCCGTATGCTTGTCTGCCATCCGTCGTAGTATAAAAAAAAAATGTAGCGTCGATTTATAATTAATGGTTAAACAAACTTACCTGAAGTGAAGACGCTACATCCGAACAGATTTATTACCCTACTCACCCTGAACCTTTGATTAACTCAAAAGTCCTGTCCCGTATACCCGAAATATATCTCTGAAAATAATGAGGCTTTACAGGTTACAAGCGCGGGAGCTGGAGGCGACCGGAGTAGGGGATATGAGTCAATTAAATACTTTTTATTTCAATTTTTAGCTCTTAAATTTGTGCAATGCCCATTACATTGTAAAGTATACTACATGTGAAAGAATAAATCTGGAGGATGTAGCGTCTCGTATCGTCACTTCAGGTAAGTTTGTTTAACCATTAATTGGTAGCGGAAGCACGCAAAGTAGTGTATATCAAATTGCTTGCAAAAAAAACTCCTCTAATAGTTTTGCAAATTTTATGTAGTCATTGATAGAAACAATAAAAACGGTATACCTACCTACATAGTTTGTTTTTTCGATAACAAGTAGGATTAAAATTTATATTTTAGTAATTTATTATCTTAGTGATGCCACGCAAAAAACTGTGTAACGCATTATAATGTTGTATTATTACTTATACTGTGGTTGTATTTATTAATTATAGAACACTATAATATAATTGAAAATCATTTGGCAGTTTTTATGACTTCGGAAGTTTGGCAGTTTCTGGCCAACCTAAAAGCAGGATTGAGATGGCCACATTGTGGAGGTTTGCGTCATCTGCCTGCAATGGTAACCCAGAACCCTGTTCGTTCATTCATTTTCATTCATTCATCGTGCCAGTGCCTCATCGTGGTCGCGTTTGCGGTCGGTCGGCTCGAAATCCTCGAATAGTATCAAGTAGAACTTAGAGAATTAATATTATTTTTAATCTCATTGCAACAACCGAGCAAAAGTTAAATAGTTAGATAGAGATATATTTTTTATAATAAGTAAAATTCAGGTGTAAATATTTTTAATAGGGCCGCAATTTATATTACATAGAAACATATTTTAATAAAATATGTATTAGTAAATATATCTCGCAAATTATACTGTACAGTGAATTGTTAAACTTTACTTTCTTTACTTCACGAAAATGTCGGAGAAAACAATAAAGAAACCTAAAAACTCAGGACCTTCGCTAATTGGGAAAACCTACCTGTTGGCCTACAATGGTATTCAGACACTGGGGTAAGTGTAAAAACAATCAAATGTTAAAATTTACTTATTTTGCCTGTTTTTTTAGTAAAATCTTTATATATAAATATTTCGTGTCTAAACATGAATTATAGAAACTGATTATTAATTTAGTGTTTATTGTCGTGATGATGTGGTCACTTTCTCCAAAGAGTTTGACCAAATAATCATACCTGACTAGTAATTAATAACTAGTTTTTTTGTACTTAAATAATTTTTAATAGTTCAGACAAGATGTGACCTCTAAATGTAATAAGAATTGTTTACATTTAAGTATGTGGTTGGTCAATCATGTCAATAATGTCGAAGTTCAGCGTGTAACAAAATACATTAACATTGGTTACTACCTATTCAGTTCAATCAATCAAGGTAATCTATATTTTAATATACATGAAAGTGTTTATTTACAAAAATATACTGTTTGTTTGGACATGTTAATTTCTGAACTATCAGATGAGTTTGCAAAGTTCTTTTTTCATTTGGGAAAATAATTTTTCAGGAAGGTGATAGGCTATTTGACACAATACGTCCTGTAGGAATTGAAAAGGCGAGTGAAAATGTGGGGCACATTGAGTAAAAATATTTTTCAGAGGAAACATGTACATTAATGAGATGTTAAGTTATACAGTTACGATCTGTTGATATTTCACATACTGCATGTGCTACTAACTTTAAATTTTGTTTTAATTTGTTAGCTATAAGCAGTGGCGGATTAAGACTTTATGATAAGCATAGAGCTCATGTAGCTTGAATTTGGAAGATAGGAATCCTTACTAATATTATAAATGCGAAAGTGTGTTTGTTTGTTTCTCGTCCGTCTCATTTCTCATTTGTTGATAGCTCAATTGTTTTTAATTAAATTTACTAGTTTGGTATATTACCTGGATAGGGGCCCCTGGCAACCAGGGGCCAGCCCCAAGCTCGCGCTTATACTGCTTATTTATATGTTGATCCACCACTGGCTATAAGAGGACTTGAGGAGCCCCATAGTGTTGTTGTGTGTGTGTGTGTCAAGTGTGCAAGACCAATGTTTACTGTAACCTGTCTGTGGATTGTCAATTGTTCAGTGCATAGTGACTCAAGTCTCCAATTAACTAGACTAATGTCTTATGCCATTTGGCTAATTAAAAATCATGATAATTAAATGCTTGATGTAAAATGTAAACTTGGATTCAAATGACAAAGTAATTGTATGCGTAGGTGAAAATGATTATGACATAAAAATACTTTTAATGCAATTGCGTAAACTTTTTAATAATTTTAAAAATAATGACATTATTGTATTGATGAGTATAATAAAAAATAATTATATTAATGCTAGAATTCTAAATAATAGTATCAAAGAAATGTGTAATGATTATAGACACTGTCATTTTATAAGTTGCAATAGCAGTAATCTAGTTAGTGTATCCAGGTCAATCAATCATAAAATAGACTGTATTGATTATGAAAACAAATATCTCAATGTCAAAGAATTAAAAAAACTGATAGCGCGCAGGAAGTCTATAACCCAAATATCTAATGATCTTGACAAAAAATATCCTAAAGGTACAATCCCCTATTATTTTAAAATAACTCAACCAGGGGGAAGTATAGCTCTACCTGACCCTGTTGCATGTCGATCAACACCAGCAAAGAAAGGTACAATACCACACTATTTTTTTCGTAAATAATATTCAAACAAAACCTTCTTCATCTTTCAAAATTTTGCATCAAAATATTGCTAGTATACTTTCAAAACAAGAACTACTTGAAATAACGTTACATGAACTAAAAGAGACAGACAACTACCCCGATATAATTTGTCTTTCTGAAACGTTTCTCCAGAATGGCCACGAGACATACTTAGGAATTCACAACTATGAACTAATTGCCGCATTTTGTAGAGAGCAGCAACGGGGAGGGACTTGTATACTGGCAAGACGAGACATAATCTGTAGCGAAGTAACTAAATTAAAACATTACGCAATTCCAAAATCGTTTGAGATCTGTGGTATTGAAATTCCATCGCATAAATTGATAGTGATTTGTGTATACAGAACTCCTGCATCAGAACCTTCTGTCTTCTTAGAAAAGCTAGACAGGGTCTTACATGACATATCCAAGCTCAAACCGAACGCTAATATTGTACTTACTGGTGATTTTAATATCAATACTCTGAAACCAGGAATCATCACCAAAAGACTAGAAGAAGTTTGTCTTAATTATAATCTGCAAATGCATATTAACGTTCCAACTAGAAAGGACTCCTGCATTGATCATGTCATGAGTAACATAAAATTTGCAACAGCTACCGTATTACCTCTCCATCTCTCGGATCATGACACAGCGCAATTATTAAGTATTCCTACACAAAATAAAAATAGTATCCCGAAATCATATTTCACATACAAAAAAGATTACAGTTTAGAAAACATATTGAAATTTAAAGAATGTCTCAAAAGTCTTTCGTGGTCGGAAATATTTCTAGAGAGTGACCTAAATGTAGCCTTCTGCAGATTTCACGAACAATTGTTGTTGTTTTACAATTTATGTTTTCCTAAAATTCAAATAAAAATTAACACTAATAAAAGAAAACGAACGTGGATAACGAAAGGTATAAAAAATAGTTGTAAAACTAAAAGATCTTTACGTTTTACATACTATAAAAATAAAAGGGTAATAAATAGAAATAAATATTTAAGATACTCTAATATCTTAAAAAAATGCATATTTAAGTCAAAAATGCAGTCCAATGTAAAGAGAATTAAGAATAGTAAAAACAAATGCAAAGCAACTTGCTCAGTTATAAAGAATGAAATTTCTAATTCTAATACAGACAACGATATTACGTCACTCAAGATAGATAATAAAAATGTCACAGATCCAATTTCCATTGCTACTGCATTTAATGATTATTTCATTACATTAACTAATAAATCACAGTCTAAATCTAATAAGAATATAAAAACCACCAATGTGTTGCCTAACTCAATATTTTTAATACCAATGACGGAAGATGAGGTAAAAAAAGAAATTATGTCTCTGAATAGTACTAACTCGGAAGGGTATGATGGTATTAGTACAAAAATAATCAAGACCTGTGTTCTCGAACTAGTAAAAGTATTGACATACCTAATAAATCTATCATTCACGAGTGGAATCTTTCCTGAATTGCTAAAACTATCTATTGTAAGACCCTTATATAAGAAAGGCGACAAGGATGATGTAAATAATTATCGCCCGATAACACTCGTCCCAATTCTATCTAAAATTTTTGAAAAGTGTATGTATAAAAGACTTGTAGATTTCTGTGGTAAATTTAACTTAATTAAAAAAGAACAATTTGGGTTCCAAAAGCATAAGTCTACAACGTTGGCAATTTATAATTTAATAAGCATAGTACTTGCAAACATCAATAAGAACAACCTTACGACGGGTCTCTTTTTTGATCTGTCTAAAGCATTTGACTTTGTCTCACATGATCGGCTTTTGATGAAATTGGAAAAATATGGTATTAGAGGGATGGCATTGCAATGGATTTCATCTTACCTAAAAAACCGACAACAATGCGTCTCCATTCATAAAATAGTAGATAATGAAATGCAATCCTACTTATCTGAGTATAAAATAAACAAACACGGCGTCCCACAAGGAAGCGTTTTGGGACCCCTGTTGTTTATATTATATATAAACGATATAATTGAAGTTACAAATCATAAATGTATCTTGTTTGCGGATGACATATCAATCATTGTGACTTCTAATAAAACCCTTAATTCGGATATCGACAATCATGAAACTGATATAAATAATACAATCGATAATATAATAGCATGGCTAGATGAAAACAATTTACAAATTAATCTTGACAAATCAAATTTTATACAATTTAATCAATCAAAACATAATCAATTTAATTTTAAACTAAATGTAAGAAAAATCAAAGAAGTGACGCACACCAAATTTTTAGGTGTTATCATAGACCAAGACCTAAATTGGAAATTACATATTGATAATGTATGCAAAAGAATAAATAGGTTTGTATATGCACTTAAGAAAATTAAAAATGTAACCAATATAAAAACCGCTACTATGTTGTATTATGCGTATATAGAGAGTATTCTACGATACGGAATCATAGTGTGGGGCAACGGAATAGACAAACAGAGGGCATTCATTGCACAAAAGAAGTGCATCAGAGCTTTGAGCGGAATTCCACCTGGTGAGTCCTGTAAACATTCTTTTCGGAATTTGGGTTTATTGACGTTACCAGCGCTCTATATATATGAAGTGTGTAATTTTGTATACAAGAATACGGAACTGTTCAAAAGATCATGTCAAATTAATTCTAGATTAAAAAGGAATCCACAGAGACTTGTGTTGTATGATACACCTAAGTCTGCGAAATATGCAAAAAATTGCATCGCAATGTGTGTCAGCATTTATAATAAGATACCAAATGACATAAAAACGCTTAATTACAATTTATTTAAACGCAAACTATGTGATTGGCTAAAGAAATACAATTTCTATAATATTAAAGATTTGACCGAAAATATAAAAATTAAATCAGAATGTATATGAATATTTGTATGTTTTAAATTTCAATATAATTGACGAATGGTGTATATATAATTAATTGGAGATATATGTTTTAGTGACTACATACTTAAATTATTGTCAATGTCAAATGTCATAATCAACATAATTTTGCATGCTAAATTGTATTAGCTAAACATGCGCACATTTCACGATGTACCACCTTTATACCATGTTTTAAGCAATAAATGAATTGTATTGTATTGTATTGTATTGATGAAACACATTTTGTTTTCAAAGCTATGCTAACTATATCATTCAAATACCCTAGCGTTAGCATAGCTGTTGTGATTAACAACAAATGAATATGATGTTAATTTTTGATTAACAATGTTTATTTCTGATAGATATAGAAGTTATTTTTACTATAAATTTGATTAATGTTGATTTTTTACTTTAGACCAATGCAGATTTATTCTGATCGAATTGAAGTTTTTTTTCTACAAAATTGATGACTGATTATTATAATAAGCTAATTATGTTTTTTTTCAATTTTTTTTAACTAAACTGGTAGAAAAAATTATGACAAATACTTTGTAATTTTGTTTTTCCTGGATACTTATTTTGTTATTAAATGATTTCGCAATTGATTGCCAAAATTATAAGGAAATAAAACTGTCATTCTTATTTCCTTATAATTTTGGCAATATATATCAACAACACCATAAATAAAATGTCAATTTCTAAAAGAATATTTTGAATATTTTGCATAAAATAATTATTTGCATACAAATTTTAATGCAAGTTTTTGAAATTTGCATAATTTTAATACACGGGCGTGTATAAAAAAAAATTTGGCCCTTAAGAAAATTAATATATTCCAATTTCTACAAAAATCTGACATCTGGCATTAATAGAATCTGGCGTGTATTAAATCTGGCATTTTATACTCATTTTCTGCTTTAGACGAAAAATATTAAATGTCAGTTTTCCAGAATCTGACATTTAATTCTGTTGTCTAAACCACAGTATAATAGTAATAGTCTCTGCCGCTATTACTACTACATACTCTCTGCCGCTCTCACTAGTCGACCTCACCTCCCCTCTGAGACCGATGTGGAACCATTTCCAATGGATGCCATAACATACGAATTGACGTCACTAGTATTTTATTCTCCATTTAGTTTAAAATAAAAGATTGCAGTGAATGGATGTCTCAACACATAGAAACTAAAAAAAAAAAATATATTCCTTTGCCTTGAATGAAATGAGGTACATTTTTTTTTATAAATTACCTAAACAGCATGTGGCAACCATAGTTTCATCAATTACTTATACTGTGGTTTCATCCTTAAATTAAAACAAAAAGGGGAAGATACCTTCCGTCACCTGTCACGATATTATAGCCAGTTGACTGTCCTCCGTTAAACTTTTTTATTATTTTGCGGTACCACTGGGCACGCGGGCGTTTTCGGTCCTCCGTTAAGTCATGGGTATCCATCACGTGCAATGCTTCCGACTCTACAGATGCACATGCAAATGTTTTGTACTTGGCTCATTCCGATGTGTAGCAAAGCACAAATTTGCCGATAAGATTTTTTTTCTCAGTCGCCGCCAACCTTCACGTACTTACACATCTAAATTCTCCTAACCACGAATATTCAGAGCTGCGACATGGTGCTTCATCACCTAATGTAAATCCCTCTGCCGCTGAATATCATATTCTCAAAAGACCATATAAGATCATAATATTTTGAGAATATGATTTTTGTGTATATCGTGTTTTGCGAATGTGGTCTTTTGAGAATATGATATTCCGCGACGGAGGGAATTCAAATTGTAGGTTTTGGCAATTAACTGCCTTGTTGACTTAAGCCAAAGACGGGAGATACATTGTTTAATTCCATAATTGTTTTTTAATTCTTTCACTGTAAATAGCCAGATGCAGAAACTTAACATGCCTCACGTTGTGTAAGATTATTTTGTTGTAATATGATAATTTCCCTTTTTTCCAGATGGAGCTATTTGCTGATAGTCTCTGCAATTCATTTCTTGAATAGGGGCACATTGGACACATTTTGGCCTGAAATTAAAATCATAGTTACAATATTTCAAAATGCTGCACTGTTAGAGGTAATTTAATTTGTTAATTATTTATGTAAGTAATAATATTTAATTCAAAACATTAACTGTTTATTTGACAAGCCTAGCGATTGAATGGCTTTAAATAGCTACATTGACTTTGAGGATAGTGGGTTTGATTTCCGCGTCAATGTTGACTGCGGACCTAACTAGCCCCATAAAGCTGGGCCTCCATAATGAAAGTCGTAGATTGGTCACCTACTTAAGTGCCCATTCGTATCGTCTAAGGTGACTTGGCTAGTTCTCATATACGAATTATTATTAAGTGCCTACTAAAACAATCATAGTATATATTATACAATAAAAAAAATAACTTACAGAATTCGTATAAGAAAACTAGCCAAGTCAGATCTTAGGCTTCAATATATTATCTTAAGTTTTAAGAAGAAATTATATTTTAAGTTGATATAAAATATTTTATGTTGTAAATCCTCTGATAATATAAAAAAAATGTTAATTATTATTCAAAAGGGCTGTACTGGGAGCTAGGTACAGGCTGTACCTGTGCTTGTTTGGCTCCTGAAATAAAGAACTGTTAAAAAAGAAAAAAGTTTTGTTTGCTAAGTAATAAATAAAATGGTAGACTTGTAACATTCCAGTGTATTGAAATGTTACCGCTTTTCAGAAACAGTGTGTTGGTGTACATTGAATGCTAATGGGCAGAATATATTATACGTATTTAAGTCTTTAAAAAGATTTTCAAATGATGTACGTACTGTTGATATAATAGGATCCGATTTTCTCAAAAAGTATCGAATGTAAACAAATTGGGATTGATCAATTTATTGTAAGTGCTACAGCTTGAGGTGTCGTATCCATTATTTACCAAAAAAAGTAGCAAAAATATGCGCGTCTGAGCAAACGATGGCCAAAAACTAAAGAAATTATAGGAAATATTCGAATGTCCTGACTGCAGAAAAAAAGAACGCTAAGTGCGAATTCTAATCAAAGCAGAGCAAATGTGAAATTGATGGTAATCGCCATTAAAAGTAGGTACTTTCTGTGAGTATAACTTGTATAAATTATTATTATTTATACAAGCAATATTCTGGCCAGTTGGCCAAGACAACTATTTAGTTGTCTTGGCCAACTGGCCAGAATATTGCATTTCCTAACCCAACCATTTCTTCTTAAGAGCAATATTACATTTTGACTGTGATTTTTGCGTAAAATGGCCAATTTTGGCGTTCTTGATCTCGGAAACAAAAATACATTAACAATTTTGACTTATTGAATAGTACAGAATAGCTATTGGCATAGTAAGTAGCGGCCTCGCTTTTTGTAAATTTTGCTTAACTTTTTAAATAAACCCAAAATTGCAGAGAAAGATTTTCATAAAATGCGCGCATTCACTATTTTGAGCTCCTGGATTGTTCCAAACAAATGAAATAAAAAAAATAGAATGTTATTTGTCATATAGTCGTATAGTACATAGCGGCCTCGGAATTTTGAAATATGATTGATTTAATATAGAAAAAAAAAAAAACATTCTTTTAACCAAAAAAACTTCGAAAATCGATTTAAGTAAACTGTTAATTTCTCGAATAAACGATAATATTATTGAACGAAATTTATACGAGAATAATTGTTACTTCATGATGAATCAACTTTGTAGCATGAATTTATTATCTTACTAGCTGCCCCGGCGAACTTCGTACCGCCTAACAATCAATGAATGTCGTGGTACAAATTGGCTGAACTAAATTTATGATTTTATGGAATTAAAACAATGAATAATAGAAAATAATAGAGAAGCTCGATGGCATAATTGCGCATGTCAGTCTAATCGGACACGCAAGTAAAGCAACGTCGATCGAATCCTGTACACGGATGGGTTTATATTACCTCGAGCTACTCCGTGCTTCGAAAGACACGTTAAGCCGTCGGTCCCGGTTGTTATCATTAGATTATGTTGCGCTCCTCCGTGCTTCGGAAGGCACGTTAACCGTCGGTCACGGTTGTTATCATTAGATGACAGTCGTTAACCCAAGTTAGTGGCCTTTAGGCGGCTCGAAAACACTGGCCTCCGCCAACCCGCAGTTGAGCAGCGTGTTGGAGTATGCTCTATTCCTCTTCGGTTGAGGGAAGACCCGTATCCATAAAAACTGAAGATTTCATAAAAATAAAGATTATTGTTTAATCAAAAAAATAAAAAAAAAAAGTTTTGTTTAATTTTTTAGTTTTGAAATCGGTTTAATCGTTTTGGTGATTTGTAATTGTCATTTCTTTTGATGTTTACTCTGATTTGATTCTTGCGTTCGAACTCCATGGGCCAAGCGTTTTCACCCCAATCGATTTGACATTTTTCAATTTTCAAAACAAATCAAACAGACAACTTTCGCGACATACTTTTGATATTTGACAACCAATAAGGCAATAAATATCGCAATCCTTTTTCAACTGACACTTTCATTTGTATGGGAAAATGTTTTTCCTTTTATTTTATTCTTTCGTCAATCTTCTAATGTTTTTCATGGTCATTCTGCTATTCGGGACGGAGAGAAATCCAATAAATCATAAACCATGAAAATCGGTCCTACGGTTCTCGAGTTATAAGTGTTCGGTGATGTACATATATATATGAACAAAATTTATGATTTCTTGAAATTAATACAATGAATAATAGAAAATAATAGAGAAGCACGATGGCGTGAGGCACGTGTCAGTCTAATTGTACACGCAAGTTAAGCAACGTCAACCGTAGCCTGTTCATGGATGAGTTTATGTTATCTCGAGCTCGTCCGTGCTTCGGAAGGCACGTTAAGCCGTCGGTCCTGGTGTTTATCATTAGATGGCAGTCCTTAAGCCAAGTTAGTGGCCCAACCCGTAGTTGAGCAGCGTGTTGGAGTATGCTCTAAACATCTTCGGTTGAGGGAAGACCCGTATCCCAGCAGTGGGTAAATAATAAGTTCAGTACTTTACAAAGTCACAAAAAAAGTACCAATTGACAACAATAAATATTTCAATCCACAAAACAAATCACAGACAACATTCGCGACGTAAAAGTGAGACCAATCGATTTGACATTTACATAACAATTAATAAATATTCCAATCCTTTTTAACTGGCACTATTTGTATGGGAAAACGTTTTTTCTTTTATTTAATTCTTTCGTCAATTTTTCAATGTTTTTAATACTTTCCCGACCAAGACACGACATTATTTTATATATTATATAGATTTATGGAGCTTGAGTTAAATTTCTGAACGCACGCATAAATATTTTAGAACCAATAAATCAGCCTGGCGCAACTCAAAGTAAAAAAACGACTCTATGAATCGGAAGCGAATTTGGTACAAATTCTGATTGTTTTCGCTTTCATTTCATACATATTAGAATTACGCTATTTGTATGGCACATCCGTCTCTTAAAACGTAGTGGTTACATTCTCTTTGCAATAAATATTTAAATCCACAAAACTGTTTTCAAAACAAATCACAGCCAACTTTCAAGACGTAAAAATGAGACCAATAGAGTTAACATTTGTTTTTAATCTATGACATTTGTTCTATAATGAGCTTAATATACATTTCTGAACGCACGCATACATTTGGCGTACGCACGTACGACAACGTCACATTTGACAGCTACGACAACCACGAACATTTTGTATGGGAAAATGTTTTTTCTTTTATTTTATTTTTTCGAGAATTTTCCAATGTTTTTAAGAGTTATTCTGCTATTCGGGACGGAAACAAATCCAACAAATCAAAAACCATGGCAATCGGTCCAGCCGTTCTCGAGTTATAAGTGTTGTAACAAACACGACTTTCTTTTATATATATAGATTTCAATAAAAACGATAAATATAACTTCAAAATTACTACAAAAAACGATGCACCGGCGGCCTTCGCGGGTTTAGTACTGCGCGAGAGCTCGTCAGCGTGCAAATGTAATAGAGCTCTTAAAACTTCAGAAAACGGCTGCACGGATTTGGATGAAATTTGTTATATATGGAGAATGTTTTTTTGGACATAGGATTAGTTTTATCATCATGTACTGAGGGACGAAACCGCGGGTACAAACTAGTAGGATATATTTAAGAAAAAAATATTCCAGAATAGGTAGGCCAATATTCCAGTAGGCCCTCTGGAATATTTTTTCTTAAATATATCCTACTAGTTTGTACCCGCGCCTAAGCTGAAGCCGATTCCCATCGCAATTGTTGATTGCGAATCTGACTTCTGTTTAAATTTGTGATAAACATCTTCAGTTTAATCGGTAAAGTGCCTTCGTTACTACCGGCTAAGCTTATAACTATTAGCACTAATTTTAGGTAAAGTTAGGGTTCGCCATCAATAAAATCCGATCGCGATCGGGTTCAGCTTAGGCGGTAGCCCTCCAGAGGTATCATAGCATTATTTTGATTTTTTTTTTCTATCTGTATGTTTGTCGGCGCATCACGCAAAAACTGCTGGATGAAATTGGATTCACAGTTGTATTGCTGTAAGTCTAACTTAAAATCTGGTTTTCATCTCGATGATAATAATTGATTATTTTATGAAATCCATACGGAAGAATTCGCGGAAGGTCACTAAATGATACTATAAATATTAAACAATGACGTTGGTTTTGTCATACATACAACAAAGGATATTAGCAGGCTTCCAACTTACTAATTATCTACATAAGGCCAAAGGCAGTCGCTGATCCATTATCGGCCATTTATCAAACCAAAGCTTCTTGAGGGTTTACAATGTTTAGAAAAGAAAAAGCGAACGGATCAACTTTCACCGATACAGTCTGGGCCTGCGACTCTACATATGTGTAGTAGCATTTTCTAAATTATGATTTAGAAAATACTAAAACTTCATGTTAAGAGGGCGTACTACAACGGTGCCGCTAGTTAGCGTCAACGGTAACTAGCGGCACCTTTAAAAATATACTATCTCGTAACTAAGAAGGATTATGGTATGTCCAGAATTTTCTAATACCTTTTATAAGGTTCATATTGAAATATGAAGCAACAATATTTGATCTAGATAAAAGTCACTTTCTTTCAGATCGAATTTTGTTTCTTCGTGTCTCTTATGAAATTTTATAAAAGATATCAGAAAATTCTAGACACACTTACAGAGGGTCCTTATCGAGCTCTTGTTCATAATTTTTTCTCAGTCACGTTATAATATTTTTAAAGGAGTGGCGCTAGACCATTGTACGGCCTCTTAATAATCCAAAGCAATTTTTTTTTTATAATGTTATAATAAAGCACTTGTAGAGTTGTTCCGTAGAACTGTGTATGGTAGAAACACAAACACATGTTTTCCTTTATAATGCCTTAACGGAGAAACCGGTCGGTAAAAATCAATATAACAACAGAACAGTACAAGTGCTTTATTATAACATTATGATAATAATGTTCCACCAAGTGCCAACAATCTATCAACAAAAAAAAAAAAATTGTCTACAGGTGGTGCACGCTGCGATAGGATTGGTGCCCTCCGGAGTGATGGTTGTACTCCTCCAAGTGTACTCTCGAGTGTTTTTGGTGTGCGGCGTGTTGTTATCCACACACAGCGCCACTGTCAGCCCCGGCCTTCCGCTATGCATACTTGCATGGTCGATAACTGAAATCATTAGATATGCGTACTACACATTCAATTTAGTTAAAACTGTTCCTCAAATTTTATTATTCCTGAGGTGAGAGGTCAATTTGTACCGAGTCTTATTTACATTTTAAGAATGACAGAACAATGCATTGAGTTATAGCTAGGATGTTTCAATAAAATTTAGGCGAAAACTCGTAATTGTAAACACTGACGAGCTCGTTGGTCGAATGATTAGCAATGGCCACTTTGACTCCGAGGTTGCGGGTTCGATCCCCGCATAAGACAAATATTTGTGTGCATGAACATGTCTGTCTTTGTCTGGTTGTTACTATGTATTATATGTATGTATTTTAAATAAAATGTATTTAAGTATAATATCAGTTATTTAGTGCTCATAGTACAAGCTTTGCTTAGTTTGGGACTAGATGGCCGTACGTAATTTGTCGAGATATATTTATTTATTTATTTATAATGCCTAACAAATCGCTTGAGCATTACAAGTTTACAGAGCATTACAAGTTTACAGGGTCGGCAGCGCGCATGTATTGACTCTGGTGTTACAGGCGTCCATAGGTTACCGTGCTTTCCACCAGGCGGACCATAGGCTTGTTTGTGACCATAGTGGTATAAAAAAATATTTATACTACGTCGGGTGGCAGACAAGCATACGACCCGCCTGATGTCAAGCGGTTACCGTAGCCATATTAACGCTCGCAATCGCAGCATCTCCTTCCTTCCTGGTGACCTCACTCACACGCAGGAACAACCCTCAAGGAATTGTTATTTGGCTGCGATGTTCTGTGAGGTGGAGGTACATTCCCCAGTCGGGTAGCTTACAACGCTCCCTACCTCTCTTTTCGTCAGAGCTTCGTTTGTCAGTCAGCAGGGTACACCGCGTGCAGGTGAAGTTGGCTTTGGTTCAAAGATGTTGATGAACCACTTACACTCCAAAACAAGCATGTTTTATATGTATTACAAGTATATTTAGATACACGCACTGCAAGTATGTTATAAATAAAGTATATTTTTAATTTTTCAGGTATTCCACCTTCTTGGTCCTATATCCCATTGGGGTGACTGGAGAGCTTTTATGCATGTACTACAGTCTGGACGAAGTGGCAGAAAAGAAATTGTACACAATATCGTTCCCTAACGATTGGAATTTCTGCTTCAGCTTTTATTATTTCCTAGTAGCAACTATGTGTATGTATGGGCCCATATTCCCTCTTCTTTTTGGTCACATGTTGGCTCAAAGGAAAAAAATGTTGAGTCCAAAGAAAGTGTCTCCATAAGTAATTCTAAACTTATCATATTGACGAGTTTACTTGCCCTTATTTAGGCTAGTAGAATATTTTAGGTCAATGGAATGGTGGGTTGGTTGGTATTTATAGCTTTCATAGTTAAAATGTTACATAATTTTTAGCTAACTGTTAACAGTCAATTAACTCGTTACTTTTGTTATTTTTTTTAATTTGGCATCTATTGAATATTTCTGATATTTAAATAGGTGCCTTTTATGGCAAATAAAATAGATTTTTACACGTGTCGGCAAATATTTATCTTTAATTTTTAAAAGGGTACAATGTCTGTAGCTAACTATTATTTTTTTGGAAAAATATTGTAAATTAAGCAATTGAATTGTTTCGAATAATTTTAGTAGGTGTAATATTTTTAATAAACATCTTTGTTTATGGTACTTATAGCGGAAGTGGAAATTAGCCTTCGGATAAATAATAATTTTATACTCGCTATCTACTAAGTAGGTAATTCAAGGTCTCAAGAATCTGTATTTATTCTATTTATTTTCATACGATGGAGTACATGTTGTTAATTAATATTATACCTAAGTTGTTTGGGTTTTGGGAAATGGTGAATACATGCTATTGGTATATTTTTATTTCGATATTGTTTTATTTCTTTCCTGGTCGTTTTTAATAACTAAGAAGGTATTCAATGGGTTCATAAACTGAAAATGTCTTCACAGGTGGCAGCACTGTACTACGAGTACAGGTGCCAGCAACTGCAAAATAGCTGGTGCTAATACTAACCTTTTGCAGTTGCTGGCATGTACATGAGATTTATTAAATAAAACAAAAATATAATCGACTGACCGATCGAATAATTAAAACGGAGAAAATATTTTTCGTTTTCGTCAAATTTAACTAATATAAGTATGTTGTCATTTCCCGAAATCAGTCGCACAGCTGAGATGAATTTAATGTCACCTCATAGTTGACGGTTTAGGCTGTAGAGTGTGTCATATAATGACATATAGATATACGCACGAAAATCTTTACATTGTCGTTACAATATTTTTTTCTTCTTCCGAAGAAGAGAAACTGATTCGAAATCGGGTAAATAAGGAACAAGACGAGAGCAATTTGCTACTTACAAACCCGGTACGTAGTAATAAACCGAGCAGGGGGGGGGGGGGGGGAGTTGATTTCACTTGTAGTACGAGCCTTACATCTACAGCGATTGTAATAATAACGCCTTCACGAGTTCTTGACAATAAATAAAACTTATAAATAAATAGAATCTCTGGGGGGCGGGGGAGGGGCAGCAGCCCCTCCCTACCCCCCTTGGCGACGCCCTTGAAACCGAGCCTTTAAAATTATATAATTGGATACCAATAGATTTAAATTTGCGACTGAAAACCTACCTTTTGTTTTCGAGCTTAAACTAACCTCGCTCTCAATACAAAAGGAAAAGGTTAGTTGATTATGACGTCATATGTTCCGGTTTTATATCTATATATATAAAAGAAAGTCGTGTTTGTTACAACACTTATAACTCGAGAACGGCTGGACCGATTGCCATGGTTTTTGATTTGTTGGATTTGTCTCCGTCCAGAATAGCAGAATAACTATTAAAAACATTGGAAAATTTACGAAAAAAATAAAATCAAAGAAAAATCATTTTTCCATACAAAATGTTCGTGGATGTCGGACCTGTCAAACGTGACGTTAACGTGCGTACGTCAAATGTATGCGTGCGTTCAGAAATGTGGGTATAGGATAATAAGTATTAAAACATTGACAAAATTGTCGAAAAATTAAATTTGAAAACGGATTGGGATATTTATTGATTTTCAATTAAATGTCAAATCGATTGGTCTAACTTTTACGTCGCGAAAGTTGTCCGTTGTTGTTTTGAAAATTGTTTATGAATGAATGCTTGAAAATGAATATTAATTGGTTGTCAAGTGTCATGGAACTTTATTTTGTGACATAGTAAAATACTGAACTTAATATTTACCCACTGCTGGGTAATATTTACCCACTGCTGGGTAATATTAAATACAACCGGGACCGACGTCTTACGTGCCTTCCGAAGCACGGAGCAGCTCGAGATAATCTAATGATAACAACCGGGACCGACGGATTAACGTGCCCTCCGAAGCACGGAGGACCTCGAGTTAATCTAATGATTACAACCGGGACCGACGGATTAACGTACCTTCCGAAGCACGGAGGAGCTCGAGATAATATAAACTCATCCATGGACAGGCTATGGTTGACGTTGCTTAACTTGCGTGTACAATTAGACTGACACGCGCAATGACGCCATCGTGCTTCTCTATTATTTTCTATTATTCATTATATTAATTTCAAGACATCATAAATTTTGTTCAACTAATATGTATACCACGACATTCATTGACAATTAGGCGGTACGAAGTTCGCCGGGCCAGCTAGTGTATATATAAATCAGAAATTAGTTTTATTGTTTTTCCGATGGTTAAATATATTTTTTATGGAATTATTTTTTTCAAATGAATTTCCCCACTGAATTTTGATCGACCATTTATTTCGGCACAGCCCAGGTCTCAGATCTTGATTGTAACTAGACAGAAAATTAGTCGTTAATTTGTCGCCCAAAGGAAAAAAAATTGTCGCTCTGATCTACAAATGCTTTAGGTGTTCTTAACCACTACATTAGTCGCTTTTTACGATAGCCATATATTAATGGGGTGGTGTTATTCTATTCTGCCTACATTAGGCTCTCTGACTACAACGTGAATTATTAAAATATGTGTAACTTTTTAATTACGCATCTACCAGTTGTGTTTTATTACCGACAAATTCAAGGCAACATCTGAGTGAAATCAGATTTTCGCTAGGTGGTGTAGTTTTATTGGGCAGTGCCGAAATAAGGTTTATTTCGGCACTGCCACAAAAAATACTTATAACTTTTTAACGGGAGGTCGACTAATTCTGGGGGAAATCATATCTTCGCTATGTTATGTAGTTTAATAGATCCCGAGTGGGCTGCCGAAATAAGCTTATTTCGGCACTGCCATAAAAAAAACCTTATAGTTCTTTGACGGGAGAGCGACAAATTTTTTCCTTCGGGCGACAAATTAACGACAAATTTTTTGTCTAGTTAAAATCAAGATCTGAGACCTGGGCAGTGCCGTAATAAGGCACGCGTCGGACGTAAGTTATTAAAGTTAAAGATAATTAAACAATTAATAAAAAAAAATTAAATAAGTAGACAATTACAAAATATATAGAATATGATTTGGATTAACACAGGATAAGTTTTATTCAGGTACTCTGTTTTCGAGGTGAAGCCGGTCATGTCTATTTGGTCAACCGAGTTCATTGCTATTGTATGACTGCTCTTAACTACCTATTACTTATATTGTGACTTGGCCAACCAACTGCTTCGAAGCTCATTTAAATAACATGGCGATAAGTGTGATATAAGTTCATGCGTGCGGCTGCTATGTCTAAAGCGCCTATTGTTTTTTATTCAGCAATAGTGAGTTCCAGCTGCATCCCATAAAGGCTTGTTTGTTCTAATGTTAATTCAGCTCACTCTTGGTCATTGTTTATATATTGTATCAAAGTATTTTATTATTATGTTTTACTTTGAAGTTATTATAAACAAAATAAAAGTCCGCAATAATTGCTACAAGACGGTAGGTGCAATTTTTATCAACAAACCCATGTATTTCGATACCTATTTGAATTCTCGTACCATCCTACCTAAGAAAAGTCAGAAATTCCGAAAAACTTTCCTGAAGTCTGCAACATTAAGTGTAGGATTTATAAGAAAGATTTTGGTGTGTAAGTAATTGACCAAGATCTTTAAAGTCAAAGCTAAAAACATTTATTAACATTATGTACGTAATTTGAATTAATAAATAATATTTTATTCTTGATATAAATATAGGTTTCAATTCTGGGTAAAATCGTTATCTCCTAAAAATGCTGAGAAATGCTCATTTGGTATTTTAATACTACACCTAAAAATATGTTCGCTACTCGACGATAAATGCTACTATATGACTTATTACTTCAGGATCTCGGGGAAATCCGTGTCGAATAAAAAGAAAACGACGCAGCGATGCTCAGACATTCAGGTACCGTCCTCGTTCATCTGTAATGACATTGTATATCCCGCGAAAGTTTGGCGGCTGTGGCATGTTAAATGTCAAGGACCTACACAATCGCGAGATATGTAATCTAAGGGATTATTTCATGCAGGTGGATGAGGTGATACATCGTGAAGTTGTTATGAGTGATAAAGCTCTAACCCCTCTCTCAATAGCAACCAAGAATTGGCGAAAACCTGTAGTTATGAGCCTTCAGGATCGCATTACGATATGGAAAGGCAAGGAACTTGGTCGATTTTACCGGGCTCTCACTGACCCGGATGTTGACCATTCAGCTTCTGTACACTGGCAACGCTTCGGGGACATTTTGGGGAAACCGAAGGTTTTGTCTGTGCAATATAAGACGAGGTTATTAAGACCAACAGCTGTAGTTAATACATTCTGAAGGACGGTAGGGTCGACATATGTCGGGTATACCACCGTCCAGGAGAGTCACTCAGACATGTTATCTCCGGTTCTATGCTTGCTAACTCCGAGTACTTACACAGGCACAACCAAGTAGCCAAGATATTACACCAACAGCTTGCCCTGAGATAGGATCTTGTCGAATCTGAGGTGCCGTACTACAGGTACAATCCACAGCCAGTTCTTAAGAGGGGGTATAAAGGCAAATTGACAATTTTTGATTAGATGTATACCGTAAAACATAGGCCATTAATTACCCGAAAAAAAAATACAGATATTACAATATACTTAAAAGGGATTGGTCTGACTGAAAACATAAAATATGAATGTATTATCGATTGAAATAAATCACGAAGTTACGTCTAATTTTCAACTAAACCTAACTTTTCATCAATATGGTTCGTACTAGCGAGCCCATATTTTAATACGTAGTATAAAATTATATTACTAAGCGATTTTACTAGCGATTTTTTTTAAAGATGTATATTTTACGCGCAATTAAAATAAAACGAATTCGGCGCTTACTACGTTCTTATTTGGCTCAGAACGCTCACGTCTGTCGCACCCGACCTACGGCGACAGGCATGTTTTATTTCATCTATCAGTTGTGATCACTCCGTTGAGACGAGAAGACTGTGTTTCTGTGCTCCGGACCGAGAATATACTTCGTTGAAAATATGGCAAACAAAAAAAAAATTTTTTATACTACCTCGGGTGGCAGACAAGCATACGGCGTAAGCATAGGCGGTTACCAACACCCCAACTAATAATTGAAATATTGAGAGAAATTGTAAACTAATAAATAATTATTCTTCCAAATAATTAATATTGAATGTGAGATTGATTATTGTTTCGTTGATGAGAAGATTAACCTTGAAATATCGACCCTTGCTCGTCCGCTTTAGAGCTCACAATACAATGCACAAACGGTGGACTAATGTCGGTACGAGTAGTATATGCAAAACAAAACGATACTTTTGACCACTCGAGTGCTGGTGCCCGTATGTAGTCACGATTTTTACAGTAACTTATACAGTACATAATTTAAAAAAGAAAAACGGGTTGCACTCCGGTAGTACAGGCAGAAGCGAAAATATTAACGTTGCGCATTTTTGAATATTTTGGAATGGTTACGGAATGTCTCACGAATTGCTTTATTTATCAGTATAAAAGTATGGACTATCATTTATGTGGTAAAACACAATATTCATTTATTGCGCTATCGTACACAAACATGACAATTTATATTACACTAGCTGACTCGCGCAACTTCGTCTGCTTGAGCTGCGTCTCTCAACGCTCTGTGCGTTGAGAGTGAAGCGTAAGCTTACCACTTGAAAGGTTATGGTGAGCCAATTTTAAAAGATGGACACATTCTATCACGGACTTTTTTTTAGATCTTTTTAAGGTGAATAATTCCGTCGTATATAATTGTTAGACAGTAGTGGAGACTAAAATGGACCTGATGATGATGATGATGAATAATTGTTGCGAAACTTGAACTATTTACGCAGCGCACGCAACGGCAGCTCTCAAAAGGAATATTTTTTCCCATTTTTGCAACATTTTTCATTGGTGCTCCGCTCCTATTGGTGATAGCGTGATGTTATCTGTTATAGACTTATAGCCCACACCTTTCTTCGAAAAATAGGCTATCTAACGCTAAAAGATTTTTTCAATTCGAATAAGTAGTTCCTGAGATTAGCGCGTTCAAACAAACAAACAAACTCTTCAGCTTTATAATACCTCTATATTACTTCTTTTCCTACGCCGCGCCGGCGGCCTACCCTCCCCTCGTCTTACGAATTTTCGATCAGGTCACGTGTCCTGACGCAAGTTTAATATTTTTTACCCATCCCAAGAAGTGCACGACGCTGTTAATGCTACGTACGACCAATGGAGCGATAGAACTGTTACAGTCATATATGTTATTAACGGATCACTCTCTGTTGTGACTTGAGGAGACGTTTTCAGAGTAAAAGTTGTTTACATATAAATTCTTCAACACGTAAATAAAAACCTTTAAGAATATCGTGATTTAAAAATAAAATAATAGAAGTAATTTCAGTAATTATAAATAAATCCAAACTAATATTATAAATGTGAAAGTGTGTTTGTTTGTTTGTCCTTCTTTCACGTCGAAAGTAACAAACGGATTGACATGATTATTTTTTGAGATAGTGACCTGGAGAGTGACATAGGCTACTCTTTATCCCGGAAAAACATCTTATTTCCGCGGGGAAAATTTTTTTTATAATCATTTGTCCTTACATTACGTCGAAAGGAACCCATGTACCTACATATTTTTTTAACAGGGATAGGTTACGGCCTGGAGAGTGACATAAGCTACTCTTTATCTCAAAAAAACACCACGTGAAAAAATATTTTTTTTATAAATATTTGTCATTCTTTCACATCAAAAGAAACTTAAGTGCGGACATGATTTTTTTAAATGGGTATAGCTTACGGTCAGGAGAGTAATACAGGCTACTTTTTATCCCGGAAAAATATCTTATTCCCGTGGGAAAAAATAAACTTGGTAATCATTTGTCCTTTTTTTACGTCGAAAGAAACCTAAATGCCGATATGATTTTTTTAACAGGGATAGTTTACGATCTGGTGAATGACATAAGCTAATATTTATCCTGGAAAAACATCTTATTTCCATGGGATTTTTTTTACATAAAAATTTGTCCTTTCACGTCAAAAGGAACCGAAGTACGGAATATGATTTTTTTAATGAGGATAGTATACGGTGTGGAGAGTGACGTAGGCTAATTTTCATCCAGGAAAAACATTTTATTCCCAAGGAAATAAATATAGTGTATAATAATTTGTCCTTCTTTCACGTTTACATACATACATACTTACTATGTTTTGTGTTTGATTTTAAATCCTTCGTCGTCAGAGGGCGTGGGTTTGATCCCCGCAGAGGGCAAACATTTATGTGGTGAACAATTTTTATGTCTTGAGTGTGGTCGTTCTATCCATACTAATATTATTAGTGTTAAAGTAAGTAAATTCGTTTGTTTGTTATTTCTTCACGCCTTAACTATGCAGCCGAATATCATTAAAATTCGTACATATTGGTACTTCTTTTTATCCCACGAAGTAAAAAAATTACAACAAGAAAAAATATACACACAATGGCAGTCCCCCTAGACCACGCGGGCGAAGCCGCGGGTAACAGCTAGTAAATAAATAAATATTTCTGGACAATTTTTTACACAGCGCCTTCTAGACCCAAATTAAGCGCAAAGATTGTGGGTTCTAGACAACTGATAAATGTACTTAAATACATTTTTTTTCGTAAGTACATACTTATAATATATGTATTATATATTATTATATTATAATATATGTATTTAAGTAGAAAACACCCAGACCAAGACTCTTGTTCTTCACACAAATGCTTGATTTGTGCGGGAATCGAACCCGCGATCTCGGAGTCAACGTGGCCATTGCGAACCATTCGACCACTGAGCTCGTTAAATTAGGTGCTTATATTATTTTATTGTTCTTTTTTTTCAGATCAACTTCTAATTTAAAGAATATTTCGGCAACTAATGACTATGAAAGTTTGGCACATATCAATTCCACTAAAAATCGTACATAATAGATGAACCGACTCGCACTTAGCCAGTATTTATCTGATTATTTTAGGTATACTGTGCAAAAAAACGCAGGGCGGTGCGGGGAGACCTTTTCATTCCGAGCGACGGACGTGTGCGGGACGTATGAAGCGCGCGGGTGAAATCTGATATTTTTCTAGCTTTATGCGCGCTCTTAAGAACAGCCGTGCCAGAGTCTACTGTGACCGATCTATTATTACAGACAGAACTAGTCTGGCGAATAAACCTAATATTGTGATAGTATATTGGTCGGCGCGACGAGGAATAATTGTTGACATCAGCGTTCCACATGACGGTAATCTTGTTAAGGCCGAAAATGAAAAGCTGATGAAATATAGCGTTTGACCTTTGAGATTGCCGACGTGTGGCGCGTGGATTCAGCGATTATAGTTATGGTGGTGTGCTGCCCCCTTACCACTCCATTCCATTTGAAATAGAGTCGCTTATTCATTGGTATGAATAAGCATTCTATTCAGTTATTGAATCACAATAAGAGATGATGGTAAGGGGGCTGGTTCTCTGTTCACGGCTTAATAACGAAGAGCTTCATTCGGCACCTTAAGAAGCTCTCGCTTGGCATCTAGTGCAAGAGTAAAATTCAGTTCGCAATCAAAGAATCCGGTGGTAATCGGCTTCAGTTTTGGCGGTAGGACCCAGTTGTGACGAATGCCAAAATTTGAGTAAAACACACCTCATTAGATTTTGGCACACTTTCAGCCAAAATCGAAACTCCCCACAATTTATTGAACCCGAAATCGGAAAACTCGAACCCAAAAAATCGGTCGGAAACTATGTACTTAAGAGGGTGATACATAATAGTAGTTTATGAAACTGTTGCATAATAAGGGTTATTAAAATACGAGTGTGAGTTTAAAACATGAGCCGAAGGCGAGTGTTTTAATAGACCACACGAGTATTTTAATACCTAATTATGTGCAGTTTCATACACTACTTTATCTAATCTCATGAAATATATGATAATAATATTTTAAATACAACTATGAAGTTAATTTAACAGCTATAATTCTTACTTATAAATCCATTTGCAGATCGAGCATGCGTAGTGCGCATGCGCGACGCGCCGCGCGGCGCCGCGTTCACAGATTATGTAAAAAAAATTTGCATAGTTGCAATATATTTGCATTGCAACCTGTTTAAAATACCTGTATCCAGGGCTGAAGCTGTATCGAAATGGTAAAAAAGTTATTTTACGATACAGTTGTCCATACAAGAGCTGTATCGATAAATAACTTTTTAAATTTATTTTGATAGCTTGTGCGTAAAGACTGTCATTAAGATACTGTGTTCAGTTTTATAATGTGTAAATTTCAGTATGAGATTAGATAAAAAATATTATAGAATAATTTCAGCCATTATCGCAGTACTATGGTCAGGCTGGGCAAAGCTGAGGGCAGAAGCTGGTGTAAAATAATAACTAAAACATCTCGTAATTAAAATGTAAACCCAACTATTTATGACAGGCCCGCCCAAGGCTGAAGCCGATTTATATCGTTTTTTTTATTCCAATAATTGGACTTAGGTTTAATTTAGTGATAAATATTTTTAGCTTACTTAATTGGTAGATCCCGAAAGTCACTGCCGGTTGACCACTAATTAAAGCTGATTTTCGCATACACAAATGTTGACATAAAAAAGACTTTTTTCATGGTACACACAATAATTTGGAATTGAAACTTGTTGCTATTAATAATTATGTTTATCGTCAATGTGCAGTTTGACTCAACTAAGTATGTCTTCGATTCCAGGCACAGAACTGGAAAAAATCTGAAACTGTATAAGTATGATATGTTTCTTAAAACCACCAGACGTGGTTTTAAGAGACATGACACAACCACACGTGTACACTAGAGATAGGCACTATTTCACTAGACTAGGATTCCAAAAAATAAAATCCATTGTAACAATGATGTGTTTGATATCGTGGCTTTTCAATTTGAGCAGCAGTGCAGTTTGCTGCAGTTGTTAATGTTGTTTTCACAAAAAAGTGGCATGGCGTGCATGAACAAATTTATGGCTAGATGTGATTTTTTATACAACGTCGGGTGGATGTGTAGCGGTTACCATATAAATGCTCGCAACATTGAAATATGGCTCACGCGTCGTCACCCCCGCTGCGAATGCAGCAACCCCTTCCTGGTGACTTCATTCATTCGTAGGAACACAACCTCAAGGGAATTGTTATTTGGTTGCGGTATTCTGTGAGGTGGAGATACTTCCCCAGTTCCCCAAAGGACAGCATAAACGCTATGCCCTCTTTCATTAAAAACAGATCTATCTAATTTGTTTGTAACTTCACCTATCAGGGTGCTTCATGGCAGGCCAGATTTTTTTGTACATCCAACCGCATGTAACGCTTTACGGTGGAATCCGTAGCACTAAGCTTGTGGAATTGTAACGTGCTAAGAGAGGTTTAAAACGATTGGATGATACCTATGCCACAATTACCTTATTATACAAATCTTTGTCCAGGCACTATTGTTGACTCCAATTCTAAGTCATTACGTAGTCATCTACTTAGTAAATATCAACAACGGTGGTGGCTATCATGAAGATAATTGATTTCTGAGATTATTCTACAAAATTTAAAAAGATAGTTGCTATCTCGTTCTTATCATTGATGGTCATAGTTTGTGTAAGTGTTTAGATAATGCTTCGCCTTTGGTCTATAGTGCAGTGTAAGGTTATAATATAAATTTGTGTAAAGTGTAGGCAGGGCCCTCTTTTCCACTGGCCACTTTAGGCACGTGCCCAGAGCCCCGCGGTTAATGGGGCCACTACATCCTACCACCCTAACGCCGAAGCTGAAACCGAACTTTATGGAAGAATCAGATACGAGTATACTTCACACTACTCTTTCTTTTTTTTTCCTTATGGCACACTACTCTTTCTTAACATTATTTAATGACAATCGCTTTGACGAGGACTTTGAGACAAGTGATTTAATCTTATTGGCGTTTGGCAACATCGCCTTATGTCTGCAATATTTTACTTCATTCATATGACTTGTTTTGGTCATTCAACATTTGATCAACGTTCAAGATTTCCATTTTCAATTAAAAGTATGATAATGCTTGCTGCGTTGCCAATCCTCACCTACGGTATGGAGACAATGAGCCTGACAATGAAATTTGCCGAAAAGCTCAGAGTAGCTCAAAGAGCAATGTAGAGAACAATGTTAGGAATAACATTGCTTGACGGTGTACGAAATGACATCTTTTAAAAGAGGACCAAAGTCAGGGACACACAACAAAAAAGCAGAAATGAAAGTGGACAGGACACATAGCACCTATTTAACCTAGATAATGCTCTGCACTTATTTCCCTACCACTCATCTAACTGGTACGTCTAGACAGAGCAATCGTGGGGGAATGCGAGACGAGGGAGGAGCGCACGCGTCCCGACTAGCCATACATTCTTCTCTATGCTACTCAGGACATGCTCTACAAAGTTGCCTGTAGCGTGAGAAAAATTCCTCTAATTCATATGACACTACCTACATGGCCCAGTATATAAATAATTTGATTTACAAATCCGGTAGGTACTTAAAACTTTTACTGCGATATGAATTTGATGACTTATTTTCTACGTTTCATTCTATAAGTATGTGCAAAACATTCGTCAAAGAATAATGATGACAAAGTAATTTTTTACAACGTCGTATCAATCAATATTAGATCCAATAGATTTATATACTTTTATCTGATTACTTATCTACAATAATATGAGCATTTATTATTATTCTTAATCGGTCAACCTGTTAGTCCCGAATTTAAATTAATCAATTCTGGTTATATTTCTTCTGAAAAGTCGCCGGGTCTATGCAAGAATTCGTGTCGTTTCTACACACGGACTGTGTAGGTACACTGCTTCCGCGCTGACTAAGAAAAAAATCTTGTCTGCGCTAGACATGACGCGCGACGTTTTGCTGCGGTGCGGTGGTTTTCGTGCCTAGATCCGACAAAATTCTTGTGTACATGATGAATTGGTCCTATCTGCAGTAGACACGGTGAAATTTGTTAGCGTGTACAAGAGGCCTTAGGCTGCTTGTACATATGTGCCTGGAGCAAGTAAAGACTCGGGCCACCTCGGGCTACGTGCGTCAGCAGTACCTATGCTCAAGCTTGTGCTTGTACATTTGTTTGGACCCGTACAAGTATACGGGTCCAAACAATGAATGTAACTAAGCAAGCACAGTAGTTTACACAATGAATGTAACCTGTGAAAGTCCCTCAACTTGCGCATACTACCTACACTGTGTACCTTAAAGAAGGAGAGTAGACGTAAGTACTTTTCTATTTAGATTCAAGAACAATGAAAAGCACACATGTGCGGTTTAGTAGAATCGTAAACAAACTTCAAAGGGTGTGGTCTTAGTTGTATCATGTGCTGACTAAATTTACGGCTGCTACCGGCATTTAGTCGGTATATAAAGGTGATAAGAATCAAGTTCTGATAAAGAAATATGAAGTGCTTGGTGGGTGGTGCTAATACTGGCAATGACTTAATGAAAATGAACTTATGAAGATAGGTAATATTACATTGGCCTGTCAGTCTAGATCATCCATTCACCAAGGGCGGATCCACCGTTGTGGGGACGGTGGGCATGCCCACAACCCTAATAAACTTGTAACGTCATACTTTCACGGTCTATTGACATCGATATACTGATGATAATAAACGGTATACCTTAAAAAAATAAAAAATAAAACACAATTTAGAGTTTTCGGGTGGGTGTGACTACTACCTTTTTTGAAGGCTGAATCCGCGCCTGCCATTCACCCATGCCCAGCGACTACATAAGGACTTTACCTGTTGTTGTTACCTTTGGGCTGAAGCACTGGTGAATAATATCTTGTGACTCGGTTCAAAGACAAGTTGTGATTATTATTGATGGTTTAAGCACTGTCTGTAAAGACAGTACTGAACCATAGACTAAGAAGAGATTTTGGTTGTTAGCTTTTTTTATGTGTTAGATTGCGCAGTAACAGGAAATTGACAACATCGTCAGAAATGTCAGCATGTAAACAAAATAATGAATTTATGCTCTTCGATCATTTCAGTAAAAGTCTATAATAGGTTTTATATTTATTGTGAATTTTAAATCACTAAAACATAATAATGATCGAAGACCCTGCATTTGAGCAGTGTCGTGGAGTATGCTTTAATCCCCCTTTTAATTGAGGGGAGACCATCTCCATTGTTAGACTGATGCATACTTTTACAATCGAACTACTCAGTATCGAGAGAGAATTTGTATAATAATAATAATATTTTCACACTTTACAACGGAAATTGCCGCAGTAAGCAAGTCGTGACCGCGGCGCGGCCATAATCTTTAGCAACTCTTCTACATGGCGACCTGTATGCTTATTTGCCGTTTTAGCGGTATAAAGTCTTCTACTTAAAAATGTCACGACTTGAGTCAATTGAAGTACCTACCAAT
This sequence comes from Hypsopygia costalis, assembly GCA_937001555.2. Classification (NCBI taxonomy): domain Eukaryota; kingdom Metazoa; phylum Arthropoda; class Insecta; order Lepidoptera; family Pyralidae; genus Hypsopygia; species Hypsopygia costalis. The sequence goes on along the minus strand of OW443328.2, from coordinate 15,847,860 downwards.
GATATGTAGAAGCCAGAATTATTATTCATTCCATCTTCTGGAGATTACCATGTACCAAGCGAAGTAGATATATGTTAGTAAGATTTCCATTCGCTTTCCAGCAAGGTTTATGCAAGCAATACGTTGACACATAGAATCCCCTATTGGTCTCATTCAATTCCTCTCAAACCCTGCAGGCCTATCTTAAACTATCAAACAGACTAATATATTTATACTAGTTGACTCCGCAAACGTTCTAACCATACGAATTATTCTAGCCATCAAATATAATAAAAAGAAAAATGGTAAACATCGGTCGAGCTGTTTCGACTGACGGAGCAGTGCGACTACAAACACCGAGACAACAGATTTTTTATATATAGATAAGTGTCCATTACACGAGTAGTGATCACCTAGAGAGTGTATATCCTGACCTAGCTTTCCGCTACGAGGCTTTGCTTACGTGCATTTTGTACAAATTATGTGGTTTTTGTTTGTCTTTTTCTATACTATACTACGTCTTATAAACTTCTCCAAATCCTCGCATAGTGTTTTCTTACTTTTGCATTATCTCTGAACTATATATCCAACTTCAGAATTTTGGCTTAAAACAATTTTTTTTCCTTCCATCTATAATGTCTTCCCGCCAGTATTCGCCATGCTGTTTGGAATTATTGTTTTTTTGCTTCTCTTTTTTGTCTTCCTCTCCTCCATATAATGGTCACGATCACTTTGCTATGTACATCCCACCTGACCATAGCTGAGGGCTGGTAATAATATATACAAATAACGTAATATGGATAGAACACTCATATTTTTAGGTACTGACAGCATATAGTTTTTTTTATCGAGATAGACGATACAGTTTTGGATAAGTAAGTACTGAAAAAAATATTGTATTGCGTGTACTCATTAATTATGATTAAAACAATTTAAGTGTACCTAATCAACACTGATTTGTAATAACGTCGAATGATAAAGATGTTTATAGGTAATAAGCCTATCTTTTGATCATAGTACAATATAAAATTTAAAAAATTATCATAAACACTTGATTCCAGTCCGGTGATTCAAAGCGGCAAAATGAAATACACTGCGTTGATATTGATAGCCGTTGCGGCGGCCGCTCAGGCCAATGTCGTCTCGAAAATACCAGCTCCTGTTATTTTACAAGGGTAAGTTTAGTGTGTAAAAGTGGAAAATATTACCTATTCAATGTTTTAGTAAGTATAGGCGTAAAAGAGATTCGGTATCGTTAATAGCGGGAAGCAGGGTTGTTTTGATTGCGAAAATCAAACAACTTAGATTTATGCTACTTGTGTTTAGCTTAGCTGGTAGAAACGATGGAGCTCTACCGAATAAGCTGAAGGTGTTTGGCAATAACTTAAACGTAAGATCTATTTTTAGACTCAAGATAAGTATTCGGCGGTAATCGGCTTCAGCTTCGGCGGTAGCGCCCCAGGTTAGTTAATGCTTCTAGGTACCCTAGGTAAAATTGTTTTTACAATAGTAGTTAGAACTGTAATTTCTAGACTAGAGTATGTGCATACTTTACGACTCGATGTCATACTTGCGACTCGATTGAAACAAAAAGTCTGAGGATTGTCGTTGATCTCGAACTTTACATGTGAGACGGGTGGAGGATGATGACGAATTCTATAATGAAACGATCAATTAAAACTAAATGGGTACTTTGCATAATGCGCCTAATATTTTTACAAGACTATTCAACGCTCTCTACTAAGTAAGGGAGGTACACAAAAAACATACTTTTAAAGATATTATTTCATAACATTATATGCATTTTAAATAGATATAAGCAATATGTATAATAATTTCTAATCGTAGGTTCCTAAGTTAAAATGTGTCCTTACGTTCCCATAAAACTACCCGTATAATTTGGACTTCAGTTTTCAATGAAGAATGTTAGCTAATTTTGATTATTAGCACTCCATATTCTCTGTCAAAAATAAAAAATATTAGCGAAAGAATTACTTCGATATGTCAATTAGTTTCCGATTTAGAAGTAAAACAAGTTGACGCGGGCTGCCGGTTACGGTGTGACGTCATCGCACAACACGCTTAGTCTGGCTCACTCAGTCTGCTCGCGGTCGCGCGCCCGTACTGTTGAAATTATACCTAAATACTATAATTACAATTAAATAATTAATTAAATACTATAATAATAATAATAAATTAAATTTATTATAAATGTTATTTAAATTAATTTTATTATAAATTTATTTTAAATTTTAATTACTATAATAATTAATAAAATACTATAATTAGAATGTCACATCCGTAATACTAAGCGAGCCGTGGCCGTGGCCCGCGCGACGCGTTGTGAAATGATGTCACAAGCGGTCACGTGACTGTTAGCGGGACTCGATATTTTTCGAAACTTTGAATGCCTATAAAATCAAAACTACTAGGTATTTTTGACTACAACAAAAACTAGTGTTTAACTTAGTGTTTGCAGGCTTTACTGAGACAACATTTCAAGCGATTTGGCATACCTAGTAACATTCTTCATTGTCCTTGCTTTGATCGACGTGTACTGTCTATGAATTGATTTTCTACGTAGAAGAGGGAAGAGTAGGGAAGAGTCAGGATGACTATATCCATAGTAGATAAACCACAGAAATAATTTCCAGGAATCCAATTACTTTACAGGAAAAATTGGGACGGTTTGGGATTACAAGCCGACGTTAACGATTATGTCGACAATACAATTTCTATGATTGTACCCTTCATCATTAATAATGGACTGGACCCAATGGACCTACCTGATATTGAGGAAGGATTTGAAGTGGTGAGTTGAGTCGCATATTTTTATTATTTTAGTAGTTCGGTGAACCTATCAATTCTATGAAATTTGTGCCTGTTCCGCGCCATGACGGATTGATCTGAGAGCCCTTGCATACTAGGCAACTTGACTGCACGCAACCGTGGCCGCTGAGCAGTGTCTGCCGAAGCCACAAATTTGTATTACCAGTTTCCAGCAGAAGCTATTCTGAAAGCAGCTGCTGATGGTTGCTTAGATAACTTGCAGATAAATGCTGGCGTTTCGTAAGGATCTGTGTTGTCATTATCTCTGAACGCTGTTTCTGCTGCATATCAATGGTGTTATTCTTTGATTGCTATGCAAACAACATTACCGAAGATACATGCTTAAAACACGAGTCGCGGCAATTTCAACTGCATCTATGAAAGTGGAGGAGAGCCGCGATTATACTTGTGTCTGAGACCGAGATTAGTTACTTCGAACAGAGCATCTATTTTTGTCGACTAAATTTGGGAAAATTAACAAAAAAATATATATTTGCTGTTTATTAGCAATTACTAAGCACGTCCCTTAACATTTTTTATATGAGTGGGGGGGGGGGGGGGGGAGCAAACGAGCATGTGGGTCGCCTGATGGAAAGCAATTACCACCACCCATGGAGATCAGCAACACTAAGGGGTCCCCGATCCATTACCAGCCTACACTGATTCCTTTCTGTCTTTCTGGTTTCCTCACTCACCCACAGGAACACAACAACCCTCAAGGTAAAGTCGGGCAGTTTAAAAATACGACGACGAGATATGTCCTACCTCTCTCGTTTGTCAGTCAGCAGGTTGCACCACGTGCAGGTGAGGTTGGCTTTGGTTCAGAGATGCTGATGTATCACTACAACCCAATATTTCTAATTGCATTGGAATCTTGTCGTTGAGATCTCTAGCGACGTCCAGCTCCAAAGTCACATGAAGAAGAAAGTCCAGCTAGTGTCGAAGAAATTCACTTTGTTCTAAAAGTGAAGTAAGAAGAACCTGAAATCAGATCAGCGCAATTTTGCTGTACAGGCCCCAAATCCGATCTTACAAAGAGTATTTGAGCGAAAGCGCCGCTATTTTTTTTAGCTTACGTCTTGCGACTTCAGTTCAGTGATGAGCTGTGAGAAATTATTGACGAACTTAAATTTCGCACTATACTTATTGAACTTTTACGTCTAAAGAGGGATTTTGCATACCTTTGTGAAAAGTAATCGTAGATATGCGCGGCCCCGTTTTCTTTGTTCTACCGATTATAATTGTAGAATTAGGTGGTATCAGAAGGATTTATTTAAAGTAGTGTAATCGCAGTGCTTACCAATCACCTTTTAGACAAGGAATTAATTGTCATGAATTCACGTGTGTAATTTGTCCTGGAATATTTATTTATTATTTATTTATTTATTTGGATCAAGTTATAAGACAAGAGTTAATAGCAGTGTTTTTTTTTTCATAAACTCTCAATGGGGTTTTCAAGATTACAGCATGAAGTTTTGTTGCTGGTATTCACGATGACTGTTTACAAATACGCAGGTCGTGCATGTTTGATGCCAAAACAGAAAATTAAAAGAGGTAACAAAAACGAAAAATAATTGAATATTTCTTGTATTTTTAGAGGCCGATTCTGATCACATACAGTGCCTGGCTTAAACTTCACAATGGATACATGATTGGTCTTGTAAACGTCGGTCGATCTGGTGACCAAATGGTCAACTATTTTGCCAAAATGATGCGCGTTAGAGTGCAGCTACAGTTTACTGATTTGGAGGTGAGTACTCTACTACTACTACTAGTGAGGAGAAATGATCATCGGGTTAATTATTTCCTCAAAGACCGACATACCCGGGCATACCACCGTCAGATCTTTTGATGCGTCTGATGGTGCCATGAATAGGTAGCTATTTACCATTAGGCCAATGCCCAGCTTGTTTCCTGAGTTAACTCTGTATTTTGAGATTTTAGGTCGTCACGTTTCACAAAAAAATATAAGTAAGTAGGAGTAGAGAAATTTTATTGTTTTTATCTTGGAAATATAATTACCTACAGTCTTTCAGATTTCGTCAACATAACAAACGGCCTCATATGATTCATATGTTATTTACTTAATATTAGCTAAATATTATTTACTTCTTTATTATTTAATATTATAATATACAGTCAAATCTCATATCCAGCCAAAACTAGTTTTGACTAACAAGTTGGTCAAAACCACTTTTAACTGCGAAAGAAAATAGAAGCTAATATTCATTTTGATCGAACCGTATCGAAGATATTACCGGTTTTTAATGGAACGAAAATAACGTGTGTTAGGAACTAGGCTATTATAAAGCTTTACATCATTGAAATATTCCTATATTATAGATGGAACGTTCACACAACGCGTATTAATTGTCCGCAGTTTTTTTTTATACTACGTCGGGTGGCAGACAAGCATACGGCCTGCCTGATGTGAAGCGGTTATCGTAGCCATATTAACGCTTGCAACATAAAATATCGCTCACGCGCCGCCATCCCCGCTGCCAACGCAGCATCTCCTTCTTTTTTTTTTGATGACCTCACTCGCAGGAACACAACAACCTTCAAGGGAATTATTATTTGGCTGCGGTATTCTGTGAGGTGGAGGTATATTCCCCAGTCGGGTAGCTTACAATTACGCTTCCTACCTCTCTTTTCGCCAGAGCTACGTTTGTCAGTCAACGATCTTGATGAACGAGTCAAAGATCTTGATGAACCACTTACACCCCCAGTTTGCGTTTCGCTTGTAGAATCATTCAATCAGCCATTTGATACAGTTATATTATAAGTAGTTATAGTTGGATGCTCATTCAATGTGATTGAATTTGAGCTTGCATGCAATTTGCAGCTCAGTGTCGGTTAGCCGACTCTCCCCCCCGGTATCCCCCCTCAAACCATCTAAATATTTGTAGCATGTTTATCGATGCAGATTACTACTGGCATTGTCGACAAACCTTTGTGTTTTTTATGAATGCTGTTTCATTCAATTTTAGTAATTAATTTTAAGATGATAAAAAAAAAAGAAAATCACCTGGAATTGTTAAGTGTTACTCGCGATAGACTTATAATATACATATCTATTTACACCTGGGTGAAAACTGAACACCAAACAATCGTACATTTTTTCAAATTTAGAATGTTACAAGTGAAAAAAGTACACTGTGGAATCCATAGATATAAATAGTAGCGAAGAATCCCAAGTCTATGGTGGAATCTCACACCAGTTTAATTTTAATTCAAAGTGGCCAGTATGTTAAAATGGCAATTTCATGTAAACCCATATTAATAGGACATGCTATGGATGATTTTGGAATATATTAAGGTTAAAATTTTATCTACTCTAATACTGAAATTTAGAGATTAAAAAACTAAACACAGAATTTTAATGTCAGTCTTTTACTCACAAGACATCAAAATAAACATATAAAGTAACTTTTCGATCCAGCTCTTTATGGACAACTGTAATCGAAAATTAACTTCTTTTCCATTTCGATACAGCTTCAGCCCTGGGTTCAGCTATATTAAGCAGGTTGCAATGCAAATGCATTGCAGCCGACAGCCAGCCGCAAATTGTTTTAAGATGGATGATAAAAATCACTTGTTGTGGCAAAAACTCAATTAAAAATGTTCATTTCAGTTACATTTTTACTGATAATGTGCCTTTATAATCACAGATTGAAATTGAATGTCTGTGTTTATAATACATATTTCTTCTTAATTTTTTTTTATTAATTATCTTAACTTTTTTTTCATATTTGTTGACTCACCGTTGTATGTTTTTTGTTTTAGTTCGTCTATAGATACCTAGTTCAAGTGATGAACATTGGACCTACTGGTGGCATCGTTGGCTCTTTGGAGCGTTTTGTAATCGTCGTCGACTTGATGTTCGACTTTAACAACGACGAAATACATCTGCAAGAATTTAATCTTACGGACATTGGGTATGAATTTAGGTTAATTTTGTAAACTCTCCTTTGCCATCTCTAATTTTATAAGAAATTCTTTATTATTACTGCTAATAAACAACAAGATACGCTCGTTTAATCATCGAATGTGTGATTAAATGAATATTTACAATACAATATACTTTATTGCACCAAAAGGAAAGATAACAATATACAGTGAAAACATTAAGTAGTTACTAGTACAAAGGCGGTCTTATCGTCGAGTGATTTCTTCCTGACAACCTTAGGGTGGAGGACAAATAATCTGAAATAATGGTAGGTGGTGCAGCGCAGATATTGTAAATAATAAATATTTCTCAGTATCAGTACTATTCATTACTATGAATATATATTGTGTATATATAGATAAATATGATATTTATTGATGATTAAACGAAATTTATGCCTGATTTGATGTATAGTGGTTTTATGACATGAAGTTATGTCCAACCAAAATGTCACAAAATATAGGACTTTGTCTTTGTTCATTGATTTTCTCTCATGTCAAATAGTACCATGTACCACTAGTACCACCGTTTGTTGAGTGGGCCTTTGCGATTTAGAAAGTATAATGAGGTCTAAGTACTTTTTCCGTACAAAGTTAGTAAATGGTTGAAGAACGACAAGGTAGTCCAGAATTCCTAATAGTTTTTTAACAAAATGTTGAACTTGAGTTCATAGCTTGTCGCTCTGTATGTTATAATGTCTTGCATGCTTGAAATGTTTTAAATTACCTGACTGACAAAGAAAGTAAGGTTCTGTTTTTGGAGTGTCATTAGATTTGTCTCAGTTGTGACATTTGTGACATAAGTATATTATTTCAATATGGCGTCAGCGAAAAAAATTAGGATAATAACAAAAAAGTTTTTGTTATTATCCATTTTTTTTTATATTTTGTAGTCGGCTTTTTTGTTTCGGTTAATAATGTCTCGTGACAATTTGTCCACAGCCGCCTTCGCGTGCGTTTAACTGGCAACATATTGGTCGACTGGTTGATCAATCCAGTAATCAATGTGTTCATGAGGATCTTCGACAACATCATTATCAGGGTTGTCGCCGCCAACATCCGCTCCGCCGTGCAGAGCGCGCTCGTCGTCATCAACCTCGGAATCAAGGATATCATACAACAGATCGAGTCATACAATTGATAAAATACCTGATAACTGCACCTGTAAATAATCTATGATCGGAAATAAATGTTTCTTCAAGATATCGTAGTTAGGATTAAAACAGAATAGTATCTAATCTGAGTAGTCGATATAAGAACGATGAAACGAACGAAGAAAGAGGCAAAATACCCTACAGGCCCTACCGCCAGAGTTGAAGACGACTCAGGGGCGCTACCGCCGAAGCTGAAGCCGATTACCATCAGACTTTTGGATTCCATAAATTGGTCTTAGCTTAAGGTTATTGACAAATATCTTCAGATAAGTAGATAGGGCTCTAGGGTTTCTATCAGCTGAGCTAAACATAAGTAATTACTGACAATCTAAGCATTTGTTTCAATTTCGCATTAAAAAAATCCGATGGTAATCGGCTTCACCTTCGGCGGTAGGGGCCCTGAGTCGTCTTCAACTCTGGCGGTAGGCCTGTAGGGTATTTTCTCTTTGTCTTCGTTCGTTTCATCGTTCTCTTCGGGTTTTGGATTCTGAATTTGATTTTTATTAACCTTATTGACAAACATCATAATGATTCCCACTAACCTAATCATCATCATCACCCACGGCTGGATATAAGCCTTTTCCAATGCTTTCCACCAAATACGATCCTCCGCCTTCCGCATTCAGCCGCTTCCTTAACCTATATCAAAGTTTATTTCACGAATTCATAAAATCGGGAGAAAAGTTTCAGCTAGACGGTCGTCGTCCAGCCCCCTTACCACCATCTCTTATTGCGATTCAATAACTGAATAGAATGCTAATTCATACCAATGAATAAGCGATTCTATTTAATTAGAAATAGAGTCGCTTATTCATTGTTATGAATAAGATTTCTATTCAGTTATTGAATCGCAATAAGAGCTGGTGGTAAGGGGGCTGAACATCAATATAATCCTTATATATTTACGTCAATGTCGCTGAAAAATACGTGAATGTGAATTTCAAATTAAGATTTACATTTACAGTTTAAAAAAATACTTAATAAACAATATATAATATTTTTATTCTGTGTACTTATTCTCTCACTGACACTGATTATATGACTAAAAATAATGTGTCAAATCACGGTTCCCTGATATAACTGACCACTTTTCCATACTAAACTAATGGCAAAGTGGTCAGTTATCTTAGGGAACAGACTGTATGCTTCTTGTTGTGTAGAATTGATATAACATAGAAAAATAAAGCGAATTCTGGGGACAGAAAATCGATTGATCTAGGTTTTATACTTAAGAATATTTGATAACAATTTGCAGGCGGATATCTATCGCAGTATATATGTAAGTAATATTACGTCAGCTTAATAGCATGAGAAAATGTCATAAGATTGTTCAATTTATGCAACTCGAAATGTGAAAGTAACACCCACGGAGTATATATAAGTAATAGTTACGTAACACAAATGCTTTCTAGAAAATTATATTCACAACCGCTACTGTTCTAACAGCATTCATACCATTTTCCTGTTTTTAACAAGTTAAATAGTTCATAATATTTTGTTAATTCTTGAAACTGAAAGGTTTTTAAGACATTTTCTACCAGGTACCTACTATGAAATTATGGAATCAACTTTACTTCACTCAACGGTGTTCCCGAACAAATACTTGCACCTTGGGAGAAGAGAGTATATTTAAATAAAAAGCATTCCTAGATTTTTCTTCAAAATTAATTAAAAGAAATAAATTAGGTTAAAGGTGTTATAGCAAATAAATAACGTCAATTCTTTAGGCTTGTTTTTTTATTTTCGAGGACAAACCTCTTATGGCATTCGCAATGATTCTCCGTAACAGGTGATTGATATAATACAAAATACATCTAGAATATAATAAATAACACGATACGTCTATTCTCTTAACTACTATCTTACGATCTAAACAAGAGCTTAAATTATCTTATTTCATAATCCTGTTCGAGTAAACCACGCAGTGATCACGAACATCTTTGTTGAACATTTCTTCTTATGGTTAGGAATGTATTAGTTTATGTTTTATTTACTACTGGTATTGAGCAATAATAAACAGAATACGTATAGGTAGCAAGGGTTAACATTTGCCGAGTAAGCTAGGGTTGTCAACATTCCTAAAAATATGATTAGACTTAAAAAGTATTTATTACTTAAATTACTTTTTAAAATAAATAAGTATGTAGTTATATATTTTATTTTTATTTTTAAATAACTTGTAAGTATATGTCATTGAAAATTAACGTTTTCAGAATCGTTAATGACGATAGTATATTGGATACGTTTTGCTATTGAACAGTAAAAATCATATTACGCAGCATAATTTTAAACAGTTGGCAACTCGTAAGCTCTCATGTCAACTCTTCGCATGTGCAGTATTATTCTAAAGTTATTCTATAATTTCGTTCTTAGAGATTTGTACTTTATCTAATTCTCTATTCACACAATATAACATTGCATTTTTTTTATGAATCTTGCCAAGTAAATATTCAGTAAGGTACATACAAAAAACATGCAGTGTCTAACCGTGTGAACTCAATTAATAATTTAGTGTGCGATTTCCAACATACAAATTTATAATAATCCTAACAATGATACAAAATCAGATAGGCAATTCTCGTAATTAAAATGAAGTCAAAATCCAGTTCCATCCAGTCTCGATCTTCACGAAAGAATACGAATTTCCAAAGATTGAGTGTAGTGGGATTTTAACGAAATATGACCGAAAATAAGAATGTTATTTTCATAGCAATAAAATAGATTAATGAATTAATGAATGATTCAAGTATACAATTTTTTGTCAATTCATAATTCAATCTCGATTTGGTCAACTTTTATTCTGCGATTTCGAAAATAATTACGAGAATTGGCCTTCAGGGCCTCAATTTTATAGCGCTGTACTTAAATTTGGTACTTTCATTCAAACACATTTAAAAGTAATACTAGCTTTATTTAATTAAAAATCCTAATTTACTCTATCACTCCGCCATTATTGAGGTATGTGTTCTTCGCGATCTGATGCAGTTGCGCGGACATTTTGTCGCTGGTCTCTTTGACCATCTTGCTGAAGTAGCCGTCAGGGTTATTGAGTAGGTTGTGAGGGTGGTCGAACTCAACGAGTCTCCCCGCGTCCATCACCATCACTCGGTCCGAGTCCATGATGGTGTTCAGTCGATGCGCTACGGTCAATACCGTGCAGTCCGCGAAACGTTTCCGTATTGTTCTTTGGATAAATTCATCAGTTCTGTGAATAAAACAATGGTTGTCTGTAAAGTCGGTTTACGGACGATAACTTTACCTGATAACGTCATAAGAAACATAGTCCGATCGTGCCTTTGTATCGCTTGTCGCGTGGTTTCGATTGCACGCTCGGCTCAGGCGGAACGTGACAATGAGTCATGCTTTTTCGTGCGTGCAGCCGACGTTCATCGATTTATAAGACGTTATCACGTCAAAACATAAAAAATATAAGATTGGCAATCTCTATGAATAGTATTAGTTTGGTCTTGGATCTCCTTTGTGGTTTTTGACCTAGATTCAAACTCTATGCGGGCAAATCGACAGTAATCGACACCAAATGTATAGCAACATTCGGTCATCTATGATTATGTAGGTGTAGCATAAACTAGCTTCTACCCGTGGCTTCGCCCTTCGTGAACATACATGTAAAATTATCCTTTGTGTCAATCCAGAACATATTCTATATGTAATATACCAAAAATACAAATCCGTTCAGCCGTTTACCCGTGCAAAAGTATCAAACATCCATCCATGTACATGTACAAATTTCGCGTCGTTAACTATTAGATAAACAATGACGTCTGTATAGTGAGAATGAGCGCGCGGCGCCAAACAAATTGTTCCAGATTCGTCTCAGGAGGGAGGCGTGGTCGACACGAGAGAGCGGCAGGGAGTGTACGTAGTACTATTACTTATATTGTGACTAAGGTGACAAATAAGCATACACGACCTGCCTGATGGTAAAAGGGCAGTCCCTTCTGGTTCATATGGACAACTGTGCCAAAACGTCTACTTCCCAAATGGTCAACTTATAAAATTAACTTCCCAATTCGACAACTTCCCAGTTCGACAACTTCCCAGTTCGACAACTTCCCAGTTCGACAACTTCCCAGTTCGACAACTTCCCAGTTCGACAACTTCCCAGTTCGACAACTTCCCAGTTCGACAACTTCCCAGTTCGACAACTTCCCAGTTCGACAACTTCCCAGTTCGACAACTTCCCAGTTCGACAATTTCCCAGTTCGACAACTTCCCAATTCGATAACTTCCCAAAATGACAACTTTCCTATTTTGTTGTTGTGTACCTGCTAGTGAGGTTACAAGACAGTCGAGAAGCAGGTGCTTGGCAGCGGGGGTGGCGGCGCGCGAGCGATATTTTATGTTGCGAGCGTTAATATGGTGCAATAACCGCTTCACATCAGGCGGGCCGTATGCTTGCCTGCCACCCGACGAAAAAAAAAATACCGCATTTTACGAAAATTGCGCGGACGAAGGAGAATGAAATTTTGCAAACTTCTAATTTATATAGAGAAGGTTTCACGTAAAAATTCTTTGGAGGATTGTTGTGTTCATACGGGTGAGTGAGGTCATTAGAATTCCTTTTTTGCCCATGGTCCCTGTGGTAGTCCCTGGAAGGTACCACGGGAATGATTTTACCCGTGGTCCCTGAATTTAGTATTAGCCAACTAATTTAAAAAAAAAGGATATTCTCTCGTATCAGATCAGATCCTGACTCATAATATAAAGGAGCCATTTGTTATTTTCCTTGTTACATCAATTTAACACATATATGTCATTGCTGCGTTGGCAGTGGGGGCGACAACGCACGAGGGACACATATGTGTGCGTTGCTAACTGTAATGTTTGCCGTAGTATAAAAAAAAAGATGGTTCCCTTCTTTTAATAATAATAATACTTAATGCTTTATTTTAGACGTAGTCCATGTACAAGTTAAACACGAGGTTATACTAAAATATAAAAAATATAATAGTCTTTTTTTATTAAGTGGGATGACAAACAAGCATGCGGGCTGTTGTACTCGTTTCACTTTATAAAACGAGTACAGTACTATAGGGCGCACGTCGCCACTCCAGCTACTAACGCAGTAACAACGCAGGCGCTTCCTGGTGACGTCATTTATTTTTTATACCACTGTTATTGGTCTATTTACACCACTAGGGCAAACCCTTTGGGTTCATAATATGGTCCAAGCATACGGCCCGCCTGTAACCGCCAGGCGTTGTCCCATAAAGACACCTTTAGGAAGTTGTCGTTTTGGGAAGTTGTCGTTTTGGGAAGTTGTCGTTTTGGGAAGTTGTCGTTTTGGGAAGTTGTCGTTTTGGGAAGTTGTCGTTTTGGGAAGTTGTCGTTTTGGGACAGTTGTCGTTTTAGGAAGTTGTCGTTCTGGGACAGTTGTCATCTTGATACTGTTGACATTTTGGAACAGTTGTCCATATGAACCTAAAGGAAGCAGTCATCATAGTTTGTGACAATCGCAACATCAGACTCACGTGTCGCCGACTCTGTTTCACGCTTTTTTTGAAAAACCCCATACTGTAGTCATGCATACATAAAAGGTTCAAAATCCATACTTAGGATCGACGTTCGCTGTGGCCTCGTCTAGCACGAGGATGCGGTTGCCGCGAAGGATGGCTCGTGCGAGGCAGACCAGCTGCCGCTGTCCGAGAGAGAAGTTCGATCCGCCCTCCGATACTTTAAAGTCGAGGGCTGGTACCGCTGCTTTCAAATCAACCTGTAAATATGATAAATATTCTCAACTACGTCTTAAAAAATATTATGTTACTAAGCCATAGATAACACACAATAGATGCCACATATTTAATATTACGATCAGCAGGTCGGTTTGATGACCTCGAAGCATCGAGGTCATCAAACCGACCTGTTTAGTGTGATTTGTTATTTCAAGGAGACGCTTAGTTTGGGTGTTTCTGTGAAAAATACCAACATGCACGCATTTATATTGTTGTGGTCAGTGTAACGCCGAACATGAAATAAATAAATAAATAGTTTATGGGACTAAAATTTCAGCCCCTAGTGTAACTCTAACACACATTTATGTTATTTGGTACTGCGTTTGTGTTCTGCTCGATATTTTGCATGAAAATATATTTTCTGAAATGTCCCGGCAGAGACCGCCACTAAGAGTTTTGTACAAAAATATCGAGTAAAACGCAGATTCAGAAGTAACGTAAATGTATATCAAATTACACTAGGGGCTAGGTCGATAGTGAATACGCCGATCCAAGCCACGAGTTATATCAATGACCGCAACCTGTTATGCGGTATCGATTGGGGGCGATCTATGTGTTTGTAGAGATAATTTGCCATCATGCATATTTTTAATGAAGATACTAGCTGACAAAACACGATAAGTACAAAAGTTAGTTGAGATGACAATGTACTGTGCTTTTTAGGTATATCTTATCGTATTAAAAATATGTATGTGACTTCTGAATCAAGTCAAGTTATATAAAAGTACATAGCAATAGGAATAGAGCGTATACTGACTGCTTCTAGAGCGTTCCATAGCTGTTGGTCATCGTAGTTGTCGAAGGGGTCCAAATTGTAGCGCACAGTAGCTGAAAATAAGACTGGCTCTTGTGGGATGATTGATATTTTCGACCGCAGCTCCTGTGAACAAACAGATTGCGTAATATCTTCATAATCACACTAAGTTTGATATTATGACCTTCTTGTTGACCGTGTCCGATCATAGTTGTCGGATTTCATGAGGGAACTCTATCTCCCTCTCCATTGGTTTCGATTAGTGGCGCTTCTGACGACGTTGTAAAACTGAGTGGGGGATTCTACGATCACATGAACTGTTGCCTTCAGTACTACCTACAACCATAAGCGCTTCCTAGATTTCTTCTCCTACCCTCATCTACAGATATTTGTTAATAACGCTGTGGAGAAGTAAGTTACGTTATTCTCTATGCCCTGCCCAATTTTGATTCCTTTTTAAGAGACCAGCCCCCTTACCACCATCTCTTATTGCGATTCAATTATTGAATAGATTGCTTATTCATACCAATGAATAAGCATTCTATTCAGTTATTGAATCGCAATAGGAGATGGTGGTAAGGGGGCTGACAGCAGTTCAGGATAATTCAATTATTTTCATATGAACCTTAGGCATGTAACGTAAGTCGCCATGGGGATGCTCATGATCCACGACGTTTAGATTACATATATAACAGAAGAGTAGTTTAAATTTAATTTTTAATATTCGTTTTCAGACTTGAATGTGAAAGGCCTTAAACCTCGCAGACAATGGCATTCAAATAGCCACTTTCTAGTGTTATATCGCAGAATAAGAAATAATACAAGATTCTACTGATTACGTTCCTACGAGAGAGTAAAGTTATATGCCCCCTTACCACCACCTCTTATTGCGATTCAATAATTGAATAGATTGCTTATTCATACCAATGAATAAGCGACTCTATTGCATTTGAAATAGAGTCGCTTATTCATTGGTATGAATAAGCATTCTATTCAGTTATTGAATCGCAATAAGAGATGGTGGTAAGGGGCCTGAGCTAACCAGCAAAGCTTGTCTTGGTAGCGGAAATCACAATTCGTGATAAATAAGTATTCTTGGACAAATTACTCAGCGAGTAGGTACTACTTTCAAATAACCTATCAAATCTGCTTTAATCTAGGGAGTTTCAGTCTATTACATAATAGATTGAATAGTAAGAGAATCTGACTCCCTAGACCAAGACAGATTTGTTAGGTGTTGGGATTCCGAACCCGCGATCCTTGGTGGCAGAGCAGGTATTGTTACCTATTCAACTAGTAAACATGTGGCATTTCATATATTCATAGGTCGCTGGTTCAAATCCGGCTCGAAGGACCAAATGTAAGGGTGGTTTACCTTACGTTGACTAGTTACTTGTTTGCCTGCTTGATGTGGAGTGCAGAAAGGAAAGATCACCAAAAGTTGAAGTTAATATAATATTCTTAGTTAAGATGATTACAAGTCAGATACTGGCAATTCTTTTCTCCAATGTGTACTAGTTCAATGTTACGATAGCACTCACCGATATTAGTGAGAATATTTACTTTTATAGCAATCAAATATGACGCGTGCGCGCGGAGTCGCCGTATCAGCAAAATATAAAACAAACATGTGTGGTGTAAACCGTACATGTACATTCATAGAAGATCATGGTAGGTAGAAGGTAGAAGGGTCATGATAGGAAGTTACATATGTTGCATACCATGTTGCAGCATACCTATTCGTAAATGTTCTGCTCTATTAAAATTTTATGAAAACAAAATAGTAGTAAACTAACCTGTAGAGCTAAGTAGGAGGTGTCAATGTCGTCTATAAGAACTTCTCCCTCTACGATAGCGAGTCGGAATAGAGATGAGATAAGCGATGATTTCCCTGCACCTGTCCTGCCGACGATGCCGACCTGTGGGTTAAAATATTTTTAGAAAAAATGAAACGTAAATAAAAACAACAAAAAAAAAAGTTTTTAAAGAAGAGGTTTTTTTTTCATTATTGATGCACGGAAAAGTCTCTATTTTTTAATCTTCTCTATATCACATTTGGGTGGAAGTCGCTCTCCACGATCTTTAGATCCAAAACCAACACTCTGCCAATTAGCGAAAGAGGTTCTGACAAAAGAGGTTGGGAAGAGTTTTTATAAGTTGCCCGACTGGGGACGTATCTACACCTCACAGAATAACGCAGCCAAATATGAATACCCTTGAGAGTTGTTGTGTTCTTGGGCATGAGTGAGGTCACTAGGAAAGAGGGGGTCGCTGTGATGGCAGCGGGGGTGGCAGCGTTCAAGCGATATTTAATGTTGCGTTGCGTTGTGTTTATATGGCTATGGTAACCGCTTCATAATAGGCGGGTTGTGTGGTTTTTTGCCACCCAACATGGATATAAAAAATGTTAAGGGGAATATAATAATTTTTAGTAATTAATAGAGTAACTTCTGTAAAAATAATTTCTTTTACTTTCTTATTTATTTTCAACTGGCCAACTATGTATACCCATGGTTATGTACCAGTAGATTGTATTGTCGATAAGGCTCTATAAACTGCTCTGAGTTATAAAAAGTCATATTATACACACTTTCCAGCCACTCTCGATGATCAAATTGAGATTTTTAAGCACAGGTAAGTCTTCAGGTGTGTACTTCATATAGCAGCTGCGGAATTCGATACGCCCGCGGGATGGCCATCCTGTTGGCGTCT
Organism: Hypsopygia costalis; assembly: GCA_937001555.2. Taxonomy (NCBI): domain Eukaryota; kingdom Metazoa; phylum Arthropoda; class Insecta; order Lepidoptera; family Pyralidae; genus Hypsopygia; species Hypsopygia costalis. Next base: position 15,830,731 of record OW443328.2, on the reverse strand, counting down.
CTCGCTCTGGAACGAAATGGAAACTATTAAACTAGAGTGACATCGCTAGGACAGTCAGCCTGTGACCACGGCCGTTGCAACCTGGTCGAAATAAATAGATAATAAATATTCCTGGACACATTGCACACGTGTCACAACACACAAATGTCAGGCAATAATCATAATTCGCGTCTCCTTTTTCAATAATTTGGGGTCGGCGTAGTATGTCTTTTTCTGCCATTCGCCTTATCGGCATATCTACAGTTACCCGTCAGATAATATACATACGTATATGTACTTATAATACAACAAAAATGCCAGGAAATAATACAGGTATATAAATACTCCATATACATGATCGCGTTAAATCCAGTTGTCATTACATATACTTAAACTATGGTTGGTGAAAATCGTTCTACAACAAAACAAAGGTATTCTCTTCCCAAAAATTGGCAAGACTATGTCACGAATCTGGTTATCAACATTTTACATTTTTATGTAAAATATATCTGATGACTTAAGTTAGTTCCAATTACGTGACCTATTTGTTGCTGGAAGAACATTATTTTATTCTACAATTCAGAATATGTCTTGGGTACTTAGGATGCTTTAGGATGCGGGATGGACTTGGCACCCGGTGTAATATAAAAATTATTGATTTGGAGGTGACTGTACCATATGTTTTAAGTTACGTGATACATACCTCCCTTTTCCCACTTGGGTTCCCGTTCGATGTGGGTGTACTGCAGGATACGCTCAACGCTGGTCATCTGTGATATCACCTCCGCAGTCTGTCGGACGCCGAACTGCAGCATGCCAGTCAAGATGAGCGTCTGCGAAATCGCCAGCCCCACGTTTCCGGAGAATATCGTTTCTGCACAGGAGATTTTTTTTTTTTTATATATGAAAGGGGGGCAAATAAGCATGTGGGTCTATTAGAAAGCAATCACCACCGCCCATGCAGTTCAGCAACACCAAGGAGTCGCCGAGTCGTTGCCAGCCTATACTCCTTCCTTTCTTTCTTATATAATAATTAGAAGAATGTATAATAAACATAACTTTGTAAAAATCCCGTAATTATGAGGTAAAAAATAGGAATTCATTATATTACAAACGCTGGTATATCCTGTATAAATATAAAATCACATGGAAAGTCCACCTCACAGAATACAGCATTACCTTGAGGGGGTTTCTGTTCCTGCGAGTGAGTGACCCACTGGGGACCCTACCGCCGAAGCTGAACCCGATAACAATCGGATTTTTTGATTGCAAAAATCATACTTCAACTTAGATTTATGCAACTTTAAGCTTAGCTGGTAGAAAAGATGGAGCTCTACCGACTAAACTGAAGGTGTTTGGCAATAACTTAAACGTATGACCTATTTTTTGAATCAAGATATTCGGTGGTAATCAGCAGCAGCTTCGGCGATAGGGCCCCAGGTTAGAAGGAGTTGCTGTGTTGGTAGCATGGGTGGCGGTGCTTGAGCGTTGTTTCATGTTGCATACGTTTATATAGCTGTAGTAACCGCTTCATATCAGACGAGCCGTTTGCTTGATTGCATATACACAAATATATATAAAGATAAATTTTGATATAGACAAAGTAATAGATTTTACACGTAGGAATAAATTGGGAAATATTATCACTTACTACTGTCAATAACAAGGAAGGCCACGATGACTATGGTCAGATACAATACACAGATGAAGTCGAGCCAGAATCCAAGTGTCACACCGCTCGCCAAGTAACTGCTCCACGTTGATGTATGGATATCCTAAAAATATTGGGAAAATAGTACTGACATTGTTCACCGAGGAGAGAAAGTGGCGTATTACCAACGAACGTGTAAGTTTAAGGCTCGAGACGAAGTCGAGGGCCTTAATATACCTGAATTGGAATTCGCACTTTTTCTCGAGTGATGCTTAATACTTTATATTATATCTATGAGGAAAATACAAAAATAATCGATTGTTTGGGTAAATTCCCTGTTGGAACTTGGAACTAAAATCCTTTTTGTGCTTAAGGCTTGGCTTGTCTGAGCTTCGCTCGGGTTGGCGTAGCATCGATTGGATTGGTTGAACATGGCTCGGGTCGGCCGAGTATCAGTCGGGTGATGAACGAACATGAGCTTATATAGATTGATTAAATATCTGACTCACATAACATACTTGGAAGATTGACCATGTCATTTGTTTACGAAACCCTCAAATATGACTGGCAAATAAAGGTTACCTGGAAGTTGTCAAATTCCTGGATTAGTCGTTTCTGTGCGCCCGCCGAACGAATTGTGCTAATACCGTTTAGTGTTGCTGACATGTGGGAAAAGACGGGGCTGCGTGCTGGAAATAAATTATATTATTTATTATAAAAAAAATTGGATATTTTATTAAAAATTAAAAATAGAATATTGCCAAAAAATCGTTCCTCGTCGGTAGCTGAAGCGTAGCCAAGAATCTAAAGTCTTTGGTCGGTAGCGTTCTAAGAATGTTGGCAGCATTGCCTCGCTGAATAGCAATGCTAATCATCTAAGGAAGGTAATCTCAAGAATTTTGCACAGAACAAGACTTACGAGTAGTACTGGTCTTCTAGTCGCATAACACATCTGCCAATCTCCTGCATACATCTTTAAAAATAATGCGGGCTGATGAATCCTACGGCCCTAAAATCTCTACCCCAATTATATGTGCTGCATCCTGTCGACTAGCAAATGAGGAGTTGGCGAAAAAGAGCTAAGCCATGACGAGCCTGAAGGGGAAGTATCTCTACAAATACCCATTATGATTGCTGTGTTTCTGTCAGTGAGTGAAGTCATCAGACTATGCTCCAGTGCTTAGCAATGTACTGTAGACTAAGTAGGTTAAGGTTAAGGTTGCTGTACCAGGCGAGTCGTATGGTAGTTCTAAAAAAATATACTTACATGTACTTACATTATTTTGTGTAAATACCTAATTAATCTTATAGAAAATCTCGTTATGATTGTCGTTAAACCAGGCGTAAGGCTTTTCAGCGGCTGGAAAGCACTGGGCATGGTGAAATACTTACGCTATAAAATCTCATTGATTGAGGGGACACCCGAATCTTTTTTTTTTTATATACTACGACGGGTGGCAGACAAGCATACGGCCCGCCTGATGTGAAGAGGTTGCCGTAGCCATATTAACACTCGCAACATAAAATATCGCTCGCGCGCCGCCACCCCCGCTGCAAACGCAGCATCTCCTTCCTTTCTGGTGACCTCACTCACTCGCAGGAACACAACAACCCTCAAGGGAATTGTCATTTGGCCGCGGTATTCTGTGAGGGGGAGGTACATTCCCCAGTCAGGTAGCTTACAATTACGCTCCCTACTCTCTTTTCGTCAGAGCTTCGTTTCTCAGTCAGCAGGGTGCACCGCGTGCAGGAAGTTGGCTTTGGTTCAAAGATGTTGATGAACTACTTACACTCTAACGCCAGCAGTGTGATGAATATGACTTTATGTTAATTTAATTACTCAAATGATTATTTGAAATTTCTTTGCCAGTACCAACGTCATTGCAAGCGTGGGAGTGTGAAAGTTAAACGTAAAATGTAGTTAATCAATACATAAACAATTTTGTTTTAAAATATACCTATTTATAAATTTTGTTTCTACTTTTAAATATAAATATTTATTAGCGTATTTCTAATTTAGGTTCTACGTGTAATTCAAGTCGGGGGTTTATCAAATTTATTATAACATAAATGTGCGTAATCTATGATGAAACACCGTATACCATTTCCGTGTAAAAGTAGGTTAACGCCAATTAACCTACATAAATAAAAACTTCATTTTCTTGTTTTATTTCACGGCTTTACCCTTTTTCACTTTTTTATGTTTCTCGTCCCTCAGAGGGTTGAGCGAATACTTTTAAATGTCAAATGTCGAGGCAAATGAATCCGGAACATTCATTTTTTATAGCCTCAACCTTGTGAAGCGAGACCCTGTCAGCATTCTGCTCCGATAACGATATTACAATTCGGAAATTTTGTCATTAGTTATTATTGTAGTAAAAATATTTTCTGGTGGCAATGTCGGTTTATTGTATTCGAACAATTTGAGCGAAAATTGTTGTGATGCAATAAATTACGTTTTGACTTGTTACTTTCGATCATTAAATGACCGAAGCTTGTTACGATATTTTTTTTATCTGACTGCCGAAGAAAAGAGCATAATGTTATTCGATCATATGTATCTAAGTACAAACATATGGACGTCTAATTCTTTAACACTTTTGATGGAATTAAACATTAAGTCGCGTCATTAGATTGGCCTCACCTTCGCCAAAATGAAAATGATTTTTAGAAGTTTAACTTGTCGGTATGTTTGTTGTACGCGTATCAAGCAGAAAATACTGCACAAAATTGGCTGCGGTTTCCAAAATTGTATTGCTCAAGGTCTAACTTAAAATCTGGTGTATCTTGTGTGAGTCTCCGGTGTGTTTTGTCTTGATATATCGAGTAGAAACGGAGTTATTTTTTAATAATAATTGTTAATTTTGTGAAGTCCATGTAAACGCAGTCCCGAATAGCAGGTAGTATAATAAAATAATAATTACGAAAAAGATATTTGTACTCACTCGTCCCCTCTAGCCGCTTGATAGACTGTGCTGATTTGAGGTAAATCTGCAGGATAGTGTAGAATAGCAGTAGTATTATGGTAGTGGGCAGCAAGGTCCACACCAGCGCGGCAGCATTCAGAGCCAGAATACTGAACATCACCAAGTAGATTTGTATGCACTCCAACAAGAACCGAGGCAGCAGCTCGTCCAGTGCGCCAATGTCCTTTGAAAACCTATTCAGTATACGCCCTGTGAAACAATAAAAAAGAAACTTAGATATTCTACATTAGTAGTTTGTAGAAATACAAACACTATCTATTATTTGATTGATATTGAAATAATTAATCGAAACCGGTCGGTTAAATTTAACTACGTAGAATAAATAGTACAAGCGCTTTATTAATAACATAATGTTAACAATGTTCCACTAAGTCAGGTACAAATCCAGCAATCAATAGTATCACCAAACTTAAATTTTGCCCACAGTTTTATAGAGTATGCACGTACAGAGTGAGTTTACTATATAATGTATCAAGTACCTAGTTATAGCATTATTTCTCTGATTGTCTGCATAAGATTGCGTTAACAATAAGGCCACCCTTTCTACTTCTCATTAGTAGAATTTTCTTGATGTTTCTTGTTTGTAATTTTATCTTATTGGTGAGATAAAGAGTAGGTATCAGGTATATACATCTAAATATATACAAATTTCGTGTCACGTTGTTTGTCCGCGATGGAATCCTAAACTACTGAATCGATTTTAATAAAATTTTGAACAGTGTGTGCAGTTTGATGGAACTTGAGATATAAGTAGGATAGTTTGATCTAACTTGAGATATAAGTACTCATCGGAAACATTTAATGGCGACACGAAGTTCGCCGGGCCAGCTAGTAGTCTTATAGTTTACTGGGAACCAAGATCTTGTTACGTATTTTTGACAAAGTTGTGATATTTTGAAAACTATTAAATCGGTGGTTCTATTCGAAAGTTATCTCGACACAATATATTTAAAAGAAATGATTCTATGTTTACAGACACAGAACACTTACTATATGTTAGAAAAGCGATCCTTGCTCTTTTCCTACTATTTTTTATTACTACTACACTTACAAAGTAATATGCAAAAGCTTATGCACACACGCGTGACGTTAAATCGACTACTGTTATTGGTCCATGGCTACTCATATGCTTAGGCCGCACTCATCGCGATAAAGCGAATATTCGGGTTATCGCGATGTATGTAGCCAAATATTCGCGAATACTTCGACACTTCGGGCGAAGCTTCGGGCACATCGCTCCGCTGTCGGTAAACTCTCGCACATCAAAGGGTTTTATCGCGATGAACTTCGCTTACGCGGCCACACTTCAGTCGGCCCGCACCCATCGTTCCCAGCGGACGTATTAGATGTAACTACAGTGTATTTGAAGTGTAACATGGGTTGGAGTAACTATATTTTTTTTCTCCTTTTTCTTGCTTTTAATCTGTTTTATATGACATTAATGTAAAAAATATTATTTGCTGCCATAATATAGATACAGAGTAACCGCGGCGTCCATATTGTTTTTTTGCGTTTGTACATCGCGATAAACTTTACATCGTGCAACACGCGCAATATGTGGCCGCGAAGATTCGCCGTAGACCGAAAACGAAGTTTATCGTTCGAATGTTATCGCGATGAGTGCGGCCTAGGCATTACAGACGCAAGAATACAATGACATATGTGGGCTGTATTATAGCAATTTCAATTTGCAATTGCAAACAAACGAGCATCCGTGCATAGGTGAGGACCGCTTGCTACGCATACAGGTCCCTTCTAGTATCTTTAAGTGTTTTGTTTGTTTGCAAAACTTTATTGCAATAACATTGTGTGCAAGAAATAAAGGAAAGAGTCCACCTCTTCCCTTTATTTTTTGTGGTTTTAGCAATATGAACTTTATCTTCATCGGTTTAGAGACCTTATTCGCTTTGCTGGTAAATACCTTATTCGTTTTACAATGGGGCCTATGACTACGCTACTTTGTTTTAAAGTACCTATTTTATTATTTGTTGATTTTAACTTTGCATTGTTATTGATAAGTCGAATAACAACTCGATAATAAATATTAAATACTCTTAAGCAGATTTTGTCTAACTTCTCATTTTTGCGCAATTTACAATAATAATATTTATAAGCGATACGCCCACGGACTTCCCCTCGGGGAAGTAACATTTTGTACCTGTTTATTTATACCATTAAGATGACAAACAAGCACCAAACCTGTTTGGTGGTAAGCAGTCGTTGTAGCCTATAAACGCTTGCAGTAAAAACCGCTTTTTAGAAGAACTGAGCCTATTTATTTTCCTCCACACCCACCCTACACGCACTCTATCTCTTTGTTATGATCACCCAAAAAAGAAAAAATATTTATTCAATGATCCACAACATTTCAGTACATAATAGCAACAGATGGTAAAAATGATGTTACATACACAAAAGTCACAGATTTTAATTATGACAATACCTATAATCAAATCACCTATGCACCTTAATGCTGTGGAAGTGAAAAAGGATTCTGATTCAGTATAAGTTGCTGTGAGACCAGCAACACTGATTTTCAATCAGAACCTTAACACCACGGATCTTAAGAGGCGAAAAAACTCGTGTTAAACGATTTGTGGCAATAATTTGGATAGTGGATATAGTATATAAAGTTGGGGAAGATACAAATAACACAATATTATGACAATAATCTATATATATATAAAATTCAAAGTCCTGACTGACTGACTGATATATCAACGTACAGCCCAAACCGCTGGGTCTAGAGATTCCAAATTTGGCACGTAAGTTCCTTATTACGTCTAGGAGTACACTAAGAAAGGATTTTTCCAAATTCATCCCCTAAGGGGGTGAAACAGGGGTCCAAAGTTTGTATGGGGGAATCAAGATTAGTTGGACTATCTTATCCAAAACTTTACACGAGTACTTCTATAGATAAACTCGTGTCTGCCCCGAATTTCACGCGAGTGAAGCCGCGGACATAAGCTAGTCTAATATATAAAATTCTCGTGTCACAATGTTAGTTACCATACTGCTCCGAAACGGCTTGACCGATTTTTATGAAATTTTGTGTGCATATCGGGTAAGTCTGAGAATAGGTTGTTTTTATGGCAAAACAACGTTTGCCGGGTCAGCTAGTAATATATATAAAAATGTACGTATGTTGGACACAGGATTTTTTCATTATATTTGTATGTATATTTGCAATACGTGTATTTGTGAAAAGTAAATGGGTAATGTAACCGGTTTCGTAGTTTTCGAGATATAGGCGTTAAAGTCAAAACAAAATATTAGACGTAAACAAAATATTGACGAGCTCGGTGGCGTAGCGGTCAATGACGCGGCTTCGACACCAACGCTCGTGGGTACGATTCCCACTAGGACAAACATTTGTGTGCATGAACATGTCTGTTTGTCTTGGTCTGGGTGTTTTCTATGTATCACTAGCGGCCCGGTACGTGCTTCGCTACGTATAAAGTGAAATACTAAAAAAAAATTATTGAAACATCAAATTCATTTATTCAAACAAAAAAATATTTTATTAATTCCTAGCTATTTTAAAATTTAATCCAAAACATTTGGATAAACAATATTTTTTTGTTTTTCCATTTTGAGCATGAATAAGCAAACGGCTGGGGGGTACCGACTTTGGAACAGGCAACATAAAGTCGAAGCACGTCCAAGATGAAATGATCGCATGAATGACATAACAACATGATTGTACTGTCAACACTGAAAAAAGTTTCAATTTGACAGCACAATCACCATCTGAAAAAACTTTCAATTTCACAGCAAAATCCCCATTAACAAAATGATCCGCCATTTATTGAATTCATTTGTTACAAAAAATGTGATAAATGAAGAACCGCTCTACCGATTTCGTGCAAACTTCACATAAACCATCTACTAAATAGTCCGAATAAACCCTAAACATTTGGTTTGGATCGGTGAGCCCGTTCTTGAGTTATAAAATTACAACGAAAACTGGCATTGATTTTTATATATATAGAAGAAGACTACATTAGTTCCGTTTACAAGGCTGAGGAACCTAACAGGTCTAAAAACAGTATCATTATATGGCAAGGAATTGCAATGGTCTAATGAGGTTAAATATCTAGGAGTGACATTGGATAAGGGACTCAGTTGGAATGCCCATATGAACAATGTCCTTCAAAAGGCAACACGAGCCTTCAACATGTGCAGGAGTTCCTACGGAAAAACATGGGGGTTAAAACCAAGCATTCTGCGCTGGCTATATATAGCAATGATAAGACCCATGGTGACCTATGGCTGCCTAGTATGGTGGCCGAAAGTAAGACAAGTGACTAGTAAGATGTCCCTGATGAAACTGCAGAGACTAGTCTGCTGTGCAGTCACGGGAGCATTCCCCACTACACCCACAGCAGCAATGGAAGTGGTCCTCGATCTCTTACCATTGCATATATTCATTGAGGCGGAGGCTTGTAAAGCCTTATACAGGATCGAAACGACTGGTCTATGGGATAGACATTCCCCTCAGACCAGGCACACACATATGGAGTTCACTTTAGAACTAAAGAGGAAGATGGAAATGTGCAGTGATAAGATGTTGCCGAAGTACATTTTCAAGAGGAACTACAGAATACATCTTCCAACCAGAGATGAGTGGAAGAACAATGAATTCAAACCCAAGGAGAAAAATAGCCTCATATGGTATACTGATGGTTCCAAAACTGAAGAAGGTACAGGAGCGGGCATTTTCTCTAAGGACATACAACACAGTCAGAGTATGGGGCAATATGCTACTGTATTTCAAACTGAAATGTATGCCATAACTGCTTGTGCAAAAATGAATCTAGATAATAGGGTCGCAAATCGACACATCTACATTCTCAGCGACAGCCAGGCAGCTCTTATGGCCCTGCGCTCTGACAGGGTGGAATCTAGGCTAGCCCTTGCGGGTATAGATGCCCTTAATAAATTGGGCAAAAATAATCGGCTGGAGTTGGTCTGGGTTCCAGGACACACAGGCGTTGAGGGCAATGAGAGGGCTGATGAGTTGGCAAGGGAGGGATCAAGCAAAAACTTTTTGGGACCTGAACCCTTTGTAGGTCTCTCATATGGGACAGTAATTGGGGCTATAAATGGCAGGGCAAAGTCTAGGCATCAGGCTGAATGGAAGGAAATGAGTGGAATGCTACACTCCAAAGAAACCATTGGCGAAGGTACAATGAATTGGTACAGACATGTACATAAATATGACAGAAAACGGATGCGTCTCATGCTGGGGGCACTAACGGGCCATTATGCCTGTCAAGGACACCTATACAAAATGAGACGTGTTGATAGCCCAGAGTGCAGAACATGCAAAGGGCCTAACGAGTCCATGAAACACTTGATGTGTCAATGTGACGCCCTAGCCGGCAAACGAATGGAAATCCTAGGAAAGGCATACCCGGACCTGGAGGAATACAGACTCTTCCCAATAAGCGGCATACTGAAGTACATGGAACATGTCTCCAGACAGTCAGGGGAGAGTGACTAAAGGATTAGGGAGAGCACAAAAGATCCATGAGGGTCGACGTGTCACCGGTGCTTCAGCACTGGACCCACTCTAAGATAAGATAAGATATATATATAGATAAGTATGTATTTACAAAAAAAAATGTATTTAAGTATGTTTATCAGTTGTCTAGTACCCATAACACAAGCTTCGCTTACTTTGAGGTTAGATGGCGCTGAGTAATTTGTCTGACAATATTTATTTATTTATTTTATTTATTTTACCTAAACCATAAGTCATGAAGTGAAGTATATTAAGTTAAGATAGGGAGAAGGCTGTGTACCTGAAGAGTTAGAGTCGAAGAATCGCATAACACCGCGCAGCATAGCGTGAAACATGTTATTGTGGAGGTTCCGGGAGGCCGTCATGCAGACTTTGAAGAACAGGAAGGCCCTCGCCGTAATAAAGAAGATGCAGCAAATTATCAAGGCCGTATACACGTACAGGTACTGAGCTGTATCCAGTGGGCCAATATATGCGTGAATGTCCAGATCTGTAAGAAAAAAACTGGTTTTTAATAAAGTTTAATTACATAATATGTTGATATATACGTTTTCTCTAAATATAACTATAATTCATTCAAATTACTAATTATGTAGAGTTAAAAGCTACTTTAACTGATGGACAAGCAATACTATCTACTTAAGTAAAATCTGTTGTGGTAATTCCATTGCGGAAATTTCAATTACATATTGAGAAGTCCGGCGAGAATTGTTGGCAAGACTGGTACCAAGACCTAAAAAGTTATATGAGAGGGCAAACGAGTATAAGTGTCACTTGGTGGAAAGCAATCACCACCGCCCATGGAGATTGTCGTGCCCTCATACTTCACTTGGGAAGTTTCGTGATCGTAAAAGACGAACCGAAGAAGTGGTGTCGCTAGTGCTTAGTGGCTGCGGTATTGGTTATAATAAGGCCTACCGTATATCTACTTATTTACCATTTTTCTATTTTACTGTCACAAAATAGTATTCTACATTTCAACACAATATAGACGTATATACTTGTACGTTACGGGAAATGTAATGATATTTATTATGACCGACATTTGGTCAATGTAATAAATAGTGTTTTGGGCAGATTTCAGTGGATATTCGTTTTTTTTTTTTTTATATTAGCTCAGCATATTGGCTCCACTTCGCCTGATGGTAAGCAAAAAGCGGAGCCCCAATCGCATTGACAACGAACAAGCGACCTTGATGTCTTGTCAGTTGACGCCGCCATGCTGGCCTACAAGATGCTTCTTCACGCTTCGCTTGAAGGATCCGTTAGGTTTTGAATAATTGAAGGATTATTGTATGATTGAGGAAACACATACGCCTGCCGTTGTGACAGGTTTGTATTCTGCCAAAACAATCAGGTGCAATGTGAATTTTGCACTTAGTATTGTAAGAATGCAATAAAATACTATTTTTGCAATAATTGTCCATATTATATTCTTCCCTGCTGCGAGAGATTGCTCTAGCTTTTTTATACTATGTCCCAGTATATAATCATCTCACTGTTGGGATACGAGTCTCCCCTGAATTAAAGGGGTTTAGAGCATACCCCACCACGCTGCTTAACTGCGGTTTGACGGGAATAGTATATAATAGTATGCAATAAAGACTATTTTATTCTCATGTCATGTTAAACAAAAACGTGATGAAGTCAGTTTCATTAGCACATTACATCACAAAAAACAGTTGACAGCAGCTCCTTCTTATTAAAATTATTGCTCCTTAATAGAAAGTAAATTAAAAAGAAAGTAAATTACTGGGCGTTAAGTCGGTTCCTGAGAAGTAGTTAGCTACGTTGAAGGAGCTGTTTCTTGTCGTTCTTTCTGTTAACCGGTCTCGATCATAAATCTTAAGTGTTCCGTTATTTTCTCTTTCCTTCAATCTGGTCACTTCATTGGTCCTGAAATTGAAATAACATGTTGTAACAGTATTCTTTTCGCCCTTCATAATTTGTCTTCGCAACGTAAGAGGTTCATGTTGCGTAGCTCTACATGACCTGAACGTAAATGGACTAATGTAACCCGAACCTCCTGATTAGGAACCGGGAGCGAATTAATTGAATTAGGTGGGATTTTTCCTTAGTTTCGATTTGATAGATCTTACAAATTGCAAGGAAAAAATTCCATGTTCTACCATTTGGAGCAAAAAACCCTGTATGTCGAATTTAAAAACTACATATGAATTGATAATATTTATGTAATCATGTTGTAATGTGTAATAGCAATAGATGTATATGGTGTTAAACTAAATTGAATGGACGTAAATATGAATATCAAATTTACGAGTATATGCAACTGATACCAGGTCATTTAAATTTAAAAATTCAAAACAGGTCAATGCTGCACACGTCTACAAATATGTATTGAAAAATTGAATAAAAATACAGTATAAACTTCTCTCTACAAATACTATAATGGTTGTATACATTTTTCATGTTCTTACGCTTGGCTGAAAGGATTTTCGTGAAAATTGAAGCAAGGATACAGTTTTATGCACTACCGTGTTTATGAGAGGCAAAACCGCGGGCAGAAGCTAACAGATATTTTATTTGAGATATAAAATTTATTAACTATAATATTTATTAAAAACAAAAGAGTGTAAACATATCAATGAAACAATTTATGAGAAAAGGAAAACGTTTCATGCCAAAGTGTCCACTAATGCAAGGGTTGCTATGGCACACTACATTCGTCAGAAAGTATTTAATTAATGTGGAATATATCAGGCAGGTGAATGCCATTTAGAAGTTTTCAAAGCTAATATAGATAACTCATCATCAAAGGCTTGTCCTTTTCCCATTATTTGGGGTCGGTCAGGTTTTTTTTTATATGAGAGGGGGGCAAACGAGCATGTGGGTCACCTGATAGAAAGCACCCACCACCACCCATGGAGATTAGCAACACCAAGGTGTCGTCGATCCGTTGAAAAAAATAGTAAAGGTTTTTCTGTTATTCACCCTTATCATCACCATTATACCTACAGTTTCCCTTTTCTTTCGTGGATAAAAGATCTAAGAGGGTCGACGTATCACCGGTGCTGTAGTACTGGACCCATTTAAAGATACCCCTTTCTTACCCATATTGATGAATTGGAATGATTGGATATAATGAGAGTTTTCCTCTCTCATTATATCCAATCATTCCAATTCATCGTTCTAATTTAAAATTTACGTTATCTAATTATAGATCTGCCCCCCTAGCCAAGTGTAATTCGTAGCGTAACGAACGTTAGATAGACATTTGTCAACTCTCATACTAAAATGTTTGATTTTGACAAATGTCACGTTCGATACGCTACGAATTACACTTGGCTAGGCGGGCAGTAATATAAATAGTAGAGATAATGTTATAAAAGATATGGTAGACAGCATGAAATTAACTAAAGACGAAATCACACAACAACGGTGGCAACGCACAGAAATTCTCTCTCACGCACGGAATATCTATGGTATGTTACACAAAATAGGAGAAATGGTTTACCAGAATGTAACCCAGTAATCGCAGAGCGTTGCTGACAGCTGCCCAATGATAAGCAAGAGGACCATGAAGACCAGTCGTCCGGTGCGTCCGCCCGCTCTCAAGTACGCACCGTACACACGCCAACCCATAGAACCGGATTCCCGTTCCTCTTCTTCCATCTCTTGTGCTGGCATCTCACATCCGCTGGTAGAGTCCGTCAAAGATGGCCGTCGTGTGGTCGATAACTGAATATCAGAGATATGAGTGTAAACCATTTTATTTATTTCCAATTTGTTATGTATGGACGTCACAATTATAAAAATATAGATGAAATAATTACATCTATAGCATAAATTCTTATCAAGATAAAATAACTTGAAAGTCACAATTTTGGACTATCCTGGCTCAATAAAAAAGGCTAACACATTATGACGTCACGCCTTCCTATTGTAAATGCATTGAATCAGAAATTTGTACGACAGCTATATTAAATATTGCGTTTATGTAGCTAGCGCTTTAACAAAAGTTATAGCATTTTTTATTTTTCCAATGGTAATTTTTTTTTTATAGTTTCTTCTTTTTAAAATGCACTTACCCACCAAACTTTAATCGACCATAAAACACGTCGGACATAAGTTATGAAAATTTTAAGATCGCAGATCGTTTTAGTTTTGGGTATTTTATGATACTGATCAGTTTCTGAGACAGTTTTCATAAGTTTAACATTGTGCACAAGCCTATTGCACACAGAAATAAGTCGTCATGAAGCTATATTAATTTGACCGCTCGGATACGGGTCTCCTCTCGGTAGAACGGGTTTAGCGCGTCTTTTGCCGCACTGTTTACTGCGGGTTGAAGGAGACCAATGTGTTCAAGACGGCCAAACGCCATCGAATTGGCATCTAATGACACCAGCTAAGAGCTAGAGATAAATACGTCCATGGCCCATGATCGTAAGCTTCTCAAAATTAGTAAGTATTCTACTAACATAATAAATGTGATACATAATATTAATGTGAACGTTTGTGAGGACTGTTATATTGATGATTGGATATTCGAATGAATGTTTGTTATTCTTTCAAGCGTAAAACGATTTCGATGAAATTTTGATAGATCAAGATATTTTACGACCTCGATTGGCAATATCTTCTTATATATAAAAATGAATTGCTTTTTGTTAGTCTCGCTAAAACTCGAGAACGGCCAAGCCGATTTAGCTGATTTTGGTTTTGAAATGTTTGTCTTAGCCCAAGGAAGGTTTAAACGGTGAGAAATTTTGGAAAAAATTCAAGAAAGATAGTAAAACCAACAATTTTAATTTCCCATACAAACTGTTCCTAATATAGTCGAATGTCATAACAGCAAAGATGGCGAACCTACCTATCAATAGTGTCATTGTCACAAAGAATCGACGTCATATTTGTTGGTTGTCAAATATGACTTTCTCAGAAGTGACATAGAATAGACACAATACTAATAGACATCAAGAAAGGAGTTGAAATATGTAGTGACTGTTTATGGTAAATCATGCTTTGTACAGTACATAAGAATAAATAATAGAAATTTGTAAATATCATAAACACTCGGATTGTAAATTACAAAAATGATTGCAAAAAATGTAACCAGTGTCAGCAATGCGAATAGACCAGAAAATGGGGGCTGAACACAGAACGAGGTTTGTGGATTCACATAGAGTTGTCTAACTTTGCATATGGTAAGACCTACATCACATTATAGGTCTGTCATGTCAAGTCAAATCTGTAATTTTAATATAATCATATTTTATCATTTAGTCATAAATTTATTTGGCGAGAACTTTCTTTACTGAAGTCTAAAGGGCTGCCAGGTTTTTATATCGACATCATCCGAGACATGTACCGAAATTCCAAATCCATAGTTTAGACCTCTGTCGGAGAGCAGAGACAAAATTCCCATTATACTTCGGTGTCCTCCAGCGCTCAGTCTTAGTCTGTTTTTATTCATATTAGGCATATTCTTATATATTAGACATTTGTGGTTTCTAATATATTAGACGAATTGTCAAGTAGTATCATGGATCCACATGGACCAGGGGGCTTACCGCTGAAGCTGAAGCCGATTACCATCTAATATTTTGATTTCAAAAATAGGTCTTACGTTTAAGTTATTGACAAGCATATTCAGCTTAGTCCGTAGAGCTCCAGAGTTACTGTCAGTTAAGCTAAACACAAGTATCATACTTCTAAGTTGAAATTTGATTTTCGTGATCAGAAACACCGGTGGGGATCGTCTTCAGCTTAGCTGGTAGGTGTCCATGTATGCTGATATAATTGCACTGACGGATGCGGATAGAGGACAGTTGGTGCGATGAGTGAATTAATGGAATTGGTCACTTGAGAACTATAGGCTGAATCCGAATACGGGAAAGATCGAGTACTTGGGCTGCAAAACAACAGATCCCCGAACGACCGTGCACATAAGGATATCGTCGAATGCACGGACAGTTTAAGTACTTGGGTTCTGTTCTTCGATCATCGGATAGTATCGACTGCGAAATTTCAGTAGCTTGGACTAAGTGGCTTGAGGTAACCAGTGTCATTTGTGACTAGGGATTGGAATCCCGCAAAGCGGGATCCCGCATTCCCGCGGGATCACGATGCTTTAATTAATCTGCGGGATCCCGCACATTCAAAGGACGGATCCGCGGATCCCGCAAATAAAGAATTTGGCGCTAAAACTAAGTAAATTTTTATTTATTTCCAAAATCCAAAAAAGTACGATGAAGAAACCAAAAATACAGATCGTACACATACATTCTTCATGCCAAGAAAAGTTGCAATACTTACGCCAAGAAATAAATAAAATTATAGAAAAAGTCGTAGTTCAAGACGATGAAATATATGCAGATGACGTCTTGGAAAATACACCTATAGCTAGAACATCTGCTACTGATACAAATCCTACTCTAACGCTAAAAGAAGAATGAGAAAAAAGCTACTACAAGAAAAAAAACATTTAAGAAAAAACCAGACATTGTTGTCTGGCTTTTTCATTCATTTGACATTCGTGGTATTAGACGAATTGTCAAGTAGTATCATATATCCACATGGACCAGCTCTGTGCGGTGGGTCGACGGGTGTTCATGTATGCTGATATAATTGCACTGCGGATAGAGTGCAGTTGATGCGATGAGTGAATTAATGGAAGAGGTCACTTGAGAACTATGGGCTGAATCTGAATACGGGAAAGACTTGGGCTGCAAAAAACAGATCCCACGACCGTGCACTTGGATATGATCGAATGCACGGACGGTTTAAGTACGTGGGATCTGTTCTTCGATCATCGGATAGAATCGACTGCGAGATTTCAGTAGCATGGACTAAGTGGCTTGAGGTAACCAGTGACATCTGTGACTCCGAAATTTCGTCAAGTTGAAAGGACAAATATATAAATCCAAGATTAGACCATTTTATAAGTTAGTAAAAAATCGTCAATACTTCAGTGACACGTACAGGTATTGTCTTTCATGGAGTTGAATATGCTGCGCAGTATGCGCGAAGTTTCGTAGAAGGACCACGTCAGGAATTCTCGGACATGGCAAGCAAACTGCAAGAGAGTTATTTAAGCTGGTATTGTTAGGAAACAAATGTCTTGCAATGGCACATCCTCCAGGTTCGGGCACACAGGGTAGGCACTTCTTAAAGAGACACAGATCTTAGATCGTATATATTTGTTAAGTAGATAGATGTAGGTGAAACAAAGTTCACCGGGTCATCTAGTAGTAAATAATATAGTTATTATTTACTCTGAGGTACCTGTAAACAAGGATTATACGTAAGTAATGGTATAAGATACTCTTCGACATACCCTGGCAGAAGTTCTTCTGGATAATGGTGGAATAATTTCTTTCCTCTTGTCATTTTCATCGTGTGTCGAAGACAATAGTTTGGCGAAGTCTTTACCAGTTGTTACTAATTCTTCATATGTCCCTTTCGCTTCAACAGTACCCTGCACAACAATAATAAGTATTTTTATATCGATTAGATACTGTGTCTTTATGAGTGTGATGAATTATGCCACGTATAAAGATAATACTCTGGCACAGTTAATATTCTGACAAATTTTGCGATCGCAGAGAATGTTATATTTGTCGCCGTTGCACCTGGTCGAAAGCCTAAGAAAGCTCTAGAAAAATATCTATAAATGCCAGAAGAGCATCCATTTTTATTAATTTCTCCAATAAAATTCTCACACTGTGTAACGCTTCAATTGTTAATCTACCCGCTATGAAATCACATTGGTTTTTGGATATAGTTATTAAATGCAGAAGTCTGTTGTCGATGATTATTTCCCATATTTTAAATGTGTGCGATAGGAGTTTTATTACATGGTAGTTTTCAAAGAATCTGATTTGGACTTTAATTTTAAAGAAAGGGATTAGGTAGCTGTTCCTTCAATCATTTGGTACTCTATCAAACAAAATTTTTGTGTTTGTATTTTTTTTTAATTTTATTGTCGATAACTACTGGAGATTATATGAAGCTAGTGGACTGTATTAATTGAGAAATATGAAGTAAATGCATAAAAAAATTATAGAAATTATAATTGGTGAGATCACTTGATCACTTTTATGTTGTACGAGAAGACACAAGAACTATTAGGCAAAGACAAGACAATATCAAAAACAGAACGTCACATATAAAAAAATATACATTTAAAACCAGCCAGTCGCTAACAATTGTAGGTACTTGTTTGAAAGGATGGTAATGGTGAAAAAACACAAAGCCGATATACATGATATCTTACTCTCTCAGGCTTGGAAAAAATAAATTCTTATATAAACACGGTCCCGATGATGGGCCTTATCAATATCTAACCATCATCTTTATGTCAATGTGGTAACCACCATAATGATTTCCTATTAAGTGAATAAAAATAGTCAAGTGCAATACATTATTCATGATAACGATGTGATCCGCAGCCTTCAAGTAGTGAAGCTGGTGTGTAACCAGGATGCGAGTGGTGTGGCGGAGGTATCCGTTGATACACTCGTCGAACAGCTGCCGACCCACGTGGGCGTCTACTGCTGACAGTGGGTCGTCCAGCAGGTACACGTCCGCCTGCAAACATTTTGTATATGGTCACCACCTTAAAATTTAATTATTGACAAAAAAATATATGTACAAAAAAAAGATACCGGGATGAATTTTTAAATCCCATTTGGAGGAAAAGTACTCGATACAATGGTGACAGCAAATTTCACTCGAAGGAAACATTCTTTTATTTTTTAAAAGAAACTAAACCGCATTACAGATTAAAAAAAATATGCTCCCCACACCTAAATCGAACCAGCTAATTTTCGAAAAATCAGCATGCTGTAGTTTTATGGCATCAATCGACAGGGTCAATCACAGGAATTACATCTCTCTAACAGACATGGTAAATTAAATGAAAGGAAAATCATTAAAGACATAATTCTATGTATTATAACATTCGTAACAAAATGAAATTTGAATATTCAATCGGCGGTGCCGCTCGAGTTGTATGTACAGTGCGTATCACATGATTTCCTTGTAGGCGAATGAGAAATTAGGACAATCCCTGAACGGAAGGAAGAAACTTCTTAGTTGCCTAAACATATTGCATGTAGTAGATGAGGCTTTAGCAAAGATGATGGTGACCCACTTAACTGTACCCCATGATATTGCTTATAAGAGACTAGCTAACCCGACAGAATTTGTCCTGTCTTCTTAACAATGATAAGTATTGAATTCAAATTGTTTTCGCGCAATCTGTCAAATCACAGACAGTTTTGTCAAACAACATAAAGTTACATTAAATAAAAAAAACCGGACAAGTGCGAGTCGGACTCGCGCACGAAGGGTGCCGTACTATCTATAAAACTGGCCAAGTGCGTGACTTCAATTATCACGATAATTTTATTATCAATGGGCATATTTATCTAGATAATTTCAAACCTTGATTTCTGACAAATATGTTCAATGTACCATCAAGACGTCAAGGCCTTACCAGTTTAAGAATATCCTTGAAAGTAAATCCCCAATGTTCCTAAAAACTTATTAGGTCGTGAGCGATATGTACCATTTCAACTTCATTGGTTTTGGACCTTATCTCTGCGTCGTAAGGTTCAATAGCGAACGGCATTTTTTGGTACTACAATTCTATTCGTCTTGCAATACATTTTACAAGTTCGTCGGCTATTACTCAGTAACTTGTAAAGTCTACTTAGCCGTGATAGTTTTCCTTTTAAATTCACTATATGGACTACTTCCATGATTTTTTTCACATTTCTAAATATAACAGTTTCGTTGATACAGGGGGGGGGGGGACACTTGCGTCTAACAAAAATTTGCACGTTAAATGTAATTTCGCAAACAGATTACTATATCGAAAAATGTTCTTCCCACACTCCCAATGTTTTTATAAGACCTATCCAACGACACCCCACACCATGGGGTAGGTGCAGAAAAAAAAATCATCCCCATTTTACGTGTAGGGGAGGTATCCCGAAAAAAAAAAATTTTGAAAATTTTAATCTACCACTTTTGTCAGCATAGTTAATATGTGTCTACATGCCAAACTACAGCTTTCTAGTATCAAGCGTCTCTGAGCTAGGCCGCGGACGGACGGACAGACGGACATGGCGAAACTATAAGGGTTCCTTGTTTACTACGGAACCCTATAAAGATAATATATTCGTTCAGTTTTCTCAATTTTTTTAATTAAAATATTATTTTTTTCATTCATAAGAATCTTCTGCTGACAATAACAAATACGACATAATAAGAAATAGCAAAATCGGTCCAGCCGTTCACATGTGATGGCGTGACCAAGGGAAATCATGTTTATATATAAAAATAGATACATACTTGTCTATAAACAGCTCGAGCTAGGTTAATTCGTGCTCTTTGCCCGCCCGACAGGGAAGCTCCTCTTTCTCCCACCAAGGTTTGATCACCATGAGAAAACTGCTGGAAATCTTTCACTAAAGCACAAACTCTGACCACCTGAAATACACGATTAACTTTATTAGATCAATGAAACAAAACGTTAACATATTAAATTTTAATTTTTCACGGTTTTGTTTACATCACTATTGTCTATACGGGATTTAACGGGATTACGTTTTATGTTTCCCGATACGTCGGCGACGTTGCAGAGAACATGGTCACGGGGTGACTGAAGACCAAGACAGCGGGCAGATGGTAGTTATTCCTAGGCACTTTGCACACTACACTCACGGTGCGGCTTCTTGTTGCGAATTATCATGAGGGGTCCACATACTACGTTCTTAACAATAACCTATGAAGAAAGGGGGTAGACAGATGTGTTTGCCCTTAATGCCCTTAATAGAGTACCATCTACTTGCCTTCAGTCATCCCGTGACCTTAAACTCTGCAACGTCGCCGAAGGAACACGAAAATATAAAAAAAAACGGGTTACACTCCGGGAGTGCAGAAGTGAAAACTTGAACATTATCGTTGTGCATTTTGGAATATTTTGGAATGGTTAGGAATTAATTAGGCAGGAATTTCTTTATTTATCAGTATAAAAGTACTATCATTGAGGTAAAATACAATATTCATTTATTGCGCTATCGTACACAAACAGGACAATTTATATTACATTTAAAATAAGCAGGAATACATTATAAGCGGTAGAAAGAGAGGGGGATATTACTTCCTCTCCAACGCCGCGCCGGCGGTATACTCTCCCTCCGTCTTACGAATTTTCGATCAGGCCACATGTCCTGATGCGAGTTTGACATTTTTTACCCATCCCTTTTGGGATGGGTAAAAATGTCAAACTCGCATCAGG
Organism: Hypsopygia costalis; assembly: GCA_937001555.2. NCBI lineage: Eukaryota > Metazoa > Arthropoda > Insecta > Lepidoptera > Pyralidae > Hypsopygia > Hypsopygia costalis. Next base: position 15,809,315 of record OW443328.2, on the reverse strand, counting down.
ACAGACACTCGCATCAGGACAGGACAGACACTCGCATCAGGACAGGAGCGTTGTGCACTTTTTAGTGCACAACGCTGCTAAAGAAGTTTTCACTTCAAAATTCAATCGCAGTAAGTCCCGTATATACAATAGTGATATTAACATATTACTGAAGTAACAGAACCTACCTCTTTATATTTTTTAGCATTGTAAGGTAAACCAAAAAGTATGTTCTGCCGCACCGTCGTCACAAATAGCCAAGGCTCCTGGCAGGCGTAAGAGAGGGGACCACACAGGTGGATAGAACCATTCGTTGAACGCAGTTCGTTCAACAGAAGCTGTAGAACAGAACTCTGAAACAATGAGGTTTGAAACATTCAAACACATATATATTGAGATCGCATAATATATAAATATTTAATACGGAAGCTTGTAATTTTAATATTATTACTAATAGTAATATTAAACTTACTATTAGTGAACTTTTATACTTAAATATTGTGTTTAATTCGAAATAATTAATATGTTTCGTTTCTTTATATATGACTTTTTTAAATTAGTATCGACTTTACTAAAATATTATGCTTTTATTTCAGAACTTATTTAAAATGAGCTTTCTGAGATTTTGTCCATGTAAGATGAAATTATATTTTTATGGTCTAATAATTTTCAAACAGGAGCTCTGTATAGAGCTCTATAATATTATCAGGAAAATCCTATCCTATCCTAAACATATATTTATAATATTTATTATAATCGGAAGTTAGTTCCGTTAGTTCCAAAGACTCCCCGGGCAAATAAAATTAACGATATTTTTATTTGTACACTTAGGTATCAGGTGGTATTTAATATGACCATAGCACAGAATAAAAAATAGTTATAGCAATAATTTAAATGATATAATCAGATAAAACATCATTGGATATAATTCAAGTCAAAGTTAAAGAGAGATATGCATACCTTTCCAGAACCGACTGAGCCAATAATAGCACATAGTTTGCCCTTAGGCACAGTAATGTTGAGGTTGCGCAGCGTGACTGGCCCGTTCTCCGTCCAGCTCGCAGACACATCTTGAATAAGAATGCCCACGTCTTGACTCACTTGAGAGCCGTGAGATTTCAGCCTTAGATCCTTCTCAGTGCATTCGAAACCTGGGGAGTAATAATATTTTTGAAGTAAAAATTTATTTTATTTATATATCATCATCATCATCAGGTCATTTTAGTCTCCACTACAGGAGCACGACCCTTTCTCGTCCGTCACAGACACATGGAGGATTTGGCCTACACTCCCCACGCTGGCTAGACGGGTTGGGGAGGCAATTTTATTATTTATATATCGTGTTATATTATAGCTGAGCATTTTATCGTCACGACGTTCGGTTATGTAACGCCCGTTCAGGTGAAGTCGGCTGGAGTCAATTAAGGGAGCAAGATATGAAGTTTTCACTTTTCAAGTTTACACTTTTATCCTGTGGTTTTCAGTACACACAGTTTGGTTTTTAAACTACGACAAGTGTCAAAAGGGCGTACGGCCCGCCTAATATAAAATTATTACTATAATCTAGTGAGGGAGTAGGGCGTTCCACCCATGATTTGCAGTGAGAATTATATCGATTACGTGGCGTGGCGATGCGTTTTATGAGATGCAGGTGCGCGATCCTTTATTTTTTAAACACTTGGGCAGTCGCCCAACGGCGCCCTGCCCTAACGGCGATACAGACTAATCCGTATAAACCATTGCCAAAATCTCGATCACTTACCATGATTATAGATTCCTTCTTCTTCAATCTTTTTGAATGTATTAGGACGGAGGTCTACTTCACTTAAATTCTTAATTTTCTTATTTTCGACACTCTTCACGAGCTTTGCGATATCCACTTCAGCGACGCTACGCAAATCTTCCCTTTCATCTGATCAAAAAGACATGAAAATCAATTGTAAGTACTTACTCGATACAATTTTACTTTTTACGGATACTACCGAAATGAAAATCAGAACTTTCGTGCCAAAACTTCAGATGTTTTAAAATATACTTTGTAGTGCCTTCAAGGAAACAAATCTCATTATTTCATATTTATTGTGTTATTTAGACAAAAAATTAGGCCTAGCTGGATGAAAAATCCACAGCCACAGGTGCAATCGAATTAAATTTGTATCTGAAATATTCCGAATTTTCGCCAGAAACTTTGGATTTCCATTTCCTAGCACCACGTTCCCTGAATTCTTTAAAACACAGCCATTACGCCTTCAATAAATAAATCCCTTAAGCTTCTAGTAAGCCAGTTATTTCATGTAAAGCTCCCACCATGCACCAAAATATAAAAGTTAGAGTGAAATAAAACAATCAACCATCGCCATACACTAAACAAACAATGACAATATATAATTATATAATTAACATTATATATAATTAACATAATTAAGGAAATAATAAATATATAATACGTAACGCTACATTACGTACTCAGCAATAAAATATATTTTATACGACGCATACAATAAAATATTTCAATTTCAATACAAAAAAAAACTGGCCGGTTTTTTTTTGCAAGTCGGTCTCGCGCACAACGGGATTCATACCATTATCTACACAAACGGCACAACAACAAATGTGATTTTTTTTGCCTTTAAATATTGTTTTTTCTTTAATTTAAGTATTTATTTTAAAGAGAATATATAACTAAATATTCTGTGAATATTTCAAGCGTCTATCTGTTGCCGCTATCAATATCAAGCAAAAACGTGCACAAAAAATCACGTTTGTTGTATTGGAGCCCTCTTAAATATTAATTTTATTCGGTTTTTTACTATTTATTGTTATAACGGCAACAGAAATACATCACCTGTGAAAATTTCAATTAGTCTGCCTATCACGGTTCATGATATACAGCCTGGTGACAGACGGACAGACGGACAGCGAAGTCTCAGTAATATAGGGTCCGTTTTACCCTTTGGGTAAGGAACCCTAAAAAGGAATGTTTAACTGCATCATGATAGATAATTAAACTTGAAGGATGTTGAACATTCTAACAATCAAGAACACCTGTGAAAACTATGTTATGGATATCAGAAACAAATCTCGTAATTAAAATGTAGCATAGATGGAGACGCTTTAAAGATGGTGTAAAATATATAAAACCTAACGTCCTCGTAGTATACCTATCTCCCGTTTAGTATTTTTTTGTCTCTTAATTTATTATTTTTCTTAAACATATAGAGCCCATATAAAGCATCATAATACCTATTTATGTTAGTGAACAAGAAAACAAACTCGACACTGATCCAACATTTAACATAACAAAAAATAAGACATGACACACAAAACAAGTATTTTGGATCTATTCCATCTATCTCAACTGGCTATCCCATTCAGTTGGGATACATTGATTTTTTCCGCTCTTCCTAGCTAACGTGCAGTTTTGCAGGACAATAATTTTTCTTTAATTAACTTTTTTAAATAAACGAATACTCGATCATTCGAATTGCATACCTTAGACGCTAGTTATCTAACGTTGACCGTAACCACCATGGGTGGGATTATTTATCTCCAGCTCCTTCTTGCTTCGGAGGGTACGTTAAGCCGTCGGTCCCGGCAGTTCTCATTAGATGATGCCAAGTCGGTGGCTTTTAGGCGGTTTGTAAACACTGGCATCCACCAACTCGCTGTTAAGCAGCGTGGTGGTGTATGCTCTAAACCCCTTCAATTGAGGGGAGGCCCGTGTCTCAGCAGTGGGATGAATAAGGGTTGACGATGAAATAAACAAAACGTCAATCTTATTAACCTTAAAGTAAAAAAAGAGATAAAAACTAAACAAGACATAGCCCTATCGCTGGAAGAATGAGGTCGAGACCGATATTCGGGAGCTTCAACATACCGACTGGCGAGAGCCCAGAGGAATGACGAGAGACTCTATAAGTTCGAAAAAAAAAATCACTTATTGGACAGAGTGTCAGAAAAATCCATGTATCCCATTTGATTGGGATAAAAAGGGAACAGATCCTATTTTGTTTAAATCGTACCGCGTAATAAAAGGGCCTCTATACGACGTAAAGATACATGAGACTCCATTAGTAAAGAAAGCGTCATCGGCAAGATCATAGACAGAGAATTTTGGAGTAAGTTGAACATTTGAGCCATCGGGAACGCCTGTGAAAAAAATCCTATCTACAGTATTATTATTAGTGTTATTGACTTCTAAATAAGTTAATTTGCTTCACTATACTGCAAATAATGTGAAATAAAAGGGGGTTGATTTCACAACATTAAGAATAATAAATTAGTATTTGTATTAATTAAATGGATTACACATTTATATTAGTCGGGGAAGCCGCTCAGTCTCGATTTCAAACGAAGATCTACATTAGAGCAAATATGCAGAAGCAGTCGCCTTCACGACGAATATCCTTTGCAATCGAAACTAGTCGGCTTCCCGACAAAAAAGAGAGACCAGTTTAATTTCAATAATTAGTTCACCTCTCATAGTATCATGTGCATTTTAATAATATTGTAGCTCATATTTTTTTAAATAAATTGAGTGTACTTGTATTGTATGGTAACCATAAAACGAGACATCGTACACTATAGAGTGTATGTCTATGGTAACCGTATATCACATTTTGTCGTTTAACGTAAAACGCAGTTTTAATAAATAGAGTGGACGTGTATACACTCTATTTATTAAAATTTGATGATTATTAATTATTTGCATGATCGACACATATTTTGCTATTTGAATAGTAACGTGGAACATAGACGACGACTCGACGACGACGTCGATGTAAAAATGAATAAAATCGTTGTAATAATATTAAGCCTGCGGTAAACGGCCAAACACGTTTGTCAAATTTTACGTTTTGTTTGTACGTTTTCATCAAACATCGGCGCTCACGTCCAAACCAAGTTTGTCAAACAAAACGTCAGTCAGTTTTGGTCTCACCCACAAGAACTACCTATTTAAATAAAGAGCCAGTCAGCAATCGGATGAAAATGGCGCGTTTGTTTGACAAACACGCCCTCAGACCTTCAAACTGCTTGTCAAATACGCCGATCAAATTTTCAATGTCAATCAAATTTTCTTTCAAACACATCAAACACGTAGATTGTTTGATAAACACGTCAAACAAGCTCGCAGACGATCAAAAAATTTGACAAACACGTAAAATTTCACAAACAATTTGATCGTTTACAGGGCGCTTTATATTAACAAATTCATCTGTCAATTTAGTCAAATCATGCATAATTAAACACTTACATGCACAAGTAAAAGCTGTAATCTAAATTCAAGCAGTACATAGTTTCATGCAATACACGTGAACAAGTAGGTTCACATGCTGGTTATAAAATGGTAGATTTTGTTGAGTAACTGATTAAAAGTGTTAATAAAGTAACGAGATATAGTTATAAATAGGAACATGTAAATTTTACGAGTATTAAATTACATGCAGTCATGCAGCGGGCTAGCATGCCGAGACCTGAAGGTCTCACATACCCAACAGCATGAATGCTTCGAGACGTTGGACAGAAATGAGTGCCTCTGCCAAAAATGACACTGCATTTGACATGATTATTGATAGTGTTCCTTGTAGCGTGTTGTAGAACTGCGCCAGTGGGAATACCTGTAAATGATACTTGTGTAATGCTCGGAAAATATTGTTTTGAGTGTATGTATACGCGTATTATTATTGAGTCTCGCCTAGGGCCTTAAATGTGCGGATTTAAGGATTAGAAGCATCGTAGGTCCTTAATATCAGAGCTCCAAAGGAATTTTATTAGATAAAGATAAATATGGAATAACAGAGAAAAAAACACTTTCTTATTTTTCTATTCGGTACAACGTTCGCTATGGCTCGGTCGCCATGTCCAAAGTCAGATGAGCGAGATTTGATTTTGTAAATTTGTTCGTGATAAATTTTCCTTTAAGTTTATTTACGTAATGAATATTCTTTTAATATATATTTTTTTATTTAATTAATATTTTTTATATCTTGTTTCGTAATAAGACAGGAACGAAATAAGAACGAATAATGTATAGCGGACTGTAAACATAGTATTAGAACGTATACTTTGTTCTATAATTCAGTTGGTATGGTTAACGAATAAAACTGGTATGGAAATACGGAATTGTAGTGACCTACATTTCATTAGATTAACGTTACTACTACGTGCAATCTGGACAGCTTTTAGCGCAACGTTTAAGGAGCTAAGATTTCAATACATTCACTATACACGGTAAGAGCCAGTGCCTGAATTAAAAATATATTGCAAAGACATAGATAATACAGAGGCTATGTCGTTTAACAAATAAGGCTATCAGCTCACTGAACCAGCCTAGGCCTATGTAGCCTGACAATTTGATTTCAAACCAACATATGGGAAGAAAGATAGAGTAAACAAAGGGAAGAAAGAGAGTAACAAGTTGGCACTGCAAATAGCTTTATTTTACTTAGAAACGAAAGAAAGTTTACTTTTATATATTCAATTACTAGCATAGGATAAACAGTGATCATAATAATTAAGTTGGGTAACATTTTTAAACTTATTTTGGATCATAAATGTTTCTTTTCAGAAAAAATAGGACACTTTTTCTCGAATTTTCCTCCCTGAATATTGGTACAGGGTGGAAAATTAAGTACTACTCACTCTACTAAACTGTAGTAGCAAAGACTAATCTTCGTGAAAGCACTGAGCTTTCACGAAGATTAGTATTTCGTCAGTATGAAAGATATAACTAAAATGTTCATAATATAATCAAATATAATAACTGGAATCATATAAAAGCTAAACCACCAATATCAACGTTTTTTGCAAAGATGGATTTTTTTATTAGGTTGGCAACAAAGTTAAATTATCTAAAATTTCACCTTTAAAAAAAGTGGTTATTGTTCATTGAAATAACATGAATATAAAAACTGTGTAATACAAACTGTATGTAAGGGCGAGTTATTGTAATCTACATTTTCTACCAAACTTTTATTACATTACTACTAGGTCTATTACATGGTAACGTTTTCAAACAGTTTATCATGGTAGTTATATTATAGCTGCTGAATCTATTTTAGTGGTTCTTAATGCACTGTAGAAGGACTTTTCCTGGGATCTTGCGAAGCGGTTTTATGAGAATAATACTCGTACCTAAGATTGCGATAAACAACCCGACGATCCTAAATCGTATCGCCCTATTACCTTGTTGCCACCGCTGGGTAAACTTCTAGGATGGTTAGTTGTACCACGTTTGTTGCCAGGTGGACCTCAATTTCATAAAAATCAATATGTATTCACTGCTGGCAAGTCTACTGTTGGGTACCAAACTCTAAAGCTTCCTACTCCTACTAATGTCTTTTGATTAAATTCGTTTTGAGTTCCAAGGCAGATGTAGTTTTATCCCCGGGACAGTAATGGATTTAATTGTTCATTGCCACACAGTAGAGACGCAGTGATGGGAATGGGTTATAGGCCCCCATCCCGAAAAATGTCTATCATGGTGCCGTCTTGCTTACACCACACTCGAAATCTCAGGTTCTGGAATGAATTCATGCGAAGATTTTCCCCGGAAACTACAGCATGGGCTTCTTCAAGAAAGAGTTTTTTACAGTCTGTTTGCCATCAGGCAGGTAGTACCCTAGTCGTATAAAAAAATCTAATACTAGCTAAACGAATCCATGTTCGACTGCCTGAAAACGTTATAATGTAATAGGCTGTTAAGAATAGAAAAGAAACGAATCACTTCCATGTGTGGTATTTCTATTGTTAATAAATATTAATAAGTACTTACAATGTCGGCGGTAACTTGGAAGCCGAATAGTGAGTAAGATAGTAGAGTGATGTAGAGAGTGAGTCTCTCCGTAAACACCATGAAGCTGAGGTAGACGCCTCGGAGATACGACGCTGATGTGATGCTGTTGATCTCATTCCTACGAGCAATCTCTACCACCTTCTCAAACGGTTTTTCCCATGCGTACATTTTGATAACCTGAGGAGAACAGAATCATATTAAAGTTAAGTTCATGTAACTCTTTGTATAAAAAGTGGATCATTCAATTAAAAGAGAACAATAAAAAGTGGAGAATTCACGTCAAACGTGAATTCGGGCAACGGCAATAAGTTACGTATTATATGCATGTTGTATATGAGTGATTGTAATACTCATAACGATATTCTGTTGGTAAATCTAATATAAAAATAAATAAATTTTTTTAGTTCAGAGGTTTATTTAAAAAAAGTTGGGAGACGCAAAAAGTGTACTTTTGGTAAGTCGTATAACAAAATTGTAAAAGGTTGTACAAAAAAGCATCTACAAAATAGTTCAATATCGTAATGGTCGGGACGACGACTACATAAAATTTATCTTATTTTTTAGGAGCTGTTTTGGTGAGGATATTGTTTGGGTGTTGATAGTGCATCTAGTTCTAGTATTAATGATCAAAGACCCATCCCTATTTTTTCGGTGGCGTGACAAATAAGCGCATCTACTAGTATAATTCCACTAGATGAGACATCCCGAGTCTCTCATCCATTCAAACTACGTATAAAGGATGTTATGACAAGGTCAAATTTTATTGAATGAAAATGCAGAGACGTTATCAGTCATTACATCGTTATACGATAAATTGTGTTACTATCATCTATATTCGGTTAATATAATGTGCTGGGTTTAATATTTACACTATATAACTGTGCTATATATTAACAAATCATTATCAGTTTTTTTTGTTGGAATTTATGTTCTCTGTCTACCAATCTTTGTGGGTTACTCCAGAATGTATTTTTTGAGTATTGGAGAAATAGATTGTAAATTTTATTTATTTGAAAATAAACATATAGGTATTTTAAGATATAATTGATGACTTTCATCTCATAAAAGACAATATGTTTAGAGTATTTTTTCCAAAACTGACTCTATATTTTTATGATTGAATTAAATTTGTTTTATTTGTCTGAATGTTATTTTTCTGCATTTATGTGTCAAAAACCTTTATATACAGTTTTAAGCAAAGTTATTATCCTCGGAGCGGTATAGCTGTATATAATTAATAATAAAATACTCATATCTAGATATTTTCCTTAAGAAACTTTAGTCCGAAATGAAAATTCGAAGTTGCGGCTGTTGTATCTACGAGAAATCAAATGTCAATATTGATCATATATTGCGTTATTTCGACAATAAATTATGCTTTGCTGGATTAAAACTCCACATCGACCGACCAAGTGTAATGAAATTTGTTTCAAAAAAATTCGAAGCTTTCCCCCGAAATTTTCACTTCGGCGAAGATCCACAGGATTCCAATATCCTGATCGTGAAAAAGATTGATCCTATTGATTGCTACTGTGTAGAAAACCGACTAGGTTTTCGTTGAAACTGACCTGCATGCCACAAATAATTTCGTCCATAATACGAACTCGCTCGTCTGTTTTACCAGCTGTGTTCATTCGTAGCCTTGCCGCTAATTTACTCATATATGCTGCAATAGAAATAAACACTTTAGATTTTACTGTTGTCAGTTGGATATTATCCACTATATTCAATAATCTTTAATAAAATTATGCTAACATAATTATAGAAACAGTTTAATTGAATTACTGTTCGTCATCATCAACGATCACTAATTCGAGTCCTCACTATGGAAAACGAGTAGGTTTATTAACTGTAAACATTTCCACTCATTCAATTGACAATATAACAAGAACATTGTGACAATTGAACATGAATTAATAAATTAGTGTAGTTTTTTTTTATATGAGAGGGGGCAAACGTGCATGTGGGTCACCTGATGGAAAGCAATCACCAACCAGCAACACCAAGGGGTAGCCGATCCGTTGCCGTTATACTCTTTCCTTTCTTTCTTTCTGGTGACCTTACTCACACGCAGGAAAACAACAACCCTCAAAGGAATTATTATTTGGTTGCGGTATTCTGTGAGGTGGAGGTAATTTCCCAGACGGGCAGGTTAAAAATTACTCTATGTTCTACCTCTTTTTTCGCCAGAGCTTCGTTTGTCAGTCAGCAAGGTGCACCAGCAATTAATAAATTATTGTAGTAAATAGAAATTGAAACTTACATTGAACTGGGATTGTTTGAAGCACAATGCCGATAACTCCGACGACTGCAGCAACGCCAATTTTAATGTAGATGAGGTAGCACACTATGATTACTTGTAGAGGCAGCAGCCAGATGAAGTGAGTGTAAATGAAGGCATAGTCGAAACGGTTCACGTCGTTGGAGAGTAGGTTCACGACTTGACCAGCTGTCGTCTGTGCTAGGGCTCCAGAACTCATGCGCATCACCTATATACAAGCAGCTTTAATTAGTTACAATAAGGATTAATATCGATGTATCAGATACATTTTCCTTTTAGAAATAACAAAGCGAACAGGAGTATGTTAAGAATTTTGCGTTGGGTTTTCTATGTTACAATTACTAAAACTGATTAATATGCATTATGTGTTTATGGTTTATGTACCTACACTGTTGAGCAAATAAACTGATATGAGGTCATTATGCATTACAATGTCTTTTAACGCGAAAACGTCTTATAAATCGATGGACGCCGGCTGCATGCACGAAAAAGAATAACTCATTGTCACGTTCCGCCTGAGTCGAGCGTGCAAGCGAGAGCGCGGAACAAGCTATAGAGAGGCACGATGGGCCTACGTTTCTTATGACGTTATCACGTAAAATTATCGTCCGTAAACCGACTTTACAGACAACCAATTTATATTACGAAATTTGATTAAGTTTCACCGTGGTGTCTGTAATAAAATCTTGAAAGTTAAATTTCACCCGGTTTCCAGTGCCCGATAAAGCGTTGAGTTCTCGTGACAATGCTTGATTATCTAAATGCCGCCATTTTTAACTCACGTTAAATTAGAACATCTCCACACCATCTATAATACATTTTAAATTTCAAGTCTCTTACTGCAAAAACATAGGACTTTCATACAAACTTTCAACCCCCGGTTTAACCTCAAAAAGGGGTTGATTTCTAAAGATACATTATTAGTACACCTCCACACCATTTATAATACATTTTAAATTTCAAGGCTCTTACTTCAAAAACATAGTACTTTCTTACAAACTCCCAACCCTCTTTTTACCCTCCTATGGGTGGAGTTTCGTAAAATCCATTCTTTTCGTAAATATATTTTCTGAGATTTCGTGATTAATCAGTGAGTAATATTTCGCTTTTATATACGAGTATATAGAAGATTTTAATCACTGTCATATGGGAAACAAATGGGCATGATGAGCGAAATGCAGTAAGTAAACAGCTGATTTCAAAAGATATTTTTCTTGTGTTAATTCTTCAGTTCAGTTAAGCGTCATCCCCCCCCCCCCCCCTCTCTAGATGGACCTATGACCTCAAGTGAATGGCTGCCCGGCTGGAAGCGGTTGGATGCGGAAAGCCGAGGATCGCATATGGTGGGAGGCATTAGGGAAGTGTATGTCCAGCAGTGGATAGATACAGGCTGACGATAATGTTAAACTAGGTGTAATAAAATACAGGGTGGAAAGGGTGGAAACGATACGTGACCTTACTATTTTATTTATAAACGATACAGGGATACCGCCGAAGCTGAAGCCGATTTTTTGATCTTAGGATTAAGTTAATGACAAATATATTCAGCTTAGTCGGTAGGTCTCTATGGTTTTTACCAGCTAAGTTAAATACAATTACCTTAATTTAAGTTAAATTTGATTTTCGCAATAAATAAATCCGATGGTAATCGGCTTCAGCTTGGCGGTAGGGCCCCCTATATCGAAGAGCTGATTACTGAAAGTGTAATTAGGGGCCATTCATTTATTACGTAAGACGATTTAGGGGGGTAGGGGTAGGGGTCGGCCATGTCTTATTTTTTCTTACAAGGGGGTGGGAGGGAGTCTTGATAGTTCTTACGTAAGATCACAAATGCGCAATATTAAAATTATAGATGAATGATTAAAACCAAAGTTTATTACTTGTAAGTACTAATAAACATTTCTAAAAATTGTTACTTACAAAAATTGATTTTTTCCTTTAGATTCTTTAATAAATATTTAACAGGGGGGAGGGGGTGTCGGTTTATTCTTATTTTTTCTTATCATAGGGGGGAGGGGGGGGGGGGGGGGGGGGGGGGTAAAAACTAGCGAAAATAGTCTTACGTAATAAATGAATGGCCCCTTATAACTTATTTGTCAATATGTACAAAGCATTAAAGGAAAATTCATATAAACACTATTTAATTATGTTTATTTTTAAAAGAAAAGAAAATGGTCAATAATGTCTTTTTCCATAAAAACTTTTCATTGATATCTCATTTACTTTTAATTGAAAGCTATTTGTTTACACATTTAATATAACTGTGAATTCCAAACATCTGGTTTATTTGTCCGCCAGTATATAACCGGTTCTTGTGTAGTTCTTAATCGATATTTAAATATAAGTAAACATAACGACACGTAAAGTAAAAACCTTATATACTCCATATACGATAACTAGCGGTTTCCACGCCGCTCCGCTCGCTTGGAATATCTTTTCTAAAGTCCTTTAGCACTAATGGCTAATTAGTTCATTACTTCATGTAACAAACAATATGATATACCAATAACATATTTCAATAAAAAATAAAAAATCTAATAAGCACACAGAAATACCTCAAGCTATCATAAGCTGTCCGCTTATGATAGCTTGAGGTATTTCTGTGTGCAAGTAAATAATACTGCTTGAAAAGAGTTCTATCTTATTATACAACTTACCTTTCTATAAATGAGCGAACAAGCTGCGATGCGCACTTTCATGCCGAACTGTTGTGTTGAATAGGTTCCGTGGTGGTTAAGGAAAGCAATCAACAGGGATATCAAAATAACTGTAGCCGCGCAGTATACTGCCTGTTCGTAGGACATGTCTGATCCAGGCTCCCAGTATGTAAGCATCATGCTCAATGCGACTGGTTGAAAGGGCCTGAAAAATAAATGTCGTTAACACGTTGTGCGCCACGAGTTTCTTTAAGGAAACACGAGGTCTCTTGTTAGGAGACTAATGTTTGCTCAGGGCACGTTCAGAAAAAAAAAACATGAATAAAGTTTAGTTTTCCTATTCGACATATTTTAATATGCCACCATAACTTGACTAGCCATTTCTTTAGTCTTTTAATACCTTATTTACCATTTTGCTGTCTCAAGTCTTAAGTCAAATTCCAGAAGCTTTTACTACTACTAATTTCTTCTGATTAAATTTGTAGTCTTGCCTTTTTGGCGATCGCCGCTGTTAATCCTGGCTACATAGGAGACACAGTGGTGGGAAAGTGCGATGAGTCCCCGTCTCGTTAAAAAAAATGCTACCACATCACATTTACTGTATTAAAAGCGTTTGAAAATAAAGTCAGAGCACCATTGTCGCCCTTGGAGGTCAATGTGTTAAGGCACTTGTCTCACCGACGGCGATGAACGAGAAACGAGTAGAGCTAGCGACTATCAGTATGTAAAAATCTCGTCAGCATCGCTCAACTATTCATCGTTGTCAGAATTTTGCGAAATTAACTCTCCTAATGGCAATGGCCTCTAAATAAGTGCAGTGTAAGGGGGCATCACTCGCGAGTTTTCGATCGGGTAAAATATTATTCACATTTAAAGGTGTTAAATCGAACGTGAAATTTTTTTTATGGGAAATTTTTGAACTATGTTGATTTTGGGAGTTTCCTGGCAATTTTGGGAATATTCCCGGTATTAATGGCACATTACTTATTGTCGCGGCTTTTATGGCATAACAATTACTATTGGATAAAAGATGATTAGATTAGAATAGTAGTAGTATTCGCGTAATCCTTTGCGATTGCATTGTTGTTTGCGTATTTGTATAGCGTAGTTACCAACTTATTCAAAAGATTGCCTAGTATTCTACTTGCAAGTTCGCGTACCGTACTAAATTACTACGCTAACGGGGCTGACTTCGAAAAATATTTAAGAATGCGGTTCGAAATACCTAGTTGCATTATCTAGTGTAGAAAGAATACTTCTACCATAACCCATACAAAGAATGAAATTACATTTTGCCAAAATAATTGTATAGGTAGTGAGTTTTAATCGAAAGCAATAGTGATTCGCCGACTATCACTAATTGATTGACAAACGACATCAACGAGTTCGTATTCTGAAGATACACACTGAAATTTTTAATAATAATAAATATTTCTGGACAACTTACACAGCGCCATCTAGTCCCGAAATTAAGCGCAAAGCTTGCACTATGGGTGCTAGACAACTGATAAATGTACTTAAATTCATTTTTATTTTATTTTGTAAATGCATACTTATAAAACATAGAAAACATGCAGACCAAGACAAACAGACATGGCCAAGCACACAAATGTTTGCCTTGTGCGGAGACCGAACCCGCGACCCCGAAGTCAAATTAGCCATTGCTAGCCATTCGACCACCGGGTTCGTCAAATAACTTATTAAAATTTCGGTGTGCATTCTAGGAATATCCTAATTGCATAGCCGGTGAACTACGAATGCACTTCGCCTCTCGCTATGAACGCGTGAGTTTGTTCCTTTGAATAGACATTGCGCCTTGCATCATGAAATAATACAAAGACGGACTCAAAAAGGCATTGATTCCAGAGTCGTAAATCTATTTGTTAAAAAAAAACCATTGTTTGGGCATGTACACACACATCACATTCCAGAATCCAGACTTGATTTGCCCATCGAAGAAATAGAAATGCCGAAAGAAACTTGCCTCTATCAATTTGATATAAAGTACAATATCGACAAAAATAATTAACCTGTTAGTAAAACCAATTGTTTATATGGCACCTTAGTGCTATAAAAACACTTTCGCATTGAAACGTTAGATTTGTCCTCGCTGCGTATCAATAACTTATTGTCTCAATTACGATGTAAATATTGGACATAAATAACCTTTACTCATCTGCAAATATTTTTAAAAGTATTACGATGAATGCATGATGAATAATTATGTAATGTAATTGGGTGTTTTTCAGAAAAAATGACCCTGTGACGAACAGGAAATAAAAAAATCGTTTTTCATGAAATGGTTTACATTTTACTCTAAATTGAAGAATACATTGTGAATTAGCTAAATATGATATTTAAATTAAAATTACATCATAATTTTAATAAATATGCAATGTTTTCTGTTACCATATGATGAAAAATATTCCTGTGCGTCACAAAGTATTATCTCTCAGAAATAAAACAAACAAGTATGTAAAGAAAATCAACTTTTATTATCATGAATATATACTTAAAATCTTCCAAAAAATAACAAAAGGTTAGCAGAATTCTATTAAATCAATAAATAATCAACTAAATAGTTTCATGTTCGTCACTTCTGCGACAAATCGCCTTAGAATTATTGCCATTACTAATAATACTTGTTACAAATTCAAAAATCAAACATTGTGATGAATTTTTGGCAATAATACAATACTGATGCTGTTAAAATAAATACTATAAAATGAAAAATATAAATTTTATAACCATTTTTGTACCTTTCTGAATATAGGACAGTGACTATCACGAAAATTGCGTGACGAAAGGGAATGATTTGAGCAATGTTCACACTGCTGTTTTAATAAGATCACAATTATTAGGTACCTACCAAAAATATATGATCTGCATTAACTTACTTATTTTTTTAGATCCATGAAACAATTTTTTACACATAAAAGTATTAATTTGATATATATAGATATATAAAAATTACTTTCGCTGATAATATTTTTTTATATTTTAATACAAAATATTATCAGCGAAAGTAAACATTTAAAACCTATCGTTGTTCGCTCCTGTAAATACGTTACGTATTAAATTGCGAGAATCAACTTAACTTTTGGTAGTTGTTAAAAAAAAATAACTTTCCGTAGTTGACTAATTAGGTAGGTACATTAAAGTCTTAAAATATTCCATTATACACTAAGCTTTACAATTCCAGTTCGTCACGATTTTGTTCCGGTAGTATGTAACGTGACGCACAGGACGTGACGGTTTCATCCCACGAAACTTTTAAAATTATAAATCACTGATATTCAGTTAAATCAACTTGTTTTTAGTTATACTAATGTAATCTAGGTTAATTTATTGTTTCAAATACCATAATAAAGCAAAGAAAACAGTTTATTTACCTTTTAAATTCACCGTCACTATCCAGAACAAAAATTCTGCGCACCGATGTCACCAACACTTTCGTCGCAGTTTTTATCGCAACTGTCATTAAAACAGCAATGGCGGATAATATTGCGATCACAATGTTGCCAGGTAAGCAGAAAAAATACATAATTAGTAGATTTTGTTTAGTGTATGATATCAAATTCACCGTGACGAACCCGGAATTTCCTGTACTGTGGTTTTCGTAGGACAGCAGTAAAATGATAATATTTCTTAAAATAATTATAAATTGATCAAATAAAGGTAAAAAATATATTTTCAGACATGCAGACCCTCAACTTAAAAACTTAAGCATACTGAAAGACTAATATTCTACCAGTGAGATGTATTACAATCTCCAAAGTGCACCGTGGGACACGTTAAAATTCGACGTCTTCTTTTATTTATTTTTTTAAATAAAATTAACTGTGCACTTTTTGTGGCATTTATTAATTTAATGTGATATAGAAATAGTTACTTAAATCATATAAAAATTCACTTCCATTAGTGCCACATAAAAAATAGTAAATAAAAATGTTTGAAGGCGTGGGACAGCCCAATTATGCTAGGGTCATTTTTTCTGAAAAACACCCAATTACTATATCTCAATAATCAATTAAACTACAAGAGCTATTTAAATGTAGCCATACTAAAAGTTGTTTAGCATGATAGGCATACTCTGTTGACATATACTGGAATACTGGATATGGCACGGATCCAAATATGTTATGTGCGAGCGATGACATAAAATAAAGTCCACACGAACGAAGTTGGAAGCAGTAGCTAGTAACCAAATAATTATTTGCAACAACAAAGTCAAGTTGACAACAAGATTCAGCTGCCCAAACTGCGGTTATATATAAAAATCTGGCAAGTGCGAGATGCACTCACGTGGCGAGGGTTTCGTGCTATGAATATGTAAGAAGAGTGACTAACGCCTGGTCTAGGTAAATAAAAAGACTAGTAGGTACCAAGAATTTTATTCCAATTCAACATTGTAGTTAAGAAACATGCTCTCCATATATTCAAATTGCAAATCTAAGTAGGTATGTTTGTAGAATATTGTTAGATTTCCCATGATATTTTTGATTCATAGGGTCTTTTTAATCTACACATAATTACATATTTTTTGTGTTTTATTTGCATCAAATGTGTTTTATTTACTCAAAGTATTAGGTACTGTAATGTCGGATATAAGGTCAACGGAATAGTTTTTTTTTATTAAATATTTTTTTACAAATATTTTTAAAATGGATAAGTTCACCTCCCCAACATAGGCAGGACTTTAATTTTGTTTTATTTTAAAATTGCCAAAAAATATTTATCTGTATCCGTTGCAATAAATTCTTTCATTTGATATTGACTATAAAGTTAATATAACCCCGCCTTTACACTTGTAAGTTTTACTCAAGTAAGTAGCTTACGTAATTAACTTACAACAAATTTGCAAATATAATGTCTCTTTGTATGTAGCTTATTGTTTTTATATTCAAAGTATATTTCTTTACTGTACACATCCATTTTAATCCAGTCACAAGTATTTGGGTCATAGAAATTAATATTTTCGGTGTACCAAATTTTAACATAATCAGTCAACTTTTCAAATTAACTATCAGAAACCGACAGACAACTCACGAGTGATCCTTAACGGCTTTAATTATTTCATTCCGACGAACGAAACCCTAAAAAAACGTATTCTATGGTAACGAGGTCGTACTCATACTAATGAGATTAAGACGTTAGACAGCAAAAAATAATGGTATTTTTTTACGAGTGACAATAACAATATGTACCTACGTAAGTAATGAATAAAACTGTGTGACAATGTCTGCCTCAAGCTTCAAACAATACTGTTCTCACTCATATACAAAATACGCGCAAATACAATTCTTAGCTTCGTACTATTTGTGGGAATGAGGAAAATGGCTATTATAAGCATTGATAGTAAAAGGGAGCAGCAAACGCTAAAACTTCATTAACAGTTATTATAATAGAAAAAAAGTTTTTAAAAACAGTCAGAATCATTTTGACGTTAATTCGATAGACGAGCCTCGTGGTCACGGCGGCAGGCATTATAGTAAAATTTTGTAACAAATAACATGTAACAAATGTATTTTGAAATCTTCATACTTCCTACTTTTTATTAGTTACAAAAAGCATAGTTATGTCGCTCAGTTTTGGAGTATGAATATCTTTGAACTGAAGCTAACCCCACCTACACGTGGTGCACCTTGCTGACTAACAACCGAGGCTCTTGTGAAAAGAGAGGTAGATTATTACGTATTGTGCCCGTCTGCGGAAGTACATGTACCTCACAGAATACCGCAGCCAAATAACAATTCACTTGATGGTTGTTGTGTTGCTGCGAGAGAGTGAGGTCACCAGCAAGGAAGGAGTTGGTCCATTGGCAGCGAGGGTGGCGACGCGCGAGCGATATTTTATGTTGCGAGCGTTAATATGGTTACGCTAACCGTTTCGCATCAGCCGGGTGCCGTATGCTTGTTTGCCACCCGACGTAGTATAAAAACATTAGCGATTTATGTGCATTGAAATGGAAATTGTACAGGCCTCCAGCTAATCGCGTTCTCATAAGACCATATCACACTAGCGTATGTTGAGCATGTGCGTTCTTCGAGCGATTATAAATAAAACATAGACAAGCGCGTAATAAAACATAGACAAGACTTTCCCACAGGTATGTAAAAATGCAAAAAAATAGAGACACCGGCGGCGGCGTACGAAGATGGAACCTACCGGTTGTAAGGGCTCTAATGTGAGACCTCATCACTATACGGGTTTTGCAGCTGCCTGCAGCCTGTAGAACTGAATTATTATCGTCTTTTATAATTATGCCCATTTTTATCTCCACTTCAACGGTATTTTTATTTTTATCTAACCGGTGTTCATCACAAATAGGGTAGTGGACACATTGGTGACTACAACAGAACTAATAATTAAAAAAACTGACTATAAATGTACAATAATTCTTATAATATATATATATATATATATATATATATATATATATATATATATATATATATATATATATATATATATATATATATATACAAAATGAACTTATCAGATAGGAGCAGGTTGGACTACGTCGGGTGGCAGACATGCATACGGCCCACCTGATGTGAAGGGGTTACCGTAGCCATATTAACACTCGCAACATGAAATATCGCTCGCGCGCTACCACCCCCGCTGCCAACGCAGCAACTTCTTCCTCCCTCTCCAAAAGCAAGTCTAGGTGAGGTTAAGCTTTTGATCAACAAAAGCCAAGCGAGCGGAGTTCGACTTGCGTTTGGAGAAGGAGGTAAGGTACCTTAGGTTTAACTAGTCAAACGTAGGAGCACTTATATTTCGAGTATTTACTATAACTTATAAACCAAATATACTATTATAATCAACTGTTTCCAGTATGCTATGTTAAAATTGGTGAAGTTTGCTACTGTTTATCAGCTACAACTATCGGCACGGGGGCCCACCACACATTTCCACCACTGTGTCTCCTGTGTAGCCAAGATTAACAGTGGCGACCACCAAAGAAGTCAATGCACAAATAAGTCCACTGCAGTCCCGGGGGTAAAATTACGGCTGCCTTTGAACTCACAATGTATTTAATCAGAAGAAATTAGTAAGAGTAGGAAGCTTTTGGAATTTGACTTCCCCTCTTGACAATGTGAGAGACAGCTATATGGCAAATAAGTAAAACACCTAATAAATAGTATTTTGATTACGAATTTATATATAACTAGCGACCCGCCCCGGCTTCGCACGGGTGCAATGCTGATACTAAATGTACTACAGAAGGTCTTTGCGCTTTGT
The DNA here is from genome assembly GCA_937001555.2 of Hypsopygia costalis. NCBI lineage: Eukaryota > Metazoa > Arthropoda > Insecta > Lepidoptera > Pyralidae > Hypsopygia > Hypsopygia costalis. Next base: position 15,789,355 of record OW443328.2, on the reverse strand, counting down.
CCTATCCAGTCCTTCCTCAGTTATAGGCACACGCCGCCGGCTCCGCGGCCGGTACCGCCACAGCCGTTATGTCCCTGCATTTTAAATGTGTAATATCTTCTAAACTATTCATTTAAATTACATGCTGTGAAGGGCCATATTGATCTATATTAAATGCGCAATGTATTTAAGGTACTTAATTGGATAAGGATTAATTCTGTATTGCTTAAAATCGCTTCGTAAATAAGGCATTATTTCTTGTAAAAAGCAAAGGATAAAATAACGGTTATTGTGTGTTACCACTAAGAGATAGACATATACTCGTACCATCGCGAACTTTTTTGTAGACCATTTTAAGGTGAACAATACTGTACTACATTATTTTGATCTATCTCGTTGGGTTCAGCCAGCGTTTGCAATGAAAGAGCAAAAAAATGTGTTTATTTACGACATCACATTAGAAACCTCTAAATTATCAGTGTTTTTCTACTATGTTATGCATATATTATACATATAAACTTTCCAGTTGAATCACTCTATCTATTAAAAAAAACCGCATCATAATCCGTTGCGTAGTTTCAAAGATTTAAGCATACATAGGGACATAGGGACAGAGAAAGCGACTTTGTTTTATACTATGTAGTGATGATGTGACATATTATATTAATTTCTAGAAATGTGTTCAGTACCCGCCCATCGGCATAAAAGTAGAGTATGTGTCCATTCGCAGAGCCGGCGAAATGTACAGCTAAGAGCACTTCAACCTTGACATTTCGACCTTTATACAGTTCTTATGCCGTATGTATTATGAGTTACAATCGAATTGTCTGCACGCATTACTCATGATCTGCTCTTGGGTTTACATACACAGCATTGTATGGAGCCTTCCCCGAAATGAATAACTGAAGATTCTGGTGAAAGCAGGGAAATGATATTCGAATCAGTTGCTAGGTTTGGATTTTTATAATTTGTCTAATTGTAAATTACACAAGAAACACCAAATAAAAACCAAATTTGATTAGTCGTAAATACAACAAAATATATTAAAATTAATTCGAACTGTCGCCCGAAAATGGGTTTTCATTTTGGAGAAGATTTCCTGACCTTGTCGGTTGAACGCTCGGCCGAATGAATACGCTCGGCAGATGTTAATTTGAATACTTTTTAAAATACGTACTTAACGTCAAAATTTAATTGTTTAATGACTTGATTGACTAAATGTTGAAGGTGATTTTATCAATGAAGTAACGTAAGTACTGTACTAAACATAATACTAATTGGCGAGTTCCATGAATATACCATTTAATGCCACATTCCTGGTAATTAGCCTATCAACTTATGTTAGTAGCTAATTTTGCTGACATACTCACTTGAGCAAAAGTGCTTGCAGAAAAAACATGAATCCAGATGGTGCATAGCTCATCCAGAAGGCCTTTGTCATGGCTCTGAGTAGTGACGGCTTCCGACCATGCTTGCTTGCTAAAGCTATCTCTTCCAGCCATTTCCTGTTGACAAATAAAAAAGGCAATTATTAAAGAGTTCATAACGATGAGTTTCGCTAGCGAAATACTAGAGTTACTGGAAAAACATGGAGAAAGAACATATGGTTCCCGAAAGGTCATAACACGTATGATGTTTACTTATTATTTAGAAATGATAGGAGCTGCGAAAATAGAATCTCTTTGGATAAAAAATCTTGTATCGCAGCGTAGGAGATAAATATAAAAAAAGTAATGAAAACTACGATCAGTTTGTTACCAAGAGAGTAAAGCATTTTTACGACACCAGCCTCAGAGGAATTAGGATACCAGCATTCTAAATGTTTCGCTACTTCTTCAAAAACGAAAATAGTAACCTATTTATCGAAGCTTGGCTTGGGTCCTTGAACATAGAGTTTGGCAATAGCGTGCTACCTTTTGATATTTGCTTACCTGCAAAGTCCGCGCATTCGGTTGCTTGTTTATTTTTTTTCTATAAAAGGAATGACGATATGCCATTGATAAAAAAATATTTATCGATATTAGTAAATCTTAGTAAGTATTGTTATCTATGTTTCTACTTTTTATGTTAAATTTTGTCTGCGAATAAAGTGCGAATATTTTAATTTTTAACAACATACAATACATGTTGTTAAAAATTAAAATATTGCTAACTGCAGATTATTTAATTGTGGGGTATAGAAAAAATACAATTATGTGAAAACTAGTTCATAAAACAAAAGTGTTTTTACTGGCGAATACTCACGATTTAATGACATTATGGAATACTAGTCAGCGACTTCGTACGTGCGTATCCCGTGGCAATTTTCAAAAATCCTTTATTAGTGGATGCCTACTTCATAATAGGTACCTATTATGATGTGGGCATGTATGTAGGTCTATGTAGGAAGACCTGTAAGCAAATTTTCAACCCCAACCCGTCCATTTGAAGTATGCGTGATAGATCAGTTAATAACGGTTGCCTTTTACAGATACAAATTAGGAAGGCCATATAGGTTTAAAACTATACGCAGTATCATAGCTATCTAGCAAAAAGCTAAAAAGTTTCTAAAAATAAAACAGTGAAATAAAACTCGACAAGTGCAAGCTTAACTGCCTTATTACTATAACTTATTCTGTAGTTTAACTCGCGTGAAAGGGTTTTATACGATGAATATCTATGAGGATGACTGATGCCTGCTTTAACGAGTCCAACGAACTGGTCGAACGAGTAGTACCATTGTAATCCCAAGAACAAACTTAATATTCTTGTTGAAAGACATGTATTCTCATAGATTTCCACAGGTAAGCATGTACCTACATAAAATACTATTTTCCTAATTAATTTTGAATAGTTTAGGCTTAGTGTTTAGATTAGATTAGATTTGCTCTACCAATCCCCTAATCTATTTCAATAAAATAAAAAGCTGCATCGGCATTGACTTACATATTCTATAACATATGAAGACGATATTAGAGACTTATAGAACGTTTTAAGGCTGAAGAACATTATATAAGGTTTTGGGATCTTCCTTTTAACATCTTATTAAACTTTTTATAAGACCGCATCACGCTTCATAGAATGCAGTAAAAAAAATCATGAAAATTACATTGAATTTTAAACATTTAAAACTAATATACATAGTAAACTGTACAGATTATTAAAATATGAACACTTTTTGTTTACAGTTCAATATTTGATGAACATAATTGATAGGTGAGGCTGTGCCCATGAGCCGAGAGTTTCGCGAACCGCACCACTAGCACATTCTCACAAGCTATTCCATACATCAAACTATTCACGTAGGCACTTTACCTACAAAATTTCGATCAGTATTAGTTCTTGACCTTAACAGGTGTACATAAGTAAATAACAGTATGTAAACAGACGTGTTGTATCAATGATATCATCGGTTTTGACTTTTAAATGGGAGGTGTGTATTGTACACGCATCTTACGAACGCGTTGAAACGCCGATTATATTTTCCTACAATGCTTGAATACAAATCAATCATAGTAGGTAATCGTACTGCGTGTACGTTGTCCAAATTGTAAGACTTTTTTGCACGACTACGGTAAACCCAAAAGGAAATATTATGTTATGGCGGCCTAACATGGGTATTTGCATATTTGTCTGGTATTTAATCATCTATATACATTACTCTATGTAGATCTATCCGTGGTTATCGTACTGGACAAACGGATGAAACTATTTTCATTTAGTTTTTGTAGTGAAAACTATTAGGCGTGACTAGCACAAATTTTATGGATAGTAGTAATCACTAGCCACATAATTTGTACTGACTGAGCCGTAATGCTCGTTCGGGTAAAGTCTTCCTATAATCCAGAGTCAATTAGACAAAGCGTGAACAAATATTTATATAAGTTGTCAAGGGACAGCCAGCGCTGCGCTAATTGCAGTGAGGGCGGTCCTCACATATAGTCTTTCACCTGGGCTTATTTCAGGCAAGGTAGAGACAATTTGGCTGACCGCATTAAAAAAAGTCGGCAGGAAGGGAACGAGATGGAGCAAGAGATAAAGTTTTCACTTCTGTATTAATGTGGTAAAGTACACACCGGGTTTTTTCTTTTGTTTGAAAGGTGGAAATTTGAAGTTCATAGCTAAGTTTAAAAAATGTAGATATATTCGACCGATTGAACATAACACAATATGAAACATTTTCCCAATTTGGTCAGCTTTTAAACGTTAACACGATGTGACCAAAAAACTCGCAATAAGCACTGCGATAATGGAGCACGAAATAGTTTTCATTTGGTCGGGGTTTATAAAATTAAATTAAATAAATGAACGAAATAATAGCTCAGACAAGTGTCAATTGAAGACACTTGTTTGAACGATTATTTCGTTCGTTATACACAAGAAATAATATAATGCAAGTTCTTGTCGTCATTGTGGGTTCTTTGGTGCATCGTTTATACAACTTTCATAAACAGATGTCTCACTGTTTGTAAAACATTATGTCTTTTCATTGTTTGGCCATTTTGTCTTTAGCCTGCAGGTGCAAAAAATTATAGCGTATATTGTACAAGAGTAGATAGACTTTTATTAAGGTCAATTGCCTCGGTACATCCCTTTCATTACAATGTAAATAGCACCGTCTGTATGTGTTAACAAAATATAGAAAGAAGCTCTATGGTGTTCGTGAACGTATCAGTCAAATCAAACACGCAAGTTAAGCACCGTCAACCTCAGCCTGTCGATGGTTGGGTTAATTTGTCTTCAGCTCTTCGTGTTTCGGGCACGTTAAGCCGTCTGTCTCGGTTGATGCCAAATACAAATACATAACTTTATTTTACAGCCTATAGACGTTAGCAACACCAAAGGCATCACTAAAAATTACATTTTTAATTGGCCAATATTTGAGTAAGCTGGATTATTTACCGTTTTATTCTTTATGACTTTCCTGTGGTTCTTTATTTGTTTTTAGATTTCATGAGATGGTTTGAGTTAATTAGTTTTTGGGATTGGTTTATGCATTTCTGCATAAATTTGACCTTTCATTTTATTCGATATATTGGAGTTTTGTAATAACTGCAACTTAAATGCTGTTTAGTAATGGTTGATTTCTTTAAATATTTCATGAGTCAGTTCACAATATACTTGTTTTTTAAATAAAATTAGATGACAGCCATTATATGACAATCGATAAGTAAAGTCAGTGGCCTTTGGGCGGCTTGAAAACAATGTCCTCCGCCAATCTGTAGCGCAACGCCCCCCACGTTGCATTACGGATTGGCGGATTTACTGAGAATGCTCTAGACTCCATTGGATTGAGGGAATATTCGTATCCCAACAGTGGGATGAATATGGGTTGATGCAGTGTTTGTATACCCGGTTATAATTCAACAACATTTTAATAATTGCACCCCGTTGGGCTCTCGCATCTTCATCTCCCTAACCCATCTTCGTTTATCTTGTCATGGACATGTGGTTTTGCAAAAAAGCGCGAGTGATATTTTACTACGGCTACGGTAACCGCTCCGCATCAGGCGGGCTGTATGCTTGTCTGTCACCCGACGTAGTATAAAAAAACAATAGTCTAACTAAATAGATACGGTTTATAACTTAGCGTCTTTCACAGCACTTTTGATACACGTATACAAAAAGCCGTGTACTTACGAGTGTATACGGACAAATTTGGTGCGTTTCATGAAGTCAGTTTTTTGCTCCAGTACTGTACTATTTCTTATTCTGTGGTATTGTACAGTGCGTGAATAGTACAAATTACTACGACACGACTGAGGACTGGCAAGTTATTTGTTAATTACATAATAATGTGTTCTGTAAACTTAGTGTTATTCTCTTATTTAACTGAAAGTTGGACGCTGATGCAAAGTAGCGCGCTGAATACACTTTGACTTCACAGTGGACTAACAATAAAATTTTTATTTTATCAATTGCTAATTAATTTCGAAGCATAAATCGGCGCACTTGACTGTTTTTACCAGAATTTAGCAATTTTTTAAAAGGTTTAGGTTTTTAGCAGTCTATGTAGGGTTGCCAACCATACTGTTAAAAACAGTATTATACTGTTTTCTATGCTTTAATACTGTTGAAAACAACTTCATTTGACCATAGCACTGTTTATTGTACTGCTCCGCATGCACTGGGCCTTAGTATACTGTTTGTTTTACTACGCAGCTTTTAATATACTGTTTTCCTTGTAAAAAAAGTTGGCAACCCTAAGTCTATGTCTATTGTTTATATTTATCTATGTTCAACCGTAGCATCTACTCATCCCATTTTAATGCATGGCGTTTCAATAGATTCTATTATGACCCAAGTAACGCAACATATTATACACGAAATTTTATTTTGGTATTGTCAAATAATACTAGTAAAATAGAAAAAAAATAACATCTTGAAAAAAAAATGCGCAAGTATGGAGTAAATTCACATTAGAGTTTATAAATAAATACAAGGGACACCAAATAATTAATTTGAGCTACTAATAATGTCTTAATATTCATAACAAAAAATGAAACCATGTTAAAGGCTTAGCAGGTTTTGATGTCACGAGTATGTCGGCCCCAAGGTTTTTTGTCAATGAGCATATCGAGTTGTTTGTCCGAATGAATAAATAGTTTAATTAACAGTTAGTACTACTACAAAAAAGAAAGAAAATATTTACTTCCTCTTAACTCGTATTTGTTCCAAGTTCTATGACGTTTAATGACTATTTCATTGATGTGTAAACAAAACTAGACGATGCTAAAGATAGAATATTTTTCACGAGTACGATTTTAAGTTGAAGTGTTATCGCGAAATTCGATTTTTCGCAAAAAAACATGGACATTGGATTTTTCGCTACGCAAAAAAACGGACTTATAACGGATAATCATAATTGAATTTGACGAGCTTTGCTTTGGTTAGCAAGGGCCACTTTGATTTCGAGGTTGTAGGTTTGATTCTCGCACAAGACAAATATTTGTGTGCATGAACATGTCTGTTTGTTTTGGTCTGGGTGTTTTCTATGTATTATATGCATGTATTTACAAAAAAACGGAGTTTAAGTATTATGTAAGTTATCTAGTACCCATAGTACAAGCTTTGCTTAGTTTGGGACTATATGGCCGTGTGTTTAGATGAGTTTTGTTAGTAGGTAGATAATTTTTTGGTGAAATTTGTTAAAGAAAGTCGAGTATTGTTAGTAATATTAGTAAATTTTTGAATATATGTTTAATATAATTATCGACATATTATTTTTAGTTAGCAATGTGTGATTATTTACATAGACATTTTACTAAGTAGTATAAAATTAAATATTGTATAAAAGTGAGCCCTTATAGCTACGGCAATCGTTTCATATCAGGCGAGCCGTGTGCTTGTCTGCCGTAGTATAAATTATGCTAGTAAAATGCGTTTATGTGTGAAACGAATACATAGCCTCAAGAATTGGCAAGCCTCCCCAGTACACCTCACAGAATACTGTAGTATTCTGCGAGGTGGAGGTACCTCAATTCCCTTGAGGGTTGTTGTGTTCCTGCGAGTGAGTGAGGTCACCAGGACGGAAGGAGTTGCTGCTTTGGCAGCTAGGATGGGGATGTTTCATGTTGCGAGCGTTTATATACGGTAGCCGCTTTTCATCAAGTGGGCTATATTCATGTTTGGCACGCAATGTAGTATAAAAAAATAGACTAACTAAGGATGATGCATGAATGACTCTTTTTTACTCGTTGAAAAGACTCTGACCATGAGACTCGCGTGATCGTAGACCAAACGCGGTTGTACGCGTGTTACTATTGGCACAGTTGTATCTCAACAAATAGTAATGTTCAAAAATTCGAAAATAAACAACAACTTGTCTGTAATATATTCAACTTGCTATCATTTCACTATAAAATTGTATCTTTTCACTATAAAATTGTATCTAATACGAGCTAACGCCCGGGATTTCGAATGCGCGCATCCCGGTATCCCATGAGAATTTTCAAAAAAATTTTCTTAGCGGAGGCCTAAGTCGTAATGGCTACCTGTAAGCCAAATATCAATCAGAATCGTCTCAGAAATCGAATCAGAATCTATTTCGAAATAGAGTCGCTTATTCATTGGTATGAATAAGCAATCTGTTCAATTATTGAATCGCAATAAGAGATGGTGGTAACGGGGCAGTAGTCTGAGTAATGCGTTCATAGATTAACGGATCCTATGCCTACAGCTAATGCACCACTTAATATCATCAGGTATATGCGTATGTATAAGTATTAAGTTATTTGACGAGCCCGGGGGTCGGATGGCTAGCAATGGCCACTTTGACTCCGAGGTCGCGGGTTCGATTCCCGCACAAGACAGCTATTTGTATGTATGAATATGTCTATATTTGTCTTGGTATTGGGTGTTTTCTGTGAATTATATGTATGTATTAAAAAAATATATTGAAGTGTAATAATAGTTATAGTACCCATAGTACAAGCTTTGCTTAGTTTGGGACTAGATGGCGTTGTGTAAATTGTCCAGAAAAATATTTGATTTATTTATTATGACGGAACATGTAGTTATTGCGGACTTTGCACGCATCTACAAAAGTTCACAATGTCCCAAACAGTGCCAATGGTAAACTGGTAAATAATGCTACCTAATGCCTAATAGCATTAAGTTCGCCTCTTGTATATATATTTTCTGTAAGATTATGTGCAATACGTGAACAAATAAATAACGAATGCCTTTATAGATACAGATTAGCTTCTGCATATGGTTTCACCCGTGTGATCACATTACTTGGAATATTCAATTTAATAAGTTGATAAAGAAGACTGATAAAGATAAAACTCATATAATCACTATAAAATAGGGTGCTACAGAGTCCTTAGTGCGATTTTTTTATACGCGGTCGAACATGTCAACGTAAATAAACCGACCAAATAGAGAAGAACTCTCATTTTGTGAATTTATAAGACGCGTGTTACATATCAAAATTATGTGGCTTACTTGCTCACATTTCGAAGTGAACAACCCGACTAATTTGGATATCTTGTAACAGGCGTCTGGTAAATTCGCAATATGATACTTTTTCTCAATTTGGTCGGATTCTAAACATTAACACATTCAAACATGACCAAAAAACTCGCACTTTAATGTCACATTCATAAGTTGAGTTCCACTTATTCTGCCCGATTCTGCGCATGTCAAACATAACATTACAATCACTATTATTGAAAATAATTTATGTCGCAAGTATCCATTAGTAGAATGAAAACATATTTAAGAGAATATCATGCAATTCTTAAATGTTAGGAAGATGACGGGAAAATTTTATTAAAATGCAATATACATTTCTTTTAAATTGCGTTAGGCGTTGTTTGGGTGTAATTAGTTACTTTTGTGTCTTGTCTTAGAACTTTCAAAATCACCTTCCTGCCTTACATTGTCTACTTACTTATAAAACAGTTTATGAATAGTACTTAGGTATGAATTGAATTTAATGAAAAATAGTTTATTTACATTTGACAAGGGTTCTTCATTATTTTTAAAGTAAAACATATTATTTATATGCCATTGAATTGAGAGAGTTTGGGTACTCCCTGCCGCTCCCTCGCACTTTGAGTCAAATCTTGGAGCGACTCCGCAATGAAAATCCAGCAGAAAGTCTTAGAGAAAACAAATTTCAATTATTATACTATACTACTACTATTATATATATATGTGCTTATACTTAAAACATCACAAAATCAATGACTGTCGATTTTGTTTACATTTTTGTTAGACTCAACGACTAGTCATGTCCTGACACATTGAAATGTACTGTGCCTGAAACAACGATTAAAAATATTATAATTTGAGAAAGTAAACATTGTTGTTTTATTGTACTTTAATGAACGTCGCACAACGCGACTTACGTCATTGCAGACGACTTATTTGCATAATTCAGAAATTAATTCTTTATTTATTGAATATTCGTTTAGTGAAATGCTAACATGTAGTTATAATCGTGATTAATAAATCATACCGTCTAAAATGTACCTATATGAATAAATAAAATAACGCACAAGTGAAAGTGCTGTGGCGCTTGTTTATGAAATAAAGTAAAGCAGACCGATGTGTATACCTACCTCCGTACATACATTCATCTTCCTAGTGGTCAAACTATTTAGTCAAACTTCGTATAATTGACACGCTATACCATTTGTTATGTTCTGTATATTGCCAGTAGCTTAAAGTACATAAATAAGACAATTTGTGGCAGAATCGACCATTTATTTTTTTAATTTTACTTAATATCTCAAAATAAACATAGTAATTGAGACATTTTAAGATTATAAAAAAAAAATGCGCTGGGTATATTGAATTTATGTTGTTTCATTTAAGTAACACGGAATAAGTACATTTAGACATTAGTACATTTGGGCGGAACATATTGTTTTTCTCTAGTGATCTTAGATGACTAGGTCTTGTTTTCTGTGAAAATTGGGGTGAGTCAGGGTTCCATTTTATGTACTTTTCTATTTTTAGCCGCGCCCGGTGGTCGAATGGCTGGCAATGGCCACATTGACTCCAAGGTCGCGGGTTCGATCCCCGCATAAGCCAAATGTTTGTGTGCATTAACATGTCTGTTTGTGTTGATCTGGGTGTTTTATATGTATGTATTTACAAAAAAAAAGTATTTAACTATAATATCAGTTATTTGTACTAGACCCATAGTATACGCTTTGCTTAGTTTGGGTCTAGATGGCGCTGTGTAATCTGTCCAGAAATATTTATTTATTTAATTAGTGTATGTGAATGATCTGCTACATATGGTGCAGAAAATGACTGAAATAGTGCGAGTGTTGACACAGTGAACAAACCTTACCCTTCCAAAACAGAAGTTATTATTGATAATTATAAATTTAAATTTGCCAATGAGCTTCCATATAAATAAATTATCCGCTACATACAAGCTGTTAGAAGAATTAGACAATTGACGAAAGTGGCTACTGCGGCATTGTCTAGTTTAGCTTCTGTTGTGTGTACTTCCCCAGTCGTGCAGCTTACAAATACGCTGTACCCTACCTCTCTTTTGCCAGAACCTCTTTCGCTACTCGGTAGGGTGCACCACGTGCAGGCAAGGTTGGCTTTGGCTTTAAAGATCGTGCTGAGCCCGTCCCTACCCTACACTTCATCTAAACTACTGAAAACACGAAACTAGGTACGAAATTAGAAACTCGATATGTCGTGGCATTTTATTTAACAACATACCTACTTAATTTCAATACTATAGATCACATTCAGATATTCGCGTATTAAATCCTGTCTTCAAACTTTTACTCGTATCGAGCGCTCTACGAGGACACTCCTCTGATGACAATAAAGCAGTTTAAACAGCTGAAAAACTGGTATTTTACTAATCTGCCCCCTTACCACCAATTGCGATTCAATTTCAAATTGTTCTTTTTTCAATATAAATTCTAATTCTATTTCAAATTGAATAGAGTCGCTTATTCATTGGTATGAATAAACATTCTATTCGTTATTGAATCGCAATAAGAGTTGGTGGTAAGGGGGCTGAACCGGCTCAGAGAGGTTTACAAACAGAGAACATACACATTGAAGATACAGGTACACATGATATTCCATGGGACCTACCGCCGAAACTGAAGTCAATTACCACCGGATTTTCTGATTCCATCCATAAATTACGCGCGTACTAGTCCGGCTTAGTCCGGTTTTCGTGTCCGTGAGCATTGGTTATATGTGCGTTTTTGATGAGCGTTTTGTACGTACCTTTACATCTGTTTTGTATATTTTACGGGATGGGGTATGGGCGAAACATCGGCGTAACGGCGAGCGCAAAGTGCCACGTAGCGTTCGTTTCCAAAATAGATTGATTCTAAAACTTTGTGAACCGATGTTTGGTGGCGGGGCGTACCGAGTGATCTGTCGCTTTGCTTGTGTAACAACTCTCTTATATTCTCCTTACCTATTTAAATAAAATTATAACATTCGGCGCCGGCGGGCATGTTGCACCGATGACGCTGCGACGTTGCGTCCAACCACGCCCGGCCCGACTTTTAAGACTGGTCATGCTTGTTAAAAATTACCATATAATTAATAATATGTAACTTCACACTTCTAACAGGATATATATATATATACAAGAAGAATATACCTACGCTTACTTGATTCAATCATAGTTTAAGGCATTAGCCTATGAGAAGATACAGTCATACTCGTTTTGTGGAAAAAAAATTCTGCACCTACGTAAAATTATTATTTTTCTCTCAAGCCCTAAATTCGTCACACACAATTTATGCAGTCATAGGAGGTCTACCGACATAGCCGAAGCCGATTCATATCGAACTTTTCGATTCGTAAATCGGATTTCGTTTCAAGTTAGTGACAGACAGGGCACTCTAGCTAAGCTAAACACAAATTACAATCGATTTCAGCGGAAGTTTGATTAACATTTAAAAAAAAATAAACAATTGTATCGGCAGAACTAATTTTTGTTCCGTAAATGGAACTTCAGTTTAGGTTAACGACAACGGCAATAGCCTTTAGCTTAGCCGACAGGACCCCTGGACTTATATGATTACGGCCCCTACCGCCTTTACATCCTTTTTTTTGATTGCATAAATCTTACTTCAGCTTAGATTTGTGGTAATTACGTTTTATTGGGCGAAACCCTATAGCTCTACCAACAAAGCTGCTGACGTTTTTATTATATAGAATAGGGGGCAAACGATCATGCGAGTCACCTGATGGTAAGCAATAATCATGCAGCCCGAGGTTATCAGAAACATCAAAAGGTCTGCTTGTTGCACTGATCCGTTGCCAGCCCTTTTAGGGAAATATAGGCTCTTTTCTTGCAGACTCCTAACTCGGATTTTGTTCGGAACCTAATTGATCGGAAACACCGTCGAGGGAAATTGATTCCATAATTTCACCGTTCGTGGTAGCAAATATCATAAAAATCGTACTGTGTAGACGGCCAATCATCAAGGTGGCATGGGTGGAATTTCAATTTTTGCGAGAGGTATGATAGTGGAACTTAGCGCTGGAATTAAATTGAACTGCTCGAGGGAGAAGGCTTATAGGTACAAAGGACGAAGAATAAAAACTTGTAGGGCGTCCAGCATTACCCCCGGCACGAAAGAGTCTTAGAGCAAAGTGCCGCGCGCATCGCCCGCCATCGTCGGTGGAGCCATGGGAAGGTGGTGAAGTATAATTTGGAAAGCACACAAAGTGAAGCGTGTAGACAGTGAGTCCAACCGGTAACTGGTTTACCGACAATTCGTACCGCCCTACGTACGTTATATGCGGTCCAATGACAAGCAAGCAGTGTGGCACACTAGCCCAGAGGTGTAAACAGTATTCCATGTGAGACCGGACCTGGGCCTTATACAGTCGATGTCCGGGCGTACAATATCTTGGTTTACTGATCATACCAATCTTTTTAGAAGCCAATTTCGCCTTACACTCCAAGTGATCACGAAACTGAACATGATCGATATGCCAACACACAGCAACGTCAAGGGGGGTACCCTCTAATCGTGGAGCTACGACAAACGAGGACTTTTTTGTGGTAAAAGGGCATAATTGTGTTAAAGAGACATTTAACTGAACAAAATTTATAATGTAAATTTTTATTTTAATAAGTTAGTATTTTACAAATATAAAATTTCATATTTTTAATAATATACAAATAACTTAATTAACGTCATTAAATATAAAATATATTATGTTTTCTATTTAATGACTAAGCTTATCAATTCAATTAATGTAAATTGGTTAGCACATTAATTGAATTGATAAGCTTAGTCATTAAATATAAAACGGCGGTAGTTAGTAATTATGTATGCAAAATAGTTAATGATAAAAATAGAATGTAAAGTGAATACCCAAAGTTTTGCCCGAAAATTCGGAATTTATCGGATACAAATTTAATTCCCGGTCTCCATGGAGTTTTCATTTGACAAGGCCTAGTGTATTGTTTAAATAATACAGCAAACACCCAATCACGTATTGTGGGGTCCCCCCCCCCTCCCTATCCTGGGCTGCTGACGGACCTAAGAAAATCCCTAATAATAGTCCGAGCGTGTGCAGCGAGCGTGGGGATTTTCTAATATATAACTCTCCCCCCTGACTCGAAGGCTGGATCCGTCCATGCTTCCTACAACATGGGATCCTTAAAAAAAAACATTTTTCGGAGTAGGACCCCTGGATCGTGCATCTACTTATTTATACCAACCGATAAAGTGTGCTTTCAAATAATAATAAATCAAAATCTAGTGAAAAATACTAAAAATATTCATAGGTATGATTCTTGGCGAAATCATAAGTGGACGTTTTTACTTTTTTTTTGTAGAGATTGTTAATTTTGGTTCAGTCGTTCAGTTATGAGGGAATAAGGTCGGGCAAAAATACCTACTAGTCAAATACATACTTTCCTTTAGGACTTTGCTGTTCCAAGGCAGCCGTAATTTTACCACCGGGACTGCAATGGACTTCACTGTTCATTGCCTTTTTTGGCGGTCGCCGCTGTTAATCCTGGCTACACAGGAGACACAGGGGTGGGCCCCTGTCCCGTTTAGGACTTTGCAGCAGTTGGTAAAAAGGACGTAGGTAGGTTTATATATTATTTGCTAGCGAGCGAGCGGGTGTTGGACCCGCCAAGCAAGCTCTGAGTAGATTGTCAAATATCTGTTTTATGCTCTAGCATCTAGCATAAACGTTGTTAAATATAAACTAATGAAAATAAAATTAGTGTACACGAATACTCCATTTAAAGATGTTATATATATTCTTACTATAGATATGGCATGCCCATAATAAAAAGTTTCAGAGAATGGACCTCTTCTTCTGAAAGATCTTTGACTATCGTTATCCTTATCATCTCGTCGTTTTACTATAGGTACTTGCTATCTCTTTCCCTCGCTGAATACGTAATCGACTCAATGGCGTCGTTTTTTCTTGCAAAAATATGAAAAGAACCTAAAATACGCGTTAACATCAAATATTTTATGCTTACTTTAGCGTGATATGTGATCCCTTGTGCTTTATTTACTTTATCAACATAAATTGTGCATTTTCGTAATACAGAAGACGGCATTTTTGCCGTCCTATTCCAATCGTATGTCACAAACGTCAGTTTCGTTGGCTGTAGGTAAGCCGACGAAACTGGCAATTTTCGAATTAATTACGGCGTGAATAGGGTTGCCATCTAAACTGTTAAAAACAGTATTATACTGTTTTTCACTATAATTATACTTTTTACTGGTAAACAAAAATAAAGTATACAAAATACTGTTTTCAGCATCAAAATACTTAACACTAATGTTAGACTTAGAGTCCACATATTATTTTTTTAAATGAGCTCCTCGCTCCTTTTAATTTTAGTTATAATTGTGGTGAGGCATATTAAGTTTTTTTTAAAAAGACTATATTAATAAGTTGTGCGAGAAGCTCTTAAAAATATGTATTTAAAACATTAAATAAATAAAATACTGTTCATTTTTCTAAAATACTGTTTAATATTCTTCTCAGACCTCAATATACTTTATTTCTTGTAAAAAAAGTTGGCAACCCTAGGCGTGAAACGTCAAAAACGTACACCCAAAAAGTGAGCCAACTGGCTCACTTTTTGGGTGCACGTTTTTGACGCTTGTAGCCTATGTATAATATTTATAACATCATTGTCTACATCTTGCTAAAATCTCTAAATATTTTTTTATTTCAATAAATAAGATAGCAAACAAGCACGGCCTGCCCGATGGGAAGCGGTCACAGCAGCCTATGCACGCTAGCAACAGTTGCTGACCCTGTAAAAACCTCTTTACACCTTTTTGAGGAACCCCATACTGTAGTCTCAAAACGCATGAAAGTGAACTACGGACAATACCTGATCGGTCTTTATTCTACGGATGAGTAGCAATTGAAACACAATTCTTTTAAATGTGTAACCTAATGTTAAAGCAATTAAAGGCAACGTTGGAAGTATTGGATGAAGACAATCATAATCAACTTTATATAATGGTAAACATAAAAAAATATGTACTTATAAATTGGCGTGCTGTAAATAAGTATATTTATACAAAACATTCACCGCTTGCGTTCCGACTCGTATTTAATCGCTTTGTTTGTGAAACAAGGACATAGGAAGCAATATAATGTTTGGTAAGTAGGTACATAGCTACTTATTTCGTTCCATCCATCCAGATTCGTCGTCGACCCTTCTGGGATATGGGCGAGACCCATATCCCAGCAATGGGATATGGGTCCTCTCACTCTCTCTATATCCTCTCTCTGTCTCTGTCTCTCTCTCTCTCACTCTTTCTCTCTCTGTCGCTGGTCAACTGCGGGCTGTCAGAATACATTCAAGCCGCCTAAAGGCCCTTGATTTGGCTCAATGACTGTCATATAAGAGTCCGTTCGAAAAAACCGTCTCGGAGAGGAGAGCAGATTTTGGATGCTTTTAAAATAGAGTTTTATGTCATTGTCATAAGGTTTACTTTATAAATCCACATCGTCTCTCGAGCATTCTCATATAACAAAAGAAGTGAATTTAAAGAATAAACCTTATACCAATGAGCCAAAACTCAATTTTAAACGTCACCAAAATCTGCTCTCCTCTTCGAGTCAGTCTGTGCGAACGGACTCTCCGAAACATGGAGAAGCTCGATAAATAAATCCATCCATAGACAGGCTACGAAAATAATAAAATATTTTATTATTTTATATTGTTTATTTTATTAGTAATCTGACATAAATACCTATGTAGTAATAAATAATTATTCATTATATTTGCATACTAAGTTTTTGGTATTGGTGTGACACGTTTGTCCTGTATTCGTTGGGATATCATCATCATCTGTTTTGATCTACGGTTGCTGTTTTCATTTTACGGTCGACGTTGCTTAACATTCGTGTTCGATTAGATGGGGTGTAAGTGGTCCAAGAACATCTTTGAACTAAAGCCAACTTCACCTGCACGCGGTGAACCCTGCTGACTGAAAAACGAAGCTATGGCGAAAAGAGAGGTAGGGAGCGTAATTGTAAGCTACCCGTCTGGGGAATGTACCTCCACCTCACAGAATACCGCAACAATTCCCTTGAGGGTTGTTGTGTTCCTGCGTGTGAGTGAGGTCACCAGAAAGGAAGGAGATGCTGCGTTGGCAGCGGGGGTGACGGCGCGCGAGCGATATTTTATGTTGCGAGCGTTAATATGGCTACGGTAACCGCTTTATATCAGGTGAGCCGTATGCTTGTCTGACACCCAATGTAGTATAAAAAAAATTAGACGCAACGACTTGCAACGACGCCATCGAGCTTCTCACGACTATACAGACTAATAATATTTAAAATTAAATAAGAGAACCAACATGATCGGTGTTTCGCCTTGTCCTTATTTTGGTCTGTCTTGCGTTCTTTACACAATCTATCTAATTATTGTCTATTATTACGAGATGTCGTGAGATATCCTTCATGTCTCTAACGCGTCGTTGCTTAGTAATTTGACCTCATAGCTAATGTAATGCATCTTGAGCTGACATTACCGTCAAGTACTAAATAAATTTTAGGAGATGCTTTAAATAGTTGGAGTCTCAAGTCTCAAATATGTTTCTTCAAAGAAATACCTGATGTGAAGCGGTTACGTAGCCATATTAACGTTCGCAACAAGAATATCGCTAGCGTGCCGCCATCTCCGTTTCCAACGCAGCAACTCCTTCCTATCGGGTGACCTCACTCACTCAGGAACATAACCACCTCAGGGAATTGTAATTTAGCTGCGGTATTCTATGTGGTATAAGTACTTCGTATGCATAGGGTCTATCAAGAAGGGAGTGTAGAGGTTTTTACACCCGCTTGTGATATTGCAGATCTATAGACTATATAATATAACTGCTCTCTATCAGACGTGCCGTATTCTTGTTTTCCACCACAGAAAAGGTACAGTGCGAACAAAAAGTACAGTGACAGATCCACCATGTATACTAATATATTGACACCCACCACTGTGTCTCTTTTGTTGTCAGGATTCATAGCGCCAACCGTCACAAAGGCAATGAACAATGAAGTCCTTTTCTATCCTAGGGTTAACTACTCACAACGAATTTAATCAGGAGAAATTAGTAGGAGTAGGAAGCTATGGAGTTTGCTTACCCCCTCCGCAATGTGAGAGACAGCAATATGACCAAAAGAAGTAAAAAAACAGACAGAAGTGAAAACTTCATCTCTAGCTCCGTCTCGCTCCCTCCGTGCCTACTTTACCCGAACGAACGTTACAGGAGGTGAGTGTTACTGCTCAGTTTCATTCACGAGCCACAAAATTTGTGGACAGCCACAAAGTTTTCATTTCAAAAACAGGGTCGCCACATTCTTCATAAGAGCAAATTAAAAATAGTTACCGTTTTTGTACTTCGATAGCCCTGTACATTTTCATTGAACATTATAATCGATTTTAGCGAAAGTGCTAAAAATGACTGTTTGCACTTTTACTATAAACAAGTAACGTGAGACTTCAGTGTCACATTTCAAAATATGTTTACTTAACTTAATAATACTTTATTGTAATTGCGACAAACACTAATATGTTAATTATAATTTCACACCACCTGCTCGACATTGTCAATATACGTCATACTTCTTACTAAGTCTTTATACTTAGCCTAATATGTTCAATAATTCAGCCATAATCACGCCTACCGTCTTATCTGAAGCCGATTCCCATTGGGTTTTTGATTGCTAAAATAAGACTTATTTTTAAATAATAATAATAAATAAATATTCCTGGACAAATGACACTCTGCCATCAAGTCCCAAACTAAGCAAAGCTTGCACTATGGCTACTAGATAACTGATATTATGCTTAAATACATTTCTTTTTGGTAAATACATACACATGATAATATATAGAAAACACTCAGACAGAGACAAAGAGACATGTTCATGCACATAAATATTTGTCTTATGCGGGGTTCCAACCCCACCTCAAAGTGCCATTGCTAGCCATTCGACCACCGAGCTCGTCAAATATTTATTTATGTAAAATTTTGTGATAAACATCTTCAGTTTAATCGGCAGAGCGTCTCCCTACCGGCTATACTTATTACTATTAGCACTAAATTAAGGTAAAGTTAGATTTGCGTAATCAAAACACCCGATAGTGATCGGTTTCAGCTTAAGCGGTAGGCCTCCCGGGGTCCTACCGCCGAAGCTAAAGCCGATTACCATTGAATATTTTATTCGAAAAAATATCTCTTACATTTAAGTTATGGACAACCATCTTCAGCTTAATAGGTAGAGCTCCACTAATGCTACCAGCTAAGCTAAACACATGTCCAATAAATCGAAGCTGAAGTTTGATTTTCGCAATCAAAATATGCGATGGGAATCGGCTTCAGCTTCGGCGGTAGGGACCCAGGTTAGAGCAATAATTATCATACGACGATGATTGATTTGAGTTCCACTCAAAATTATCTGAAAACAATTTATTAAAGTCTGCAAAGTGAATGTAGTCGACAATGCAATTGATCACCATAATTTTTACAATGTTAATACACCTTAACGCTGTTGTGCGATGGATAATGACACACGTTTAATTATTCTTGTTTTTCTTCTTCTTCGTCAACCCTTATTAATCCCACTGCTGGAATACGGGTCTCCTCTCAATCGAAGGGATTTAGAGCATTCTCTACCACGCTGCTCAACTGCGGCGTGGCAGAGGCCCGTGTTTTTAAACCGTCTAAACGCCACTGACTTGGCTTAACGACTATCATTTAGCGACAACGGCCGGGGCTGACGGCATAACGTGCCCTCCGAAGCACGGAGGAGCTCGAGATAAATAAACCCATCCATGGACAGGCTGCGGTCGACGTTGCTTAACCTGTGTGTTCGATTAGACTGACACGCGCATCGACGCCATCAAGCTCCTCACGCCTTCGAGGCCCTCATTATTATTTTTGTTAAGGAGGCTAATTACAAAATTTACGTCAAAAGATAATGTTTTTCATCCATCCCAAACAAACATTTAACCCCAATTTTACATGCTTAGAGACTGAATTTCTCAAAATCTTATCTTACCGTTTGTCTTTTTTATGAACCTCGCTGCACTCTGAATTCCTAGTCATAATTGCTTTTTGCAGCCTCCGGGAGTAACTCGAAAATTCTTCGTTGTTCTTGGAATTCAATATAGCACTCCTGACATAAAACACCTATTTCCTCCAATATATTATTTGCCTTTGTTAAGGAATGTGCTTTGTTTTTCAATTGTAGCGCCAATTCCTAGGCATTAGAGAATGATCCATTTCTTTTTTGCCTTTTTTTGGAGCTACAGTTTGTTACGTTGCACATTAGTTCTAGAAAAAAAGACCATAAGTAAAGATTTTCGTTCTGATCAGTCCCTGTTGGTTTAAGTTAACATCTATCCGGTAGTATTGAGATCCGCGATCTCAGACACTTGTCGGCAAAGGTCGCCAGTCCAGGCAGAAGCGACGACGTGGATTGCCTTGGCGAATTGTCGGATAATTATTTACTGCACACTCTCTTTCTGGGTGTACTGTACACGTTTTATGTATTGTTTTTATCGCGATGTATTCAAAATACGAGCATAAAATAACTCGTATTTAAGACCGTCTTTACAACAAACACTCGAGTAAAAAAAATATTAAAATGTTCGCTAAATAAAACTGTTACACGTTTTTTTATTAACCCCCATAGTTTTTAATCTATACTAATTTTATAAAGCAGTTTTGGCCGTGTGGTTTCCGGCAGACTAGAATAGAATCACTCCGTCTCTTCCCGTGGATGTCGTACAAGGCGACTAAGGGAAATACATTGTAAAACATCGATCAGGCCTCCCCAACCCGTCTGGCCAGCGTGGAGAGTGTAGGCCAAATCCTCCTGTCTGTGACGGACGAGAGAGGGTCGTGCTCCTGTAGTGGAGACTAAAATGACCTGATGATGATGATGAATATTATAAAGAGCTAAACTTTGTGAGTTTGTAGGGGGTATCTCTGGATCTACTAAACCGATTTTAAATTTTTAACCAATAGAAAGCCGCGTTATTTGTGAGTGGCATAGGCTATACTTTAACCTGAAAAATGAAAAGACTTTTTCGTATAAATATTTACCGCCAACGAAGTAGGCACAAATCAGCTGATCTGTGCCCAATTCGTTGGTAACCCAGTAACTCATAAAATAGATTAAATATTATAGGTACTCTGTATTTGTTGCACTAAAATGTGCCAAAAACGATCGTTTTCCGCAAATTTCGTTGCTACGACTACAATACACATTGTTTCATCAAGTTAAAAAAAACCTATGGGGGTTAATAAGCAATCTATACGTATAATGCAGTTTTTTGATTCGTTTTGTATGTATTTAGTAAATGACAGCTTTTTTTATCGAGTGGCGTTAGTTTCGCCGCATGGCGCCCCTTAAGTAAGAACCATAAGAAGAGCTAAAGGCACGTGACTGATTGAATAATTGTATAATTAAATAAAACTTTTACTTTTTCTTGATTCAGACAGTGAATATACGAATACTGCAGGCAGTTCTAGAGTTTTTGCATTAGGTGGTGCTGCGTTAACAGCGGGGTCAACGCGCGACTAATGCTCTTTATCTTACAAGAATCCAGGTAACCCTTAAGTTAACATAAGTAAGCATATTCGTTTCATGTCGCAGTTGGGCCGTAACCTTGTTTTTCACAGCCTCTGTACAAAAGCACATTTTTCTAAGCAAGTTATATTTGCATAGATAATATTACAACTAATCGTTATTCAAAATAGGTACCATGGTGTCATTATGTTATTAAGTCACAATAAGTTTCCGTTGTTTTTGTTTTTATGATGTTAAACTCAGTAAAAAGTAGTTACAGTGGCTTGCAAATAAAAAATATCCTTCAAATTTAATATGCCATTGGGCCCTCGCGGGCACTTACCCACGTCGTACATTGATATTTTTAAATCATTATTTATAATTCTTAATTTTTTATTTAATTAATTAATTATTTTATCATACCACTACCGTAAAAAGTTAAAAATATAAGCAGAACGCTCGTAAACGGAGACAAGACAGCCAAGCACGCCCACTGACTCACAAACCCCATGACAACACCACACTATATCCCGGAGGGACGAATCTTGGCACCAGGATACTTCCTAAGGCCACGGTATAAGTAATAGTACTACGTACAGAATGTCCACTCTCTGCCGCTCTAACAAGGAAATCTCACTACATTTCTGAGTCGAATGTGGAACCGATCGCAAAGGTTTCCACGCGGCGCCAAGTATTACGAAAGTTCGGTCGATTTTTTTTATATAAGAGTGGAGCAAACGAGCATTTGGGTCACCTGATGGAAAGCAATCACCATCGCGCATGCAGATCAACAATAATCCGTTGCCAGTTTCTTTCTAGTCGTAGTATTAGAATCTATTCTCACATGAACTTTGAAATGGAAAAATGATTTATTTCTTATTATGTAATCATTGCCATTAATCATTGCCAAAAATCAATTATTTTTTTGCAGTTTAAGCAAAGAATTTTACAAATTGTATTTTACAGTTTGTCGTTTGGAAGTTGAATGTTGATATTTATTTCACATTTTCAATAGACGACCACGACATTACCGCGTGAAATAATTAGCGTACCACGGTAACTTAACTTAATTTTATCCAGTCTCATTATAACAATCATTCAAAATAAACGTTTAAAGGTATTTATTAATACAATATTACGTACAATATTTAAAGTATAACGTATTAAGTTACAGTGCGAGGTACCGACTTTGTTATGTGAGTACATAACAAAGTAGGTAGCCCTACAACATCTACAAACACATTTGCACGTATACAGACATGGTGTGTTTATGTAGTAGTTGTTTGAACGGAGTGGCCAGGGTGCTGACCTAAAACTACTAACTGTTGTATAAATATCAAATAGTAGAAGTACATAATAGTATGGGGAAATTGATACAAAAAAAATACTCTATTTTATTGCTATGTGGTTTGTGATAAGCAGTTTCTGGAACTACATACCACAATTAAAATAACAATAAAAGTTTTATATTTGCCACAATTCTTTATCTTTTTTTTGTTCAAATGTTCCGCACGAGTAGGTTTAGGCTTCAGTTATGAGTGTACTTCCCAGTGAATATACCATATGTATAGACTTAGATATAATACACAACGTTTTATACACTCCGTCAAAGCGGGTGTGCGGTGTGCTGCACGGTTTCTAGCAACTAAAATAGAACAATTTAACACCAATCTAAGCGAAAGTTTGCTTTTTTCGCAATCTAAAAATCCGATGGTAATCGGTTTCGGCGGTTGGGCCCTAGTCGTATACACTACGTTTAATAGACGATGGTCAGGCGTGTCAACATGAGATAGATAATATGATTCAAACTAAAGTTAAAAATGCTTATCAATAATATAAACCTAAGTCCTATTTATGGCAATCAAAATATTCGATGGCAATCGGCGATAGGGCCCCAGGGGCCCTACCGCTTAAACTGGAACCGATTACAAAATTTTTTGAATATGAAAATGAAACTACTGCTATCTAAGCATTATTATATATTGCCAATTATGTTTATCTCAGCTGGTAGAGCCCGTAGAGCTCTACAGACTAACGTAAAGAGTTTTGTCAATAACTTTAACCTAAGATGGTAATCGGATACAGCTTCGGCGGTACTGCCCCTGGTTTTCCTACCGTTCGATGCAGAGGCCCTACCGCCTCAGCGGAACTGATTTCGATCAGATTGTTTATTGCGAAAATCTAAAATGACCTTAAATTAGTGCTAATAAGAACAAGCTTAGCAGGTAGGGACGGGGCTCTACCAATTAAATTGAAAATATTTATCACAAATTTAAGCAGAACTCCGATTTTAGAAATTAAGAAATGCAATGGAAATCGGCTTCAGCTTAGGTGGTAGTATAAAAGATCAGTATTCTAAGAATATAGTTTCTTATTTTTAAGTTAATCTACATAGTGCGAGATCGATGATCGATTAATTTGTTTTTACAGCAAACCAGTTTTCACCATGGCTCCAATATTTGTTCGCTAATGAAAAGTAAAGTAGATAACAGTAAGTGGAATGATTTAATTTTGTAATCGTGAGTCGTCGGTTTCAATAGGGTAAAACGCAATAACTAATATAGCACATAAAAGGTGAACTTTTGCAAATTTTAATACTAGTCACTAAAACGGGGCCCACCACACATTCCCACCACTGTGTCCCCTGCGTAGCCAGGATTAACAGCGGGGACCGTCAAAAAGGTGTACCGTCCCGGGAGTAAAACTACGGCTGCCTTGGAACACACAACGAATTTAATAAGAAGAAATTAGTAGAATCTTTTGGAATTTTGGTCTAGGTTTTGGAATACTAGTCACTGCATTTACCACCAACTCTTATTGTGATTAAATAACTGAATAGAATGCTTATTCATACCAATGAATAATAAGGGGGCAGTATATCATTGTCTATTTGAAATAGAGTCGCTTATTCATTGGTATGAATAAGCATTCTATTCAGTTATTGAATCGCAATAAGAGTTGGTGGTACGGGGGCAGTATTTGTTTTTGACTACCATTAGCGGTAGTTACCAGTTAATGTCGGACAATGAAATTGGTTTTTTCTTGCCACAATTAAATAAAGGCACGTGGAACGTATTTATAAGAATAAATACTTATCTTAGTTTATAAGTATACATTATACATATATATATATATATAAAATAAAAATATTTATTTATGTATATTGGTTACATAATACTGGCGGCACAAGCTTTGTTTGAAATTAGATAGCTCTGTGTAATTTGTCCACGAATTTAACATATTTTATTTTAATAATAATAAAATATAAATTTGACGCAAGCGAAACTGCGAGCGGAAAGCTAGTTAAATATGAATAAAATACAATATATCATTCGTGCTATGATGTAAATTAATGCGGAAATTGAAAAACACGTGTTTAATTATCGGATCTATGGATCAGACATTAAAATTAATTAGTCGCGAGAAGCGAAGTTATGTGAGATTTCAGCATAGAATTATGCACCTATCACGCTTGTTACTCGCATGGCTTGTACAACCGAGAGTAGGTTAGATATGTTTGACAGTCACAATGCGATTATAACTCATATTCCGTCAACTCCTATTCATCCCGCTGCTGGGATATGGGTCTCCCCTCAATCGAAGGGGTTTAGAGCATACTCCAGAACTGCTCAACTGCGGGTTGGCGGAGGCCAGTGTTTTCAAACCACCTAAAGGCCCACTGACTTGGCTTAACCACTATCATCTAATGACAACAGCCGGGGCTTAACGTGCCCTCCGAAGCACGGAGGAGTTCGAGATAAATAAACCCATCCATGGACAGGCTACGGTGGCGTTGCTTAACTTGTGTTTTCGATTAGACTAGCACGCGCAACGACGCCACGCCATCGAGCTCCTCCATAAGAATGGTACAAAGGTCGAATTACTCTTACATGTACCAAAAAGCATTAAATATCGCATAATAAAAAACTTTATGACAAAAACACGTTTACTGCAGCATGGCTATAGTCACGATCTGCTTGGAGCATAAGTAATAAAATTGGCACAATAGCAGCTAAATCTGCTATGTTAATGATATATAATATTATTAGACATATAACTGATATAACCTAACCGCTTACCTGACGATCCCTCGTTATAATGTAATCAAAGATGTTATAAACACTATAGATGCAAGCTACAAGCGTAAAAACCCGAAAATTGAGCCAAGTGTCACAATTAGTTCGCACAAAAAAGAAATATGTTTATGCAAGCACAATTGGCACCATTTTGCGCTCGGTGAGGAAAAGATAAATTGCTGTTATGATAAAGATGGCGACGATGGCGTTAGTCTGAGTAACTATTTATAGCTAGCTATCCAAGCAACAACAGGAACCGCTTTCTGATGCAATTTGGTATGGGTATGTCATATCTATAGAAATATATATAGAAATATAAAAAAAAATACGTGTGGCACTCGGGGACTGCCGCGGTAAACTATTGCATAGCATTTTTTATCAACTTATAATTATTTATTTATTTATGCAGTATTTTTAATAAGACATTTACACCTTCTCAGCAGTCATACAAAACCCAAACTGACAATAACATACTTATATTTGAAATAATAGCGAAAAAGTTCAAAAAAAGTCTTTAGTCATTCACCAACATCGAAAGTTACAAAAAGAGTAATGACCACATCGAGGCGCGAACGTAGAAACGATAGTTCAAATTGGTCACACATTTACAACTGCGCCATTGACTCGATAATACTTAATGGCGAAATACGAGTATGTATTGTATAAGGAAATGTTCTTAAGCCAGGTCGAGTCCAAAGGTTATATTAGGTGAGGGGTGTTTATTTTCGTTACGGAATTTCTTGATTCGGTCGCCGCGCTCAAAGTTCGCGATAAAAGCTATGCAATAGCTTAATATCATTGAGGCCAACAGAGACGATGTAAATACGTGTAAATACTGATATATGTAGCCTTTAAAACAATCCGTTTTTTTAAGACAGACGAGTTGATAACTTCACGTCCTTTATGGTAGGACCATACCAACAGTAACTACTACGAGCTCAGATGTTTCATACAAAACTAGAGTGGTTTATTTGTTTGTACAGTCAGGCATAAAAATGCATATTGAAGAAAATGGCTTACGGCTGTCAAGTAGTAATGAAATATGTTTAAACTTTACGATGTTCCATTAAGGTTTATATTACTATTGATAGTTTACAATTGCGAGATCGCGATTTTGTTAAGCGATATAGACTCTTGCACGTGACTGTGCAAAAGTCCTTGTTCCTCCATATACATACACTTCCTATAAGTGTTTACATACATATCCCAATGCTTTTGCATATATAGGCCGTACGGAATTCGATACGGGCCGCATTTTGACGACCACTGAATTAAGCGCATCACACACTAAGCAAACAATATTTTTAGAACCAGACACTGCTATATGTGCGTAAGAGACGGTGATATAGCATCTCTAGTCTCACGTATTGATTGATATAGGCGAGACAAGAGATGCTATAACACCGTCTCACGCACATATATCAGTGTCGTCCACAGGGACTTATACTCCAATCATCATCATCATCATCATCAGTTCCATTTTAGTCTCCACTACAAGAGCACGACCCTCTCTCGTCTGTCCTAGACGGAAGGAGGATTTGGCCTACACTGGCTACACTCCCCACGCTGGCCAAACGGGTTGGGGAGGCCTCCGTACTCTATACTCCAATACAGATACTATAAACCGATATATTTAGAGCCTCCTCCTACTACATATGTACTCCTTGTACCGATATATTTAGTGCGAGCTTATACCGATATATTTTGAGCAAGACACTGCCCTCTGGCAGTATCGTATCAGGGGTCCTACCGGCTAAGCTGAAGCCGATTACCATCAGATTTTTTGATCGTCAAAATAGATCTTAGGTTTAAGTTGGTAAACATCTTCAGCTAGGTAGAGCTCTATGGTTTCTACCAGCTAAGCTAAACAACAGTTACCGCCAATCTAAGCGATACTTTGATTTTCGCAATCAAAAAATCCGATGGTAATCGGCATAAGCTTCGGCGGTAGGCCCCCTGTTTAGTGTGTCACTAGCATTAGGAAATCTAAACGTAATTAAGCAATCCCGCATCTATTTTAACTCTCAAAAAGCGATCCTTTGTGTATTAAAAGTAGAAGTAGGGTCAACGACAATCGCGCGACGGTCTAATGTAGAGACAATAATTGCATCATGATGATACACAATGTGATCGTGCAAATCATGCCTAACCTTGCATTCACGATTTACAAACCTATTGACAATCACACCCGTTACACAAGTAAATAATTGTGTCCAACACTTCCACTCTGTGTTTGATCAACACTAGCCAGTCATATAAAAGTTAAACTGTTAAGGAAAATATATGAAAGAAAATAAGTGTGTCAGTATTAAATTGTACTGGAACATTTTTGTTATACAATATTTATTTCGCTATGACTATGGTAACTTGATATGTCATTGATTGACAAAGCAAAAAAAATTCAGTAAAAATGATCGCTTGATCGATCGATACGATCAAGCGATCATTTTTACTGTATTTTTTTTAAATAAAGGAAACTGTCGAAGATAAATTCGTTCTTTTTCTGTATGCTCTTTCCCTTATGAAATGATCACGAGATGTTAAATGAATGAAAGAGACCATTGAAAGATGCAAGTAGGCTTCAGATTTTTAAAGTGAAAACTTGTTTAGCGGCGTTGTGCACTTTTTGGGATGGGTAAAAAATGTTAAACTCGCGTCAGGACACGTGACCTGATCGAAAATTCGTGAGACGGAGGGAGTGTAGATCGCCGGCGAGGCGTAGGAGAGGAAGTAATATCCCCTCTCTACCGCGCGGTGAAAATGTATGCCTGTTTCTGCTGTTTATTTATAAAGTATGTAATACAAATTGTCATGTTTGTGTACGATAGCTGATATAAATGAATATTGTATTTTACCACATAAATGATAGTACTTTTATACTGATAAATAAAGCAAAGCGTGCGAAATTATTCCCTAACTAACTAACAAAATATTCAACAATGTACAATTTTAATTCAAGTTTTTACTTTGCAACCCGTTTTTTTTTAATGAAACGTTGCTCAAATACAGTATTTTGGGGAGATAGTTTATCTCCCCAAAATACTGTTTTTGAGCAACGTTTCATAAAACAACTATACAAAGCGAGCGTATTGTTTTCGAAACTTTTAAAGCATAATTTAGTTAACATAAAAAAAAATATAGTTAGTTTTATAGTTATTATAAAAACGATATTTTGTATACTGTTCGTATATAAAATAGTAGTACATTGGTTACCAAAGTCATTCCTATACTGCTTCACTGTTAGTGACTTTGGTAACTAAAGATTTAGCATAGACTTTTAGGACTAATGATGTTGAAAATATCATAGATATGGCATTACCCATAATAAATTGCGTCAGAAAACGATTCCCGTCGCCTGAGAGATCTAATACTGTCGCTCTCCCTATCATCACGGCGCTGTAATATTCTTGCTATCGCGCTGTAATCCCTTGCTGACTACGTAATCAGCGTAATGGCGTATTTTTTTCTGGCAAAATATGATATTAACTTAAGATACAAGTTACCATCAAATATTATTGTGTACTTTAGTGTGACATGCGATCCCTTGGACTTTATTTACTTTATCGTCATAAATTCTGCATTTTCATAATACAGAAGACGGCATTTTTACCTATTTTAATCAATTGTTACGAACATCAGTTTCGTCGGCTTGCTTGTGCGACTAAGTATACATAAGTGTGTAAGGTAAGACAGTTGGCTCACTTTTCGGGTGTATGTTTTTGGCGCTTGTGGCATATCTATACTATTTATAACATCATTGCGTGGGACATGGTTTTTAAATGCTCAACAGGATAATAATACTACGAGTTATGTCACCTTTTTATTTAATTGACACTGAATTAAAAATTTCAATCAGGTACCTACTCAAAATAACACAAGGAGGACTCACACACACCGTATCAAGCATAGCATGTAGTACAATTTATTGTCCAGTTAAGCAGTACTTATTACTTAGGTATAGTGTGCTTCAGTAAAATATTTTATGCATTGTATGAAACTTTACACTTTTAATATAATTAGGAACACAGATACACGAGAGTTTACATTATTATTTGCTGTGACGTCAAGTAAACACTTATTGTAATTGCGCTTCTGATTAATAAAATCAATGCCTTTTATGGCATTAATAAGCGTTTCAAGTGTGAGCACATCAGTCAGTGGTAAGCCACGTGTACCATATATAGAAATACAGACAACCGTATATGATGATGTAGCCCTCACGTGGAGGAAATCATAATTCCCATATATTTTTTTTAACCCATAGTGTTTGCTTGCGCATGCACGCGTGTGAATAACAAATTATGATACGGTGATGTAATAGAACTTCTCGCGTTGTACTTGACATACATTTTAGGACAACATTATAAGAGAAAATATTGTGAAAGTCAATAGGAAATACGCATTCTTTTAGAAATTTATCGAAAATGCAGTTAGAAGCATAAAATCTATGTAGGTATATAAAAATGAATCCCTATTTCCCTTGATCACGGAATCACGCGTGAACGGCTGGACCGATTTTACTATTTCTTTTTATATTGTATTTGTTATTGTCAGGAGAAGGTTCTTATGAAAGAAAAAAATAAGAAAGCTGACGGAAAATTAGAAAAATTAAGAAAACTGAATATCACCATATTTACTTTTCTAATGTCACTTTATGTCGTTTGACAGAACTGTCAGTCATTTGACAAATTGCAATATTCATTGTTATGTAGACTGGACAACATCTATCTGGTCAGCTACAGCTAGTGTATAAATGAATGGCTAGCATGCTTTGTTGAATAATATACAATTTTCTGTAAACAGGATACATAATACAATCCACCATACCATCAACAGGATAAGTATACATAATACTTATCCTGTTGATGGGGATGGTAGTAGTTTATGAAACTGTTGCATAATAAGAATGCAATATACACTGTTAAAGAGTATTCATATGTGTCTGTTGTATTATAATATATAATAATATATTTGTCATCAAATTACACAGCGCCATCTAGTCCCAAAGTAAGCGAAGATTGTGTTATGGGTACTAGACAACTGATAAACATACGTAAATACATTTTTTTTTTTAAATACATACTTATGATACATAGAAAACACCCAGACCAAGACAAACAGACATGTTCATGCACACAAATGTTTGTCCTGTGTGTGATTTTTTTTTTTTTTGATAAACGAGACGACTTCGCTGAAGTTATCGTAGCGTAATGTCGCCTGGGAAAAACTCGGCAGGAAGTTCAATTTCAAACTAAAGAGTTCTAGGAAGCAAATCTTTCTGGAGGCTCAGTGTTCGTGAAAATTGTTGCCGATACGATGAGTAATAGTGAACGGTGCAATTATAGAGAAAAGGTTGTGCGTGAATATTATTATTATCAAATAAACTCCTCCAAATCATGTGAATAATCAAAATACTTTATAATGTTCACTATTTCATAGAGAAGTATTGCTAATGTTAGATTTTATCACTCTTAACTTATTCGTATAGTTATGCAACTTTGATATATGTACGTAAATTTATTAAAATATGCATAACAACGAAATCGGGACTGGCCTACCACACATTCCAAACACCATATCTCCTGTGTAGTCGGGATTAATAGTGGCGACCACAAAAACGCAATGAACAATGAATTCCATTATAGTCTTTTAAAACTGCTGCTGCCATGGGCTCACGACGAATTTAATCAGAAGAAATTTGTATGTGTAGGAAAGCTTTAGGAATTGGAAAAGGATTAAAAGCCTATATAGATAGCTAGACAATTGAATCTCAACTAATGTACACCACGGTAGACGGTACACCATGTATTTTAAATATTGAACACTATTGGGGACAACTAACACTATAGGGTACACTGTGGTCACAGTATAAGTAATAGTACTATCGAAGTATAACAACGAAAATAAAAAAATGCACGCCTGCAACTCATGCATAAATCTTATATTGACTTTAATAGAAAAATTGGAATGATAAGTACATTATTCGGAGCAAGTACGATGAGTAATAGCTACTCTATTCATAATAAAGCACTTAATGTTGCTATATGCACACTACGTGATGCGGCAACAAGTCAAGCGGTCTCCTTTATTAGTACTTCCCATTCACACAGATTCCAGGCACAGTCGGAGTCATGGTTCTCCGTTTGTCGGTATATACGTCAAATTTAAATCAGAATTTCATATGCTACAATCAAATCCTGTTAGCGCGACAATGGTACAAATTGATACCTAACGTCTAGCATTGTATTTTGTAGTGCCGTTTTTGTTGACATATGTTCGAATGTAGATGTTTTTTGTGCACGAAATGTTAGTTTGTCGAGTGAATGGTTAGTTAGCCCTGTAATAAAAAAAAATGTGACGTGTGTTCTTGGCTTTATTGGCTGAATGCGACACACCTCCGTCGATCGGGGGCTCGTCGATTATGCTGCGATATTATTCGTTAATTCAATAAGAGATAATGAGTACGTGATCCGAAATATTTATGGAATAGAATAAGTGAAACGAATCAGACACGTGTAATATTTAAAAAACGACGAACGTGGTGGTCGCATACTTAGCTAGTAATAGTAGCGAATAATGCTTTCTATGAACACAAACACAAAAAATGTATGGCACGATCGCACGTCATTTGAATCTATTACTATTAAGAGAACTCTAACTTGACATGTTACAGCGTCTCTCGGCTGTTGCTTCTTAGACTTTATTAAACATCTAAGATTCTTCTCGCTACATCATTCACTCAAGTATTTTAACAAATTTCTTGGTACCTATTCCATTAAAATTGTAAAATAACATCATCTTTTAGAACACTCTTTTACTTTCTTTTTTCCATGAGTACTGTGAGCGAATATGTATTGTCTCTTTTACTCGTCAGATATCTTCGTTCATAAACTAATTTAACAGCATCAATTAACATACTCGTACTCTCACTTTTGTTCAGAATTAATCCCCCATACATATATTGACGTACTTAATAAGAGATCGCTTTGAGTTTCTAGGCAACAACAACAAGTTTTTACTCTGTATACCCTAATCATTCTCTAAAAACTTGTTAAAGATAAATGTCGCTGTGTAATTTGTTTAGGAAAAACATGTAATACATAGAAAACACCCAGATGAAGACCGATAAATGTTTATCTTGTGCGAGTCTTGATGCTAAAGTACCTATTGCCATTCGACTATCGGGCTCCTCAATCGTCGGCAGTGTGTAAAGTATACAGTACTATGGCGGGATGTTGATGAAATAGTCAAAGTCAACCACAGAAAGGCCACTATGGGGGAAAACCGGTTTTTCACATATTTCCGATGCGTTATGTGGAATGGGTTCAAAGTCTCACGATGAATTGGTTAATGACAGTCCGGTTCCTGTTTCGTACAAGTCTGTTATCGATGTGCCGCCGTCATCGCCGACATTACTCAATGAGAAGACATCTACCTAATCGCAATTACTCGGAATGCCATGTTAGATGTTAAATTAACAGGAAACTGCTACGTAAAGGTTTATTTATTCATACATGGTACGTGAAGTAGATATTTCTTATCAAATACATATATTTAAGAATATCGTAAAATACTTAAGACTAGAACTGTCTGTGATATTTAATTGTAATATGTATAGCGACCATATCAATATTAAAAATCTTTTATGTTTTAAATAAACAGATTGACTTGGCAATCGCACTAAACAATCTGATATAATATAATATGTATCACTTGTGAGATACATTGTATTCATGCGATGGCCAAGTCATTCTGTTTATTTAAAACATAAAAGATTTTTAATATTGATATCGTCGCTATAAGATGTTGTTAGGATAGCTAATTACGTAATAACTTAATACAGAAGGTCCATTAAGTAGGGACTGAATAAATTAACCGACTTGGTATTACATGGATCTCATAACTTTTTACGGTATAAGATCTGAGTTGCGAGACTTGGTTTTTTACAAGTTCTGTTTTTGATGGCTTACTCTTTCTCCTTTAAACTCTCTTTCTCCTTTTTCTTGTCTTTTATCTTATGTCGAAATTACACATATGCCATATTGCCACTTTTTCTCCTTCTTTATCCTTCAATATGTGGCCGTGTGGTTTCCGGCAGACTAGAATAGAATCACTCCGTTTCTTCCCGTGGATATCGTACAAGGCGACTAAGGGAAATACATTATCAAATATCGATCAGGCCTCCCTAACCCGTTTGGCCAGCGTGGGGAGTGTAGGCCAAATCCTAAGAGAGCCGAGAGAGGGTTGTGCTCCTGTAGTGGAGACTAAAATGGACCTGATGATGATGATGATCCTTCATTATTGTTCCGCCGTTCCCTCAATGTCCATGCTGTTTGAAATTCATATATTCGCTTCTCCATTTCTGTTCTCTTTCTTTTTCTCGCTCTTTGCTTTTCCTATTCACCGAAGCCTGTAAGTTTCTGCCTGATGTAAAAAAAAATATGTCTTTTTATTTCATCCTTTTTGTTAAAGAGTTTAAATGCAATGGTTTTACATACCCTGTACAAACTTAAAACCAACTTTAAAGGTTGAAATTCTTAACTTCCTTTTGTGCGTGACTTGGAAATAAAGAAAACCTATTGTATACGTATTTTATATTCCTTGCTTATATAGTTTAAACTCTGCGTTGATGAGTCTGCCACGTAAAAAAGTCCTTTCTCTGTAGTATTAATGATCGAAGTTGCTCTGTCTATTATTAGGCCCTTCAGATATACCGCAGTGCAGATTTTGGTTGAAAATTTCTTGTTGTTATACTTCATGATGACATATGATTGATTTTTACAAGCTATTATTTAGTTTTACCGTGGTATCTGTAATCAAATCTTGAATCAAATAAAAAAAGAGTTAATTTGACCCACTTCCCAGTGTCTGACTGAGCTGAAACTTGGCACACCCGTCAGGTTGCTGTGAGAATATATGATTACCTGGCGATTTATACTTTTCGCATTAACCCCTGTGATATGGGTATCAAGTGACAGGGCTTAATGAGCGAAACACAATAAGATTACCTGCCTACTTGTTAAGTATGTCATCTCAGTTGCTCAATGGTTGGCTGGAAGAGATCCCTTTATGGGATAAGTCCGCCTTTGTACAAATTTATGTACTCATTTTATTTCTACTGTGTTCTGCAACTTTTGTGCAATAAAGGTACTTACGGCAACAACAACAACAAGATTATTTTTAGTTCTATTATTATTAACAACAGATAAATAAACTAAGTTTGTTTAAAAAAAGATTTGAATGTGTATTTTCGTTATCACTTAAATTTATAATGATGAAGATCAGTGAAAATATTACTTAGTTCACAATATCTGATAAAAAGTCAACCGTCTTATAAAAGAATGAATATATCGACTAATATTTTCTAAATTCAACCGATACGAAAATTACAATTACATTACGAATGAAACTATCATTTTAATTTTATATGTTACTTTAATTGTATAGTCGTGTAGTTTAATTTAGTCTTTACAAATGAGGTTTCAAATTCTCAAGTAGTGTTTATAATTAAATATTAAGTCACTCGAAAATTCCGTATTTTGTATTTTGCCCATAACGGAAGCCATATTAAGTGTGAATAGTCTAGATGTTAGCAAACATTCTGAACTGCCAATTGAATTTTCGCACTCAATGATTAAAATTGTGTGGTTTTACAAGGACTTATTAAATTGGACGGCCCTTATAAAGTAATGTTTGTCCCCATATTCTCGGTATTATGAAACCACCAATAAACTTTTAGCATTTGTTTTGCTTTTATATTACTATTAATTTGTCGATGTATTTGAGGTGTTTGAATAGTGAAGTAACGCGCAATTGCCGGTTTTATTGCAAAACGAGTCATCACTCAATTAAGGTTTCTTCATCCATGGTATTTACCTTACGCTCGCTGGAAAGATATTTCACGCCATTGTTTGAAAATTCGTGAAAAATTATACGTATTTTCCGATTTTAAAAGAGAATGTCCTACGAAGACAATACTATCGTCAAATAATAAATATAGAATTCCTTTGATAGGTAGCATTGCCTTACTTACAAATATTTGTTTCAAGAAGTTTATTCAATTATGTATTCAAATATTTAAGGGCGTAGAATGGTTATAGCAAGTTTGTAATAAACATAGAATTGAAATTACTGCAACCAGAAGCACAAAGGCTGTCATAGAAAAAAATTGTTATATTTAAAATCCTATGAGGAGTGTTGCTGGAATGAAGCCGATCCTATTTGATTATAGTTGGAAGCACAGATCTAGGATTTCGCTAGGTTGAAAGACAACTAGAATCGTACTAAATGGAGTAGCGTTTACACTTTTTTTTATTAACGAACTCTTCTAACGCTCTTTCCTAAAGACTGGAATAATGTAAACCGGATTTTAGGAGCTTCGCGAAGACATTTTGTTACCTTTTTTACATTTTATATGTCTCATTCTTCGTTTATAGTGTTGATTGCTATGAAGGTTATATTTTGAACATAAAGAAACACTTTCCAGGTTTTAATTAAAAGTTACCTATCTTGCGTATAATGAGAGGCCGGCGTGTGTATATGGGACGGACGAGTCGAATGCCGATGTCGCAGATTAAATAATGATCGACGAAAACACGACGCGAGTATCACATTTGTGTGTTTTAGCACCTATTAATTACAACTGGTTACAACTTTGTCAACAAACGCGTAACGCATTGCAACATACATGTTATCAAAAGCATAAGGTGTCAGATGTATTATATGACAAAACGTAACGGCATCAACATATTATCATCCCACTGCTGGGATACGTGTCTCTCCTCGATCGATAGGGTTTAGAGCGTACTCCACGCGGGTTGGTGGAGGCCATTGTTTTCAAACCGCCCAAACGCCACTGACTTGGCTTATGAACTGCCATAACAACAACAGCGACTGACGGCTTAATGTGCCCTCCGAAGCACGAAGCAGCTCGAGATAAATAAACTCATCCATCAACAGGCTACGGCCGACGTTGCTTAACTTGGGTGACCGATTAGACTGATACGCGCAACGACCCCATCGAACTCCAGACAACAGAAACGTTTTTTTTTCCCCTAAGCACTACTTTATGGCGCTATCAATAGTGACATAATTTTTCTTTCTACCATTCTCATTTTTTCTAATTAGACGCTATCATAGCGGGGTTTTAGTAACTTAAAATAATCTAGTGTCGTATTGTCAACATGTCGTTGTGTATCAGTTCGGGTAATATCATTGTGTAGGAACTCACCAACATTTAGAGCCAAAGCCAAACTCGCCTGCACATGGTGCACCCTGCTGGCTAGCGAAAGCGGCTCTGGCATAAGAGACGTAGGGTACAGCGTATTTGTAAGCATCTTCCGACTGGGGAAATACCTCCCCCTCACAGAATCACAGGCAGCAGGGGTGGCGGCGTGCGAGCGATATTCATGTTGCGAGCGTTAATATGGCTGCGGAAACTGCTTCACAACAGGCGAGCCGTATGCTTGTCTGCCACCCGAAGCAGTTTTTAAAAAAGTATCACTCACTTATATTACAAGATTTACATTAATTACGTTAAATTGTTCAGGTTCACATCCGGGGCCCTACCGCCGAAGCTGAAGCCGTTTACCATCGGACTTTTTGATCGCGAAAAAAAATGTTAGGTTTAAGTTAAAGAAAATAAACATATTCAGCTTAGACGGTAGAGCTCTATGATTTCTACCAGCTAAGCTAAACACAATTGCCGCCAATCTAACCTAAACCACAGTATAAGTAATAGTACTACGTAAAGTTAAAAGTTGCCTAAAGTTTGATTTCCGCAATCAAAAATTCTGATGGTAATCGGCTGACTGGCCCCTGGTCTGACTTTAAATGAAGCGTTAAGTCAGGCCTCGCGCATTGTGTGTACCACTGTGTATCTAGTTCCATGTTACGTATAAACACATGACAAGTGTTTCATTCGTATTATTGTGTATATTTGGAGGAATCGAAATTACCTGAATTTACCAGCTGACCCGGCAAACGTTGCTTTGCCATAAAAAATAGATAACAACCTATTCTCAGACCTACTGAATATGTATATAAAATTTCATAAAAATCGGTCAAGCCGTTTCGGAGGAGTATGGTAACTAACATTGTGACACGAGAATTTTATATTTATTAGAAGAATAAGAAAGTAAACTCACATTTAGAGCAGAACATTTAGAGTTCAGATTATTAGGCCTGTTGTCAAGAGTTGTAGATAGATGTTATACCACGAAACAAGCATGCAGCTCGCCTAATGGTAATCAGTTCCTGTAGCCTATGCACGTGTGTAACTCCAAAGGCATTACATGCGCGGTGCCGACCATGTAAAAGCTTTTTAACTTTTAATTACTATTAAACACTTCATCTCTTAAGAAATTAAACTAATTCTACGTAATATGACATGTTGACACTGACGAATATTTTCCACTTGGCTATTAATAAAATAACTTGTATAAACTGTTCTACTAAATTAAACCTTACAACATTATCAAGGTAACCGGATGGCCTGCACGATTCTATAGAACAATCCGGAATGTATTCCCAAACACAAGAAAATCACAATTTGTTTTTTGTTTACTCATTCTTTTGTAGCATTTAAATTCATATTACATTCATTTTTAAAAATTGAATGAGGCCTTCAACACATGGCTCGTCGCGTAAACGTAGCGTACGTCTTTGTTTGCTGAATGCAGTACAAGAGCGCACAGAGTTTTATTTTAACTCAAAATGCCCACCCATTTCATTATAGCTGATTCAGATAAAGCTCTTTTTACTAAACGCCAAGAGTAAAACTCCCACGAATCTAACTAGACTAGTTTAGAAGAAATCCTGGGGTAATGTATTATGTACTAAATGTGTGTGTCCTATTCCTATACTCTATCTTATACCACCAAATTGTTGCCACATTTAATGCAAATAAATTGTATTCTATCTAAACTTTTTGTCCCATATTTCGAAAAAAAAAATTGTGTCTAAAGTCTAAACTATTACAATTGTTTTACAGAAGTGAAAACTTCTTTAGCGGCGTTGTGCACTTTTTGGGATGGGTAAAAAAAGTTAAACTCGCCTCAGGACACTTGGCCTGATTGAAAATTCGTAAGACATAGTTGCGAGACTACAAAATTCAACTTTAAGCAAAGACGATACGATTGATATTGCTTTGAATATTTTAATTAATCGAAATAGTTTTACCATGAAAATTCGTAAGACAAAGCTGCGATACTATAAAATTAAACTTCAAGCAAAGACGATACGATTGAGATTGCTTTGAATATTTTAATTAATGGAAATAGTTTCGCCATTCAACGCTAGATGTCTAGATTCTATAAAGTTTTGCGTGGTTTTACTTTTCCCTAACAGGTGGCACTACGTATTTCATCGTTCTATTCTAATTCTTCAGTCGTTTCAGTAAGACACAAAATATCTTTTTGAAGTGAAAACTTTTTTAGCGGCGATACAACGGAATAAATAACAAGCTTTAAACCCGTGGAATCTCGGAAATATTAAGAATTTAAATTTGTAGTAAGTAAGTAACATATATTCGTACCTCCATTTACTCGTACGCCTGGGGGACTGCAGTCAATTTGCCTGTTTAATTTTATGGTTAACCTGGTTTGTGTGACCCTGCCCATAACTTACATATCTTATAGCTTTGATCTTATGTACCAGATAATACATTAAAAAAGCAATGAATAACCCTGCCTTGGAACTCCCAATGAATTTAATCAGAAGAAATCAGCAGAAGCTTACTTCCCCTCTTGGCAATGTAAGAGACAGAAATATGACAAATATTTAATTGTTAGTCAAATAAAATGTAGTCTATTTTAATTTTGGATAATGTGACGTTTTAATACTGAAAGAATTTGTAAGATTGGTTTAGTAATTTCACATTTTTAACCGACTCCAAAAAAGGAGGAGGTTCTCAATTCGGCTGTATTTTTTTTAATGTTTGTTACTTAATTACTCCGTGATTTATAAACCGATTTGAAAAAATATTTTTTATTTGAAAGAGTATACTTCCAGATTGGTCCCATATTTTTTTATCATCATCAGCCTGTATCTATATACATAAATGTAGAGTAATGTTTGGAGTCGGTTTTTTTTGTTAAAATTATATCAATAGCGAACAACAAACAAATCTTTTTTCTTCATAATATTATTAGTATACTCATACAAACAAGACTCATAGGTTTGATTCTAGGTGTTTCTGACCGCAAGACGCTATAAGGCTAAGAGAAGAACGCTTTCGTATTTCCATTTTTCACCACGGACACGGCAACTCTTATTTATATAAAAATGACGTGTCACGATGTTTGTCATACGATGGTGTATATTTTAGTATTATAATTATACAATTTGTATTCACCAGTTGTTATGTTTTTGCCAGAGTTGATGCAACTAAAAATTATCTGTGTTAACGTCACCATCGCAAAAAATAGTGTACCTACAAAAGTAATAATAATAAAATGTACGTATTTATTTTTTAAATAAGTACAAGTAACCTCTAACAGAACAAGTTAAAGGTATGCAAAAAATACACACGGAAGTTAATAAAGCGAAGGAGCTTTATTCTAGTCACATTCAGTTATAAAATTTTGAAATTTAATTGCATTGAGATGACGTTATATTGGGTCGCGTTAGTTGTATGGCCTTAACTTCACTAATTTCCGAAATATATTTTGCTGGACGACAGCAGTAGCAACGCTAGGTCAAGGATTGTTTTGGTAATATGTTGTTTATTAACTGTTGCATTTACCACGGAAACAGGTTGATAAACATATTTTGTAAATAAGGAATAGAATTTATGTAAAATTAATTATTTAGTAGTAAGCTGCTCTACTGGGGAAGTAACACCGCCTCACAAAATACCGCAGCCAAATAACAATTTCCTTGAGGGTTGTTGATGGTCTTGTGAGTGAGTGAGGTTACTAGAAAGGAAGGAGTTGTTGCGTTGGCAGCGGTGGTGGCGGCACGTGAGCGATACTTCATGTTGCGAGCGGTAATATGGCTACGGTTACCGCTTCATATAAGGTGGGCCGTATGTATGGTTGT
Source organism: Hypsopygia costalis (assembly GCA_937001555.2). Classification (NCBI taxonomy): domain Eukaryota; kingdom Metazoa; phylum Arthropoda; class Insecta; order Lepidoptera; family Pyralidae; genus Hypsopygia; species Hypsopygia costalis. The sequence continues at coordinate 15,748,748 of OW443328.2, read as the reverse complement.
CTGCCACCCGACGTAATATAAAAAAAAAGATAAGCACTAAAGTCTTGCCGGAACCGCAAATTGCACGGGATTGAGTGAACGTCGGGCAATTACCTTGCTGTCTTTTTGCCACAATAGAGGAAGATAGAACGCATCGATAGATAAAAACATCTTAATGTATTTCTGTTATAATTACTATAGAATCAACCTGGCGGTATCAAGGATCAAAGCTGGTAAATACATACGAGTACAGGTATGTATCAAATTACCTTTAAAAACTTCCGCTATAAACTTGAATCAATTAAAGAATTGTCACAATAAAATTAATAATGTCTCTATGGAAATAAAAGATATTGCAGCATTGCAAAAAAAGATAATAATTACTTAGTCTCAATGAGAACTACTGATAGACTGGAATGGCCTCCGAATAACTTTGTCTAATTACACGCATAATGTCTATATCGCATTTGCAAACTAGAGTATGGAAATACCCAGTCTCGGCAAAGAGGTAAGTGCCCTGATCTATTTAATTCTGAGGACGTTTCTGAAAGATTATGAGTGTATTTTTTTTTATACCACTAAGGTGGAAAACAAGTAAACGAGGATGCTTAGTGCGAGGCTAAATTATTTGATTTCGACAACGTTAACTTTATTTTAATTGACTCTGCTTCGGCTCCTGACATCGCCTGCATTAAAATAAACTGTAAAACACAGAACTTTTTTTTGGATGTTAGGTATACAACCTGATGTACTTATGTTAATATTAATTTATAGTATTATTATGGGTAAATAGAAATTAATATGTTGAGGTATTTTAAAGGGGAACGATTATTTTTAGAGATTTTTTACAGAAGAAAGTTAATACTATACCAGTAGTATCAGTAATCCCTACTAATATTATAAATGTGAATGTCCGTTTGTTTGTTACGCTTTCACGCGAAAACTACTCAACCGATCATCATGCAACATGGTACACATATTCTTGGGAGGTATCAAAAGTAACATACTTAGGATACTTTTTACTAAAAAAAAATATTTTTTATGAAAAAGAATTTCACGCGAGCGAAGCCGCGGGCAAAAGATTTTAAAGAATATTACTGATACTACCATAAAAATGATATCTACAGTACCTACTTACTGTAATCCCAATTAAAAAGGTAGAATAAAAAGGTTATCTACAGAGAAAACATGCCTTCCATCTCTTATAGCCTAGCATTGATATTATACGGGTGCAATTTCAAAGTAATAAGGCCGGTTCAATCATATAAGAAAGATCTTATCATAAATTATTCTTCTTTTTAACCTACTTTCTGTGAATGTACCTACGCTGTATGAAATGTACTTATGTATAGACGCAACAACCTCTACAAATCCAAAGCGCAGGCCGCAGACTCATGTCGCTACAGTGTCTTTTAATCTAAGCTTTTAATGCTTCTGCATCCTTAGCGCAAGTTTTTATGTATTCGTTTTCCACAAAGTTAACTTCTTTTTGTATAAAATTGACATACTGCCATCTACCGAAAAACAGTTGAAGTAGAGCTAATCCAGGTACACGCAGAGATGTAGTGTCTCTTTGCGTTCTATACAAATTATATCACGGTGCTCGGATGAGCTGTTTGATTTGATACCTGCTGCTGAATTCCACAATCGTACAACTCGCCATAAATTAAAATTCCATCCATATCATCTTGATAACTGGCGATCTACTACAGTACGTTTCCTAAGACATTTTATACCACGAACAGTGAAACTGTGGAATGAACTGCCCTCAGCGGTATTTCCGAACAACTACGACGTGGGTGCCTTCAAGAACAGAGTTTTCATTTCCCTTAAAAGGCTGGCAACAGATCGGTGACCCCTTGGTGTCGCTGATCTCCATGGGCGGTGGTGATTGCTTTCCACCAGGTGACCCACATGTTCGTTTATTCCCCGCTCACATAAAAAAAAGAACTTAACGTTGTCGAAATCGATTACGTTAGAAAACTCGCACTAAGCCACATCGCGAACCGATACAACCGAAGTGAAGTACAAAATGACGCGGAAGCGACATGAGCGAAACTAGACGAAATTAGCTTCGTTTCGCTTCTTTCCTGGTGTAGAATGCCCTTATGTACTATCAACTAGTTTAGTACTCACAACGCGAGTGAGTGAAGCCAGCGAAGTGAAGCGAGCGCGTGCGCGTCCTAAGGATCTTTGTTAAAAATATGAAGACAAGGATATAACTATTACTGTGCAAAAAATAAAAACGCATGACTTTTGTCATTACCCTTATGTCCGATGATGGCTATCTCACATTAAGTTTTTATTCAAACAGTGACGTAAAAAAAAATCTCCATGTTTCTTTGCTAAATAGTAAACATGTAGTGCAAATTCACTCACTTACATATACGAGTATGTATCTATATAAGTCAGGTGAACGAGAAAATCTGACGTCATATTAGAATTATATACGTCTGGTATTTTTATGTCTAGGTCAATATCAATTTTGGAAAGTTCCTTGGAGAATTTCCACGCCAATAGAGCTTATGATTTAGGTAACTTTGCACTCAAGTAGAGCTAAAGTAACAGGTACCTGCGTAGACCTAGTTTGCAATATCGTTTAGTCGAGTGTGCTTTCGCAACTTAAGATTGTATACCGATTTCCTACTTACTTTAACGGATACTAGTACGGAACTACTAAGTAAAAAATCATTTCCTTGTTCTTTAATTTCAACTTTAGTAAACTTACATTTTATAGTATTAATATTTATTTATTTATTGTATATTTTATAATATGTAGTGTATTTTTTTTTATTTATTATTCAATTATTTATCAGTAATATGTTACATATCTTCATTTATACATAATAATTATTCTCTTAATTTTCTTATAATTTGCGAATTTTCTTTGTCTCCATGCACAGATTCGTTTTGAAAAGATTGCTCTCAGGAATAAGGCCGCCTTGTTGCATATATACTATATATAGTCTGTAATAATTTATTAATTCACTGTATTTTAATATTTGTATTATGCAAATAAAGCATATTATATCTATCTATCTAACTATCTAGCATTCAATTGTATTATTGTCACCATCTACCTAGACTTAAAAAAAATTAAGTTGAAGAGTCTGTTTGGTTGATTCTGTTTTCTGGGTAAATCTTCGTAATTAGCTAATCCGATTTTAATCAAAGATAACCGAGTTTAGAGAGATATACATCAGATACCTTTTCTAAAATCTAATTAAGATAACGATATTTTTACATCACTTAATCAATACCAAAGACATTAATGTTTAAAGTAAACATACGTTTTTTAACAATAACAAGTATGTACACGCAATTTACACCTCATTTTGTATAAGCTTGATAAAGTTCTTTATCTTTATACTGCCTGGTGCCGGACAAGTCGATGACAAAGACCGACATTATTGGTTGCCATTTACCTTATATGTTAGGCGTATCGTTCATTAAGCGACATAACTTATTTGCAATTGATTTGTTAAACGAACCTACGTAGTAAGTATAGATTGTAAAATATGCACAAGGTTCAAAATGACCAAAGCATAAAGTGCGTAAAACTCTCATGTTGCGTTTTACAAAAATGCCCTCACGGTAGTTGTACACAAAGGCAAACTTTCACTGAAAATATGATAACATAATATTCATTATGATAAAACTATTTTCTAACAAACACAAATTGTTTATGTAGATATGTTCGGCGAAAGGTAGCAGTGTCTAATTTGTCCAGGCATATATATTTATTTATTCAGGAATATATATTTATTGATTTAGTTTTCTTCTTGCATACGTATATTTTAATATGCGTCCTTTTACTGGCTTTTATATTTTACTTACTAAAGTTTGTGAGAATAATTGAATGAATGAAACATTTATTATTGAATATAATAACGGATGTATAGATATTTGTTAGCCCAACTCTCTCTCAGCCCAAAGTCTGGATGATCTAGTAATATAGGATCCTCTTTATTCCATTCGATTGGTGTATTATGCAGATTGCCTGCTGTTACTCACAGATGTTAGGAAGTGGCAACACATTTTTATTTTATTTTTTATACTACGTCGGGTGGCAGACGGCCCGTCTGATGTGAAGCGGTTACCGTAGCCATATTAACGCTCACAACAAAAAATATCGTTCGCGCGCTGCCACCCCCGCTGCCATCGCAGCAACTCTTGCGTTCATTCTTAGTCGCACACTGACCATTGATGTACAAAAAACCCATTTTTGTACATCAATGACACTGACACCATAACTACCAATGCAGCAGAGCGTTTTAATGATTTTATAAGAAACTAGCAGCCGCCCGCGACTTCGTACGCGTGGAGTTAGTTATTTGCAAATAATTTTTAATTACATTCGAAAAAGCTAAATACCTCGTGAGAGGAAAAAAATAAAAAAAGTTCAAAACAATCAATATCTAGACGAATTTTTAGAATCAATGAAGTCGACGGATATTATTTTTTAAAACCTCTTTGTAAAACCTAAAGTACTTTTTATTGTTATAATAAAACATCCCTCCTTATAATAGTAAGTATGTAGTTGTTTTCAATTTTTTTATACTTAAATATATCCTCCTGCCATAATTACTTTAACTTCAATAACATTGGATTTTCATACAAATTTCCAACCCCCGGTTTAACTCCAAAAAGGGGTTGATTTCTAAAGATAAATTATTAGTACACCACACCATCTATAGAGCATACATTTTGAATTTCAAGTTTCTTACTATAAAAACATAGAACTTTCATACAAACTTCCAACCCCCGTTTTAACCCCAAAAAGGGGTTGATTTCTAAAGATACATTATTAGTACACCTCCACACCATCTATAGAGCATGCATTTTAAATTTCAAGTCTCTTACTTCAAAAAAATAGAACTTTCATACAAAATTCCAACCCCAGTTTTAACCCCAAAAAGGGGTTGATTTCCAAAGATACATTATTAGAACACCTCCATACCATCTATAGAGCATACATTTAAAATTTCAAGTCTCTTACTTCAAAAACGTAGAACTTTCATACAAACTTCCAACCCCCGTTTCAACCCCAAAAAGGGGTTGATTTCCAAAGATACATTATTAGTACACCTCCACATCATCTATAGAGTATGCATTTTAAATTTCAAGTCATTTACTTCAAAAACATAGAACTTTCATACAAACTTCCAACCCCCATTCTACCCCCTTAGGGGTGGAGTATCGTAAAATCCGTTCTTAGCGGATGTCTACACCCTATAAGGAACCTACCTGCCAAATTTCAAGTTTGTAGGTGTTATAGTTTCTGAGATTTCGTGATGAGTGAGTGAGTGAATTACTCTTTTATATATATAGATAACGAAACGCTAGAAATATATTACGACTTATACGGTCAGCAAGAAAATTGCATAAGGAATATCATCTTGCTCTCTCTTTTGCCGTGGGCTGAACCAACAAAAATAGCTAAAGCGAGCTTCTTGCAATGCAAACGGGACTCGCCTGTATGGAAGGCTGTTAAAACTTATAAGGTGGCGTCTTTACTGGCGCCGTAAGGGCAACTGTGCTAGACTAGACGAATAAAAATAGACAAAACTTGTATCACTAACGAGTTTGTAAAGGACTAAATACGTGCAGGCGCCGTGCACCTTGCATGCAACCATGCTTATAAAAACAGTAAAAACTTCTGTTTCTATAAGAGGAGGTGGAGGCGCGAGTGCAATACTAAACTATGTTGCAAATGTTTATACTAAACGCTTCACATGAGGCGGGCTGTATGTCTGTCTGACCCGACGTAGTAAAAAGAATACAAAGAGTTTTAATCACAGATCTAGTATTTTGCTATGTTCGCTATGCGTGCCCCGTGATCAAATGGCTAGCAATGGCTACTTTGACTCCGAGGTAGGGTTGCCAACCATACTGTTAAAAACAGTATTATACTGTTTTCTATGCTTTTATACTGTTGAAAAGAACTTCATTTGACCATAGCACTGTTTATTGTACTGCTCCGCATGCACTGGGCCTTATTATACTGTTTGTTTTGCTACGCAACTTTTAATATACTGTTTTTCTTGTAAAAAAAAGTTGGCAACCCTACTCCGAGGTCACCAGCACCATATCTTAGTAACTATAGTACAAGCTTTGCTTAGTTTGGGACTAGATGGCGCCGTGTAATTTGCCAGGAATATATATTATATAATGTAGTTTTAACATATAAATATTGAATTTCTTTGGATAAAATATTTGTTTTTTTGTTATTTTTTTTTATACTGCGTCGTGTAGCAGACAAGCATACGGCCCGCCTGATGTGAAACGGTTACCGTTGCCTTATTAACGCTCGCAACATAAAATATCGCTCGCGTGCCGCCACCCCCACTGCCAACGCAGCATCTCCTTCCTTTCTGGGTGACCTCACTCACTCGCAGGAACACAACAACCCTCAAGGGAATTGTTATTTGGCTGCGGAATTCTGTGAGGTGGAGGTACATTCCCCAGTCGGGTAGCTTACAATTACGCTCCCTACCTCTCTTTTCGCCATAGCTTCGTTTGTCAGTCAGCAGGGTGCACCGCGTGCAGGTGAAGTTGGCTTTGGTTCAAAGATGTTGAAGAACCACTTACACCCCAAAATCTTATGAAACTAAGAAATCATTAAAACCATTTGAAATTGAAAGTTTAAAATCCATTAGTTAAAAATTAGTATGTCTCCTTTACTTATCTTGCCTATGTTCATATAAATTTCCGTTACCTAAAGGTTGCCTTGAAAGGATTGCCTTTAGCAATAGGCCGCCTTGGTGCATTTACATGTTTGTAACAAATTAATATTTTTATTTGTTTTCGATAGTTAGCGATGTAAACTGCAAATAAAGTATCTATCTATCTATTTATCTATCAAAACATTTTGTGAAAAATTTGAATTTTTGTTTTATCTTATGCACATCTGCATAAGATATAACAAAACTTCTAATTTCTAACAAGAACGGTAGTCGTACTATGACCGGACGCATGCCTGATTGAAAGGGATTGAGAACGTAACTTTGGTCAGGATATTAGTTAATTGTAGCGGGATGTCGGTCGACTTAGTTAGAAAATTACGACGCGTATGATTACTTCTGCATTTCACGCAGTGGAAAATGCCCAACAAATCATTATCATATTTCATCAATCTCGCCATCATTTGAAGCCACAAAAAATTGATCATCTTCAAAACTCAAAGCATGCATAAATTTATTGTTTTTTAACCAACCCTACCTAATCCTAAGCTGAAGCCGACTACCATTGCACTTTTTATAAAGTTGATTCTTGGCACTTGGTGGAATATTATTATCATAATGACGAGCTCGGTGGCGTAGCGGTCAATGATGCGGCTTCGACACCAACGCTCGTGGGTTCGATTCCCACACAGGACAAACATTTGTATGCCAGTGCCCAGACCAAGACAAACAGACATGTTCATGTCTGTTTGTCTTGGTCTGGGTGTTTTCTATGTATTATAAGTATGTATTTACAAAAAAAAATGTATTTAAGTACATTTATCAGTTATCTAGTACCCGTTATTAGTACAAGCTTTGCGCTTAATTTGGGACTAGATGGCGCTGTGTAAATTGTCCAGAAATATTTATTGATTTTATTTATAATGTTATAAAGCACTTGTATTGTATTGTCACAGACAGAAGGAGGATTTGACCTACACTCCCCACGCTGGCCAGACGGGTTGGGGAGGCCTGATCGATGTTTTATAATGTATTTCCCTTAGTCGCCTTGTACGACATCCACGGGAAGAGACGGAGTGATTCTATTCTAGTCTGCCGGAAACCACAAGGCCATTATAGGGTTATATAAGACACTTTTTACATCTATTTAAGTATATTGGCAAACCGTGCAAATTATTGCTAGCATATTGTTATTACTCCATAAAGAAGAAGGCATTGATAAATAATAACGAGTTAGCTGCGATCAGCGACGGATAAACGTGACACGACAAGCCGTGATAGCAAATAATGACATACATGGATAAATTGCGTCTCGTAATGAACGGAAAGCCTTAAACGAGACACTTCACGGAAGTAAAGACATACATTTTAAATTAGAACTACTGATTATGTTGTGCTCTATAACGGATACTTGTTGCGTATGACGTGAATAAGTGAATTAATTTATAGCACGTGGAACGAGACGTGGAAATATAATGTAAAGATCTGGTAAAGATACATTGTAAAAGATCATTGGTAAATGTAAGCAATTATTACAAAAGCCGGTCATGCGCAAGTCAAACTTGATTTATTTCTTTTTATTTTTAATAGAAGAACTTTATGAGCTGGGATCGGAAAAGACAGTGTGAATAGGGTATGTGCACCATTGAACTATTACTCTAGGGATACGTACGATACTCTACGTAGTAATAACAGCTCACTGATATGTACATTATTTTCTGTTTGTTATATAAGATAAAGGACCAAATTAAAAGCACCCTACCTCGATGGGCTTGCATAAAGAGTAAAATATAAAATGCAAAAATTCGTCACCAACACTGGTAGCTCAGTTGGAAGAGTACTCGACCGGTCATCGAGAGGTCGTGGGTTCAAATCCCACCTAGGCATGGGGATTATTTTTTTCATTTTTAAAAATATTTATAATATTCTGACAAATAATCCGAAAACAACTATTTAAATAATAATTAAGTATTGCATAAAGAGGTTGATGAATGTAGAAGAAGCGAAGGAGGTATGTTTGGATCGATGCACCTGGCATTCCCTAGTTTCTGCCTACTCCAACGGTAGACAGAACGTCACAATCATATAATTATAGGTGAAAGGTTTACGATAATATAAAAACTTCTCTAGACTTCTTCCATTATTTTTCCGAAAACGCTCCAATTTGCTTCATACAAAAGGCTACTAGGCTACTAGACTTATGATGTCACAATACATGTTTTGTATGCATTAAACAGTTTTGTATGCATTAACCAAAAATAATTTATTTCACATGTGACAGCTATGTTTATCTAGTGTCGTAACAAAAGTTATTATAATGTGATCCTTTTAAAATGTACTTTTTCACCACAAATTTGATGTTAAAAACAAATCGGACCTTAGATACCATTAAAATACCAGCATACCCCATTTACCTGAATTTTGTAATAAGACATAACATATATACAGACAGAGTTGTTATAACCACAAAATTTCCAGAAAACCGTTTCTCGAGGTTGTCGATTTTTAAATTCCGTTTGTTCTTAGTTCCTTTAGTGGTTCGTTTGAAGGAACTACTGTGTCTTTTTGTCTCTTTAGTTCCTCTAAAGGACGAGCCAAGTGGTCGAGTGGCTAGCAATGGTCACTTTGACTCTGAGATCGCGGGTTTGATTTCCGCACAAGACAAACATTTGTGTGCGCATGAACATGTCTGTTTGTTTTCTGGCAAAATGGCGCTGTATAATTTGTCCATGAATATTAACTTTTTTATTTAAATCTACTAAAGGAACTACCGAGATAACAAGCTAGTCTTCTCTACACGAACTACAAAACTAGAGACGTAGGACTGTTACGATTTATTTTACGGCAAGGGATGTATTTTCCTTAATTATTTAAATTATTATTTTCAATTACACCCTCATAATGCACAATCTTCCCGTGCCAATTCTCATTATTATATTTTTCACATACAAACCTTGTCCAGACAATTTGAAAGACACCAAAAGAAAAAAAATAACAGAAATGACTCGAATATATGAAAAATAATTCTTCATATTTTTTTTCGTTATATTTTGTAATAATTTAATAGGGACGGAGACAAATCCAACAACTCAAAGGTAAAAATCGGTCCAGCCGTTCTTGAGTTATGGTAATGGTAACTAACTCGTTTTTTTTTCGCCACAATCAACTTTATTTTAACAAAAACATTATTTGTTTCATTTTTATGAGCACTAAAACGAACAGGAAAAATCGAAGTCAACGGTATCTAAAACATATGAATGTAAGTGTTATATATGACAGATATATTATTCCATTTAACGCAATTTATTTGCAGAATAATCACACAATTCCTATAACAGCTTAAGTTTTATATATGCCAATTAAATGTTAATTTAATGCAATATATTTGTGGTTTTTCCCGAGTAGTTAGTTTAACTATACTAATATTATTAAGCTGAATGTTTGAACGCACTAATCTCAGGAACTATTTGTTCGAATTGAAAAAATATTTGTGTGTTAGATAGTCTACATTTCAAGGAAGGCTATAGGCTATATTATATCACGCTACCACCAATAGGAGCGGAGCACCAATGAAAAAACCGGACAAGTGCGAGTCGGACTCGCCCACCGAGGGTTCCGTACGTAGTATCAATATTAAATTTGATATTTTTCATTATAAATAAGAAATAATGCATCGAAAAAAATAAATAAAATATATTTTGCAATGTGTACATCAATCCCTTTCATATGATACCCCATTTGAACTAGTAGTTTCAATTTGAAATTTCGACACCCTATAAAAAATATAGACCCCCTATTTTTTAAGATCTATTTACAAATGTATAGTTTTGAGATTTATTCCTGTACTTGTAGTCTATAACGATGTTACTTGCTAAATTTCATAGTTCTAGGTCAACGGGAAGTACCCTATATAGTAGGTTTTGATTCCCTTGAGGATGTCGAAATATGCGTTTTTTGCTGAATAAACGGCCGTAACTTTTTTTTACGTAAACTCAGCAGTTTGATTATTTTACTACTTCATGGGACCGTAGACCTGAGTATACAGTTCAAATTTCAGCTTTATGCCTCCACGCATTCTCGATGTAGAAATTCTTGACAGACAGACAGACAGACAGACAGACAGACAGACAGACAGACGGACAACAAAGTGATCTTATAAGGGTTCCGTTTTTCCTTTTGAGGTACGGAACCCTAAAAATTGGAAAAAAATATTCCTTTTGAGAGCTTACTTTGCGTAAACGGTTGAAGATACGCAAAAATCATATACGATGGAATTGTTCCTCCTTAAAAGTTCTAAAAAAAGTCCGCGACAGCATATGTCTATCTTTTAAGATTAATTCCTATGGTCTTATAATATCTGATATTCACGCGGACGAAGTCGCGGGCAACAGCTAGTTAATTATATGATTGATTAATAAACTAAATAAAAATAATTTAATCATATTTAGAAATCTTTTTTTATTTTAAAGAGTATACTTTAAGATTGGTCCGATTTTTTTTTTTCATATCACAAAATTCAGTTCTGATAGTGCTTTTAATTTATTAGTGGTGCTTACGATTGTAATTATGGAGTCGATTTTTTTTTGTTAAAAATATATATAAACATTTTCTGCACAATTTACACAGCGCTATCTAGTCCCAAATTAAGCGCAAAGCTTGTGTTATGGGTACTAGACAACTGATAAATGTACTTAAATACATTTTTTTTATAAATACATACTTATAATACATAGAAAATACCCAGACCAAGACAAACAGACATGTTCATGCACACAAATGTTTGTCTTGTGCGGGAATCGAACCCGCGAATTCGGAGTCAAAGTGGCCATTGCTAACCATTCGACCACCGAGCTCGTCGAATAATAATATATTTCCAATAATTCCTGACAACAAACGGACTTCCTTGATAGACGACTGAATATTCAGACATCTTTTTACCACTAAGGTGACGAACAAGCATTAACTACACAATACGCTATAGACCAACCCTGTATAAATCACATTTCAATCACACAGATGCGTATCGCTAACGTACATGGAACATTGTGTCCGTCAACAATGTTCGTCGGCGATTCACTTTTGCATTTCTTTGAACGATATTTGATAAATGTTACGTACTCGTAATTACTTTACGTCCATACGTACAAACCAAATGTACGTGTTCGAAGTTCATGATATTCGTGTTCGAAGTTCATGATATTCGTGTTCGTTAGTGCGGTGATCGTACATAGCTTAGGGCTGAGTCTCGTTCGGGAAATAGATTTGGGAGTTATTCGGAAAACGTCTGTACGTCATTGAATACAATATATGTATTTACATTTTTTTTATACCTGCTTTCATTATTATAACAAGTGGTACTGAAGTTACTTTGACCGTCTGTACTGTTGTGAATATATGTATTTACATTTTTTTTATACCTGCTTTCATTATTATAACAAGTGGTACTGAAGTTACTTTGACCGTCTGTACTGTTGTGAAGCCGAATGATAAACATTGCATATTATTGCACTAAGAGTTTTCAAAATACAAATTGAGGTTAGTTCAATGAGTTAGCCAAGAACAGTGCAGTATATTTAATTTACACTATATTATTTAAATAATATTTATTAAAATACAGTCTAAATAAAATATAGTCGTAGCCATGTTTCAAAATTATTGAAACATGCCTACGACTTAAATCACAAAATCGTAAAAGCTTTTATTTAGATCCGTCAATGTCTTTCTGGAGATAAAGTTTTAAAGGTGTTCAGTGTGAATCGACATAAAATGCCTATTTATTGACGCGATATTAACCTTATAATTCAAAATATTAATATAAATCTAGACAATTAGTTGAACTTGAATAAATATTTGCATGTTCTATTTTTTGCTTTTATTTAGTTTCACACAATCAAATCTTGCAAGTTAGATTTCACCTACTTTCCAGTGTCCGAATGAGCCGAAATTAGGCACACTCGTTTGGTTCTCGTGACAATAATGATTACATAAATTCCACCATATTTAAACCAATATGGCGGCAGCCATTAAATGGCGATTTATAATATCCGTATATAAATACCTATGATATGAGTATGAAATGAAAAGGCTTGATCGGTAAAATAAAGTAAGTAAACTTATGAGTTTTTTATTAACGACTAATGAAAACTTGTTACAAAAAATAGTTTATAATCTTGTTTAGTATTGACAATTGGTAATTCTGAACAATGATTACGTAATAGGGATGATGGGAAAAAACTTTCCACCACCATTGACGATGATAGTGGGATATACTGTTGTTTGTACTTCATCTATGGCGTCACAGATTATTAAAAGTAATTTTAGTAACGGAACAGTAACAATTAGGTATCAGTAGTAGTATATTAGGCAAATTTATCGCAATTTAGTACGCACAATTTTGAATACCACGTGAGAACTAAACCAGCTTTGGCAAAGTACGGATATGTAATTTTACGTTACGGTCAAAAATAAATGGATCCTAGTGAATTGTTTGTGGAAAGAATGAATACAAATAATATGAAATAAAGAATCAAAATCTAATAAGATATGGATATTTCGTTCATTTACTCGACTAGTACTATAAAATAAATGGTAAAGTAATTATATTAATAAATAAAGTAATTATTCAAAATTAAACGTAAGGTAGGTGGTATTGCATTTATGAAACACGTCGTTCATAAATGCATTCATAAATTCATTATAGTTTTCCGAACACGAAACGAAGCGAAGAAATAAGTTTAATTTATTACGAGAAATTGTTGTTATCATTTTTACGATTATTATCAAGATGTTCACGAGCTTCTAACTATCTCATTCCGTGTTACCTAAATGAAACTACACCACAAATTCAAGATATGTACTCAAAAAGTAAATATTTGTATTGAAAAATTACTTAGAACACTTTATGTCAACGATCAGCCGATACTAAGATAAATCCTGCGAGGCTTCTAGGGTGCGGTCTTATAATAATAATTAAGAATAAATGAAATTGTCCAGGAATATTTATTTATTCAATAAACTAAACCAAGAACCCAAGAACCATTCCGATTTCTAACAAAATAAACCCGCACTGAATTCGGTTCATCAGCCTACCTACGGGAATAAAAAAGTATCGAGAAGTCTAGGTAAGTAAAAAGTAGTATTTTTTGTAATTAAAAAATATTTAAAAATATAATAAGTTATTGCATTGCAGTGTTATTCATTTGTAAGTTAGCAAATGTACATAATTACTGATTATTTTTGCTTTAGCCTTGTCTAGCTAAAGGTCAAAATCTGAAAATTAATTAAATGCATCAAGTAAGAGTTGCACCAATAAATATAAGTAATTTTGAAATGGTTTCAATGCATTACAAAATCATATACGGCATAATGTTCATAATTTACATTTAGGTATGTCATTATTGCATTTAGATCACTTTTATGATTGTTCAACCAAATAACATTTACTAATTGCAGTCATAATAAAATAAATCAATAGTAAATAGTTTAGATACTTCTAAAAAGTTATGCGCTTATTAATAATAATCAGAAAGTAGAATTAGCATATTAAAATTAATAACCACAATGACGTTCGAAAAGTGTATGTTGACTTTAATTATGTCGTTGTTACAAGAAATGAGCGATATGGCATCCAATTACAATAAAAGTAAAAAATTACTTACTTTTCCAGGCGATCTCCAAGTTTATCAGATAGGTGGCCATCCCTCGGCTTCGTGAGGTCGGAGTCGTAGAGATCCCTCTTGTACCCTCGCCAAAAGGTCGGCATCATCCAAAAGAACCATGTTCGCGAAATAAAATTAGCCCGCAAATAATTGTTACCTTTCTTTTCGCGGTCTTTCGGCGGTATTTTTTTTGGATCGCTCGGGTTTTTATTTCCACTGACCATTTTGATTTTTATATAATGTTCAATAAATTAAAATTGGATACAGTTTTTTCTGATTAGTACAGCTCGAATTTGTAATTTTATACACGAGAAATTGGAATCCACATTGTTTAGTTCTCGCGGTATTGGCGCAACTGCCGGCAGGTGCGCACGCGCAACGCAGGGCGCCGAGAGAGCAACTATACGTACGAAGTGCTAACCTCCCTACTCTAAACTGAAGAGCACGCAACGTGTGGATTTTTATAAGAAGCTAAACTAGTGCGTAGTCGAGTAGTTCTATCTCTACTGCGGTGGGCGCCGTTTTCTGATAGGGACTTTTATTTTCCCTTGTATATTTTATTATTTATGAATATATGGCAGAGCTTAATTACTATGTTGATGATTAATGAAATGAACATGTTGATGATCATGACAATTAGTGAAAGATAATAAAACAGACACACGCCAACGATATAAAGGACACTCAGCCGCTGAGGGCGGGCGGGCGGTTGGCGGCATCATTGATACATGAGGCATATTTAATTATGGTAGCTAATTATATCAACACTTAACCGTATATTTTTTACTCTTTAATGTATGTAAAGTAGTCATAGTAAATGAGGCTGTTTTTAGCTGTCAACGTGTAAATTGAGGCCCTACCGTTTAAGCTGAAGCCGATTTCGGTTTAATATTTCGATTCCAAAAATAAGTCTTTGGTTAAATCTTTAGCTTAGTCCATAAAGTTTCTACTAGCTAAACTAAACTCACTTTCAACCTATCTAATTTAAGTTTGATATTTGCATGGAAAAAATCCGATAGTAATGTGGTGTCTTGGTGGAGTTAAATTAGACTAAATACAGTCGCCCCCAAAAATACAACTGCGATATTCTCCAAAAATTTCTAAGACAAGTCGTTCGCACCTCATCAGTTCTCTACCCGATGGATATCACAACTATAATAAATAACTAAGATAATAAATACTCAGGTGCTGCCATCCGCATTTCAAAAATTTCGAAACAGCGTCGGATACAACACAGAACCTCGCGGGAAGCCAGTATTGATAGCCTACCAGAGGTTCCCATTTTTTTTTTGCCACGGAACCCTAATTGATTTTACTTTTTCTAGCGGAACCCTAGCTGCTGTAATCATTATATAGGGCCTAACTAGTAATTTTTTTCGACGAATGCTTTGTAAATTTTTGGACGGATCGCGGAACCCTTGTGGCCCTTCTACAGAACCCCAGGGTTCCGCGGACCACCTTTCGGGAAAGCTTGGCCTACACCATCGTAGTAATAAAATTGAATCTTGTAATGCAAAAGTATCGCACGCGCAAGTGCTACTGGTGCAGGCCCACTTCTAGTGCTTCCTGGTGACCTTGTTCATTCTCAAGAATGTAATAACCCAATACGTCGTCAACCATTATCCGTTCCACTGCTGGGAAGATCAGTATCTTCCCTCAATCAAAGGCGTTTAGAGCATTGTCCTCCACGCTGCTCAACTGCGGGTTGGCGGAGTATAACCCAATAGAATAGAATAGAGAACTCTTACTTTCTATGATTTTCTAATATCTTCTATAAATTGGACGTATTGGCCTAGTCGAGCTATCCTTTTACAAATCAATTAATAAACCAAATATTGACGTTTGTTTTCTTCTGAGGAGTACTATCCTCTTTTATGAATTAGGGTAACGTCATAAACATCAATATATTTTCGTCAAAATTGTCTTCTAAAAAGAAATTAAAATTAAAAAAGTTTGCTATTTTTTTTTATCTTAGTACTGAGTTCGCGCTGGGAGAAGCCGTGGGCAAAAGAGGTAGTAAAGAAAGGCAGAAAGCTCTAGAGACGTCTAAGAGACTAGGTCGAATAATGTAAGCGTTTGTTAACTTCATTGATGTGAGCAAATTAGGATAAGTAACATTCCAAGATACGACCTATGTTTTTATTTTTACTAAAGCAATGAAGTATCTAAACAGAAAAGTAAAACATTGATGGATTACAGCCTGTACATTTGAACTAGGTATTCATCCTCGCAAGTTTTTATGTTCAGAGTGGAGCTATTGACGACATAATAGGTGGACATGTTCCGGTGGCAAGTGATCTTCGTATTGAATTGTTATTGTAGTGTGCAGTGGGGTCATCAGATGGCCGGTTACAATGCGTTCGCACAATACCAATACTACTCTATTGACAGGCGGCGTGATGGCCGATCGTTTTGTCACGTATTCTATTCCCTTGACGTCTCTAGGTAATAAACTTATCATCGAATGATCGCTGCGTAAAAATATAGCTACCTTTATGAAAATTTATAATGCGTGTTATCTATGTACGTTTATGTTTGCTCTCTAGACTTTTCTTACTACTCAGATCCTAAGTATTATAAGGAAGTTATCGATAAAGTCTCTTAGCTTTAGATTCTCGTCCTTCTATTGTCGCAGTTTATTTTAAAGACAGGATTATTTTCTGCTGCTCTACGTCAACAATTAGTAATAAGTGGAGTACACTAAATGCGTAACGTGAAAATGAAACAATTTGCATGTGAAGCAATTTAATTACTGCGTTTCGAAATATTCTCTATTACATTTTAAACACTTCTTCATTCGTTCTTTCAAACCATTTATTAAAATTTGTAGGACTATTGGTATATCAAACACAAGTTACGAATGGGGCTGAAGTGTATTTTTCACGTGCTGATTGAAAGCTATCACGGCTTTTTCTGGTCCAACATGTCATAAATTCTTAGATTTTTGGAAATTAAAGAAATCCCCTGATGCTAGGTCTGGATTATGTGCAGAATGGGTCACGGGCTCAACTTTTTTCAAAAACAACTTTGTTCGCAGTGTGAGCCGAAATAGTTCATCATTTTTCCCTAACTTTTTCAAAGACACTAAGGAGAACAAATGGTGGTGTAACTTTGAGCATTAATTGTCTTTTGGTCTTAGTGTGGTGGTCGTTAAGTGGGATCATGCAGATAGGACCTGCATGGGAGGAATAAAACGTAATTATTTTTTGCTGTTACAACAATTTTTCAGCACCCTGTTTTTTATTCCTAATTTAACATAAATTATAATAATAGTTTTTTATTTCTAATTTAAAATAAAGAATACTTACCTAAATATTATAAATATTTGTGGAAATCCTTACATATATTTCCATACACTGCACATTTTTAATTATTTAAAATAAAATTGAGGTTTCCTTTTCCTAATTTTCATTGAGAATGTTTGGTAAATTAAGCGATAGCTGACTACTGTTTTAAATAACCTTTATATGTGGTTTTTGTGTTATTAATTTGGGGTCACGTGGCTACTTGAAATTGTGATTTTAATTTTCTTTTTTGTTAGGAATCATTTCTGAATGGTTACACAAACCGCCGTCACACAAGCGCGTAGAGCCCTTCAGGTAACATTTTTTTTGTGTAAGGGGCCAAAAATGTCAAAAAATTCCCACGTTTTCTTTTTATCCTGTTATGACCTCGATTTTGGTACGCCCACTTACCATAGGCAGAAAGGTTGTAACATAGCATACGTTTCCATTTTTCCTTCGTTTCGGGTGAGTTCATGCGGCAACAAAACTTTGTACAATATTTAGGTAAACTAACTAGGTAATAATATTCATAATATATATACAAAAAAATCATTAAACTCTAAACCCCTTTGATTGAAGGGAGACCCGTATCCCAACAGTGGGATAATCAAGGCTTCATGTCGATATACATATCATCTGGATAACAATAAGTAATGATCAGTTAAAAAATTGTTCATATGAGTACATATATTTACATTATTTACAAGATTTTTTTACTGGATAAAAATCAATAATGTTCAACATATATAATATACTTAATTTATTAACAATGGTAAAAATACTATGACTTCTTTCTCGTTTTGTTAGTAACGTCTACGTCAAAGTTATATAGGGACGCACTTTACGTACTATGGCTACGTACTTTTCTGGAATGCACGAAAAAGTATTTCATTGCAACCAGCCCCCTTACCACCAACTCTTATTGCGATTCAATAACTGAATAGATTGCTTATTCATACCAATGACTAAGCGACTCTATTGAAGTTGAAATAAAGTCGCTTATTCATTGGTATGAATAAGCAATCTATTCAGTTATTGAATCGCAATAAGAGTTGGTGGTAAGAGGGCTGGTCTCGTGCAAGGACGTAAAAGGTTTCGATTGCAACTGGTTACGAAGCCCCAGTTTTGTACACGACCGAAGGGATTCTATCGACCTCACGTTATAAAGTAAAATTTCTTACTACCCAGGCAAGTTGCAATTATATTATATATATATATTGAACCAAAGCTAATTTCACCTGCACGCGGTGCACCTTGCTGACTGACAATCGAAGCTCTGGCGAAAAGTGAGGTAGGCAGCGTAATTGTAAGCTACCCGACTGGGGAATGTACCTCCACCTCACAGAATACCGCAGCCAAATAACAATGCCTTTGAGGTTTGTTCTGTTACTGCGATTGAGTGAGGTTACCAGAAAGGAAGGAGATGCTGCGTTGGCAGCGAGGGTTGCGATGCGCGAGCAATATTTTATGTTGCGAGCGTTATTATGGCTACGGCTATGGTTACGTTATCACATCAGGCGGGCCGTATGCTTGTCTGTCACCCGACGTAGTATAAAAAAAATATTGCTCCTTGTAGATGTATGCTCATTCTCCAGCACTTTTATTTAAATTAATCCCACATATGCTGTAAAATTTGTCAGCAATAAAATTGTTTTGTTGTCATCTAAGTAAATATTACTGTATTCATGTACAGCAAAACAACTCAGTGTCCTCTATTGAGCGGAGATTTGTTTTCAAGTCATTGGAATTAAAAATGAAAGTAAAATGTGCAATTACTTTTGGTAGATCATATGACTGATTCGTGTTGTGGTGGACTCGTTGACCGTTGTGTGTATTAATAACAGCTGTGTATTGATTTACAAAATGGAAAATAACCAAGACCCAGTATTGGTACTGGACCATTTTTGAATAACGGATCTTCGAGTTGATTGATTTTTCTGTCAGTTCAAATTCGAGCATCGAGCCGGATAATGGTGGTATTATAAATTACTAGCTGTTACCCGCGGCTTCGCCCGCGTCGTCCATGGGGGCTGCCATTGATTTGTGTATATTTATATACACAACCATAGCGCGATTTAGAAATGAGATAGCATCATCTAGTGATCTAGTGAAAGAAGGACAAACGATTATAAACTTTATTTTCTCCCGTGAGAATAAGATGTTTTTCCGGGATAAAGAGTAGCCTACCTATGCCACTCTCCAGGCTTTAAACTACCTTCAAAAAAAAAAACATGTCAATTCGTTTGTTACTTTCGACGTGAATGAAGGACGAACAAACAAACATACACAATTACACACTTTCACATTTATAATATTACGTGCTTAAGTATCATTTGATTTGGATGCTTTGACTTTGATAATTTAGCATTTACAATTACATACGTGATTTATTTTGAAGCAAAATATATATACTGGGTGGAATGGGACGAGTAACTCAGCGAAAACTTACGGATTGTGCATACCTCAAACGACATTATTCCCAAAGAAACTATGCTATATTTCGTAAGAGTTTTCGAGTTATGGCTTATCAAACTAAACCAGCAGATTGCGTATAAAAGCACTGACCGACACTTCTGAGGTTACTAGGGTGGCACCACTATGCGGTGATACAGTGGTAGTGCGCAGGTCTGCCCAGTGTTGCCGTTTTGTGTGTAATTAATTACACTGTTTGTGTATAATTTAGATAGAACTCTTGTATCTAACCCGTGTATAAAATAGGCAAAAAGAGATCTTGCAAATTTCGTAATTTATTGCATGAAAAAAAAAACAGAGAACGCGCCGTAAATGATTAAAATTATTTATCTGCGGCACAGTCCAGAAAGCTTTATCTGGATAGTTATTAATTACATTTTGACATTTGAGATAAGCAATTTTGAACCTTACGCGGTCTGCATGAGAATTACCACAATTATCAGTATCACTGGAAATTGCGCCTTTTGGTTGATATTTTGATTGATATAACTTCACCCTTCTGTCTGCTTGAGAAAGGATTACAATAAAACGGATAGCTCTTTTTTCTATTCTCATAGTTAAACGTAACTAGCTCTTTGTATTTAGTAGATCAGGTGTCGAGAAAATATGTGTATCATAGCATGATATAATCTGGGAGTGATGTGGCTGTGAGGCAGTGTCAACACTGCGTCCGTGATATTTTCGATGCCGCGGGATTTTTTAATTAGTATTTTGTGTTTTTCGTGTGTTTTGATAATTCCCAGCAGTGTATGTGATAGTGCATATTTATGAGTCTGAACTTGGTTTTTTCTTTTTATATGCATTTTTTTTCTTTTTATTCCATCAAGTGACCCGAATGTTAGTTTGCCCAAACTAGCATTCTGTCACTCGATGGAAAGCAATCACCACCGCCCATGGAAATCAGCAACACCAAGGGATCGCAGATCTGTTGCCAGCCTATACTCCTTCCTTTCTTTCTGGTGACCTCACTCACTCGCAGGAACACAACAACAATCAAGGGAATTCTTATTTGCTTGCGGTATTCTGTAAGGGGTATTTCCCCAGTCGGGCAGCTTAAAAAATACGCTACGCCCTACCTCTCTTTTCACCAGAGCTTCGTTTGTCGGTCAGTAGGGTGCATCACGTGCAGATGAGGTTGGTTTTGGTTCATAGATGTTGATGAACTACTTACACCCCAAATGCTCGATGCTTGAACGCAATAGATACGAGTACGCCAGTTTTCTTCAGTCAGTTGTCTGGCACTTGACAGTAGTCACATTTTCCTCATGATCGCTGTTGAGGGTCGTATTTTATGAATATCATAAAGGAGTGATAATTCCGCACACCAATGCTTGACGGTGCTGAAATGAGGTGTTTCTTCAGGTTTCTCTCAAAACTATTTTAAAGATGATCAGTGCAGTCTTGCGGTGATAGTGAAAATTATTAAAATCAATGAAATGAATGTTCCTTAACTTTAAATAAAGCTTTCGAAATCCAGGGCATATAATTGTAAAATTAATGAAAGTATTTTGTAATCTACGCAAAACATTCCGCAATGGTTTTCCTGTTCTATATTAGTGATCGAAGGTTTTCCTATTAAAATATGCCTGGCAGGAGGGGTCCCCCCTTAAAACTAAGCAGTAGTAGAAGGCAATAATATAAGTTTTTACTTACTTTATTTTTACTTACTATATTTATATTATATTATCTTGTGAATTTCAAGTACACCTACCTAACAAGATAAACTGATGAAAGTTTGTTGCCCAATAACGCCTGTTGTTAGTGTTAATGCAAACACAAACTCAGAACACAGATTTCTCTTAAAAACTGGATTTCGGTTGTTTCCTTCCAGTGTGAGCTACAAGCAAAGAAAACATTGATGTACAAAATGTATATTCATCAAGAGTTCCTCCGTGCTTCGGAGAGCACGTTAAGCCGTCGGTCCGGCTATTGTCGTTAGAAAACTGACGGTGATACACGTTTATTTATAAAACCCAATAGTTTTCTTGTAACTTAGAAAGTTACAAGAAAACTATTAGCGAATAATAAATTATTCACTCAATTGACACTAATTTGACAGCAGGGACGTAAGAAACACTAAACAACTTACGTCAAAATTGTATTACTCCACCTTTTGTAAAATGAAGGCACCTTTAAGTCCTGAGGGACTGTTTTTTTTTCACTAGTATTTTCGGTATAGCCAAAGACCTATGATTTCGCTACGCTTAATACCTGTGGTACGTTTAATACCTGTGGTAGCTTACCATGATCTTGGATGCGGCCCTGTGAAGCTAAAGGAGTGGCCATTATACTGCTAGAAATTGAGTAGAAATTCCATAAAAAAAACAAATACCGTCAGTGTCAAAATTTGAGAAGTGAAAATGGTCGTAACATTTTGATTAAATTATATTACTTTTCTTGAAGTTCAACGTGTGGAATACTTGTCAAAATTCTTATAATATGTTTATAAATTTACAAGAATTAAGAATTTTTGTTAAATTCTAAGCCTAAGAATAAAATGTATAATATTTAGGTCACATAACGAAAGTCCGTGTAAATTATGGATGAGGTATGTTTTGCACCTTACTGTATTTGATTAATCAAATTATTAGTGCTACCTACTTATATATGCAAAAATTGGTACAAATATGTATCAACCAATATTCTAACTTCGATCTTTAAGGCTGCTCCGTTCGGCCTTTTCATACAAACGTAGAAACATCATTACTTCACTTTGAAGTTGTACACTGTATCCAAAATTAAACATGATATCGCTTTATCGCGTCATAATTTAGGATTATTGAGACATTTCACAATTAGAACACTAGCTGCTTAGAAAAAAAATCCACATTTTAACACCAATTTTAAGGCAATTTCGGAGGTAAACAAATACTATTAGTAGTATATTTGTTCGAAAGTTTTGTCATACTTAACTTTAGTTTGCATAAATACATTGAGTAGGTTTACTGTAGGTAATTCTTAGTTTTCCCAAACTAGTATAAAAAATTCTCCCTTTCTTTTTATCAAATATCTAATAATAAAACACGGCGCTTGTGTAATATGCGCGGGAACTACCTTTTTTATACCATGTCGGGTGGCATACAAGCATACGACCCGCTTGATGTGCTATATTAACGCGCCGTCACCCCCGCTGCCGATCAGCAACTCCTTCCTTTCTGGTGACCTCACTCATTCGCAGGAACACAACAACCCTCAAGGGAATTGTTATTTGACTGCGGTATTCTGTGAGGTGGAGGGATTCGGGCAGCTTAAAATATGCTTTACCCTACCTCTCTGAAATCTAATAAATTGTTCATCATTGTAACTATCATTTTCACATAGGGTGCTTAGTGAAGTAACAACCGTTTTAGAAATAACTGCCGACGAGTTAGTCCAAGCGTATACCTACTGTATACTCTTAATACGGCGACTCTATTTTTTTCACAGGGTAACAAAAATAGTGACCGAAGTAGAGACAACTCTGTATTGTCGGGTTCACGAGAGACTTCTATGACTTCTTTAATACTCTGGAACATCTCTAAGGCCCAGGAGAATAATCCGTCTATTGATCTCAGGGTAAGAACAATAAATTAACATTCCTACATATTTAAAGTAAACATTCATATAAAAATAATCCCCACCTCAGCTTTGCCTGAGCATTTCCTGATCATAATTATCATCATGAGCTTGTATCTATCCACTGCTGGGAATAGGCCTTCCTCTATGCTTACGTTTCTCCGCTCTCCGCATCCAGCCGTTCCCAACCGCTTTCTTGAGGTCATCGGATCATCTAGAAGGAGGACGTTCAAAACTTAGTCGTTCCACGCGCGGCCCCCACTCTAATACCTTTCTCTTCCATTTTCCATCACTGACCCGGCAGATGTGGCTGGCGCATTGCCACTTCACCTTGAAAACTTTGAAGACTATGTCGAGAACTTTGGTTCTCCGTCGAATTTCATCGTTCCGGATCGATTTCTCAGAGAAACACTGAGCATAGCTCGCTCAATCGCTGGCCAATATTCAAGTCTCTGCACCATAGGTCATTTCAGGGGGGACGCACTGGTTGAAAACTTTTAAATCTTCAAACATTGGAGTATCTTGATTGGTGTAAAGTGATTGGTTTTGTATAATGAGTTTATAATACTGTATAATTTTTGTTGACATTTTAACCCTTTAATTCGCAATAGAAATTGTAGTAAAAATTGCTGTTGTTTTTTAACTATTCGATCTACGAATGTCATAAATTACTTAAAAAAAATAAAAATTAAAATCTGTAATTAATATTTTTTTGGAAACTGGATGTTAAAAATACATAACATTGCGAAGTAGCTAATATTTAAATATTAAAAAAATATGTTACGTATTCCTAACTTTGCGAAATGCGCAGGAAACGAAAAATAAAATTTTTGCGGTTGTTTTTAATACAAATTTTTATTAGTTAAAGAAAATTATAAAAGAAATTATTGCAAAAAGTACATACAATATTCATGAATCATTTATAAACATTTGCGCTTCCTAAATTCCAGAATTCGTCACGAGTAATATTTATAGACTTCAGTTTTTTTACACGGTGTACCTATAAATTCGTATTTTGAATAATCATATCAATAACATCTAAAAAAATCATAAAAGTAATCGGATGGCGACTTTCAATCAGAACCAAATTCAGTAAAAGTAATTTCTTTTAGTATTACACGATTTTAATATTTACCACTTTCCCATTTAATATCCAACGGTTTCTAACAAACGGTTTATTTTTCTTTATCAACAATGTTGGTAAAGGATTAAATTTGTTTTTTTGAACGTGTTTTCTTGATAACACTAAAAACTACAGGACTTGATGGATCAGACAAAACAGAAGATATTGACTGGGTGGCAGGTAAATCTTGCGGTAAGATTTATTTACCGAGGACCTGACAAATAGATGGAGTGGGTGGTACCAGATATTCAGGCAACATGGTATCATATATATCCGCCAAAAAGTTAAGTCGTTTCAATGAAGAATCGAAAAATCGAAGTTCAAAGCTATAATCATTATCGTCATTTATCATCTCCATCTCCTGTTATGCTACTATTGCTAGAAGAAGCATTAAGCGGAGGCGTAAGTGCCAGAATCTTCTTTACACGTTCTAATTGTAGGTTATGCTACAACAAAATCAAGCTTACAATCATGTAAACACCCTCCAACACCAAAATTTACCGAAATAAAA
This sequence comes from Hypsopygia costalis, assembly GCA_937001555.2. Taxonomy (NCBI): domain Eukaryota; kingdom Metazoa; phylum Arthropoda; class Insecta; order Lepidoptera; family Pyralidae; genus Hypsopygia; species Hypsopygia costalis. The sequence continues at coordinate 15,723,483 of OW443328.2, read as the reverse complement.
AGCCATTATTTACATCCCTTATCATTTCGCAATGTTAGTTATTCTTTACATTCATAACCTCATCTCAATCACCGGTATCTTCGCAATGTTAACTATAGCTAACATTCAACTTTAACGGGCTTTAGCACATACAAACTTGCATTTTTAATAATACTGTAATTGTACAATTATACAATGCGAACACAAAAACATAAATAACATACAATATTAAGGCAAATCGAGCAACTTAAGTGAAAATATTGATATTTCTTAACTTAAGCGCGGGAGCAGCTCGAGGTTGGGTCGCCATTTTGCACTTTCATGTCAGAATTTACAATACAATGACTTTTTTTTATTTTTTTATGCGTACGTAGTAATGTTCTTTACTTATTATTAGAAAAAACCGTAAGATAATCGATGTTGTATTGTAAGTAAAATTTTAGTTATATATAAGTTAAGTATACCTAACGTTGCGAATTAAAGGGTTAAGTACAAAATCGAGTTTTCATACATAATACAGTTGAAAATTAAGTTTCATACAAACGTTCAAAATTCATTTTAATTTCCAAATCCATTCATATTGCACACTTATCCATTTAAGGAACGTTTGTGAAAATTTTGATGCTTTAGGTTTCAGTTGTGCATTGATCAATCAGCCGGTCAGTTTCTTTTTTTATATTATAGATGTTCACTGCATATTTAATTTTTATAGACTGCCATAAATAATGTCCAAGAACAGCTGAACGGTGATTCCTGTAACTTTCATAGAATTATAGCGCTACATCCAGAAGAACGACATTTAGCATGTGCTCTTCTCGCTTGGCAAGAGCTTGGACATGCCAATGCTGATAGCCTTTACAAGTAAGAAACGTGTTATTTTATTTCTGTACTAGGTTGACTCAGTTTATTTTCCTGAAGTAAACAGAGACTTTGTTCTCTACTACTTTGTGTACCTAACCACCAGTTTGTCTAAGGAAATATCGACAGCATTCTCCCACAGGACTCGCAACTATTATTATTAGGATTACCCCTTAGGTAAGATTATTATAATTTCCTGATATTTCTTTTAACGTCTATCTATCTATCTATCTATCTATCTATCTATATATATAAAAGAGAAAATCACTCACTCACTCATCACGAAATCTCAGAAACTATAACACCTACAAACTTGAAATTTGGCAGGTAGGTTCCTTATAGGGCGTAGACATCCGCTAAGAACGGATTTTACGATACTCCACCCCTAAGGGGGTAGAATGGGGGTTGGAAGTTTGTATGAAAGTCCTATGTTTTAGAAGCAAGAGACTTGAAATTTAAAATGAATGCTCTACAGATGGTATAGAGGTGTACTAATAATGTATCTTTAGAAATCAACCCCTTTTTGGGATTAAAACGGGGGTTGGAAGTTTGTATGAAAGTTCTATGTTTTTAAAGTAAGAAACTTGAAATTTAAAATGTATGCTCTATAGATGGTGTGGAGGTGTACTAATAATGTATCTTTGGAAATCAACCCCTTTTTGGGGTTAAAACGGGAGTTGGAAGTTTGTATCAAAGTTCTATGTTTTTGAAGTACGACGACGTCCACTTCATTGATTTTAAAAATTCGTCTAGATATTGTTTTTTCCTTTCATTAGGTATTTAGCTTTTTCGAATGTAATTAAAAATTATTTGCAAATAACTAACTCCACGCGTACGAAGTCGCGGGCGGCCGCTAGTATATATATATGTTCGGAGACAATGATAACTTCAAACGACATGCTTCTTCCTTGGCTACTTCACACAGCTATCTTCTTTTAGTGCAGACGAATGAGCAAAAAATAAGGCACCAATTTACACTAATTGTGGTACTAATAATTTTTAGTATATTGTTACAGTCATGTATGAACATGATTAAATTACTTAAATTCGCAACCAATTTCGAAGTTGGGAAGTTCTCTCCGCCGATTGGCAAGGCCACGGGCACTGTGAAGGCATTACATCCGCGACCCAGCCGACGGTTGTCCCTGAGGACCCTCCTCTTGGGGAACCCGAGTTTCTCCCCCTCCTCTATAAGTGTCGCACCGGGACATACAACAGACATACAACACGCCGACACCAAGGGTTATTTTTTAACGAGGCTTTCTTCCTCGACTGCTTGGGGCCTTCCTGCCCCAAGTGCCATCACTTACTCGGTAGATGTGACGGGCCCATTGCCACTTCAGCTTGCAAACTCTGAAGGGTATAATATAAATATTTCTAGATAAATTACACAGCGCCATCTAGTCCCAAATTAGGCGCAAAGCTTGTGTGACAACTGATAAATGTATAACTGATGACTAAGAATGACTACTTACATATTTTTTTTTTTTATAAATACATACATTATAATACATATAAAACACCCAGACCAAGACAAACAGACATGTTCATGCACACAAATGTTTGTCTTGTACAGGAATCGAACCCGCGAATTTGGCCATTGCTAACCATTCGACCACCGAGCTCTCATATCCATATTACATTTAGAAAATGATATATTTAGAAAGAAAAAAAGTCATTTTTATCTCAGCACTAAACTTAAGAGCTAATGTTAATGCATTACATTAATTCATTTTAGATTTCTAGAAGCAAGGACGAGTGTCCTTGAAAGTAATGAACAGCCGTGTAATATGCCAGAATGTTCATTTAATAGAACTGCAAAGGAACCAAAATGCCTAAGTGACAAGAAATGTATGGCAATTGTAGACAACCCAGAATGTATGTATATCAATGGCAAAAATGCGTCTTATTGCTATAGAAAAACTCCATGCATACAAGGGGTTGCTAATATTGAAAATTCTACATCTTTTCATATTAAATCTGAAGGAAATTCAGAATATGCACATGACAGCGACAAAGATTTGAAAGATAATTCTGATAAAACTACTCATAGTAACGTTAAAAAAGTAGCATGTCCATACGACTACATAATGACTCCAAGGAAAGATAATTCTGATAACACAACATATAGTACTGTCAAAAAAGCAGCCTGTCCGTACGATTACATAATGACACCAAGGAAAGATAATTCTTATAAAACTCATAGCAATATCAAGAAAGCTGTATGTCCATATGATTATATTATGACTCCAAGAAACCAAGTTGGCGATATGACTGATATAAAATCTCATAATTATGACGCGAACTCATTAAATGGTCCAGTAGTTAAATTGCCTACTGAAACAAAAATTATTATGCGATCAGAAAATGTTCATAATGTGTGCCGTCCTAGGAGTAAACCTAAATCAGATGAAAAAAACATTATGAATAAAATTGATGCCGTTAGTATTTGTTTATTATATTTAATACAGCCTCACAATATATACGAGTATATTAGTGATGACATAAAATTATACTATAACATTTCAAATATTTTTATTGTAAATTCACTTTCACATTCAAGATAGTGTGATGAAAGTGAATCTAAGCTCTGCGGATTTAGAGTAGTAATGATTTATACATGTTCTTATATTTAATTTGTATGACGTTTCTAAGTGCTTTCTAAAGTCCAAGGTATAAAGATATTTTGAATTTGATTTTTGTACTAAATTACTACAACAGATACAGAAAATTACATGTGCTGTTTTGCACAGCCAAGAGTTGATTGTACAGTCTTATAGATAAGTAATCACATTTTTGTAGGCATGTTGTATGGAATCTGCATGTACAGAACGTCTAGTAGAGTTGGATAGAACTATCTCAGAATTGAGGACGCGAGCAGGCCAGTTGGCACGCCGCGAGGCAGAGCGGGTTGAACTGCTAGAGCGCGCTGAATCTGCGTGGAAAGACCTCGAGCTCGGCTACCAGAGACGCCTTAGACTCGCCCAAGAAAAGGAAGAAGATATGGTAAAACAAGTAAGTAAGAGAAATTGCAAGTAAGATAATTGCGCGTTGTAAATGTTTAATTTACAAGTATCACAGCACATATATATTTTTTTAATTTATTTATGGCAACAAACAGTCATTTCAAGTCAATTTATATACACATAGTATTCATAGAAGTATAGATGTAAGTAGTGCCAGTATAAAAATAAATTTAATATATTTATTTTTATATTGGCATCTACTTTTTGAATTCTACTTCTCGTGACAAGAGTTAAATTGAAGTTAACAATAACGGCAAAAAGAACTTTTTAATTACAATACTGTCACGATAAGTAATATATATATATATATATATATATATATATAAGATATACATATATTGCAGAGCTGGGAGATATAATCTTAAATTTGCAGTTGTAATGCATCGGGGAACATGTGTTTTAGATTTTAAAATAAAATTTTATTATTGGTAATTTCGATTTAACTAGGCCAGGCACCCGTCACACCTAGTATATAGATTCATATAGTACGAATCCGTCTCCATGCGAGTTCAGCTCACAATGGTCCAGTTAATTACAAGAAAATTCAAATTATTCCTAATTTATTACAGGTGCAAAGGCTAATAGAAGACAGAAACAATTACAAGGAAGCCTGTATGAAGTTAACACCATCCCTGAAAGAGAAAGGAGAAGTAGTAGAGAAAGAACGCGCCAAGCTCATGGGTATCGAGAAAGAGATATGCGAATGCGCTAGTGTGCGTCTACATCTTAACGAGGAGTTTGTCCGCGGGGACGCAGCGCTAGCTGAACATCATATTAAAGTTTCCCAGCTAGACCGGGATCTTCAAGTAAGCGATTTATGGGTTGATATTTAATGGTTTTCGCATCACGATTCGATTTAATCTAAAATTGAGTGTTTGTAGGTTGAACCGATTTTTTATCAGTATTCATATAAAAATACTCCGCCCCTTACTGTTCTCGGTGCAAAAGTGCTCAATATACTGGTGGCGCTGTCGTTGCTTAGCAGAGCGCTGGATGACGATCGTCATACTTTACACTCGATATAAGCCTGACTACCAAGCACTATTGCCTGACTTCCCACTAGATTACTAGAGAAAAAGGAGAGAGAGGCTAGATTGATGAGTTCTCAAAAACTGTATAAATTAAACATAAATAAAAGTGATGATACTCGTAATTAATCAAGTAGTAATAGCTACTGACAGGATACTTACTTTTAATTCTGGAAACATTATGGTGTTCTGAAAAAAAAAACATTGTTTAAACTGAAAATGAGATAGAATTACACGTTGACAGTTCAAAGAGGATCAAGCACGAAGAAAATCATCGTCAATTGAAAGCGAAGTGGATGCTGCAAGGGCGCTGGCGTACGAAACCGAACGGGCCATGCGCAGCGAGCTCTGCTCACTCAAAGAACAAATCAAACAGTTCTCGGAACAGCTGCTGAGCGAAGATTCTGAAAACTGTAAAATAAAGATTGAGGTATGTAGCTTTCAATTCACAGCACCGATTCTAGGGCAGAGTGAGTGCTGTTCCAAGTGCCAAGTGGCAAAGGCGACCAAAATTCCAAATGTTAAAATCTATTTTAATAGAAAAATTTCCTCACCAAAATTTTTAACCAAATACCAACCTTATTTGCACGTAGTGCACCTAAGAAACGAAGTAGGATTCATTATGTATCCCCTAGTATTGGCCAGTCGTTGCCAGGTATCTGTTCGGTTTGGGTACATAAAGTACAAAAATACGTGTCTTAAATTATTCCTTTCTTCCGTACCCACCGAACGGTGTTAAATAGTAGAAGTTGTTCTAGTGGTAATCACCATATTGTACAGACATAATTACACAAACTTTGAAAAAATAATGACGCAATGTAATAAGACGGACTTATTCCCTATCTCTTGCAGCCAACCTCTAAATACTTGACAGGAATTTGAAATTACAAATTATACCTCTAAAGAACAATGGTCAATACCTACTCTATTTTAATTCGGTATTTTACTAATTCATTTTATTGTTTTTGTAAGTATTACGGAATCCTAAGAGTGTGACTCAATTGGCCGGTTTTTTTACAAGTTAACAAGTTATGTCTAGACATTTGTAAGCGGTCGACGACAATATTATCGTTCTTAACTGCGATGTTCCAGTTTTCACGTTGATACAGAGCGCTGACACAAATGATTCACAAATCACAAGTCATAAATTGATAAATAACCTAAATCTCTACAATTTTTGTAATTAATTTATGTGTTATTTTGCGGAAGTTAAATTTACAGTGCGCTTACGCAATGTAGTATAAATCTGAAACTGCATGTATAGAAATCCCAGTTTATAAAAGTTACGTGTTATTTTGAATAAATATTTCTGGAAAATTACACACCGCCATCTAGTCCCAAACTAAGCAAATCTTGTACTATGGGTATTAAATAACTGATATTATACTTATTGGAATACATACATATAATATATAGAAAACACCCAAACAGACATGTTAAACAAATGTTTGTCTTGTGCGGGGATCGGCCCCGCGACCTCGGAGGCAAATCAGCCATTGCTAGCCATTCGACTACTGGGCTCAATAATATAGTGTCTGTGACATACTTGTAGATTACCTCCAAACTATTCTGGACATACTAAAAAAGCATGGCAAGGTTTTAGGGTTTTATTTTTCTTCAGGTTTTGATTCAGGTGTTATTTTGAGGAAGCCTTTACTGGCAACTTTTTTTTTAATGTAACGAACCCAGGAATAAGATAGATTAGATGTATACTTCTCCCATTATAATTATATATATTTTTCATAGCTTTATGGTTATCAAATGAACCTTTTTTAATAATAATAATCTTTATTTTACTAATACAACAATGTTACATTCCAATCAATCATTACACTGAATTTTTTAGCTTGTATAAATGGGCCCCGATTCTCAAACTAGGTCCGACCTGTATCTTGAGAATCGGAATTTCTTCTCGTTTGCTTAAACTTAGAAATATAAAAAAACAAGTACAAACAGTGCAAATAGGCAGATTATTACAATGTTTACATAGGTACCTATTTCGTATTGACAACTGTACGGTGTCATGCTTAACGATATCACTCACTTAATATTATCAAACACATCAAAAATTGCCATTTACATATACTATTTATGATGCAATTAATTTTTGGTCGCACAGACTCCGTACACAATGTAGGTAGAACAATAATAACTATTTTCCAATGTGCCCGCTATGCTATGAGTAAGAGGCGCCTTGCTAAGTTCAACCTGATTAGGTATTGATCCAATATCTAAAAAACACATTAGAACAGAAGATTTTGTTTCAGGTATTTAGTCAACGGATTTTTCTTCTTTCATATAGTAGTATTATATGAATTTTTTTTTTCTAAATATATCCAATTTAGAGAAAATTGATTTAGAATAATAAAAAAGGACCAAAATTAGTTAATATAAACAATCAGTATAGTCAGTGCAACGAAAATATCACAGGTTCATGCTGCATTCAAAATAATGCCATTAACAACAATTTGGCTGTCAAGTGTCATCAATTTGCTACTCGCGTGTCGAAGATGTGAGGTCGTTTGTATCTCCTACAAGGCCGTCTTTGCGTTTATTTAGGTAAAAGATCACGCATTTGACACCATAATAGTTCTTAAACTAGTGGTATTGAATATTGTTGTAAAAATTGCCTGGTGGCTACCATAACGATTCGATTTCGTCATTTGTTCCAAAGATTCAGAAATACGTATGTGTGTGAAATGCATGTGTGTTACACAAAATCCCAAAATTGAGATGCTATGTGACTCGGCTTTATTTTCCACAATAGTGAGTTTTCTTGGTTGTTATAGTCCGAGGGTGGATCCTTGTTCCGATTCGATGTTCATGTTTGGGATGGTAGTTTATTTGAGGTCTTTGGTTTTCCTCCAGTAGAGTTTCCCCTTTCCAGGCCTTTACGAAAAAGCCTGTTAGAAGACCGGGTGCTGAGCAGCGCCGAATATTAGTCGGATCTTCCAACAAACTTATAACTGTCGAGCCTTTATTTAATATAGTTAATATAGTTACCTAGCTTAATACAGGAACAAACGCATTAACTCGAAAGCAGGAATTTATGAGATTAGACTACATTTAAAAAAAAAAGTGAGTGGCTCACTTTTTTTTTTAAATGTACATAAGGATGAAGAAAAAAATATACATATGGACTACATTAAAAAAAAAAGTGAGCCACACGCGAGTAGTGAAGCGAATTTGGATGAAATGTGTAATTCAAATAAATATTAAAAATATTTTTCGGTTTTTACTTTTCTGAACAATACTACATTGTTCATTCTAGAATTTCAGTTTTTTAAATAATACTCGTACATAATTCCGTGCCATCTGAGTTTATTATCTACAATTATCGATGTCATTATGAATATCGATACACCTAAGATACATCTCTGACACAAACACGAAAATAAATTTACGCACATAACTATATGTAATTTAAGATCGATTTCATTTGTCAGCTTATGTATTCCTATGTTGCGCTAGATATATTATGCTTTATTCATAGAAGTTTTTTTGCAAGTTTTCAAGTGGTGGTCTCTCTCGTCTTAACACTGCAGTACTTTTTGAGGGGATTTAAATTTTCAAGCCATCCGAGGTCTGGGTTGATTCTGATTATTATTTACCTCGGCGTTGGGAATATTTTACGGTTGAATAGGTCTTCATCCTATTACTAATAAATAATCCGTGTTATTAGAATGTAAAAAAATATATTACGTATTTTCCTATTTAATTAGAATTGGGAAAAACTATACATTCTGCTAATTGTATTAGATTTTGCATGTCAAGTATCAGATATTCTAAGAAATGAGGAAAATTTATAAAATGGATGTATGTTTAATAATATACTTGTGGCGTATATGACTCATTTTTAGACCCTAAGGATACTCAGAACCCTCGGCTTGGCTTAACGACTGTCAACTAATGACAACAGCCGCGACCGACGGCTTAACGTGCCCTCCGAAGCACGGAGGAGCTCGAGATAAATAAACCCATCCATGGACAGGCTGCGATCGACTTTACTTAACTTGCGTGTTCGATTACACTGACAGGCGCAACGACGCCATCGAGCCCCTTACTTAAGGTACATTCTTACACTCAGCGAGCATTGAATTAAGGCAGCAAACAAGAATACGAACTACCTGAAATGAAAAAGAGATGTAAGATTTAATTTGTCTTTCAAATGTTGGCTGAAGGTGAATTAACATTGTTAAAGGTTTTTTATAGGTTAAGTTGCTCCTCATAAACCTATGATGACTATATGCGATACTCGGAAAATACCTACTTGTTAAATTAATTATCGTAGTTGACGTCAACGTCGATGACGTCTAAGTACTGTACAGTAGGTATGTCTATTTATTAATGTACCTTATCAATACGATACGTAAAAATATCGCATTGAATTCTGTGCATACTAAATATAATTAAATTATTGCGTGTACAGCTTGACACTAAAATATGAAAATTAGAATAAACAAAGTAGTTTCAATAAAATAGTACAGAAACAGTAGAAAAGGAAGAAACAAAATCAAGAATAACATAAAACAGAATATGTTTTTATTAAACAATGTATGATTAGTTGTTAAAAAACCTTTTCTACATTACTTACTGGTTTTCGCTCATCAAGCCCTTTCTTTTAATATCCGTATCTTTATGATTAATGTAGAAATTATAACTCGCCATTATCAATATAGTGGATTAAAAATGTGGAGAATCAAATAAGTATGCTAAATGCTTCGGCTAAATGCCGGTTTTCGGAATCAAAGCGAAGTTGAAGCCGATTCGCATCGAATTTTTTGATAGCAAAAATCAAACTTGACAAAAACTCTGGAGCTGCTCTACCGACTAAGCTGAAGATGTTTGTCAATACCAAAACGTACTATCTATTTTTTCGAATCAAAATATTCGATGGTAATTGGCTTCAGCTTCGCCGGCTTACAACCTCAAGCCCTCAGGGGGGCTCTAGGTTGTAGTATGTCATACCTAAGTGCTTAAAATTCGCTTGGAGTATTGCAACACGCGAGTCCCCGGTGCAAACATCTACTACTGGCGACGCTTATGGGTAGTCAGGGTTCTGTGACGTTGGCATTCTTATTGAAAATGTAAAAAAAAGTAAAAATAATTTATGGTAGTCATTTTTTTTTCAATACATATACTCGTAAAATTGGTATAAATTTTCACTGTGTTATGGATAACGTATTTATATAAAGAAATAAATAGATGTAGATATATAAATAAATGTATGCATATACATTTCTGCTACTTGACTTACAAAGAAGGAAAAAATCATTAGTGCTATCAAAAAAAAAAAATATCGCTGAAGTAACTTCGACCGGCGCACAAAGTCTATGTACATGGAGTTTACTTTCAGTATAAAGTGGCATTGTGCCTGATAACTGTTTATTTATGCGCAGTCATGATGTATCGACAATAGTTGATAAAGATTATAATAAAATTATGACTCATTAATGGAATATGTGTTTGTTCTGTTCGATTTTACTTTTTATTACTGGCTGCAGTCTCCATCGCTATAAAGTTTACTATTCGTTAGGTATGTGAATTTGAAAATGAAGGAAAAATAATGTCTTTGTATGTTCAAAACATATTTTTTATAGGTATCAAGTAAAGATCATGACTGTAAATTGAACCAATTCAAAAATTTGTATTTTGGTGTTGAGTGAACATTTAAAATTCCGAGGTTACGACGTAGTCTCGAATTGAATCATGAGTATATTACAATTGAAGGTATTTTTAATCGAAATCAGTCACGATTTGATGGAAGATATATAGAAAACGAAATTTTGAAAGATTTATTAAATTCAGTTCGCGGCGCAGTTGTCAATTTCTTAACGATCATACGCGGAGGTGCCGTGTATTGTCAACGACACCACTGAACCACACCACTGTGGTGTCGTTTACATTTCTTATAAGTAACAACACCACCGTAATGTAGTTCTAATGCAAGACATATGTATGCATTTATCGATAACAATTATTTACCATTCGTAAGATCACGACATAACATACATGATCTCTTACTTCAGTGCTATGATTGCAGATGATTTTTTTTTGGAGAGGACGAACACTTAAAAACATATTTTAAACAGGTTTTTTCACAAAATATAAGTAATACACAGTAGCAAATGAGGTTAAAAAAAGTTACGGTGAAAAAAATGAACAGTAATTGTATAATATGAAGTATAGATATTTTCATTTAGTTTCGCTACGAAGTTCTGTAATGTTTCATTTTATTTTGTTGTAAAGACAATTATTATTACGTTATACGAATCCCTTGAGGACTCGCCCAATTTTAGCAACTAATAGTTATTATCATTAAAAATTAAAACATAACGAATTGTTTTTATCCGCTCACGTGCTTGCGTCATTTGCGCCGCACAGCATACACACATCGGCATCGGCATTGGTGTGGTTAACTTAAAAAAAATGTAAACGACACCACTGTGGTGTCGGTCAGTGGTGTCGTTGACAATACACGGGAGGTGAAATAGGAATATGCCTTTATGTATAAGTATTTAAACAAAACTATTTTTTACGATTTCTAAATATCGAGGAGTAGAATCACTCTCTTCTTGCTTAATAAGTACGATATTTTATTAATACACGACAGTAAAAATTGCCTACAAAGCACTTACTAATTGCCTATGCATTTATAGATGCAGTAAAAAAAGAAAGGAAAAGATCGTGAATACATACAGGAAGGCATTTTATCTAAAATTTTTCAATAATTGCTTTTAATTAGCGCTAACGTTTTGACACGACGGTAAGTGGCGCGAGTCTGAGTGAACATCGGGCAATTACCTTGCTTTCTTCTTTCCACAATGGAGGCAGGTAGAACAAATCTATAGTTAAAAACATTTCTGATATATTCTCTTCATGTTCCAGCTTCAAGATTTACAAGAAGAAAAGTCAGGTATGATCGAAGATTTGGGGAATTGTCAGGTTATGTGCGATGGCCACATACAAGGCAAGCTCGATGAGCTCAAAAAGAAGAGGGAACAGCTTAGTCAACTGAAGAGTATGGTGATCGACTGTAAATGTAAGCTACCCGTAGACGAGGCGGTGGAGGTAAAGAGGACGCCATCGCTTGCCACTCTGTGTAAATGTTTGCCCGAAGATGGTATTTTGGTACGTCCACGAATTATTTTTTGACTTAAAGAAATAGGGACGTTGGCACTGTAAGAAAATAAATGAATTATGCTTGGAAATTTTTAAACTTTTGTGGTATTTGGTTTTAATGAGGTAAAACCAAATAGCACAAAAGATTCAAAATTTCCCGAGATTTTTTTTAATATATTAGTTCCTTTAGGTTTTTTAGTTAATAATAAGTAGTCTAACATATAAGGTACTTCAGTTGAACAGACTACGGTATAATAGGTAGAACACACCAAGAGAGGCATCCTTCCTTATGGTAGGCGTTTTGGCGCACATATTATATCTGCTCTGAAAATGGAATATCATCGCTTCAATTCCGGTCGTTCAATATGATTTGTGTAGAACTCCATAGTCTACACTCATCAGCACTATAATGGCATCATGTTATTATCGCCTCGGGATAAGTTCTCAAACTGTGAGCTGCCCCCTTACCACCAACTCTTATTGCGATTCAATAACTGAATAGATTGCTTATTCATGCCAATGAATAAGCGACTCTAATCAAGTTGAAATAAAGTTGCTTATTCATTGGTATGAATAAGCATTCTATTCAGTTATTGAATCGCAATAACAGTTGGTGGTAAGGGGGCTGTGCGTGGTCAACTTGCCGTTCTTGCGCTTTCGGTGTAAAGGTGAGAACCTTTCAAGAGACGACGGCGCACGAACTGCATATACTGACTGGAAATAAGCATGTTGTTTTGTTCTGTATATGGGGTCCTATCGTCGAAGCTGAAGCCGATTACAGTCAGATTATTTGATTGCTAAAATAAAACTTCAGCGTAAATGTGTGTTTAGCTTAACTGGAAGAAAGCTCTACCGACTAAGCTGATTGCCATTAAGTTAAACCTAAGATTTATTTCCGCAATCAAAAAATTCTATAGTAATCGGCTTCAGCTTCAGCGGTAGGGCCCCAGATTAGTTTACAAAGACCAGCCTTTTGGGGCCTAGACCCTTTGGGGCTTACCACTTATGCTGACGCCCATTTACATCGGGTTTTATGATTGCAAAAATCGGAGTTCTGTTTGAATTTGTGATAAACATTTTCAATTTAGTCGGTAGAGCGTCTCCGTCTCTACCAGCGAAACTTATTATTATTAGCACAAATTTAAGGTGAAGTTAGATTTTCGCATTTAAAACATCCGATCGTTATCGGCTCCAGCTTAGCGGTAGGGCTTCAGATCTTTGCACACTAATTATGCTAACGAAGTTGCGTAATTTGCTAATATTTAATAATGTACTTCAAGTACAGTGATAGGATATAAATTGATTAAATTTTATTATCTCATTTCAATAAGATTATGAAAACGTGACGCATTCTAAATTATCTTCTACTTGTATTATTACTTAATCAGATCGATTGTACCATATGGTTTATAACGTTTATATAATCTCTTTTGATATTTCTTCAATCTAATCGCTAATCATTCAGTGGGCCTGTACCACTAGGATTATATGCGGCACATCTTTCCGGATATACATGTTTTTTTTATTGTCCAGACTTTTCCAGTTAAGACTAAAATTACGTATCTTGACTATACTTTCATTCAACTTTGTTACTAGTACGTTGTGTTGACATTTAAGATAATATTAAAAATATCTGTATAACATTTATTATAATTTATTCTCTTGATCTTGATCTCTGCTTTCTCTCTTCCCAACAGTGTGTCTAATTTCAAAATCTCGCGGCTCTTTTACTATTCTCTACTTTCTCCATTTCCTTTTGTTCTCGCAATTCCTCTCTCACTTCTTACTCTTAAAATTCTTCCATTTCTTCTCTTTAACTTGATGCCCAAATTTCATATTTGTCCGGTGGTCTCGATGTCAGATTTTTTTTCACAATTCAAAGCTTCAATCCCTATTTATAATTTTTTATATATTTTAACTAATCAAATCCTGCAAGTTAAATTTAAGACCTACTTCCTTGTATCCGATTGAACAGAAATTTGTTATACTCGGTTGGTTCTCGTGACAATGCACGAATGACTTTATGCCGCCATTTTAACCCAATATGGCTCTCTTATTTTTGGCGACGAAAATAGACTTTCATGTTTAAAAAGTGCAAACGGACGTGAAACTAAAGGCAGACTACTCATTTAGTCCACTGTACTACTACATCGTGAGTGGATAGGATTTTCAATAGATCACTTCTGGGTTGATAAACACTGTAATAATTTCTTTATCTTCACACAACAAGACGTACTTGACCGAACAAACATGGACGCGGAATCAACAGAATATGATTGCAATTAAATACCTAGGTATATTGTTATCAACATTATTATTATTATTTCGCCAACAAAATACAGGTATTCTTATCATAATCTGTCAATGCAAATTATTTTGTAAGATTTGGCAAAATATTACACATAAATTTGTTTTCATTGTATTAAAAAAAAAACATGTTATGGAAGATATACCGCACCGGTTGCTAAACAAGCGTATGAACCGCCTGATATAAAGCTGTTACCATAGATATGGACGCGCAATACAAGGACTATTGCTTGCACGCTGGTAACCCCGCTGCTAACTCAGACCGCACTCAAATACCCTGGAATACAACAATCTTCAAGGGCGTTGTTATTTGGCTGCGGTATTCTGTGAGTCGTGCTCGACAATTCGACATGACCTACCTCTCTTTATATATAGTATGTCTATTTGTGTATGTTTGTATAAGATAACTTTTGAACTAGTATACAGAATTTAATGAAAATTTGTATGTATGTAGGAAACATATATTAATATTAATACATTTTGCAGGTTTTGAACAAACTATATTGCACTATTACTTGTAAACTGCTGATCCGATTGAGATAAAATTTTGTGGATATATAGATTATAAATATCCACAAAACCAAACCAAACAAGTTTTCTGATCATTCAAATCGGTCATGTACAGTTTTAGATATCAAAATTTATTTAAAAATGATTGCGAGGTCTCAGACGCAACGAATGGGTAACTAGTTACTATTCAAATAGCAAACATGCACATTACTGTTAGCAACACGTGTAAAGGATAGGTATTGGAGTATGGGCACAGAATAATATACACTAGTATGGGCCCTTGTTCGCATATGGACAGATTCTCAAAATGTGTCTCTTTCCTTACCCGTAAGATCTGTGTGTAGGTAGAGCGTGGTCTGTCATTTGTTACATTTTTTCTACTGAACGCATCGAACGCAATATAACTTGGCTAAGTATAGTTTAAAGTTTGCATTGGAATTAGCCCATCCATTTCTGTTCATTTAATAAAACAGAAGATTAGAGAACTACAGAGCATGATCAAATTTAAAACGCAACTGAACAAACTTTTAGGTACGCCTTCATTGAACTTAGCTTCTAACTATATTATCATTTTCTTTATGTAGTTGTAGTAATTTTCAAAGTGTAGTATTATTATTTTAATAGTGTAGGTATGAAAAATCGGTAAAAATATAAACTGATTGTTGACAAAATTACTTAAACATCTTTTGTATCCATAACAGGCAATCGTAACTGACTGACTAACTATTACGTGTCAAACCATTAGACGGAGCGGGGGTCTTACCGCATCATCTGAACCCGATTTTCATCGGATTTTTTAATTATGAAAATTAAACTTTCGTTTAGATTTGTGGTAATTGTATTTCGTTTAGAAACCCTGAAGCTCTACCGATACAGATGCAGATGTTTGACCATTATTTCAATATAATGTTCAAAATATTCGATGGGAATCGGCTTCAGCTTAGGCGGTAGAACCCCGAGTTGATATTTGGGATACGCCATAATAATATGGCGGGATTTTAAGGCGTAGGCATCCGCTGGGAAAGGATTTTTGAAAATTCTTATTATATACTAGCGGGCGCAAGCTTCAAATTAATCTTAAGATACAATTTTAATCGACACTGCAGTTTACTTGCAACATTGTTTTTTTCGAATGATTTTGTATGGAGTGCAGGTTTCCTAATAAAATTATAAACGCATGGCTCGAGGAAATTTCTGGCTCTCACTACATTGTTTCAACAGAACTGAAACTGAAAGGAGTCGCTGCGTTGGCAACGAGGGCGGAGGCGCACAAGCGATATTTCATATTACGAGCGTTAACATGGCTACGATAACAGCTCCACATCAGGCGGGCCGTATGCTTGTCTGCCACCCAACGTATTATAAAAAAAATCTACTGCTCATGTAGACTTAGATGATTTACTTTTCATTAAAAATAATATATCATATGCCTTTAAATTATATTTATAATATCGTCGTTGTCTAACCAAAATCTGCTATGTGAATTTTTTTAAATTTTTAAATTTTGACAATTGCGACTGGTAAATGAAACAAACTATCGTATGAAAAAACTGCTATTTGGTTATAAGTACTATACGACGTACTGTGACAACTATTCAGCACATAGCAGTTTTTTCATACGATGGTTTCGTTCATTTACCAGTCGCAATTGTCAAAATATAAAAATTATAAAAAATGCACATAGCAGATTTTGGTTTGACAACGACTATATAAATTTATTTAATTTTTATAATAAAAAAATAAACAAATATAAAATAAATTTATATCTTTATTGACCACAAAACTACTACTCCGCCAACCCCCAGTTGAGCAGCGTGGCGGAGTGTGCTCTAAACCCCTTCGACTGAGGGGAGATCCGTATTCCATCAGTGGGATTATTATTGGTTGATGCTGACCACAAAAACTTGCTACAATAGGCGGACTTAATGCTAAAATGTACCAGCCAACAATTAGGAGTGCAGAAAATCACGATTGCGGTTTTTACAATTAATTTTACAAACAATAGGTAAATAATAGGAATAACTTATTCAAATACTAGCTTTTCTCCGCGGCTTCTCCCGCGTGGTCATATTTTTTTTTCAGTAGCAATAAGATGTATTTCCGGGATAAGATGTAGCTTTATGTCTCCAGATCTTAAACTATCTCTGTAAAAAATCATATCGTCCATTGGTTTTTTTTTTACGTACAAAAATGACAAACAAACATACTTTCACATTTATTGTATTAGTATGGATAAGATTGATTTTTACTCGTGTGATTCCAGGACCAGTGTTCTTGTACATCGTTGCGCAGCCAACTCCTGACTAACCTCTTCGCTGATCTTTTCGGTGGTTTACAAGATGAATTGGGTGGCTCTGGTGCAATGATGCCTTGCCAGCTGTTGAAATGCTTGGAAGACAAACATAACTGGGATCGATCGAGTATCGTCAAGAGCAATCTGCGGGGTTTCTTTTCACAGCTGTTACTCGGAGAACTTGATATAGCTATTGCAACATCTATCGAGAAATATCACGCAACGGTTAGATTATTTTTGATTATTTATTGTTTTTTTTTGTTTGTTATCTTGGCCATTTCGTGACCTGTCTAATGGCATTAGTCCATCTGGCAGCTCTATAATAATTTATCTTTTATCTTCTTCTTGATGAATTGTTATTGAATGAAACAAAAATCCATTTGCTTAACGGCTGGACCGATTCGGCTAAATAAAGTGTCGAATTCAACAAGAAGTTTTGATGTTAGACCCAGTTCTACTTCTTGTATATTACCAGATCTCATGTGTAGTGTTCTGTTTATGTCATTGTTTCGAACATACATTTTTGTGAATGATTATAATGATTTAAATATAATTAAAGAAACTTTTTAAACTTAAGAATATTAGCTTTTTTCTACACTTCCACTTCCAACACTGTGTCTCCTGTGTAGCCAGGATTAACAGCCACCACCATAAGGGCAATGAACAATGAAGTCCACTGCGGTCCCAGGGGTAAAACTACGGCAGCCTTGGGACTCACATCAAATTTAATCAGAAGAAATTAAAATAAATTAGGAGTTGGAATCTTTTGGTATTTGACTTCTCCTCTTGAGAGACAGTAATATTGCAAATAAGGCATTAAAGCCTAAATAGATGGCTAGTCAAGTGAAGCTTCACTGCTGTGCGCCAAGAATTTTAAATATCTAACACTATTGGGCACTTAAAACAGTCGTTACGTAACACATGGATTTCAGTTATATGAATTGTAAAATCGTCTGAACGCTTGGTAATTCTCCGTGATTGCTGCCAAATCAGAACAGTATACTACACTGCTAAGATTTACTTAACTATTCAAACCTAGGAGCAGCTTGACTTAGATGACATATAGATAATAAATTCAGCATAGGCATTGAATTAAAAAATACATCTACAAACTAAGTACTATCTTTTGTAAATACAAAACATTGTATAATTTTTGATAGTATTTCTTGCAGAAGGTATAAAAAGAAAAACTATTATTTCTTCTCAGGGTTAACTTTAAATCCACCACTTAAAAAGACATCGGATAATCAACGCCAAGTCGCTTATAAACGCTCACCGTTTATAAGGCTGCGGTTCACTGGTCAAGCGGACCGTATACTTGTTTTCCACCCAAAGTAGTAAAAAAAACGAGTATGATGTTTTCATGACATCGGCATATATGGCACATTTTATGCTGTCATGGCCGACTTTATCAGTCAAAAGGGTAGAAATGTTTTCATCTAATTCAAGCTTGAATTCATTGTTTCACTGAATAGTTAATCCAAGAGTCCTTAAACACTCATATCAACACCGACTAAAATAATCAAACCATTTTATCACAAAAGTTTTCTTGAAAATATATTATGGTCAGGACTTTTTTGTCTGGTGCTAGCATAGATATAAAATAAAATTTGAAATAAACTTATAAAGAGATTTAATAAACTTAAAAAAATTGCAGGTTCAGGAGAATACTAATTTAAACTAAATAATTTTAAGTACTACGAAGCACATTAAGTACGCAAAGAAATGGCATATCATCGCTACAAGGGCATTTAATTAAATAAAAAAAATATATTTTATTGACATGATAAAGGTTTGATAAATTATATACAATGTCATTCTGACTAGATTGTTGTCGCATATAATATATCTAACATCAGTTTACTATCGATCAATATATTGCTAAGTAACAGTATATATTAGTCATATAATTAAATTGCGTCATTATTCTGCTTCATGCTCAAAGTTTAAACTTCATGAATCTAGTCGTCAAGTTACTTTCTGATTTGGCGATATGGAGGAAACTTAAAAAATCTGATTCGCAGAGATTGCTAATTATAACTTTAGTTCGGTACATGAACTTAAATAAATAGACAAGGTAATAACTGTGAAATAATATGCGGCAACTGACGTGGGTATAAATTTAATATCATTACATGGTACAAACCTACATGTGCCGTGTGGTTTCCGGCAGATTACAATAGAATCACTCCGTCTCTTCCCGTGGATGTTGTACAAGGCGACTAAGGGAAATATATTATAAAACATCGATCAGACCTCCCCAACCGGTCTGGCCAGCGTGGGGAGTGTAGGTCAAATCCTCCTGTCTGTGACGGACGAGAGAGGGTCGTGCTCCTGTAGTGGAGACTAAAATGACCTGATGATGATGAACCTACATGAGCGTCATAATTTCTATCTAAGGCTGTTCAAGTAAAAACACACGAGTAAAAATATTTGAAATGTAATGAACATATGAAGCAGCACTGGAAAATTAGAAATTTAAATATAAAATTACGGTCCATACGCAGCTTAACACAGTACAATTTATTTAATGAATGAAAAAATAATAATTGTTGCTGAAAGACATATACGATACATAGACGATGAGTAGACGGAGAACTTATGGTTTATTTCTAGCAGAATAGCATTTTTTAGATAGTCAATGCTAAATTTCAACTGGAAAACTTCATGCCCATGTGTATCTACGAAACGTAGTGTGTCTTATCGAGTATTTTGTATATTTTTGATAAACAAAATGTCTTTTTTTTTTAAATTTAGTATTAGGATCTCACAATAATATAATTTTAAGTAAAAGAATTACTTCGATAGCATAAAATCGTCTTGAGGTATAATAACTTTAAAATCACAATTTAGGACTATCTCGAAAACGCTCGTCTTCCTATTTTGTATGCGTCAAATCAGAAATTTGTACGACAGCTATGTTAAACAAAAGCGATTTATGTATTTGTTATTATTTTTCCAATGATAATATATTTTTTAAATAATTTCAGTCTTTTAAAATGAACTTTTCTACCAAACTTTGATCGATCATAAAACAAATCGCACATAAATTGTTAAAATTTTAAGATCGCAGAGAGCAGTAGAACAATCGTTCTACTTTTGTGTATTTTACCATACTGATAAATATTTTTTATAATTTTAGAAAGTTGTTAAGTATTCTCAAACAATAAAATTATGCCATCGAATAAGCGCAGTAAATTTGTTAAGTATTCTCAAACAATAAAATAATGCCATCGAATAAGGGCAGTAAAGTTTATTACAAATTAGCCATAAGTATTGCTGCCGCTTGCTAGGTAGTGGTAGAACACGACGAGGGCGAAACTCATTCCAGTTGTACCTCGGCGCGGCGATGAGCACACTACCAACCGCTGCTAGTACCTAGTTTGCTCCGTTCGCTCAATGCCGCGCCGTTCTATAAGATATACGGGTTGATGTGTCCACACCGTTTGCGATTTACGAGTATACTATATGTATACGCATTTCAGAAGAACAAATCAATAGAGTTATCAATCCAATATATAAAAGGGTAGCTATATCTAAAAAATTACACATTTCTAGAAAAATTACCCTACTATTTGATCATATGATGATGTGACTTGGCTCGATCAATTAACAGAAATCGTTTGATGGCGAAGTAATGAATGGTCACTTCATGATGCAGCCAACCAGATCATAGTTTGATGTTATTTTTCGGTTAACGTTAGACTTGTCGTTTGTAATCAGAAGTAGAACTGAAGTTATATGCTACCAGAAGACAACAAACTTTGGTGATAATTTGATAATGTTTAGCACAACTGTTCATATACGTATCAACTAAGGCTTAGTCTCTATGAGATGAGTGTAGATTAGATGTGTTTTCGGGTCGTAAGATAAACCTACCTAACCGAAATACAAACTAAACCTATGTTGTTGAATAATAGTATCATCATCATCATGGTGGCATTCATGAGTTCCAATCTTGGATATATGCCTATTCCCTCCATTCCCACTCCTGGCGATCTTGTTCCCAGCTCGCATCAATTGTGACCGCCGTATAGTCTGATGTCATCTATCCAGCGATTCGACGGTCAAATAAACGATATAACCATTCTAATATATCATGAAATGCCACCAATATAAGGAATGGTCGGGCATTTCATGATATAATAAAATTTCCGATCGCTCCACAACATAAAGAGCTTTATTTGTATATTTCTCCTCCACCTTTTATTGACATTAAGCACAAATTCCAGTGGATAGGTGCAACATGTGCCGAAGCAGCGAAAGCAGCGGATGCACGTGAAAAAGATAATGACGAAGAATGCGCTATAGAGCGTCGAGCGCGAAAACTGGCCAACAAATTAGCTGAACAACTTTTCAAAGAGAGAGCCGATCAAGTTATTCAGCGTGCTAAGGATATAATCAACTCTGGTCCGCCACCTTGTGACTGTAAACAACAAACAGGTAGTAATTTGACGAGCTCGGTGGTCGAATGGTTAGGAATGGCCACTTTGACTCCGAGGTCGCGGGTTCGATTCCCGCACAAGACAAACATTTGTGTGCATGAACATGTCTGTTTGTCTTGGTCAGGATGTTTTCTATGTATTATAAGTATGTATTTACAAAAAAAAAAAAAATGTATTTGAGTACATTTATCAGTTGTCTAGTACCCATAACACAAGCTTTGCGCTTAATTTGGGACTAGATGGCGCTGTGTAAATTGTCCAGAAATATTTATTTATTTATTTATTTATAATTCCTGGATTACTTCTGTAGCACTGCAACTCAGAGTCTTGCAATTGTTCTCAAATTCTCCCATCAATCAATGAACATGGCTGTTTGTCTTGGTCTGGATGTGTTCTATATATTAGAAATATGTATTTATAAAAAACAGAAATATCAGCATGATTATCAGTTGTCTAGTACTTAAAGTACAAGTTTTGTACAGTCATAAGATATTCCTCCATTCATTTTTTAGGGTTCCGTACCCAAAGGGTAAAAAGGAACCCTATTACTAAGGCTCCGATGTCCGTCCGTCCGTCCGTCCGTCTGTCACCAGGCTGTATCTCATGAACTGTGATAGTTAGACTGTTGAAATTTTTACAGATGATGTATTTCTATTGCCGCTATAACAACAAATACTAAAAAACAGATTAAAATTAATATTTAAAGGGGCTCCCATACAACAAACGTGATATTTTGCTCGTTTTGCTCGCAATTGATAACGGTAATAGGTAGACGCTTGAAATACTCACATAATATTTAGTTTCGTATTCACTTTATAAATAAATAATTAAATAAAAATAAAACAAATATTTAAGGGGGGCTCATCCCATACAACAAACGTGATTTCTTTTTTTGCCGTTTTTATAGATAATGGTACGGAACCCTTCGTACGCGAGTCCGACTCGCACTTGGCCGGTTTTATCTTAAAATGGTATTAAGTTTAATGGTTAATTGATTTGTGCAGCTGCTGTATTCCCATGTTTGGTGAAACAACCGACGATAAGTGGTCGAGGCCCAGCCAGTACCCATTCTTATTGGCGAAAGACGTCCCAAGACGTGACACAGATCAAAGCTCAAATAGATGATCTTAAAAAGGTTAGTTCAATACCTATGTACGTATTGGCCTGTTTTCTATGAATCTTTCTAAGTTAGATTCAGACTATACCGCTAGTCTATTTTTTTATTTACAATAGAGGTACCTCATCCATCCTCCTCCTCCTCAGTCGTTCACTCTTGACAGAGTGGTCGTGGTTTCATGACGATGCGTCTCTGGATAACGCAGCCCTCGCGATGTGCCTCCACTTGTTGCGGTCTTCAGCGGGAATGGGAACACTGGATTATAGTGTTTTGTGTGGCAGCCTTTATACAGTCTGTCCAACGCGTAGGTGATCGATTTCTGGACCGCTTGCCCTCCTCTTGCCTCTGGCACCACAAAATTTTTACACCCCGAAAAAAAAAAGAAAATTATTTTTCTACACCCTAATTACGTCATGTTCACCATGTCATTTGCATTCCATATTTCTTATTATTTTCAAATGAATAATTTTCTTTTCTTGAATCTTGTTTTTATATAAATGACTGAATCATCTTATATATCTTATCTAGTTCTAGTATTAATGATGTATTTAGATTCGAACATTGTTACGAATCATAATGTTATAATAAAGCACTTGTACTATTCCACGTTATTATATTTAATATTACCGACCGGTTTCGCCGCTAAGGCATTATCAAGGTAAACAGATGGTGTTTGCAAACACCATCTATGGAACGTGGAATAGTACAAGTGCTTTATTATAACATTATGATAATAATGTTCCAACAAGTGCCAACAATCAACAGTATCAACTTTATTGTTACGAATGTTGTTTCGAAAGACCTGTATCTATGACTCAATGAAACGTAGATTGAGGCATACTATCGAATAAGAAGACGGATTTGGACATACACACAAATGTGTTTATTAAACGAAATTTTTGGTTTCAGGGCACAATTAAAAAAGAAGATTTATTAAATATGGAAGATAAGATTACAAAATTATTTCAAGATTCATTGGTAATAATTCAGATTTTTCAAAAGTATATTTTAGACATTTCGTTATAATCTAATAGCTGTTAATATCTATACCCATACATTATCATTTTAATTACTATAATATTTTCGTTCTGTTAAAGGTACTTGAAACTACATCACTAAATACACCAAATATTGAAAATGGAACTATCGTAGAAAAGACTAATAGAAAAGAAAACAAAAACCACAGATATGTAAATACAGAACGAACCAAACAACCCTTAGGTCAAAAACTAAGTTCAATTAAAAAAAAATTAGAACCCAGTCCTAAGAAAAATACTAAAAATCCATTAAATGTTAGCCAAGTAGATAAATCAGGTAAACTCTATAAAAAATTAGGTCATACATATGCTGTGAATATGTGTCTATGCGGATCACAAAAAGAGTCTACAAAGCCAACTAATGAAGAATTTGCCTCAAATGTTCCTTTAATGGATCACGAGTACAAAACATCTTGGAAACAGCAGAATTTAGAAGATGTTGTACCTCAAATATCTGGAAGTGTTAAACAAACCAAACCAATTAATGTACAGATGCCATCAATGAAAGTGGCAAATATAGGACGAAAAAAATTACCTATAGACACACCTTGCAAGAGCAATTGTACTTGTTTTCATAAAATACCCTCAAATAGTTCAATAGACAAATTATTGGACTTTTTGGCAAAATGGAAATATGATTTAAAAGAATTTGGCAATGAACAAAATCTTCCTAATTTATTAAAAACATCGTTATCTAATAGGTTGAAGTCAAATATGGATCTTAAAAATATGCCTGGATTCGATTCTGTGAACATTAATGGTCAAAATCAGTCAAAAGATTTTGAGACTGATAACGTACTACCCACTACTGAATCAGAATATATAGGGGCAGTAAATTTAGATAATGTAAATAGTAATAATTTCATTTGTAACTTTACAAAAGAAATAATAGACAAAAAGAATAATAAAAATGAAGATAATGTGCCAGACTCTATTTTACATTTTAAATGCCCAGATGCTAATTGTAAAAAGTTAATGGAAAATAAGGATGAAAAAATAGATGGTAACCGTTTTTTCAAGCATCATTCGGTTATAAATAAAAATAACCTATCAATCAATCCACTACTTTTGCAGCAAAGCATTTCTGAGAAGACTTCTACAAATTCACCGATGAAAAAAAATAGGTCAAAATCGCCACGTAATAGAAAAGACAACAATATCGATAACAATAAACTAAAATCAAATGATAGCAAAGTGAATGTGTTAGATTCGGGTATGCATCAAATTGTGAATAATCCTGTAATATTTCCTGATGATTGCGATTACTTTATAAAATTTCTAGGTGTCACATTAACTAATACTAATTCCCGCAAGATTTTAGATAAGGATAAAGACGAGTATTATTCGACTAAAGTAAAATATTGTAACAAAGATCAAGATGCACATACTGATAAATATGTTGAAGAACCAATAAAACAAGCAAAAGTAAGTTATCGCCACAAAAAAGATATTCTTGATACTCCTATTATATCGAATCACACTACATGTCAACGTGTCTCCGAGGAATTTAAGAAAGACAAGAGTAAATGGTATCGGAGATGCGAAAAGCTTCGGGGAAATTACGACGAGGCTCTTGATTTGAGCCTTAAAGACAGTTTAGTTCACACACGAGGAAATTGTATTTGTTCTAAAAATGTATCTACATTAGACGAATCAAAAGACTTAGAGGTCAATACATTCAATTTACTAGAAGATCATTTGAAAGAGAGATTGCTAAAATTCAAAAGCATTTGCTGCAAGTCTTCTTGTATTTCACCTGATGAAGAAGAAAAAATGTTTTCAGCTTTGCTGCTAAAAGTGAAACAAGTTATTTCAGAGAGCGCAAATAAAATAACATGTACATGCACTCGCAAAGAAGAAACTGATAGTAGTTGGAATCGTGCTCATAGTCTATTGCAAGAATATCTTAAAACCAAAATGAAGCACGTTAATTGTTTATGTATAGTACCTGAAGAAAGCAAACAAGATTATATATTACCAAATATCTTAGAAAAAGTATACACTCTTATAGAAGACGATTTTCAACGTTTAAAAGCTATATGTAAATGCCACTGTACCGATATTCCTATAATTCCGGAAAAAGATAATAATTCGTTGGATGACTATTTACAGCATTTAAGAATAAAAAAATTACCCAACGGTGAATTTAAGATGAGTAATATTGAAAAGTTAAGCAAATTAAGCTCAAACCAATCCATCATTCACACTCAAGACATATCGGCTCAAGTAGCTTATAACCTGGGATTGGAAACAAAGTCGTGTGATGCTATAGAAAAAGGCAATAAAAATATTCAAACTACAGAATCGGTTAAAAATATCTCGAATAAATATTTTAATTATTTTAAACATGATTGTGGTTGTGGGTGTAATTTGATTACGCGACCAGATGAAATTTTATCTAATGGGCGTACAAATGATGTTCCAAAATTCCTACCACACTCAAAAATACTAAACTATCCAGTTTTATGTGGAGTTAATTGCGATAATTTGTCTGATCAGCAGCAAAATGTTTCTAAAGATAGTGATGAATTGCATCTAACATATCAAGAAACGCCAATTAGCGACGAGGATGATCCTGCTCTAGTCTGTAGTCAATTAATGTCACATTATGTAGGATGCACAATAAATTGTACATGCAGTCGGAGTCTAGGCATTGATACATGTATAAAATCCACTATACAGAATAATGAACAAATCAACAATATTTTTAATGATATGAAAAGAAAAATACAAACACAAAACATATCTTACATAATGGACAGCATACCGAAGACGAGTAGAACCAAACATATTAAAAATAATAAGCGGTCTATGAGTGACACTGGTAATAAGGTATCATCGGTAAAAAATGTACGTGATTCAAAAGTTAGTGTACACAATGAAGAAGAAATATTTTTAAAACATTCAAATAAAAATTTGAATATTTCTTGTAATACTACCAATACCTCTGACCAAATGACCAGCTTAGTTAATGATGCAGTCTTCTTTCCTGTAAATAGAAATACTATTGCTGGTTATAAGTCTAAGACATTGGAAGAAATAAATAAACGGGACAGAGATAGACAACGTCGGAGTATCTCGAAAGAAAATTATGTTAAAAGTGAGCCCTTTTTAAACAGCACAATAAAACGGTCCAATACAGAAACATCTAGGTGCGATTGTAGTTTGGTTCCTGTTTGTCATGTCAAAATGTTAGTGGAAAATATAGAAAATAAACTAATGCAGTCGAAATGCACTTGTGACTCGCTAAATCCCAAAATTTGTCCTGTACATTCTAACAAATATTGAGTATAAAATCCGGAGAAACTGATATTTCTTTAATTATTAAAAAAATGTGTACTATATATATATTTTGAGAAGAAAGTAGATAAATGTACGGTTTGTCATTAAAATTTATTTTTCTGGAAAATACTCGTGTACTCTTTACTATCACTCAACCTCAAGGATGCTAGAAACCAGAAACATAGTAATGAGGATCAGTTTCATAATAACAGGAAAATCCAATTCTGACCTTTATATAGATGGATTTATTTTTTTATCGCGAACTCCTTCGTGCTTCGGAGGGCACGTTAAGCCGTCGGTCCCGGCTGTTGTCATTAGATCAGTGACAACAGCCAGGAGCCTTTGTCTCCGCCAACCTGCAGTTGAGTAGCGTGGTGGACTCCATCAATTGAGAGAATACTCGTATCCCAGCGGCGTGATAAATATGGGTTGGAGCAAGCAAGGTTTTTTTATAACCGGGCGGGTCGCGAACAAGCATACACCTGATATGAAACGGTTTGCATAGATATATAAGCGATGGCAACTATGAAAAATGGATCGCGTGCCGCGATCCTCGCTGCCAATGCAGTAAGTGTGAACAATTCGAATTATTTCGAATCGTGTGTTTGTCACCCTATAAGTATAAACCCTATTAGTATAAAAAAAACTTACGTTGATCTCAAAATCTGAGAGGAATCACATCAAATCATATGAATATGCATGCAAGGCAAGCGCGCGCACCGAGGGCGCGCAGAGATGGCGTCAAATGACGTCACGCTTTCGCGACTAATACTCTTGGGAATTTTTTGAACCGCTGTAGCTTCGTAATTTCTTAACGGATTTCGATAATTGATTTATAGTAAGTCATGAAATTCATAACATGACTAATCCTTATTCAATGATACAGCGGTGTTTCAGTCGGGCGTGTGATGGAAAGTTTTAAATGACATATTGATTTAACTATAAAACTAGGTGTGTAGTTGGAATGGCTTTGTTCGATGTAACAGCTAGCCATTCAAATATTAACCAGTTGGCTGCGACATATACGCCAAAGACACAAAATACATACTACTATTTTGTGCTAGAGACGAGGTGGATGGATACTAGAAAATAACCAACCCAAAATTTATTTTCTATTGCCGTTTTTAGGCTGGATGAAGGGAATAAAACCTGAAGAAAACCTGAGAAATGTAATAATGAACTTTTTTTAAATTTAACCGTCCGGAGATTATCATCAGAATCAATCCATAGTCATTTCACTGCTGGGATTTGAGCGTCACCAGGTACGCTGCTCAACTTCGTGTTAGAAGAGGTCAGTGTTTTGAAGCCACCCAAAGGCTGCCTCGTCCGATTTCCTTTTTATACAAACGTAGAAATGGAATTTCTTCAATCTTTGATGATGTATGCCGAGATGTATGAAGAGAATTATGGACGATGATAGGGATTTGTCCCAACATAATCTAGGTTTGTTGCTCATTATCACAGTTGAAAACCACATAGTTTAGTAGCCTCGGAAAGCCTATTTTTTGATACCAATTTTTACGCGACTTTGGACGTAAATAAATCCATTCCGTCTATAAAAACTTCAAAATAATTTAGCAAAAGGCATACTTTGTTTATTCAAAAGTTTGAATATCTTTACTTTGCGTAAATACATTGAGTAGTTTGGAATTTGTAATTTCAGTTCTCCCAAACGACTATTCAATTGGTTCCCCTTTCCTTATTTTTTGTAAATAATATTATCATAAAATAACACGGGGCTCGTGTAACATTTTTTGAACTACCTAATAAATTGTTCATCATTGGAACTATCTGTTTCATATTATTAAAAATACCTAACATCGAGTTGGTCTAAGCGTACTGCGTATTCTTAACGACTAGCAACTGTAATAACAACCGGGATCGACGGTTGCGGAGCACGGAGGATCTGTATTGAATGAATAAACACATTTATAAACTGGCTACGGTCGACGGAGCGCTTAACACACGCAACGATGCCACATCAGTAAATAAACTGAACAGAGACAAATATTCATAAAACCGCGCTTTACTAGATACACACCTTGAGGGACAAAATGCAGAGTGTACAAAAGAAAACCTCATGCATGTACTCCATTCTTGATACATAGACTCGCGCAAAGCGTTAAGGCCGTGAAATCCCGATGCGGACGTTCATGCGGTCGTTGAACACAGAGAATTTTAATATCTCAAAACATTTAGAGCAATAAGAAAATGTTTTGTATGTTTGTACCTCTTTAACATGAATATGAATAACGACTATGAATAGTATGAATAACGAGTCTGTATGTGGGAACATCAATAAATTCGGTGGTCTGTATCCGGTCATAATGGTAGAAAGTGATCATTCATGACAGTCACTAGCAAAACGACCGAAAATACAGCTTTATATTTAGGACATGAACAGTCATAAACAAAATAACCGTAGTACTAATACTTAGACTGTGCTATAACGCGAAAATGGCCTTACTTTTAGCATTTTAAGTGCTATAGTGTATCTATTGTAAATCTACTTACGACTACTCGGATACATATTAGTGATATTATGTGTATTTTGTCACCTCCTTGGTGTTATGTCAGTGATCCTAAATCATATAGAACACAATAAAGTAGCAAAGGGGTCGCGGCTCCATCTAGCGCCATCTAGCCCCAAAGTAAGCTAAGCTTGTGTTATGGGTACTAGACAACTGCTAAACATACGTAAATACATTTTTTTTGTTTTTGTAAATACATACTTATGATACATAGAAAACACCCAGAACATAGAGACAATGTTCATGCACACAAATGTTTGTCCTATGTGGGAATCGAACCCACGAGCGTTGGTGTCGAAGCCGCGTCATTGACCGCTACGCCACCGAGCTCGTCGTAAAATAAAATATTAATATTGTGGATATAATGTTTAAAGTCACAATCGTGTTGATATATTTTATTAATCAGGCAATAGCATGACATTTCGCATTTAAAACAGCTGGATCAAACTGGGATATTCCTTTTCAAATGCTAGATAAGCGTTAGCTTTGAGTGGGCATCTTAAATGAATTATATTTATGTATGAATAATAGCTGATAGCGTAGATAATAAAACTTGCGGAAATGCTTCAAATAATGAAATACCTACAATACATCTAATTTAAGAGGTAGAGTTTCATCGACGTAATTTATCTTATATTATAAACAGGAAAGATTTGTTTGTTTGTCCATGAGGCTGAAACTACTTAATCGATTTTAACAATTATTTTACCATTAGAAACCTACATAGTTCAGAAGTTTCTTTAAAATAGAAAGATGACGCAAGCAAAATATCAAACGGAAAGATTTGTATTGAAAATATTTTCTTAAAATACCAGGTTTGAGTAGAATATGAGTTTCTTGATAATGCGTTATATTCAATTATCTATTTCCTTTCTAGTAAAGGGTAATAGATAATAGGCTAATTGCAAAATTATAAAAACTATCTATCAGTAACGTAAAATACATAAAACTAGAACGATATGCGATGTTAAAATTTAAATATGTCTGAAGTGTTTTATAGTCGATCAAAGTTTGGTGGGAATGTCCATTTTAAAAGTATGAAATTATAAAAACGCTAACGGGAAAGTCCATTTTAAAAGTATGAAGTTACGGCCGTGTGGTTTCCGGCAGACTAGAATAGAATCACTCCGTCTCTTCCCGTGGATGTCGTACAAGGCGACTAAGGGGAATAAATTATAAAACATCGATCAGGCCTCCCCAACTCGTCTGGCCAGCGTGGGGAGTGTAGGCCAAATCCTCCTTCTGCCAGGGACGGACGAGAGAGGGTCGTGCTCCTAAAGTGGAGACTAAAATCACCTGATGATGATGATGAAGATTGTAGAAACAATAAAAAATACTATAACTTTTGTTACTGCAATATCTATATAAACGCAATATTTAACATAGCTGTCGTACAAATTTCTGAATTAATGCATACAAAATAACAAGGTGTGACGTCACAACGTCGTAGCCTTTTGTATGGAGCGTATTCGGGATAGTCCAAAATTGTGATCTTCAAGTTATCATATCTCGAGAAGTTTTTATGCTATCGCAGTAATTCTTTCACCTATAGTGTTATATTATTGTGATGTCTTTAAATAACAAATCGAAAAAAAAAAACGGTACACAAGTCTATTGAATACACGATGGCGCACTGAGATTTATTTATTTTCTTTGAGATGGTCCAGAATGGGGAACCCCCAAACTATAAGTAATACTAAAATATGTTCTAAGGAGCTACGTCGTCTATTTTAAACTCCTAACCGATATGTGGTTTGCTTGTCACATTAGGGGCATAAAAAAGTTCGTTCTGGTCGCTTTGTTTCTGAAATCCGGGTGAAGTTCACTCAACAAGAACTGTTTTCTTACATTAAAATATCACTTGTTAAAAATGGTAGTAATATTATTAGTAATAACTAATAAATTTAACAAGAATTAGAATAATTTTAACTTGTACCTTTGCCCATCATATCATCAATATTGTCATATTGATGATATGATGGGTACAGGCAAAGATCAGACAATGTCATATTGAATAGATGTATGTAAAAACTTTTACTTTGATATTTTGGCGTCATCTGTTTACTTTTTTTTAGAAGTTAGGGATTGAAAATTAAAAATCCATAGATAAAACTTACTTTCAATAAAAAATTGTGACATTTCCTATTCTTTGCCCGTACCCTTCATATTACTAAACCATTGTTCACAAAACTTTTGACTCGTTTCAATAGAAATAGCAGCCAGCAAATTAATCTTAATTAAAATGAGCTCCGATGTTGTTACATGACGAATGAATGTTTTACTCCGTTTATTAGGCGTCATGGTCTCTCACATCGACGCTACTAAAGATATAGTTTAACTATCATTTTCGTATCAATTGAGTAGGTGTAATATGTTGACGTAGTGATAAGCAATTATTTTTGAGTCAGTACATATAAAACATAATTACTATCAGTTGTAAGTCGGCTTGATTACACAAGTGAGCACGCATTCCTACTACATACAGTGCAGGGTGATATTAAAAATAAATAAATTCGTGTAGCTAGGACATTGAAATATTTTGAAACATTCACTTTATTATTAACCATGGATAATCAACGTAAAATAAGTAGTAAATATAAAACGTATCTAGATGGAACTGAAAAGAAGCGGAGTAAGCCGAATTTTTTTTCAAATGTTTTTCTGTGGTGGATTTGTCCAGTGCTCATAAACGGGAATAAAAGAGATGTGGAGGAAAAAGATCTTATTGTGCCAGGTAAAAAATATGACTCGCAACGGCTCGGAGGAGACTTTGAAAGGTATTTTTTTATTTATTTACTAACTTTTATTAAAAAAAAATATATCATGATATCGTTCTGTAGTGTTACAAGATAAACGTCACAATCGCATATTGTAAACGTAGTAAATACCTATATAAAATTTATAAGTTATCGTTATTGAGGTTACTTAGCACGACAATCGCTGACAAATCGGACGGGGATAATCGGCGGTGTCAAGGGGGATTTCTGTATTCTTCACTTCCCCACTTTACAAATAGAATTCACTACCATTTTAGTCTTCGAGACGCGAATAAAAGCGTAAATGCGACGAAATATCTACATACATCTCTATCTCTTCCCTCCACCCTCCCGAATCCTGTTTTTCTGTTTCTTGATTGGTCTCAGGTCTCAGTAATGGAAAGAAGACTAAGGCCCAGGTGCCCTACCTCTGAAGCTCAGTAGAGCTCTTTGGTTTCTTCCACCTGAGCTAAACATCAAATAACAATCTAAGCAATAGTGTCTTTGTCGCATTCAAAAAATCCGATGGTAATCGGCTTCACCTTCGGCGGTAGGACCCCTGAACGCGATGAAACGCAACTGCAATGAAATTCATAATAATCTCGGTTAAAACTGTAAACCACACACGGCGAAAATGGTCTGATGAAATTCTCACATAATATTTCCAATTTTCTTTGAGAGTAGACGTGTTTATTATATTCAGTTCAAGGGATAAGAATTCTATTACTATGTATTTGCACATTTTGCCATGAAGGACACGTAAAAGAAGACGAATGTAGCTAGACCCTTCCAGTAAAAATAACATTAATTGTCGGATGTTTGTTCCTGCTAAAGAGTTGCAACAAGCAAATCGACTCATCCGTAGAATAAAGACCGATCTGTATTGTTGGTAGTTCACTTTCGTGCGTTTTTATGGCAAGCTAATGTCAAATTGAACGTTACTTGATTCTATATATCGGAAAATAAATGAGTTAAGAAAATTAAAAAAAAATATATATTTGAAGAATTCTATTATGTCTAGCTAGCCTAACTCGTTTTTTGTGGCATGATCATATTAAACCCTGTTATACAGATGAGTCCAGATAGAAATACAAATCGTCTGTTTTCTTGTTGTCTCATTTTGAAAAAAGAAATAATGTAAAATCGTACATAAATAGATGAAAATTACGAAACGAATTATCGCTGGGCTGTTTCAATGCAGCTGATCAGGGGCCCTACCGCCGAAACTGAAGCCAATTACCATAGAATATGTTGATTCGAAAAATAGGTCTTACGTTTTAGTTATTGGTAAACATCTTCAGGTTGGGTCATGTATGGATTCATAATAATATAAGAGATTATGACTTGAAACTCAAAAAATATTATTAGAATTGCAGTTTGAAATTCACTTTACACATTGCGCATACGCAACAACAAACATTTGAAATTATTTATTCTGCCATTGGGGCCTTGTGGGCACTTAGACACATCTTATCGTTATTTAGGGTTCCGTAGTAAACAAGGAACCCTTATAGTTTCGCCATGTCCGTCTGTCCGTCCGCGGACAGACGGACATGGAAAGCTGTAGTTTGGCATGTAGACACATATTAACTATGCTGACAAAGTGGTAGAATAAAATTTTGAAAAATATTTTTTTTCGGGTTACCTCCCCTACATGTAAAATGGGGTCATCCCCAGGTGCAGAAAAAAAATCATATTTTTTTTCTGCACTTACCCCATGGTGTGGGGTGTCGTTGGATGGGTCTTATAGAAACATTGGGAGTGTGGGAAGATCATTTTTCGATATAGTAATCTGTTAGCGAATTATTTACATTTAACGTGCAAATTTTTGTTAGACGCAAGTGAACCCCCCTCCCCCTGTATCAACGAAACTGTTATATTTAGAAATGTTAATAAAATCATGGAAGTAGTCCTTAGTGAATTTAAAAGGAAAACTATCACGGCTAAGTACACTTAACAAGTGACTGAGTAATAGCCGACGAACTTATAAAATGTATTGCAAGACGAATAGAATTCTCGTACCAAAACACGCCGTTCGCTATTGAACCTTACGACGCAGAGATATGATCCAAAACCAATGAAGTTGAAATGGTACATATCGCTCACGACCTAATAAGTTTTTAGGAACATTGGGGATTTACTTTCAAGGATATTCTTAAACTGGTAAGGCCTTGACGTCCTTGATGGTACATTGAACATATTTGTCAGAAATCAGGGTTTGAAATTATCTAGATAAATATGCCCATTGATAATAAAATTATCGTGATAATTGGTGATAATTGACACGCACTTGGCCAGTTTTATAGATAGTACGGAACCCTTCGTGCGCGAGTCCGACTCGCACTTGGCCGGTTTTTTTTTATCTACTAGCATTTCGGTATTGACCGGGTTTCGATATTGGCGAAGAAGAAATGATAATAATAATAAAAAAATATAAACACAAATCGACCTACATTAAACAGTACCTCAATTAGGTTGATACAGAAATCTGTGCTTGACACTGAAGTTTTGCCAAACATTTTCATAATTCATATAATCATCGTATTGCTTTTTTTACATAAAGTAATTTTTTATCAAAGATTTAAATTACTTTTACGTTAATCAAGGACTGACTTTGAGAATCTATATATATAAAAGAAAGTCGTGTTTGTTACAACACTTATAACTCGAGAACGGCTGGACCGATTGCCATGGTTTTTGATTTGTTGGATTTGTTTCAGTCCCGAATAGCAGAATAACTCTTAAAAACATTGGAAAATTCTCGAAAAAATAAAATAAAAGAAAAAACATTTTCCCATATAAATGAAAGTGTCACTTGAAAAAGGGATTACGATATTTATTGGTTGTCAAATATCAAAACGTCAAATCGATTGGTGTTACTTTTATGTCGCGAAAGTTGTCTGTGATTTGTTATGAAAATTTAAAAATATCAAATCGATAGGGGTGAAAACGCTTTTCCCATGGGGTTCGAGCGCAAGAATCAAATCAGAGTAAACATCAAAAGAAATGACAATTACAAATCACCAAAATGATAAAACCTATTTCATAACTAAAAAAAATAAAACAAAACGTTTTTTTAAAAAAAAATTAACAATAAGGAAATATTTATTTTTATGAAATCTTCAGTTTTTATGGATACGGGTCTTCCCTCAACCGAAGGGGTTTAGAGCGTACTCCAACACGCTGCTCAACTGCGGGTTGGCGGAGGCCAGTGTTTTCGAACTGCCTAAAGGCCACTGACTTAACTTAACGACTGTCATTAAATGATAACAACCGGGACCGACAGCTTAACGTGCCTTCCGAAGCACGAAGGAGCTCAAGATGAGCTAATGATAACAACCGGGACCGACGGCTTAACGTGCCTTCCGAAGCACGGAGGAGCTCAAGATGAGCTAATGATAACAACCGGGACCGACTGCTTAACGTGCCTTCCGAAGCACGGAGGAGCTCAAGATGAGCTAATGATAACAACCGGGACCGACGGCTTAACGTGCCTTCCGAAGCACGGAGGAGCTCAAGATGAGCTAATGATAACAACCGGGACCGATGGCTTAACGTGCCTTCCGAAGCACGGAGGAGCTCAAGATGAGCTAATGATAACAACCGGGACCGACTGCTTAACGTGCCTTCCGAAGCACGGAGGAGCTCAAGATGAGCTAATGATAACAACCGGGACCGACGGCTTAACGTGCCTTCCGAAGCACGGAGGAGCTCAAGATGAGCTAATGATAACAACCGGGACCGACTGCTTAACGTGCCTTCCGAAGCACGGAGGAGCTCAAGATGAGCTAATGATAACAACCGGGACCGACGGCTTAACGTGCCTTCCGAAGCACGGAGGAGCTCAAGATGAGCTAATGATAACAACCGGGACCGATGGCTTAACGTGCCTTCCGAAGCACGGAGGAGCTCAAGATGAGCTAATGATAACAACCGGGACCGACAGCTTAACGTGCCTTCCGAAGCACGGAGGAGCT
The DNA here is from genome assembly GCA_937001555.2 of Hypsopygia costalis. Classification (NCBI taxonomy): domain Eukaryota; kingdom Metazoa; phylum Arthropoda; class Insecta; order Lepidoptera; family Pyralidae; genus Hypsopygia; species Hypsopygia costalis. The sequence goes on along the minus strand of OW443328.2, from coordinate 15,687,215 downwards.
CAAGATGAGCTAATGATAACAACCGGGACCGACGGCTTAACGTGCCTTCCGAAGCACGGAGGAGATCAAGATGAGCTAACGATAACAACCGGGACCGACGGCTTAACGTGTCTTCCGAAGCACGGAGGAGCTCAAGATGAGCTAATGATAACAACCGGGACCGACGGCTTAACGTGCCTTCCGAAGCACGGAGGAGCTCAAGATGAGCTAATGATAACAACCGGGACCGATGGCTTAACGTGCCTTCCGAAGCACGGAGGAGCTCAAGATGAGCTAATGATAACAACCGGGACCGATGGCTTAACGTGCCTTCCGAAGCACGGAGGAGCTCAAGATGAGCTAATGATAACAACCGGGACCGACGGCTTAACGTGTCTTTCGAATCACGGAGGAGCTCGAGGTAATATAAACCCATCCGTGTACAGGCTACGGTCGACGTTGCTTAACTTGCGTGTTCAATTAGACTGACACGCGCAATGACGCCATCGAGCTTCTCTATTATTTTCTACTATTCATTGTTTTAATTCCATAAAATCATAAATTTAGTTCAGCTAATATGTACCACGACATTCATTGATTGTTAGGCGGTACGAAGTTCGCCGGGACAGCTAGTTTATTATAAAAGCGTATATAATTTATCAGGAAAGAATTGTTAATTTTGCGGAGTCTATATTTAGATATTATCAATTTGTGATTGTTCCGTAAATAAATACCAGCACTACTGTCACTTACTATATGGAAGCTTGACATATTTTTACGTACAACATACATAATATTTGCATAAAAATTAAAATGTAACATTCAAAATATCCTTCATATGTATTTCTTTAAAAACTTCTCGAAGTAAGAACTCTTCGAGAGTCTTTCCTAATGAATTTATGAAATTGATCGAGATTTTATGGCATATTTTTATTTGATTGAGCAATTTATGGAATAGGTAGAACCCATTAAATAAATTGAGCGAATAGTTCTATACCTTTTCTCTAAAATTAAAATTGTCTCTATATCGGTAGCTTTACCCCACAGCAATATGCCATATGACATAATGCTGTGGAAATAACTAAAGCAGACCAGCCGTGCGGTAGCTACATATGTCCTAAGCAGCAGAACTAATTTTACCTGCCAGTATTGTTATATGGGGGCTCCATTGCAATTTCGAATCAATTGTAATACCAAGAAATACTGTATCATTATCAAAGCCTAAGTTATTATTATCTATAACTAAATTCGAATCAACTTGCTTTACGTTAGGAAGAGTGAATTTAATACATTTGGTTTTATTTGCGTTTAATAAAAGATTGTTAATTGTGAACTAGTTCAAAACAGTATTAATATTTGAATTATGAATTATTCGATAAAAGCATTATTCGATTTATCAGCATGATACAGCACTATTCTAATATCTTATCGATAAAACATTAATATTGAAATAATGTTTTTGTGACTTTTAAATTTCTTGCGATTATGAGCAATCCAGTTTTTTATGTGAGTAATTTTATTATGATATAATTTTATTTATCTGGGCAACAACAATTCACGTGAACAAGAATGAATAAATGTATGGCTATCGGCTGTTATAGTCGTATCAAGGGCGTTTCATTTGTAGGATTGAGTGAAATATGTATAATATTTTAACAGGTGTTATATTATTATTGAATCATGCGAATTTATACATACAATAAACGAATAGAAATTACGTGTTTCTTACTTGCTGTAAATTTAATAAATTTATCTCATATATAAAATTCTCGTGTCACAATGTTAGTTATCATACTCCTCCGAAACGATTTTTATGAAATTTTATATACATATTCAGTAGGTTTGAGAATCCGCTACTACCTATTTTTCATATCCCTAAGTGATAGGTTGGATACGGTACTCCTAAGGGTTGTCCATCCCTAACATTTCTTTTTAAATTTATTGGTAAATTTTTTTTTTTTATAATGTGGCATTAAAAATTTAGGGTGATTGTAATCAACCTCTAAATAATAGGTCTTTATCTATGAAATTGCCGTTCTGCAGTACTGGCCATTTCAAATCAAAATAATTTTTGTTTGACTATTACTTATACTGTGGTTTGGCTAAGAATTCTATTTTCAAATTAATGTTATTTTAAAAACATGGAATTCTTTTTCCAAAAGTAGTCATTTGTTTATTGATTAGTGTTACATTTTCATCGCATTTCAATCTTTTTCGTCATCATGGATACGTTAAAAATTCGAGTAATTATGGAATATGAGTATCTACCGTCGTGGCAGCAACGCATGCAACATCAACGACGTTTACGGAGCTAACACTATAAACCAACGCACCACCTGTTATTGGTTTGCTCGGTTCCGTTCTGGAAATTTCGACCTGAAAAATGAACCTCGCGGTCGTCCGAAGACTTTGGTCGGCAATGACGAATTAAAGGCGATTGTGGAAGCTGATGATACACAATCTACGGCTGAATTAGCAGCAGCTTTCGACGTTAGCGTCAAAACAATATTGGTCCTTTTGCGTCAAATTGGCAAGGTAAAAAAGCTTGACTAATGGGTGCCCCACGAACTCAATGATCGCCAGCGCGAAGTACCGTCGAGACGTGCCTTGCACTGCTAAACAGACACAAATGAAGGAATTTTGAACCGCATTGTTACCTGCGATGAAAAATAGATTCCGTTTGATAACCGCAAGCGCTCAGCAAGTTGGTTGGATCCTGGTTCAGCACCTAAACAATGCCCTAAACGAAAACTTACCCCTAGAAAAGTGATGGTCACTGTTTGGTGGTCTAGCGCCGGTGTGATTCATCACAGCTTCTTACCAAACGGGGTGAGCATTACTGCAGATTTGTACTGTGAAGAACTGAACACAATGATGGAGAAGCTGGCACGTCTCCAACCAGCATTGGTCAATCGCTCGTCTCCGCTGCTCCTGTACGACAACGCGCTACCTCATACTGCACAGCAGACGGTCTCCAAGTTGCAAGAACTGGAGTTGGAAGCTCTCCGTCATCCGCCCTACGCGCCAGACCTTGCGCCTACAGACTACTACTTTTTCCAGAATTTGGATAACTTCTTGGCGGGAAAAAAATTCAATACGCGAGAGGCAGTACAAAATGCCTTTGAAGAATTTGTTGCCTCCCGTCCAGCTGATTTATTTAAGAAGGGCATCAAAAAACAGCCACTGCGTTGGCAAAGATGCATTGATTGCATGGGTGATTACTTCGATTAATACAAATAAAAAATACATGAAAAAAATTTGTTTAAATTTTTTCATACAAAACGGCAATTTCATAGGTAAAGACCTAATATATATGGCAAAGCAAAGTTTGCCTGGTCAGCTAGTAAGATATGTAAGAGAAAAAACTGGCCAAGTGCGAGTGGAACTCGCGAACGAAGGGTTCCGTACTAACAAACGGCAAAAAAAACACGTCTGTTGTATGGGAGCCCCCTTAAATATTTAATTTATTTTTAAAGTGAATATATAACTAAATATTCTGTGAATATTTCAAGCATCTACCTGTTGCCGTTATCAATATCAAGCAAAAACGAGCAAAAAAAAAATACGTTTGTTGTATGGGAGGTTCCCTTAAATATTAAATAAATATTTAAGAGGGCTCCCATACAACAAATAAATAAAGTAATAAAAACCGGCCAAGTGCGAGTTGGACTCGCGCAGAAAGGGTTCCGTACCATTATCTATAACAACGGCAAAAAAAATCACGTTTGTGGTATGGGAGCCCCCCTTAAATATTTGTTTTATTTTTATTTAATTATTTATTTTTAAAGTGAATATATAACTAAATATTATGTGAGTATTTCAAGCATCTACCTATTGCCGTTATCAATTGCGAGCAAAAACGAGCAAAAAAAATCACGTTTATTGTATGGGGGCCCCCTTAAATATTTATTTTATTCTAGTTTTTAGTATTTGTTGTTATAGCGGCAATAGAAATACATCATGTGTGAAATTTTCAACTGTCTATCTATCACGGTTAATGAGATACAGCCTGGTAACAGACGGACGGACGGACAGCGGAGTCTCAGTAATAGGGTCCGTTTTACCTTTTGCGTACGGAACCCTAAAAAGTGGCTGGTAGCGGTTGAAAGCGGAAAGCGGAGGATCACATATGGTGGAAAGCATTGGGAATGGCCTATATCGAGCAGTGGGCAGATACAGTCTGATGATGAATGGTGAAGAACAGAACACAATTTTTTTTTTTTGTATGTCAGTATGTAGCTATTGCTAATCTCCAATACTGTTGAACAGATTTTTTTTGATGATCCGATTTTTAAAATTATGTTACCAGTAGATTTTTTTTTAATTAATTTATTACGTAAGTACTTTTGAAAGATAACTGACGAAAACTCAAATCATTCATTTTAGAACGATAAACTCATGAATCTTTTTATCGGATCTAGTAGACAAAGGGAAATAGGAAGATATTAAGAGTTTACTCGTAAATATTTTATTATTACATATTAGATCAAATAAAAAGAATAGTCGTTGACTACCTCTGACGAAGTACTAAAGATAAGTATTTGTTCTCATTAGTTCCTTTAGTAGTTCCTTTGGTCATTGGTTCCACTGATTAATTTACGACTTCATATGAATATATCGAATCCGGAACGAAGAAATTCGACGGAGAACCAAAGTGTCGACATAGGCAAAAATAAAATAGCTGAAGTGGTAATGGGCCAGTCACATCAGCCGAGTAAATGATGGCAGATGGGGGAGGAAGGTATTAGAGTGGAGGCAGCGCGTAGGACCACGAAGTGTCGGGCGCCCTCCTTCTAGATGGTCCGATGACGTTAAAAAAGGGGCTGGGAGTGGCTGGATGCGGAAGGCGGAGGATCGTATCTGGTGGAAAGCATTGGGGAAGGCTTATATCCAGCAGTGGGTAGATACAAGCTGATGATGATTATGAATATATCATTTTTACCGTTTTCTGCTAGATAACAAATAAATCTAGCAAGGAGATTTTCATTTACATGAATTTAATTATATATACAATTTTAGGTACTGGTTGGAAGAATATGAAAGAGCAGGAATTGAAAATAGGGAACCATCATTATGGAAGGCCATGGTGCGAGCTTATTGGCTGGCATTCATGCCTGCTGCGATCTACACCGTTCTCAACGCAACTGCCAGGTAATAATAATAAATAATAATAATCTTGAAATAATAATAATAAATAATAATAATAAATAATAATTCACCTTCTTGTGTCTTCATCGGTCGGAGTGTAAACACAAGAAGGCCCGCAGGACTCTCAGCTCTGGCTTGCCTTCATTGGCCGTCCAGAGAGGAGCCGCTAGAGCTATATGCTCCAGGGGTGGAAGTGTTAAAGGGCATCACGCCGCGAGTAACTTCGGAGAAAGCGCAGCACACCTCTCGACATCCCTGAGTCACTCACACCGGTGTTGCCCCCGGCCGATTTCCTGGCATTTCGGGGGCCCATCTAGTGAGTGGCAAGCCACCGCCTGCCGGAAATAACTAGCAATAAAAGCAGTTATGGCAGGCGTCCGTCCCTCTTCTGTAATAGCCCGGTATTAATTTCACCCAGATCTCATCTCCATAGCCCATTTATTTTCCATCACACTTCGCAATAGTCTCAACGCCTGCCGAGACCTGCTCATGGGTATATCGTTCCATTGACATATCCTGGAGCGGGTCACGGCGGGCGTACAACATTACATCAAACTTCTCAAAGGGGCCTCTGCGCGTTGGATCCATATCCCCGCGCACGCCTATCAAATGACCGGGCTTGACCCGTGATTTAAGAGAGATAATAATAATAATAATAACAATACATTAACTTTCTCTTGATCCACGTCCCCACGCACGCCTATCAAATGACCTGGGGCTACACATATTAATATTTAAATTATTTCCCAATATAAATATTAATATGTGTAGTTATATTTCCCATACCGTCACCTACAAGTTCCATTTGGTTACTCAAAAGCAAATAATTTGTAATTAAGTAAATGGTTTAAGCTTAGGTAGTCGTATGCATTAAAGTTTTTTAAACAGTATACAAGCAAATAAAGGTTAATATGTTGATGAGAGCGTGTGTGGTAAATAAACACAATTGTGGCAGTTTTAACATGTGTTTGCTCAATGATAAATAAAGAATAAATTATGATATCAATAGATAAAATTAGTATTATCATATGATAGATAAAATAATATCGATGGAATAAAGTTTTTTGATTATATCGATATGAACGAATAATTTCTTGTTTATGAATCAATATTTCGTTCGTTTCGCAGAAATGTTTTCGGTGAAAATTGTACTTTGATAACGTATTGGTTCTTAAGTTTAAATAGGCGGCTTTTCTAAAAAAAAGCGATTTTACATAGAAAAATGTAATTTAATAAAGTAGACCTACTTAATTTTATTCTTACTGTTTACTTATAATCGTTTACTTATAATTGAGTTAAATCAAATTAAATTAAATAATTTCCAACTAATACCAATGTTGCTCAAATGCTGTTTATGCCTATAATCCAAAAAACTAGGCATTCTGTTTCCGATTGTCACGATTAAGGGGACGTTACAAGCCAGAGTTCATTATAACCGTTCATTCATTTTATCATTAATTTATTCGTAACCCAGGTTAGGTTGACATCTCGTCCCTTAATTTAATATATATATATATATATATATATATATATATATATATATATATATATATATATATATATATATATCTACTCCCAAAAGGCTACAATTTTAATATGTTGCAATTTACATTATGTTAAATATGAAATAAAATTGTCTTAAAGGTAAATAGAAACGAATGCTTTGCGTTAAGTTCGCCATTTGTAACAAACTATTACAAGTGGTGACCTTAACGCAAAAAATATTGTAAAATTGTGAGCAATAAAGTAATTAAATAAATAAAACCTTTATTTCGGAAAATAATAATTTATTTTGCGTTGTTGCTACAGGAGAGCATTTTTCATCGAAGCTGTTTATTAAAATATCTCATGGAATCTTAAAAACAAAATCTAATGTATCTCTAATTGACACCTAATCTCCATCTGTAAGCATGCCATTTGTAAATTAATACATATTTTAATATCAAACATTGCGGAATAAATAGTGTTCAGCATTATTTGTGCAATCGTCGAAAGATATTTTTAAAAGTCGATAAAACTTATTAAATAAGGAACATTTTTTCCAATTTATTTAGGGGGCTCTCAATGGCTATACAATACAAAATAATATATAATTTATTGCACATAAACAATTACATAACATAGTACTTATCAGACGTGTACGAAGTTGAGCTTACAAGAGCTACCAGCTAACTTAGAGGAAATACCAGAAAAGTTATTGGACAAGAGATTAAACCACGGAAATAAAAGCATTATATCCCTATGGACTAACCAACAAAATGTTTGCAGTTGGCGTCCCTTTAACGAAATTACTAATCTGTTTTTGTTCTACTTTAGTACAATAATTTGCTATTTAGATAACATTTGCGCTTTATATTTAATGCGGTTATTATTATAAATGTATTTGTGCAAACCGTGCCGTCTAGCCGGATCCTAATACGTCATAAAGTAATATACCTAGGTATTAACTTTGGTTCTACTACAGATTTTGATTAGTTAGTTATTTATTATAAACGCGATCGTGGAGTGGAAATTACAGACTAGGTCGACTCTCCCCTAGGTACAGACTGACGATTTGATAAAGATCGCATTGAGCCTATTGTATACTATGCTTTATACTACGTTGGGTGGTAGACAAGCATACGGCCTGCCTGATGTGAAGCGGTTACTACAGCCACATAATGCTGGCAAATCGCAACATGAAATATTGCAAATATCGCTCGCGCGCTGCAACATCCCCTGCAAACGTACCAACTATCCTTCCTGGTAACCTCACTCACTCGCAGGAACACAGCTCAAGGGAATTGTTATTTGGCTGCGATCTTCTTTAAGATGCAGCATTGACGTAGTGGCTATGTAAATCGCGCGATTCTGATATTACGATGTAACGTAGCAAGTCGCCAAAAAGCGATGCACAATCGATGCAGTTGCTACGAGTATAACGCTAATCGCCGTCGCTAAAAGTAGCATGTCTGCTTGGAGCTCTAAATCAAATATTTTTTTGTAAGTTTGTATGTGGCTGTCTTAATAACTCTCGAACCGCTACTCCGATTTTGATAGAATTTATAAGATATGTAGAAAATGTAATATTATTTTTCAGTTTGTTGGATAACAAAATTTGTCTCATAGTTTTTGAGACATTGTCGTTAATGTGGAAATATTGTGTTAGTAGTAACGATTTGAAAATACGTGAATATGTAGGTCATATACAATACAGTAGGTCAATACATGTTTATGGAACATTGTAGTCGGTTTAGGAATTAGTGAGTCTAAATTATGTGAAAAAAAAAACATGGGAAGGTCTCAGTTCACAGCGTAATTAGTAGCGAACAACTAGGTAGTTTTAACGGTTCTAATCATCCAAAACCCCAAAATTATTTTTAGCTATGCAATACAATGCAATGCAATGCAATACAATAACTCTTTATTGCACCAAATAAATTACAGACACATAATTAAATACAATGTTACGACCATGTTATCGCTTACGACAATACAATAGGTACTCTTATATAATAATTAATATTAATAGGCGCTCTAACATAATTTTACTCTAATATAATAAGACCGCCTAAATATTAATATTAATTTTTATATAAAACACATATGTGTGTTATTGAAATTTGACCATGTGAATTAATTAATATTTTTCTTTATTTCTAGAACAGTTCAGCCTATGCTGTTTGCAGAGCTGCTATCTTACTGGCAAGTGGACTCGCCGATGTCTCGCTTTGACGCTGGCTTCTACGCATTTGCGATGTTGGGCCTCAACTTCATAGCTGTAATGTGCCAGCACCACAATTCGCTATTCCTTTTGCGATTCAGTTTAAAGATCAAAGTAGCATGTTCTGCGCTTCTTTACAGAAAGGTATGTCTTTAATAACATTATTTATACATATTTTTATTTTATTTTTTTTATACTACGTCGGGTGGCAGACAAGCATACGGCCCGCCTGATGTGAAGCGGTTACCGTAGCCATATTAACGCTCGCAACATAAAATATCGCTCGCGCGCCGCCACCCCCGCTGCCAACGCAGCATCTCCTTCATTTCTGGTGACCTCACTCACTCGCAGGAACACAACAACCCTCAAGGGAATTGTTATTTGGCTGCGGTATTCTGTGAGGTGGAGGTACATTCCCCAGTCGGGTAGCTTACAATTACGCTCCCTACCTCTCTTTTCGCCAGAGCTTCATTTGTCAGTCAGCAGGGTGCACCGCGTGCAGGTGAAGTTGGCTTTGGTTCAAAGATGTTGATAAACCACTTACACCCCGAAAACAACGTCTACATGCTTATATCCTATTCTAGGCCAAATACCAAATGTTAAAATTATACCGTATATTAAAAAAGTGACTAAATAAGCCGAATATAATATTGATGGCATCTCTAGTGCTAACCGCCCTCATATTTACTTCTTAATTTGATGAACACAATGCTGCATCATATTATTATATCGACTCTCAAATAAATTAATGTAATACTCTTAGTGTAATCTATTTCTTACTTACCCTTTGTAAATAAACTACTATTTATATCTTTGACGAGTCCGGTGGTCGAATGGCTAGCCATGGCTACTTTGACTCCGAGGTCGCAGGTTCGCTCCCCGCACATGACAAACATTTTGTGTGCATGAACATGTCTATTTTCTTGGTCTGGGTCTGGGTGTTTCCTATGTATTATAAGTTTGTATTTACAAAAAAAAAAAATGTATGTAAGTACATTTACCAGTTGTCTAGTGGGTACTATATATACCATAGTACAACCTTTGCGCTTAATTTGGGACTAGATGGCGCCGTGTAAATTGTCCAGAAATAGGTAGTTCATTCAGGTATTATTTTGCGTAAGTCAAATTGCATGCTTCCGCCACCAAACGCGTTTTGGTGGCGGAATCACGCAAAGTAGTGTAGATCAAATTGCTTGTCCAGAAATATTTATTATTTATTTATTGCTTTCCTATTTATATGAAACAATACATTGCAGGTGCTGCGTATGAACCAAGTTGCGCTAGGCGACATCGCCGGAGGTAAACTAGTGAACTTGTTGTCGAACGACGTGGCCAGATTCGATTATGCGTTTATGTTTTTGCACAATCTGTGGGTCATACCGATACAGTGTGCCGTGGTCCTGTATTTGCTGTACGATGCTGCAGGATATGCTCCTCTCGTTGGTCTGTTTGGCGTTGTATTATTGATTTTCCCCATACAAGGTAAGTTTGGCTTTATGTTAATTAAATTTGTGTTTTTTTTTATACTACGTCGGGTGGCAGACAAGCATACGGCCCGCCTGATGTGAAGCGGTTACCGTAGCCATATTAACGCTTGCAACATAAAATATTGCTCGCGCGCCGCCACCCCCACTGCCAACGCAGCATCTCCTTTCTTTCTGGTGACCTCACTCACTCGCAGGAACACAACAATCCTCAAGGAAATTGTTATTTGGCTGCGGTATTCTGTGAGGTGGAGGTACATTCCCCAGTCGGGTAGCTTACAATTACGCTCCCTACCCCTCTTTTCGCGAGAGCTTCGTTTGTCAGTCAGCAGGGTGCACCACGTGCTAGTGAAGTTGGCTTTGGTTCAAATATGTTGATGAACCACTTGTGTATAACTATTGTAATATCTTAGATATACAAGCCATTATTGAGTGGAACAAGTGGAACGCTTATATGCGCCAAAAATGTCACTCTTGGAAATGAATTGGCTCCAAAACCACTAAACTGATTTTGATGAAACATGTCACAATTAAAGAACTTGATATTCTTGTGGTTTGTATAAAAAAAAATTGAGATCGATCATGCCATTGAGGAATAATCATAACATACATTTTCCATTGAAATTAATGAAAAACATACACTCTGCGAATCTACTCGCTCCACTCAATCTCGATTTCAGCCCCGTGGGCTAGAATCCGGCCTAGTTATTATCTAGAGCTACTATCCGCATGTGTTGATAGATACACAAAATTGAAAAATGTATCTACGCTCAAACCACACATAAAAAAATGTAGTTCTGTTGGACGGTTTCAATATATTTTTGAACAGGCGCGTTGCGCCGTGTATATGTACATATTATTCAGGGCCCCGATGGTCGACTGGCTACTTAGACTTCGAGGTCGCGGGTTCCATGCCCGTACAAGATAAACATTTGTGTGCATGTTTGTTTGTTTTACTACTTTGGGGGTTTTCTATGTATTTACATACTTAATTAAAGTATGTATTTACATACAAAAAATGTATTTAAATGTATTTATCAGCTATCTAGCATCTATAGTACAAGCTTTGTTTATTTTGGGACTAGATAGCGATGTGTAATTTGTGTATAAAAGAATAAAAAGGAAAGAAAAAGAATGGAGTCCTCAGAGCCATGCATATGCGGGGCCAAATACATATGCCTCTCAAATATGTTCAATCCGGGTTTTAATGGAGTTTGGCCTAGTATTTATTTCGATTATTAGACTAAGTAGATCCATATAACCACCGTATGGATACTACTTGCTAAATAATGGAAATAATGGAAATGAAAAGAAATGGACTACTTAGTCAAATAATGGAAATAAATCGTTTGAAGATGCGACGGCACCTCGGGGTACGAGAGTACGTCCGGGACGTAGAGACGCAGTATGGGCAACCTAAAAGGCTGTAGGAGAGAAAGTAAATCTATCTATACTATTGCTACCAAACTATTTTTTTGTTTTAAAGAGAAGGAATTAAGAAATTCTATTATTTTTAGCGGGCCTAACAAAATTGACTGCCACTGTGAGGCGCAGAACAGCGCAGAGAACTGACAGCAGAATAAAATTGATGAATGAAATTATTAACGGGATACAGGTAAGTTAAATGAATAACATTTCTTGCTACACAATAAATTATTAGCGGCACTGCTCTTGCCACTCTCTTGTACCGACCTCACTTCCCCTGTGAGGCCAATCGGGAATACTTTATATGGCGCCGCACGCACATACTCGTATGCTCGTTTTCGCTCTGTTCAGACATCATTGTTTATATAATAGTGAACGACGCATTATTTGTATGTGGTTTGTATGGAGTAGCCAGGGTGTGGTATTACATAATTACAAGTACCCGGGCACGTTCGGCGTTTTCTCGGAGTAATGACATTTTATGTGTGAACTATGTATATAATATGATAATAATATACTATGGATATAATTATGATTTCCTCCCGCTAAGATACCGCCCCCTCCAATTTTATTTTCATTAATATTTTTTTTTTCCAGGTTATAAAAATGTACGCATGGGAGAAACCATTCCAACTGGTAGTGAAAGCAGCAAGAGCGTATGAGATGAGTTCTCTCAGAACATCTTTGTTCATTCGAAGCGTGTTCCTGGGTTTCATGCTCTTTACTGACAGGACTATAATGTTGTTCACTATTTTGATCCTAGTGTTTACCGGGAATATGATATCTGCCACTACGGTAAAATTATTTTATTTCTTTATTTATTTTTTGAAGTGAAAACTTCTTTAGCGGCGTTGTGCACTTCTTAGAATGGGTAAAAAATGTTAAACTCGCGTCAGGCCACGTGACCTGATCGAAAATTCGTAAGACGGAGGGAGAGTAGACCGCCGCCGGCGCGGCGTTGGAGAGGAAGTAATAGGTATTCCCCTCTTTTTCTACCATGCGCCGAAAATGTATGCCTGCTCCTGCTGTTTATTTTTAACGTAAATAAATTGTCATGTTTGTGTACGATAGCGCAATAATTGAATATTGTATTTTACGCAACTCGTGCGAAAATATTCCCTAACCATTCAAAAATGCACAACGTTAATGTTCAAGTTTTCACTTTTGCCGGCACCGGTGTGCAACCCGTTTTTTTATTAACCACAATAAACTGGTACAATAGGCGGACTGAATGCTAATTACATTCTCTACCAGTCGACCATTAGTAGTGGATAAAAATTACGAATGCGGTCAAATGATGGGTGAATCCAATAGTACTACAAACACATCATAAATACACATACATAAATTAAGCGCATATACATACATAATACATACATTGCACTACATATAGGTACTGATGATTATTACTGCTCTGATAAAGTTTCAAAAAAATAGGCACGCAAGTTCTTTCTAAAAACTATGTGGTTTTACTTATTCGTCTGTTTGATAAATGTACAAATAATCTAGACGGATTATTTACATTATTATCACTATCAGAAAGTATGTCGCTTAACAGCACAAAGCACCTCCTACCTTCTTGGTGACCTCACTCACTCGCAAGAATACAACAATCCTATAACAAAATATATATAATTCTCAAGGAAATTGTTATTTGGCTGCGTTATTCTATGAGGTGGAGGTATTTCCCCAGTCGGACAGCTTACAGATACGCTGTGCACTACCTCTCTTTTCACCAGAGCCTGTTTTGTCTATTAGCAGAGTGCACCAGGTTTTTCTGGTCCTCTGTGTGTGGAACTCTAGCAACAGGTTGACGATAATGAACATTTACTGGACATTAGTTTAATAGATAGTTTTGCTGTCATTTGTCATTGGCGAGCTCGGTGGTGGTCACCAATGGCCACTTTGATTCCGAGGTTGCAGTTTCGATCCACGCACAAGACAAATATTTGTGTGCATGAACATGTCTGTTTGTCTTGGTCTGGGTATTATCTAAGTATTATATGTATGTATTTACAAAAAAAAATGTATTTAAGTATTATATCAGTTATCTAGTACCCACAGTGCAAGCTTTGATTTTTGGAACTAGATGGCCGTGTGTATTTGTCCAGGGATATTTATTTATTTTATTTATTATTTGTGGCACTAATTAATTGATTTTTTTTCTACATTACAGATTTATCCAATCCAACAATATTTTGGTACCATTCAATTTAACCTCACACTGATTTTGCCCATGGCAATAGCTAGCTTGTCAGAAATGATGGTATCTATAGAACGTATTCAAGGTTTTCTTGTAATGGGTAAATATTACTTTTATATTTATTTGGGACAAAAACAGCTATACAATGTACATAACACATATAAGAAAATTTCAATATTGTTTTAACTTATACGATACGATTAACGCACACGATGTCTTTACTCCTTACTTAGCATAATAAATTCTTTGATTTATCCAGTGCTGTGATTGAATTTTGGACGGAGATGATAGATTTGTTTACGTTTTCGCATCAATTTTTTATATAGAACGTACAATATTCCATGAATTCAATACATACTAAATTGTCAAAGTACTAAGTATTGTATTATTATAAATAAATGAATTAAATATATATATATATATATATATATAATTAAAATACGCTATACGAGCCTCTTTTGTTAATGAACAATGCTAATAAGCAGGGTGCATCAGGTTTCTCTGTTCTTCCGTGTGTAGAACTTTAGTAGTAGACTCTTTATTAATTTAACCAATTAATTACATAAAACGTGATTAAATAAAAAAAATATATATGTGAGTCGTCATCACTTATATTTATCGGGAAAATCGTCTTTTTGATATCGAAACTTGTCTGCTTTCCCGATACTTGAGTGATGAATTAATTTACTACTAGCTGCCCGCCCCGGCTTCGCACGGGTAGAAAATGGTGTTTTTATTTTTACGTCTCTTCTCTCTATAAGAACCTTCCTTATGGACCTTAACGAAAATATTAAAACAAAAATTTACGGAATTGGTCTTGCCGTTCTTGAGTTTTGCGCTTAGCAACGTTCATTTTTATTTATATAGATAATGTCTCGCGTGAGATTTAATAATGTCATTGTATTATTGGCTATTTCAGATGAAAGACAAGATTTAGCATTAACTAATATGAATGGTACAGCCAGTAAATTGAAATTTAATACGAAGGACAATAACGTACCTCCTAATATTGCTCCTGGCAAAATATCTCCTCTTGACATTGTCGAAAATAATGCTCTTGGTAAGTTGTTTACTGAACACATTAATAACGTTATTTTACTATCGTACTAAGTCAATACGTAGATTTTTTTTATTACTACGTCTGATGGCAGACAAGCATACGGCCCGCCTGATATGAAGCGGTTACCGTATAGCATCTACGCTTAACAACTTAAAGGGTTATGTTATTTATAAACTTTATAATATAACATTCAACATTTATGGATTTCACTGATATCATGTAACTTGAACTATTTATTCATAAACAACATGTTTCAGTGCCTGCCCCTGCTAAATTGCAAAGTACTGAAAACCTTGTGGAAATTAAAGGAGTCACTGCTTCGTGGAATAATGATGCTGATCTCGGAAAAGCTACACTTAAAAATATATCATTACGTGTACGAAAAGGAAAACTTACTGCCATTATCGGCCCCGTAGGTTCTGGAAAGGTAAGTTCATGCAAATTGTTATGGTTAACTCATTCATTGCTGGCTTACATGTTAGGAAATTTACCCTCATGACGTCATACTTTTAGCCTAGATACTGAAGTCCAAAATTTTTGTGACGGTAGACCGCTTTGGCATGTGATTTTTTTTATATGGGAGAGGGCAAATGAGCATGTGGGTCACTGATGGAAAGCAATCACCACCGCCCATGGAGATCAGCAACACCAAGGGGTCACCGATCCGTTGCCAGCCTATACTCCTTTCTTTCTTTCTTTCTACAACCCTTAAGAGAATTGTTATTTGGCTGCGGTGTTCTGTAAGGTGGAGATACTGCTCCAAACGGGCAGCTTAAAAAATACGCAATGCCCTACCTCTCTTTTCGCCAGAGCCTCGTTTGTCAGTCAGCAGGGTGTACCTCGTGCAGGTGAGCTTGGCTTTGGTCCATAGATGTTGATGAACCTCCTTACACCCCAGATTAATGATGTTTGGGTCGCCGATGGGCGGCCTCGGCATAAAACAAACAAATTCAGGTTATTATGGGTTAATAACAACAATCCATTCAACAATCTGAATTTGTTTGTTTTAAAACAGATATAACTATATATATATATATATTACTAAGGTATATATATATATATACATATATAAATTGTGTTAATTTATTTCCTATAGAGTTCAATACTTCAACTGATACTTAAGGAACTGCCGGCACTTACTGGCGCACTTTCTGTCAATGGAACCATTTCTTACGCAAGTCAAGAAGCTTGGCTATTCCCTGCAACGGTCCGAGATAATATTTTATTTGGTTTACCATATGATGTTAGAAAATACAAGGAGGTATGTATAATATATATTCTTAGATCTATCTCTTTTATATCACGGGTCAAGCCCGGTCCTTTGATAGGCGTGCGCGGGGATATGGATCCAACGCGTAGAGGCCCCTTTGACAAGTTTGATGTAATGTTGTACGCCCACCGTGACTCACTCCAGGATATAACAATGGAACGATATACCCATGAGCAGGTCTCGGTAGGCATTGAGATTATTACAAATTGAAATGAAACGAAACGAAACGAAATGCCGTTTATTTGCTAGGATACATGGTACACATGATAGACACACAGTACATGATAGATAGACAGATGATATATTTTATATGTATTTTTTATACCTCTCATCTCTCATACATCTCTCTCTCTCATCATACATCAATCTCACATATACATCGCACACATACATCCCTCATATACCTTCGCATACATCGCACTACATTTACATACATCGCCTCATATTTTCCTACCATAACTAACACAGCACAACTATCCTAGATAGGTCTAGGATAGTTGTGTTGTATATGTATATATACATACTGATACATACCATTGGTTGTTGAAATAATATAAATTAACTAGATGGTAAACCTAGATACCTACATATGGCCACGTGATCATTCTAGAGTTCTACGTCGTACCGTAACAAACCAGTTTCTTTTTTGCGCATACACAAGTTAGATTTTTTTATACTACGTCGGGTGGCAGCGGTGGCAGACAAGCATACGGCCCGCTTGATGTCAAGCGGTTACCGTAGCCATATTAACGCTCGCAACATAAAATATCAATCGCGCGACGCCAATCCCGCTGTCAACGCAGACAATATATATATATATATATATATAGGTCAGTTGGACAGTTGTAGGTCAGGTACAATTTTTTGTACTACGAAAAAGGGTAAAGTAAGCGTAAAACTTAAAAGATTGTTTCATTTATCATTTTATATGTAATAATTAGATATTTATAGTATTCATTTTTTTATCTGCCACAGGTATGCCGAGTGTGCTCGTTGCAGCCGGATTTCAAGCAATTCCCCTATGGAGATCTATCTTTAGTTGGTGATCGCGGCGTATCACTATCAGGTGGCCAACGAGCTAGAATCAATTTAGCCAGAGCAGTCTATAGAGATGTAAGTTTGCTTTTGACATAGTCAAACCCCACAGTATTATGCTCCAATTGGGTCCAATTTTTGTCATCATGCAGCACTATTTTGTTTCATCTTTCTGTTTTACCTTACTTGTAATTTATGTAATAGTGTTGTGTTATGTTGCAATGCCAGCACAGATCCCGTATTTTTTATGACTTGTGGACCCTTTGTTTACATAAATTTTAATTATCGTACACCCCCTGTCCCATTACGTGAATTTGTATCTTTCACGGATCCCTCGGTTGGGGGTCGGTATATACCACTTTAGTAATTTCCATCTGTAGCTATAAACCGCGGCTTGTTTTAAACTCATATTAAACTAGTTAGCAACTGTTACCATTGCAGCAAATTGCTTATAATAGTTGTTGCTTGTATAAGCGCAACTTAATGATACATATTTACTAATGTACATATATTACACTACATCTTGAACTCCCTAAAGTTTACGAATTTAAAGAAAATTTCAATCTTAGATTATTTTTGTTTTGTGCTTTTCTTTTAATGGTTTGTTCACACATAAGTAAATTGTTATTCATGTTTATAATTCCAGGCTGATATTTATTTGCTTGACGATCCATTGTCGGCTGTAGACGCAAAAGTGGGCCGGCAGTTGTTTGAAAACTGTATCAAAGGGTACCTCGCAGAGAAGACTTGCATTTTGGTCACACATCAAGTACACTTCCTTAGGGCAGCTAATCATTTAATAATTCTGAACGAGGTAAATCTCGTTTTATTGTTAATTTTCGTGTTTACTTTTTTGGTTCAACAGTATGATAATCTAGTAGTGGCGTTATCAACAACATCATTATATTGTGCTGATAAGCCCTTTATGATTGGAGCATGTACTCCATGTTTGTTTATAGAATTAAATACTAAAATTAAAAAAAAAAACAAAACGTCATCAAAAAATTAATGGCGACATAAGTACGAGACGATAGCTTATATTTTTATTATTTCTATATTTTATTATATCAAAATTATATTTCTGTAAATATTTCAGGGAAGTATCGAAAACATGGGTTCGTATGATGAGCTTGTAAAATCTGGGAAAGAATTCTCCCTACTGTTGGCAAGTCTACAAGAAGGAAATGATCCTGAACAGACCACAGATGAGAAGGTGACTTATTTTTGTAGTGTGTCTACAGATATATATATATATGATCCAAACCTTGGGCGTCGAATCTAATAGTGCAGTAAAATATAAAAAGAAATATTGTAAATTCTAAAAATACTCTTTAATTTATTAAGTATACGATTAGACATTTTTGTTAATAAAAAATATTGGTCTGAAAAAATATCCCATCAAATAGATTCAACATAATTGTATTTTAAACTGCAAAATACATAAATTATAGGTTGATAATTTATGTATTTTGTACAGTATTTGATTTAAAACAAAAACATTATCAACTTGTCTATTTTATACATAAAGGCATTAATATCATATTATATTATATCGTATTAGTTTCATGGTTTTATTACAACAGGGTACAAAAAGACCATCAATACAACGAGGAATATCTGTCAAAAGTGATACGGATGGTGATGAAGAGAAAGCTCAAATTCTAGGCGCAGAGGAAAGAGCAACAGGAAATTTGAAATGGGAGGTTTTGATCAGTTACATAAGTTCAGTCCAATCGGTGTTCTATGTTGTACTGGCATTATGTATTTTGGCCATAGCGCAAGGCTGTGCTACCATGGCGGATTACTGGCTCAGTTTCTGGTAAGTATTTTTAATAACACACTTTTATTCGGTGATGATATCTACACTAGATGTAAACGAGTACACATGAAAGACCTTTGGCAACGCGCGTGTGATGCCCCTGGTGTTACAGGCGTTCATAGGCTACGGTAACTGCTTTCCATCAGGCGGGCCGTATGCTTGTTTGCCACTTTAGTGTTATGAAAAAAAAAAGTCGCGTTACTCATTTAAGAAGCACATTTTCTGAAGTCGGAATAGATAATATTCCACAATAGCATATTATATTCTATTGTAGGTATGTATTATTTGTGTGCAGGTATATATGTATACTGGTATGTGTATGTAAATATGAATACAATACTTTTGAAAAAAATATTTCTTACCCTTTGTATGTGAAATATATATAAAATACATTATATATTAATTTATACTTAAAAATCATTGCAGTTTTTTTTTTATGTAAGCGTTACATATTAGGGGGCGTTCATAAATTACGTGAGATGTTTAAGGGGGGGGGGGGGGTCGAGTCAAATCTCATCTAATCTTACGTTGGAGATAGGGGGGGTCTCGGCAAATATCACGCAATTTTTTTTTCTGATTGAAACAAAAAATAATATACTATTTTGGTCCATTTAATCCAGATTGTACATGCTTAATTCACGGATTGTCACAAGACGAGCTAATGAGTTACTGTGCGCAAGCGCCAACGGCTTAGAGTGGCTAGATCAGAACGAAGTTGAAGGAGCAGATGATTTTACTGAAAATCATATGGACATGTTGGTTCCAATAGTCTCTCTTGAGACCGCGCATGATTTTCAATGGACTGAATTAGAGTAGTTATTCTTTTTTTTTTTTATACTATGTCGGGTGGCAGACAAGCATACGGCCCGCCTGATGTGAAGCGGTTACCGTAGCCATATTAACGCTGCAACATAAGATATTGCTCGCGCACCACCACCCCCGCTGGCAACGCAGCATCTCCTTCCTTTCTTTCTGGTGACCTCACTCACTCGCAGGAACACAACAACCCTCAAGGGAATTGTTATTTGGCTGCGGTATACTGTGAGGTGGAGGTACATTCCTCAGTCGGGTAGCTTACGCGAAAAGAGAGGTAGGGGTACCTCTCTTTTCGCCAGAGCTTCGTTTGTCACTCAGCAGGGTGCACCACGTGCAGGTGAAGTTGGCTTTGGTTCAAAGATCTTGATGAACCACTTACACCCCTAAATTTAATTCTTTTTTTAATCACAGTAGTTACGATTTAAGTATTCTATTGTAAAATTTTTATTACACTTATAATTAAACTCTCAGCAATATTGATTACTAGTCTTAACTAGTCGTAAATAAAAGCACAAAGCAATTTATTTTTATTTTTAGAATAACTATCCAACGCGTTTACGTAAGACCCACATTTTGAAAAATCTCACGTGAGATTGGGGGATGGGGGAGGGGGTTGAATAAAATCTCACGACATCTCACCAGGGGGGGAGAGAGGGACAGAAAACTTAAAAAAAACGCCTCACGTAATATATGGACGCCCCTTTAGTATAATTACGTTTCTTAAAATATAATTACTTAACATAAAGCTCACCTTTGTATATGTCCTATATCACTACGTTATGTAATTGTTTATGTTATGTGCAATAGTGTTTTACGGACGTTAAGAAGTTACCTTGAAAATTACAATATTATGTTATTTCAGGACAAATGCAGTGGATCTATACATTAATACTTTGCCTGAAGGAGTAGAGCCTGGTAAGTACTCCTTAAATACTCAGCTATGATATACATAAGGCAACAGCAACCGCAGCGCGAATTAGGCTCTTAAACGTACAAGATACAAAACTGTGTCGAGATTCATATAGAGCAGTGTCACTTGAAGTTTACTGTTAAAACAACAGTGTCACTTGAAGTTTATTGTTGTTTTAACAGTAAACTTCAAGTGACACTAAGTCTATGAATCTTCGAATAACACAGTTTTGCTACGTTTATCTGTGCTATGAAACATATACCTAAGATTTTGCTATTCATATCAGTACTTTCTTATGGACTACTGACTCTATATAATTAGTTTTCTCTAGCAGTAATGTCATAAAATAGATACTACACCTACTTTATGGTATAGTAGTGTCGCTTGTGGATTGCAGCTGCGCTGCGGTCTGTTTTCGCTATTTCGGAATTGCATAAAATTTGAAGGACAATTTATTCTCGTAATTATTTAGTTATTCGTTATTTGATGACAATTGTTATTGTGAGAATATTAATGATGTTAGTTTGTCATATTTTGATAATTCCATACTTACTTCAGTTTTAAGTTTTAATGTTTTATAATGAGACATTTTCGTGATCGTTGTTTCGACACGTTTACTATATTTTAATTACGAGAATTAACCCTCAAAATGAATAATTAGAAATGTTCAAAGTTTTAGTTTTAATTTCGTTTACTTAGATTTGTACATACGACCGTAGATTGTGCGGTGCCAAATAGTAGTTAGTTTTTAATACGTATGTGTAATACGTATTATAACATTATGGTATTAAAAAAATGTTTTTTTGTATATTAATTACAAATTCTCTTCCAGATACGAATGTGAATACTGAAGTCGGCGATTTAACTACTTTGACTTATCTCATTGTATATGGCAGTGTGGTCATATCACTGATATTTTTAGCACAATTGCGAATTGTTTCGTTTGTCAATATGACTATGCGCGCTTCGAAAAATTTACATAACACTGTATTTGGCAAGTTAATAACTGCTGTAATGAGATTTTTTGATACAAACCCTAGTGGTAAGTAAAATCTGTCTCTGTCTTCAAAATTTGTAATATCTTGGTTGAAAATTAGAAATATATAACATAAGATTTGGGTTTTATACCTTTCACGCTGGCCGTGTGGTTTCCGGCAGACTAGAATAGAATCACTCCGTCTCTTCCCGTGGATGTCGTACAAGGCGACTAAGGGAAATACGTTATAAAACATCGATCAGGCCTCCCCAACCCGTCTAGCCAGCATAGGGAGTCCTCCTCAAACCAAATCCTCCTTCTGTCTGGGACGGACGAGAGAGGGTCGTGTTCTTGTAGTGGAGACTAAAATGACCTGATGATGATGATGACTTAAAATTTTGTAAATAAAAATATGCTACGGTTGTTTACTAACAGTGGTATATCTTCGCCAAATTAGAAGTAGAAATGTACTCTTATTAGGCAGTCCATTTGTCATTTTCAACTGGTTTTTTATACCCATGGCAACCAAGAAAACATGTAAGCTCGCCTGATGTGAATACGGTCACCGATTTTATTGTAATTTTTTTCAATTTCACTCTATGTCTAAGATTCAATCATTAAATTCTTTTTTGATCATCCATGTGTGGATTCCAACTTCTTTAACGTGATCGCATTTCATACTCATCACTTTACCATAAACATCGAAAGCAAATTAATTTATTCTTATATTATCCTTCTAGGTCGCGTACTGAATCGGTTTTCAAAAGATTTGGGAGCAGTTGATGAATTGCTACCTAGAAGTTTATTAGAAACTATACAAATGTATCTAGCTATGACCAGTGTACTGGTCCTTAATGCAATAGCGTTGCCTTGGACCTTAATACCGACGGCTGTGCTGGTTGTAATATTTTTCCTGCTAATGAAATGGTATTTGAAGGCTGCACAAGCCGTGAAACGTTTGGAGGGAACAAGTAAGTATACCTGCCCCCCTAGCCAAGTGTAATTCGTAGCGGAACGAACGTTAGATAGATCACGTGACATTTGTCAAAATCGAACATTTATTATGAGAATTGACAAGTCACGTGATCTATCCAGTGGCGGATCAACGTATAAGCATTATAAGCACGTGCTTGGGGCCCCTGGTTTCCAGGGGCCTCTATCCAGGATATATATATAATAATAAATAAATAAATGAATAAATAAATATTATCAGACAAATTACACAGTGCCATCTAGCCCCAAAGTACAAGACAAACAAAGCAAAAATAAAACTGTATAGCGTGGGGAATGTAGGCCAAATCCTCCTTCTGTCAGGTACGGACGAGAGAGGGTCGTGCTCCTGTAGTGGAGACTAAAATGACCTGATAATGATGATGATGTTCTAGCCCCAAAGTAAGCCAAGCTTGTGTTATGGGTACTAGACAACTGATAAACATACGTAAATACATTTTTTTTTGTAAATATACGTATGATACATAGAAAACACCCAGACCAAGACAAACAGACATGTTCATGCACACAAATGTTTGTCCTGTGTGGGAATCGAACCCACGAGCGTTGGTGTCGAAGCCGCGTCATTGACCGCTACGCCACCGAGCTCGTCTTATATATACCAAACTATAGTAAATTTAATTAAAAACAATTGAGCTATTAACAAATGAGAAATGAGACGGACAAAAAACAAACAAACACACTTTCGCATTTATAATATTAGTAAGGATCTTCCAAATTCAAGCTACAGAGGGCCCACATGAGCTCTATGCTTAGGGCCTCAGAAAGTCTTAATCCGCCACTGGATCTATCTAACGTTCGTTACGCTACGAATTACACTTGGCTAGGGGGGCTGCAATGCATCGGAGATTTTCTATTGATGTTTTCTATTGAGGTTACCGTAGGTCGCCGAATGAAACTATTTGTTGGTTTCGGCCAACATATTACAATGTTGATCGAAAATATAAAAAAAAAATGTATGTATTTATATGATCTATACATACTTCTTGTAAACAAACATTTCTATACATATGTATATAAAATGAAACTAATTATTTCTTCTTTAATAGACTATCTAGTTCATTTATAAATATCATCATGTAGACTTAGCTTAAGGATTCTTGACCAGCTCGGTGGTCGAATGGTTAGCAATCGCCACTTTGACTCCGGGGTCGCGGGTTCGAGCCCCGCACATGACAAACATTTGTGTACATGAACATGTCTGTTTGTCTTGGTCTCGGTGTTTTCTATGTATAAAATATCTGTATTCACAAAAAAAATGTTTTTAAGTAATATCAGTTATCTAGTACTCATAGTTCAAGCTTTCCTTAATTTAAATTAAGTGTAATTTGTCCAGGAATATTTATTTAATTTATTTATTCGAGAAAGAAAGGTCAACTTTTAATCTAAGGTATTATGGTAATAAAAGCGCAATATGTCACTATTGTACATACTAAATGATAACGATCGAAGACTAAATATTACTACTTCGTTTGCAGCAAAGAGTCCAGTATTTGGCATGTTAAATTCAACTATGTCAGGATTGGCGACTATTCGAAGCTCTAATTCCCAAATCAGTCTACTCAGACAGTTTGATGATGCTCAGGTATTGTAACGTTTCAAACGTAGTAATTGTACTAAAACTTTATCTATAAATATTACAAGTCTTTTATTTATTATTGCAGGACCTTCATTCGAGTGCCTTTTATACATTTTTGGGAGGATCTACGGCTTTCGGCTTGTACCTGGATACATTATGTTTAGTGTACCTTGCAGTTATCTTCTGCATTTTCCTTTTGATTGATTTTGGTAAGCATAATTAGTTATTTTTCATTTGAGAAGGGGGCAAACGAGCCCTTGGGTCACTTGATGGAAAGCAGTCACCACTGCCCATCGAGATCAGCAACATTAAGGGATCACCGGTCCGTTGCCAGCCTATACTTCTTTCTTTCTTTCTGGTGACCTCATTCACTCGCAGGAACACAACAACCCTCAAGGGAATGGTTATTTGGCTGCGGTATTCTGTGAAGTAGAAGTTCTTCCCCCAGTCGGGCAGTTTAAAAAATACGCTATACCCTACCTGTCTTTTCGCTAAAGCCTCGTTTGTCAGTCAGCAGGATGCAGTACAAGCAGGTGAAGTTAGCTTTAGTTCAAAGAAGTTGATGAAGTACTTACACCCCAAATTCATTATATATTACCACATATTACTGACGTTTCACTTTTCAACTTCATTAAAATAGTTAATAAAATATCAAAATTTACTTCATTGCCGATACCGGTACAGATTGTGAGTTGCTATTTTATCAATTCATGGTAAAAGGTGAAATGGGTTTCGTTTTTAACAGGAACTATAATCCCGGTTGGAAGTGTTGGACTTGCTGTCAGTCAATCCATGACGCTGACAATGATGTTGCAAATGGCTGCTAGATTCACAGCTGACTCCCTTGCTCATATGACTTCCGTCGAGAGGGTCCTGGAGTACACGAAGATACCACAGGAGACCAATATGGAAGATGGACGTAAGAGAACTTTTACTGTTGATAATTGATTAAAATTATTGGTACACTTGAACTATATTTTCAGTATACTTAAAAGTAATGATTACTTCTAAAAACTCAATATCAAAAATATAGCGCACCAGAATCAATCTATTAAAGGTTTCTGGTAGAGTTGGTTTAAGCATTAAGCCTTAAGTATGCCGTGTGGTTTCCGGCAGACTAGAATAGAATCACTCCGTCTCTTCCCGTGGATGTCGTATAAGGCAACTAAGGGAAATACATTACTAAACATCGATCAGGCCTCCCTAACCCGTTTGGCCAGCGTGGGGAGTGTAGGCCAAATCCTCCTTCTGTCTGGAACGGACGAGAGGGTCGTGCTCCTGTAGTGGAGACTAAAATGACCAGCCCCCTTACCACCATCTCTTATTGCGATTCAATAACTGAATAGAATACTTATTCATGCCAATGAATAAGCGACTCTATTTCAAATTAAATAGAGTAGTTTATTCATTGGTATGAATAAGCAATCTATTCAATTATTGAATCGCAATAAGAGATGGTGGTAATGGGGCTAGTGATGAATGATGAAGCATTGAAGCATTAAGCAGCACAATGTCCTGTTGACTATCGTCGATAGAATATTGTGCTTTTCCATCATCATCATTATCATCAGCCTGTATCTGCACTCCGCTGGATATAGGCCTTCCCTAACGCTTTCCACCAAATGCGATCCACCGCTTTCCTCTTCCAGTCATTTCCAGCCGCTTTTTTGATGTCATCGGTCCTTCTAGAGGAGGCCGTCCAATGATGATGATCCATCACTTTACCATATAAATTTTTAATCACCTATAAAAAAAATTGTTCTACAGCTGTTCAACCTCCCAAAGACTGGCCGCAAAAAGGACAAATAGTTTTCCAAAATGTTTTCATGAAGTATGGACCCGATGATCCTCCCGTATTGAAAAATCTGAACTTTGAAATCAAGAGTGGGTGGAAGGTAAACTCAATTTTAATTTATTAATCATGCGTTCATCAAATTAGGAGAAAATTTACCTACTAAATACGGCTTAATATTTATATCCTGTCGTATGTACTGTGTCCCTTTGTACTCGTATGTGTTGGATTTGTATACATACGATTTTTTCTATATAATATTAATTTCTCCAATATTTTATTCTATATTAACAGGTATAATTGTCTTTCTTTTTCGATTTGTTATGTTAAGACGTCACAATAATATGACTGTAATATGAAGGTAATAATTACTTCGATAGCATAAAAACTGCGCGATATAACTTGAAAATCACATTTTTTAACTTTATCGATAATGTTTCATACAAAACGCTACGCTGCTTTAGCAGACAAGTTCTGGATTAACACATAGGATACTTTTTATTCTGATACTGTGCTCACATTGGGCGAAGTCGCGTGTAGAAATTAGTTCTATGTAGCTAATATCAACAATGTAAAACATTATTATTATTTAAATAGTTGTCTTGGCCAACTTGCCAGATAAATGTATTTTGAAAAATTGAAAAATTCACCACAATGTATAAAACATACAAAAATATCTACATAGAAAAAAACACATTCTGTGTTCTAAAAAGTCGTCAATGTGTTTCTATTGTGAAAATATTTTTTTTATTTACAGGTTGGTGTAGTCGGCCGGACTGGGGCAGGCAAGTCTTCGCTGATATCGGCGCTTTTCCGACTGACCGACATCGACGGCAGCATTAAAATAGATGGACTCAATACTCTTGATATTGCCAAAAATGTAATATATCTCGCAATACTTTTCTTAGAATAAACCACATAAATTTTATGCGTAAATGTAGAGATGTGCACGATTTATCGAATATTTTTTTTTGTGACAGGAATTACGAATGAAGATATCAATAATACCTCAAGAACCGGTATTGTTCTCTGCGACTCTTCGGTATAATTTGGATCCGTTCAATAACTACAACGACGACGATATTTGGAGAGCTTTGGAACAGGTGAGATATCAGGAGTGTTATCTTGGAGCTGACGATGGTCAGAATGGTAATTCTTCAGGTCCAATGAAAGACTTCCTATAATGTCATCATACAATACAAGTGTTACAAAGTAATAAGCACAAATATTCATTTACGTCATAGTTAATGTTTGCAATCTGGTTAACGGATCCAAATAATCCGGATAAATATTTTATCTTGATATTGTCCAGATATCTGCATGAAGGCCAAAGCAGCTGAAGCTGATTCCCACCGGATTTATTCATTGCGAAAATCAAACTTCAGCTTAGATTTATGGTACATGTGTTTAGTTTAGCTGATATAAACCATGATGCTCTAACGACTAAGCTGAAGATTTTTGTCAATATGTTAAACGTAAGACCTATTTTTTTAATCAAAACACACGATGGTGATCGGCTTCGTGTTTTCCGGTTTGGCCGTGTTGTTTTGCGGCAGACTCGAATAGAACACTCCATTTCTTCCCGTGGATGTCGTACAAGGCGACTAAGAGAAATACATTATCAAATATCGATCAGGTCTCCCCAACCCGTTTGGCCAGCGTGGGGAGTGTAGGCCAAATTCTCCTTCCGTCTAGGACGGACGAGAGAGGGTCGTGCTCCTGTAGTGGAGACTAAAATGGACCTGATGATGATGATCGGCTTCAGCTTAGGGGATAGGGCCACTAGATGATGAGATTATTAATATTCATACCGCACTGGCATTTCATAATAAGAACGCTAAGTCTTGGAAGTATGTACTTTGTCGCCGTTTGGCAACACTGATTGCGTCGACATATTTGCTGTTTTCGTTCAATGGTAATAAAATGTACTTACAAAATTTTAGGTGGAGCTTAAGGATGCAATTCCTGCTCTGGATTTCAAAGTATCCGAGAGTGGTAGTAACTTCTCCGTGGGCCAACGTCAATTGATATGTTTGGCTCGAGCTGTTCTTCGCTCCAATAAAATTCTTGTCATGGACGAAGCTACTGCGAACGTTGATCCTCAGTGAGTATTATATATATCCAAGCTCAGATAAATTGCATTAACACCTTATACCAGTTTACTTCCTCAGTGGCATAAACATATTGAACTGTGTGTTTTGATCAAAAAGCTTGCTACAAAATATGTAACAAAAGCAGCCAAAACAAAATTACGTTAACTCGAATCTAAAAGTATATAAGTCGAACAAAGGAAATTTTCAAGTGAGAAATGTGCAACTGTGTTCGTTTTTGACACCTTCAACAAAGAAAATCTCACTGCAAAGTAGTTAATAAAGCACTCGTGATGACGAATTTTCTCCCAATTCTTCGCTCCTCCTCGTAAGAGTCGTAGTGCTTCGACTCGACGACGCAGATTGCTAAAATATTTTCGAAAAGTAATTTTTTTTTTTTCACTTTAGAACGGACGCACTGATCCAGCAAACAATCCGGCGGGAGTTCGCTGAGTGTACTGTAATCACGATCGCGCATCGGTTGAACACGATCATGGACTCTGACCGTGTGTTAGTGATGGACAAGGGCCAGGCGATAGAGTATGACTACCCTTACATACTGCTCTCCAATCCCGAGAGCAGCTTCAGCCACATGGTGCGCGAAGTCGGCGACAGTATGAGCAAAGTGCTCTTTGAAATTGCAAAAATCAAATACTTCAAAGATAATCCGCTAGAAAAATAATGTCAGTTTCAATGAATATTTTTATGTTGTCATATTAAAATAAGATTCGCCGTGTCCAGACCGAACATCTGTGTGCTGAAATCAGATACTTTAGTATTTAAAACACAGAATTTTGGCACTATAAGAGCACTTTAAGATTGACATACAATTTAAGACAACATTATATAAGCGTTTATGCTCGTTTTTTGAAGCGCGTGGCACACCCTCAACTCGTATGAGCGTTACGCGCTTATAAGTGCGAGTCGTAAGAGACGGTTCCAGCATATCTAATTGAATAAGTGTAAGCGCGTTTGACTTTTTAAAATGAGAAATCAAGCGCGCGTGTAAGCGCGAATGCCGAAAGGACCGTATACGCGCAGAAAAAAACGTTAATCTGAAATCGCTCTTACACCTATTAGTAAAACGCATACAATATATTTTTTTGATATCCCTTTATGGTGACGACGTAGGTTGCCAAATTAGTTTTACCGTTCCTTTCACTTCACAACACCAAATTTATACCACCAGTAGTGTCATATGGAATATCTATTCCATTAGAACATAATATTTGAGCATTTCTTTTTCAAGTTATAAACAAAACATCACTAAGGTTGTGTTAAAAGGTATTTAGATTCGATATAACATACTGGTCGTGTAATTTCGAAGTTGAAGTTGGTGTGAAGTAGAAGGAACGTTTTACTTTACAACCAAACAAAAGTATTGAAAGCATTATTTATATTGCAATTGAGCGTCTAGTCTAACTTATTTCTCTATTCATTACCTACCTTCATTCATTTCATCTTCATTCATTCATTGCCTGGATTCTATATTCATTATCGAAGCCTGGATTAGATTTTAACATTGCTGAATCTAAGACTATTTTAATGTCTGTTTGCACATCGGATCTGTGGGAACACTATGAAATGGTTAGGCATTCAATCATGTGATAAATTTTACGATCGTGCAACCACATAGACACTCGTGACAAATTACTAAGCATTACTCAATATAAATTAGATAATCCTAATCGGAATAATAAAATAATTATGAAAGCATTATGGTTAAAACAGTGTTTTTCAAACTATTTCATGGCGCGGGGATCGCGCGATTAGTGTGTAGAAATCTTCTGCAACTCTTTACTTTACCCTCTTTTCCCTCCAACCTGCATGTATTTTATTAAATTACAAATATCAAATTCGTACATTTTTATTTATTTTCATAGTTAGGTAGCGGTTAATATAAAAAATAATGAAGTATATATCACAGCCGTCAATTACGTTCCGAAACTAACATTTTCTTAATAAAAATATCTTTTTGAAACCTCTTTTTTACGGCCACACGACCTTCCGCGATCCCCTCGTAGAGGCTAGATGACCCCCTATGAGGTCACGACCTACACTTTGAAAAACACAGGTTTAAAATATTAATTTATTAAATAATAAAGTTTGAAACACTAATAAATGTTTTGAATATTGTCGTGGACGAGTAAAAACTTCGTAACTTACATCTTAAACCATGACAAATAACACAGCGCCATCTAGTCCCAAACTAAGCTAAGCTTGTACTATGGGTACTAGATAACTGATATTATATGTACCTATTTAAATCAGTTATCTAGTTTTTATATACATGCTGGCTGACCCGACGAACTTCGTACCTAACAGTCAATGAATGTCTTGTTACTTATAACTGAACTAAATTTATGATTTTGAAGTAATACAAGGAATATAAAATAAATATTAACTTCAGTACTTTATTAGGATAATAACACAAAAAAAATATATAAAAATACAAAAATCAACTATGTCAATAAATATATACCAATAAATATTTTAATCCACAAAACAAAACACAAACTTTCGAGATCTAAAAGTGAGACCAATCGATTTGTCATTTTTTTAATTAAGTCATTTGTTCTATACTAAGGAGCTTGATATAAATTTCTGAACGCACGCATAAGTATATAAGTATTTGACAACCATTAAATATCTCAATCCTTTTTCGACTAACACTACATATTTGTATAGGAAAATATTTTTTCTTTTATTTAATTTTTTCGTCATATTTCCATGGTTTTAATACTATTCCGGACGAACACAAATCCAAAAACACTAAAATCATAAAAATCGGTCCAGCCGTTCTTGAGCAAATGGTGTAACTAACACGACTTTCTTTTAATATAGATTTATTTATATGGATATGTATGTATGATGGAAAATGTATGCATAAATGTAATATGTATATGTTTAAGTATAGTTTATGTATAATATATTTGTCACTATTTATGTTTCTGGTTATTCCGTATTCGTAAAGAGTTTAAATAAATAAATAAATATGTACTTATTTTTTTTTGTAATACATAAATATAATACATAGAAAACACCCGGACGAAGAAGAAGCAGACATGTTCATGCACACACATGTTTGTCATGTGCCGGGATGGAACAATGAAATCAATGTGGCCATTGTTAGCCATTCGATCACCGGGCTCGTCTATATACTGGTATTTACGCAAAAAAATTACTTACAAAAAAAATATCTTATAGCTACGTGTATTTTCGCTTGATGTAAATAATAAAGATTAAAGTTATACCAGTGAAATTTAATTTGTTACGCTTAAATGTGCGAATTTACATGACGATAAATATAAATTAATAAATATTTCTGGACAATTTACACAGCGCCATCTAGTCCCAAAATAAACGCAAAGCTTGTACTATGGGTACAAGATCACTGATATTATACTTAAATACATTTTTTTTGTAAATATGTACATACATATAATACATAGAAAACACCCAAATCAAGACAAGACATGTTCATGCACACAAATATTTGTCTTGTGCGGGAATCGAACCCGCGACATCGGAGTCAAAGTGGCCATTGCTAACCATTCGACCATAGAGCTCGTCTATATATGATTCTATATAAACACGGACGAATACTGGATGTTGGATATTTTGTACTGCTTCGAGGTAAATACCAACCGATACGATAGATCATAATGCGATATGCGAGTGATGCGGAGAACACTAGGTCAATTGTCATTGGTTATTTCAAAGATATTTCATAAAATGAGCATTTATGTAAAAACGTGCACAAATTTGTTTACGATTGTATTCAGAATTCCTTAAACCACCATGGTCTAATTAAATGTTTGGATCACTTGCAATTTGATAAAAACGGGAGTACGGCAATCCCAGTCCGGAGTTACATCAATGAATAATTTAAATGCTCAGGCAACGGATCGGCGAACCCTTGGTGCTCATCTCCATGGGCGTTGATGATTGCTTACCACCAGGTAACCCACAAGCTCGTTTGCCCCCCTCTCATATAAAAAAACATTGATGTGTGGTGACTACGCCATATAATCATATTTAGTATGCGGGATCTAGTAGTGACTTGTGGGTATAAAGACTTAATCATATGTACTGTTGAACATACGAAAATAGTTTTTTGTAAATATAATGGATAGGAAACTCCAAGATCAAAACATTACGATCCAACAGGCCTAGACAAATGGCATACGCTCCGAAACGTTTCCATATCGACGAGCGTTAGCGATCATAAATTGGTAGTCGATTTGAACATTCGATAAAAAACAATATTGTCTATGCTTCCGCTCACAAACGTCAAGTGTTAAATTACATTCGCTCGCAGTACTGCCACCGTAAGATATTTCCTCCAAATTTAGTACATTTTTCACTTCACTAATTGGTCCGAATTTTGGTTATCAGCTGCATTTAGAATGACTTTTACGAATTATACTTACGTAAATTAAAAGAAATATCCATACAAGATTCTGATTTATCGAATTATTAATGACTTATTATGGTATATAGAATTAGAATTAGCAATTGAGTAATTGCCTACACTAAACAACTTTTATTTCATTTTGTGATTTGATTCTTATAGAAAAAAAAAATTAGAAAAAAAACATAATCAGAAAGTGGCAACACTATGCGTTAGTTGTCTGTTTGTTATTCCGCGAAAGTTTTAATGTGTGTATCATAAAGTTCCTGTGTAATATTTGGATTTTTATGTTATTTAAAAGACGTAAGGAAATTTAAGTTATCAAAATATTTTCAGTAGGTAGTTTGTTATTTTCATTTTATGAATTAAACTCGTACTTACGCGTTTAATTATTAAACAGAGACGTCTCAGTCCAGTGCTCAAGGTCATTTGAGCACCGGTTGAGAAGCGTATTCTACGAGGTCTTGATGTTCGCTTCAATATCGTCCACTTTAAGTGCTAACGGAACGCAATAGCTCGTCAAAAGTGCCACTTGGCTAAGCTTTGTATGAAGTTTATCGTACGGATTTCTGTTCCTTTCGAACGATTAAAAAAGTATGCCACTTACACACCAATATATAAGTTCGTTTCGCTGAATCACATGACATTTCGTTGAATAACTATATATATAATGATAAATGTATGGGATTGACCCATACATTTATCATTAGATTCTATTAGCGTTCACGTTACTAAAAAGCCACTTGTCTAGGCCTGCAGGGAAGAAACGTAGCCAGTGATCTTTACTTTACCACATGAGATCTATATTTTTAAACCGTAGTTTTAGTTAATGTAAATAAATGTAAATAAAAATGAGAATTAAATGAGTGAGATAACAAATTTATTTGTTTTACTTTTACAAACATAATCCTATTAAGTACCTATGTCGCAAACTATAACATCATTCAAGCTGCACCTGAGGAAGCATTTGGGTGGTGCTACAAATTAATGTTCTTAGACTTAATTAGAACTGCAGCTGTAGTGTTTATAACATATGTATTACAGTTGTAACGGTATATATATATATTTAGTGTTAGTGTAATATGTTCAAACTTTACTCTCACTGTTTCACTGTCATAATTAGTGTTATTCTATAATTATTTTTATTTTGTTACCAAGTATTCGGATAATCAGATGGTACCTTAGTTCTCGCCAAAATGTTATCTTTTAATTACTCATTGAATGGTTGACTGGAAGAGATCCCTTATGGGATAAGTCCGCCATTGTACGTGTATCTCTTTTATCATCATGTTTATGTAATTTCTATTGTACAATAAAGACTTTACAACAACAACAACCTATAGTATCTATCAAATTCATAAACGTGAAAGTTTGCGAGGCTGATTATTGGGATACACCTTTTACTCAAGAGTAAATAATATCCATAAATTCAAATATCTATACTCATAAACTTTTCGTTTCCACCATATTTCCACCCGTATACTCGTAAAAAATCATGCCTCTGCGAATGGGTATATCGCAGAGCCGAGTAGGAAGAGAGTCGCATACTAACAAACGCGTGGCGATGCGTCGCCACGTTTACAGCGGGCCTGGCCTGCCACATCAGATATTTCACATCAAAAATTATGTTTATGTGTATGTACATCTCTGGGACCTTCGTTAATACGTACAGTTAGTTAACAAAAGTCAGTATATAGCCTTAAGACTAAAATCGAGTGCTCGCAGTTTTATTGTACGCTCTCAATAGTAATATAAAATTTAATGTAACATTGTAAGGTTTAAAACATTTTCTATTACTACTGTCAAGTAGTCACTTATCAAGCGATTTCATAAATTCTTTATGCACTTTTGCAAATGACTGTACCTAAGTAAAAAAGGTGATACTGTGGTGATACACAACTTTCATAGTTGATGCCATAACACCTATTATTGTGAAACACCACGTAAGGTCCTGTTACACTATGAGGTATAAGAAAGATAGGGGACTGCGAATTCATACGCTGGCCCGACCGGGGAAGTACCTCCACATCCATAGAATGTCGCAGGCAAATAATTCCCTTGATGTGATTGATTCCGTGTTTCTGCGAGTGAACGAAGGAACGAAGGAGTTGCTGAGATGGCAGCGGGGCGGGCACGCGCGCCCGATATTACATGTTGCGAGCGTCTATATAATACGATAATCGCTTTCAGGCGGGATGTATGCTTGTTTGCCACCCGTTGTAGTATAAAAAACTGTCTATCATAGTATCAACTCTCCGATATTAGTGAAGTGGAAGCGAGAAGAAACTATGATAGACAGTCTGGATGCTATATAATATAGGTATAATAGAGTGAAAATCAACATTCATTTAGCAGAAATCTATGCCTATACTTGTATTCCAACAAAATAACACACTATGTCGTTGGCATTGTCTGTTAATTTCTTTAGAAAACGCAGTCGAAGTTGAGCGTGATTGTGTCTGCAAAGCGTTTTTGATGATTTAACTACCATTTTACACATTTACCAAAAATTACATCGTGTTTCTTACACAGTATTACTAATCATGCAGAATTTCAACCGAATAATTTCGGCGTCAATTGTATATATATCAAAAACTTGACTAAATAAATAGCATTAGAGCGTTGTTTATTTAAAAATTGCTAGCTTACGTCCTGGCAACCCTTAGGAATTTTCAAGAACTCTTATGGGATGCCTACGTCATAATAGCTAGCTGTATGCCAAATTTCAATCCGATCCGACCAGTGGTTCGAGTTGTGCGTTGACAGATAAGTTTATAGATAAAGAAGAAGAAGAAGATTACGAAACTAGCTGTGCCTCGCGGTGTTATTCGCCATTTCGGCTCTAAGTGTCGTGACACATCTGCGGAGCGCACGGCGCCAAAGGTTCAGGGGCTGAAGTTTCAGTCGTAATATTCCGTTGATATGACATACCTAACGCTAAAAACCGCGGCGTCTTGTTTAGCGCACTACGTGACGGAAAATTACGTCGCGTCGTCGTCAGTCGGTGTCGTAGTTGAACTTCCAATATTTTTTTTCTGAGTCAAATATTTTTCTTGTTGAGGATAAAACAACTTGTGTATAGAAAAGTCGACGTGCGAGTGCGTGGTCGCATTCTAAGTCGCCGTGCCGCGAGAAGCACACGCCGGACAACTTTCGGTCGCGTAACGCGTAGCGTGATGTGTCGCTTGTTATGCAAAATACATTCAATGAGTTTTTGCTGAAAAAAACGCCCAAAGGAAGGTTCGCCGCTATGCCGAGCGCGACGTAATTTCGGCTGATGTGTCATAAGGGACTTGAAAAACACTGCGAGCGTATTCTACCGAACGTTCGGCGCCGTACGTTCCGCAGATATGTCGCGATACTTAATGTTTGAAGCCTAATCTACTTAAGAATCGAGCTACAATTTTTATTTTCAAATCCGGTTGGTAGTTATAGTATTCTGTTTATAATATTGCTAGCTG
Organism: Hypsopygia costalis; assembly: GCA_937001555.2. Lineage (NCBI taxonomy): Eukaryota > Metazoa > Arthropoda > Insecta > Lepidoptera > Pyralidae > Hypsopygia > Hypsopygia costalis. The sequence continues at coordinate 15,651,040 of OW443328.2, read as the reverse complement.
CTCCGCCCCAGCTTCGTCTGGGCATATCCTGTTATGCTGTGAGAATGTTCAACAAACTTTCATCCTCAATTTTGGCTCTCTAGAGTGATGAATTTTTTTATAAGTAGGTATAAACCACTTCAAAGTTCAAAATATACCTTACAAACTTAATACCCTCTTCTACTTTTTTATTTCGTTTACATATTAAATCCTCTTTCAGCAAGGCCTGCACCTTATGAGTCAATCTGTTAAATTACGTGTTTATAAATATTTTATTGTTTTAAAGATTTTGACTATTTTTGCCTACTATTTTTGTCTGTCTATGTGTGAATATTTATTACAGCATTAATTTATTGTACATTTTAAACCAGCATAAAATATCCTTATGTCCCTAACTGTAAACACCTTTCATATTAAATTTAGGACAGACTTAAGACTACCTTTATTCGGTCGGGGGCCCTACCGCCGAAGCTGAAGCCGATTACCATCGAATATTTTGATTTCAAAAATAGGTCATACGATTTGGTTATTGACAAACATCTTCGCTTAGTCGGTAGAGCTCCTGCCCCCCTAGCCAAGTGTACAAGATAGATCACGTGACATTTGTCAATTCTCATATTAAAATGTTCGATTTTGACAAATGTCACGTGATCTATATAACGTTCGTTACACTACGATTTACACTTGGCTAGGGGGGTAGGGCTTCTACCAGCTAACCTAATTGTACCGTATCCGATAGGAATCGGCTTCAGCTTCGGCGGGAGGGCCCCTGTTTTAAAATTCCTTCTTAACTAACGTCTCTTGCCTATAGGCATGAGACGTTAGTTAAGAAGAGAGTAGAGTAGAGAGCTTATAAGCTACCCACCTGCCAAATTTCATCTTCATTATTTAGTATTCAAGTTTTCGTGTTGAATCAGTGAGTGAGCGAGCACCCTTTCGCTTTTATTAGAAATGTTTTTCTTTCTCTTTCTTTTACTTGTGTAGGATTCATACATGACATTCCTTGCTTTGTTCCACTTTCCACTCCTCGTACTCTCCATGTATCCAAATTATATCGGGACATAAGACCTTATTTTTCTTAGAGCCATTCTTTTATCATGGGCGATTAGAATATTTTACTTGGTTTCCGGTTTCGTCGCAAAAACCTTACCAATTCCCATTTGTTGTAGTTATATCGTTAACAGTTATATGATTGAACTATTAACAATTTTTAATCACAAGATCCATTTAATTTCTGGGAATAATAAAACTATTGTTTGACGAGCTCGGTGGTCGAATGGCTAGCAATGGTCACTTTGACGATCCCCGCACAAGACAAATATTTGTGTGCATGTACATGTCTGTTCGTCATGGTCTGTGTTGGTGTTTTCTATGTATGTATTTAGTTACAAAAAAAAAGTATTTGTATAATATATCAGTTATCTAGTACCCATAGTACAAGCTTTGCTTAGGTTGGGACTAGATGGCGCTATGTAATATGTCAAGGAAGATTTATTTATTTAAGGAATATTTATTTATTTATTGTTATAATTTATTATCACTAATGTCACTTCATGTCATTTAGTACTTATTTTTAGATTTTTGAAGATGCAAAATAGTAGGGACAAAATACTTAGTTTTCTGACCCGCAACTTAATTCCGCATGAACACAATACCTAGGTAAAAAGTATCCCATGTGTCAATCCAGAACATATTCTATACATATACCAAATTTTATCCAAAAACGATTTTATCTAAAATCTTTCAGCTCTTTACCCGTGAAAAAGTAACAAGTATCCATCATACATCTACACCTCTTCACAATTTCGTTCAACTGTCACAATTTTAAGTATTATCACAGTATAAGTAATAGTACTAACGTACAGTATGGACACTCTCTGCCGCTCTCACTAGTCGACCTCACCTCCGCTATGGAACCGATTTGGAACCGTTCGCAAGGAATGCCACAACGTACGAATCGACGTCGCTTGTATTTTATTCTCCATTCAGTTTAAAATAATATGCGAGTATGTAAAAGATGAGAGTTATTTGTGCAGTGGATGGATGTCTCAACACATGGAAAGTAAAAAAAAACAATTTGGATGGATGGATGGATGGATGGACGGACGGACGGACGGACGGATTGATGGATGGATGGATGGATGGGTGGATGAGTGGATGGATGGGTGGATGGTTGGGTGGATGAATGGATTTGGATGGGTGGATGGATGGATGGATGGGTGGATGGATGAATGGGTAGATGGGTGGATGGATGGATGGGTGGATGGGTGACTTTGGTTTAAAGATGTTGATGAACCACTTACACCCCCTTACATGTCCGACTAATAATTGTATAATGTCAGCCCTAGAGAACGTCACTCAAACATAGGCACGTGTACAGACGTCATTTGGTTACTACATGCAACAGCGCCATTTTTGTATGGAGTGGCCGGGGTTTGGTATTATAGCAGGTTAATAGCCAATAGTAAGAACATATATTAATATTTACATTTATAATTTGCATTCAGTATTTTAACAAAACAATCATAAATGCAGAATAATGAAACATTTATTCATTTTATATCATCATCAACCTGTAACTACCCACTGTTGGATAAGCCTTTCACCAAATACAATCCTCCGCCTTCCGCGTCCAGCCGCTTCCAGTCACTTTCTTACAGTCATCGGAACATTTCATCGTCCTACGCGTCATTTTTTAATGGAACTAGTAAAAAATACATATCAAAATTTCCATCAACGCACTAATGTAAAGGAAGTCTGTCTAAAAGTCATCATTTCTTCTCAATCATATTACCATGTTTAGTTCACCCGATGTTGTCCAAAAATACGTTGAGTTTCCTTCCTAACTCACTTACACATATGCTATGGCGCATCTTGTCAATACGTAAAACTGAATATCTATATTTATGGACGTGGTAATTACAGATAAGCAACTATTTTTCGACATTTATAAAACGTAATTATTATCAGTAACCAGTCAGCTTGATTATCCGCCGCAAGTCTGATGGTCACTCATAACATAATAAATCAATTTGATAAAACCATATTTTATTGGTATATATGAAAATTTAAACAAATTCATTGAATTATTAAACATGGATAATAGTCAACGTAAAATAAGTAGTAAATATAAAACATACCTAAATGGAACTGAGAAAAAGAGAAGTAAACCGAACTTTTTTTCAAATGTATTTCTGTGGTGGATTTGCCCAGTGCTTATAAATGGAAACAGAAGAGACGTGGAAGAAGAAGATCTGGTTGTTCCAAGTAAAAAATATGATTCGAAAAGGCTTGGTGGAGACTTTGAAAGGTATGTTTTTTTACTTGTGATTTGAGTTTTTTCATCGTTTACCAAAACGATGAAAGAACTAATTGTAATAGTAGTATAGTTGGGAAAAGTTGTGATTTCAGGTGTTAATTTGGTCAATCAAATGAAATGTACAACCTATGCTTTGTACGTCAGATTTTTAGTTCATAAAGTTACCTAAATTTTGGTGTAGTAAAATGATTTTTTTTAATGATTTAACTGTTATTGTTATTATTTTTCAAAAAACATTTAACGTTACACAATGCATAGCAATTCAGAACTACTTAAATAGCCAAGAAGAAAAATCTGGAAACGTATAGAATAGAGAGATGAAACGAAAACCATAGACATAAAATCGTGAAATATAAGATACCAAAAAATTCTGAATCGTCAACATTTGAATTGTACTTAATGCAAGTGCAAAAATGGGTAATAATTTAAAGTCCATACTTTACCGCAATTTGTTAATTTGAAAGTCTAAACAGTCTAATTAAGTAATGCTCCAGTCTTCGTAGCCTATGGACGCTTGTAATCCTGAAAAAACCTCTTCACGTTGTCTCTTGGGCAAAACCCGGCAGGTAGTAGTCGACTCTCACTTGACAGATTTTTAGTTTTAATTATATTCCATAAGAATTTATTTATTATCAAGTAACCAGTCACAAAATGCTGCGTATTGGGTGTGGCTGGTAGAGGGGAAGTGATGACATCTTTGCTCTTTCCGATATTTATATATTTAGACACACTTATCTTTTTGCAATCCTAAATCGGATGGCATAGGACGGAGTTGTAACATATGTGTTTATTATCTATCTCAGACAATGGTGTCTTAGAAAACGGTTAGACACGCGACGAGATTGTTCGAAGACACGGCATAACTTTTTCTTAACAGTCAATTTCATTTCGCAATTTCAATAAAGGCAATAATATGAAAATTGACTCTTATGGGTTAAACTTCAATTATTATACTATTGATCATGACGCAGCAGAAGCGAATGCTTAATACTAGCATGATACAGCACTATTCTTTTATCTTACCGATAAAATATTTATTATTAAAAAACGAGTATGTGTCAATGAGTGAAGTGTCATTGACAATCATCCGTTTATTATGATAGAAACCAATTTAGTTTTATAGACGAGTTGTATATGTCGCAGCCTATTTATAATATCCGTCGCATTGAATATGGCTAGCTGTTTTACAAAATGGCGGAGCTATAATTTATCAACCGAGTGAATTCTCATCTGATGGCGCACCAAGTTTGGGCCTATTTCTAATTAATCACAAACTTGAATTTGTGATTAATTAGAAATAGCTAACCTAACCGAACGATAATCAATCCGTCAACCTATCCGTCCGTTTGTTTGTCAAAAATGCTTTTATATCAAGTTAAGCAACGTCGTCCGCAGCCTGTCTATGGATGGGTTTCTTTATCTCGATCTCCTCCGTTCTTCGGCGACGTCGTTAAGCGCTCAGTCCCGGCTGTTGTCATTGGATGACAGTCGTTAAGTCAAGTCAGTTGCGTTAGGGCGGCAAAAACCCTAGCCTCCGCCAACCCGGAGTATGATCTAATGTTTTGATATTACTGATGAATGTACGTGAATGTATTTTATTTTTTTATATTACGTCGGGTGGCAGACAACGCTCGCAGCATAAAATACCGCTCGCGCGCCGCCAGCCCCGCTGCCAACGCAGCTTCTCCTTCCTTTCTGGTGACCTCACTCACTCGCAGGAACACAACAACCCTCATGGCAATTGTTATTTGGCTGCGGTATTCTGTGAGGTGGAGGTACATTCCCCAGTCGGGTAGCTTACAATTACGCCCCCTACCTCTCTTTTCGCCAGAGCTTCGTTTGTCAGTCAGCAGGGTGCACCGCGTGCAGGTGAAGTTGACTTTGGTTCAAAGATGTTGATGAACCACTTACACCCCAAAAACATGTAAACAATAGAAAGAGAATATCGTCTCTACCTGATGTAAAGCGGTTACCGTAGCTTGAACGCTAGCAACAAAAAGAATGTCGCACTTGCAGATACACAACAACTCTCTAAGGAGTTGTTATTTGGCGGCGATCTTCTGTGACTTCCCCAGTCGTACTAATGTCGTATGTCGTGCCGTACCTCTCTTTCCCCAGACCCTCTTCTGTTGATAAGCAGAGTGCACCACGTACAGGTGAGATTAGTTTTGGATAGCCACTAACAGTTGCGATCAAAAACATTTTCAGCCTTGTATTTGTTATATTTTTTTTTATGTTTAAAATATAATTGTTAAGAGATCGAAGTTCTTTTCCTCCGCCAACTCGCAGTTGAGCAGCGTGGTGGAGTATGCTCTACACTCCTTCGATTTAGAGAAGATCCGTATCCCAGCAGTGGCATGCATAAGGCCTAACCGACGACGAAGTTTTTTTTTAAATATGCTTTGTTTATCGTCTCTAGAGAATGGGCTATTTGACAAACGAGTCACAATAATAAAACCACACGTGAAATACTATACTATACTTTGATAGCATAAAAATCTCTCGAGATATGTTAATATGAAATGTACAATTTTGGACTTTCCCGAAAACGCTCCATACAACAGACTACTAGGTTATGACGTCATAAGCTAGTATTTTGTATACAGCAAATCAGAAATTTGTACGACAGCTATGTTAAATATTACGTTTATGTAATTAGTATCATAATGAAAGTTATAGTATTTTTTATTTCTTCTCCAATGGAAATTTTATTTTATTAATAATTTCATACTTTTAAAATGGAGTTTACCGCCAAACTTTGATAGACCCTAAAATAAGTCGGATGGAAGATATTAGAATGAAAGTATGCAGATCTTTATAGTTACTTTATAGTTTACTAGCGGTCAGACCACGCTTCGCTGTGGCTCAATCTTTTCGTTTCCATCCATTTCCTTAGAGATGGCGCTGTATGTGAAAAAAGATTTTCCCGCTTTTCTTTTCAAATTTTTCTAGAATTTTCTTTGCTATAAACCTCACGAAGCCCGAGACCTTTCCAACGAATGCAAAACCGTGGAAATCGGTTCGTGCGTTCTGGAGTTATAGCGTCAGGAAGGAAAACCCGACTTATTTTTATATAGTAGAGATAACGACAGCCCTTGCCCACAATCATGAGGGCTGTCGTTACCGCCGCGTCATATCGAGAGACCGAGGGACAATGTTTATATTGTACGGTGAACTATAATTATACTTCTGATGGGTCTAATGCTATATAAAATAACAAAAAAAACTAACAAAACGTTTATATTTACTGAATATGCAAAGTAATATATAGCAGTCTCTTATGACTGTTGATCATTAGCAAACAAACTTGTACTTCACGCAACCAATGCTCGCAAGTCACAAGCAACGTAGAAATAATAAAACACCGTTCCCGCCGGCGAATGCAATGATGTTTTCCATCCAACTTGGTTAACATGTTTTTTCTAACAATTAGGCCACTCCCATATTTGGTTGGATGTTTAGTGTTAGGTATGCAAAAGAGGAGCGGATGGCGTCGTTGCGCGTGTCAGTCTAATCGAGCACGCAAGTTAAGTAACGTCAGCCGTAGCCTGTCCATAGATTGGTTTATTTATCTCGAGCTCCTCTGTGCTTCGATGGTCATGTTAAGCCGCCGGTTCCAGCTGTTATCATGACAGTCGTTAATCCTAGTCAGCGGCCTTTAGGCAGCTTGAAAAACCGGGCCTTAGACAACCCCCAGTCGAGTATCTTGGTGAAGTATGTCCAAAATTCATTAGCAACAGCCAAATTCATTATTGCCTAGTCATTGATGTAATAGGTATCAATGTCATTTTTAGGGTTCCGTACCTCAAAAGGAAAAACGGAACCCTTATAAGATCACTTTGTTGTCCGCCTGTCTGTCTGTCTGTCTGTCTGTCTGTCTGTCTGTCTGTCTGTCTGTCTGTCTGTCTGTCTGTCTGTCTGTCTGTCTGTCTGTCTGTCTGTCTGTCTGTCTGTCTGTCTGTCTGTCTGTCTGTCTGTCTGTCAAGAATTTCTATGTCGAGAATGCGTGGAGGTATCAAGCTGAAATTTGAACTGTATACTCAGGTCTACGGTCCCATGAAGTTGTAAAATAATCAAACTGCTGAGTTTACGTAAAAAAAAGTTACGGCCGTTTATTCAGCAAAAAACGCTTATTTCGACACATTCTCAAGGGAATCAAAACCTATAGGGTACTTCCCGTTGACCTAGAACTATGAAATTTGGCAAGTAACATCGTTATAGACTACAAGTACAGGAATAAATCTCAAAACTATACATTTGTAAATAGATCTTAAAAAATAAGGGGTCTATATTTTTTATAGGGTGTCGAAATTTCAAATTGAAACTACTAGTTCAAATGGGGTATCACATGAAAGGGCTTGATGTACACATTGCAAAATATATTTTATTTTTTTTTTTCGACGCATTATTTCTTATTTACAATGAAAAATTAGAAATTTAATAATGATACTACGTACGGAACCCTCGGTGGGCGAGTCCGACTCGCACTTGCCCGGTTTTTTTATATAAACATAAATTATTGTACAGTCACCCGCGTGTGAACACTTCCAGTATAAGAAAGTCCCAGGTAGTGCTACTAATGCTACGTACGTCTCATGACTACGCGGGACCATCTTATACTGGCAGTATACAGTCTATAAGCTAATGACTATTATGTGAGTGTTGTTACCAATATATGTTTAGGTAGCCTATTGATTATTGTATTATAACAAAGGCTAAAATAACTAAAGATGAGAAATTACTTCGACAGAATAAAAACTTTTCGAGATAACTTAAAAACACAATTGGGACTTTCCCGACAACGCACTATACAAAAGTTGTATATATAAAATAGTTCATCATCATTATCATCATGATAAAATAGTTGATTTCGGCTAACTTGCTAGAAATACCAATAAGTGTTTTAAAAATGAAAAAAATCACCTCCCGCGCTTAAATGGGGGTTGAACCCACGAACGTCTCGATTACCGATCGAGTGCTCTTTCAAACTGAGCTACCAGGAAGATTTGTGATGGAGGCGAATTTTTGCATTTTATATTTACTGCTGTGAAGTCGCAGTATAGCGCCATCTACCTATTTAATACACTAAAGAAGGCATAGCAGTCCATAGTCTGTCTGTCTGATGAAATGCTGGTAGCTCAGTTGATAGGTAAAGCTCAAATGGAAACAAGACTACATCTGCACTTTACAATGTAATAATTTCTTTCTATTTCAGGTACTGGTTAGAAGAATATGAGAGATCTAAAGTTGAAAACAGAAAACCGTCTCTGTGGAAGGCTCTTGTGAGAGCTTACTGGGTGTCGTTTCTACCCGCTGGGATATTTACATGCCTAGCTGCAGCCGCAAGGTAATTCGACACAAGCTGTACAGTTTCAACACATTTTTAAATAATTTATTGCACAATGATAAATTGATAATCCGTGAAATCGACAACACATGAATCATATCGAGAGATAAAAAATTTGTACATAGGTACTATCGATTTTTTTTATGAAATATTCACAGTTTTATGAAGAACTCATCTAAAATCTGACTGACTAGACAAGTTTTGGGATGTAAGTAGCTCACCACGATCTTTAAAGCCAAAGCCAATGTCGCCTACACGTGATACCCCCTACAGACTAGCAAAAGAGGCTCTGGTAAAACAGTGGTAGGGTACAGCGTATTTGCTAGCTGCCTGACTGGGGAAGTACCTCCATCTCACAGAATACCGTAGCCAAATAACAATTCCCTTGAGGGTTGTTGTGTACCTGCGAGTGAATGTGGTCACCAAAATGGAAGGAGTTAAAAATATAAAAAAAATACCTAAGTAAGGATGGCTCTCTGCTAGACAATCTAGTAAAAATCACAAGAAACCATTGCATGCCAACGACACAAAATTAACAGTTGTGGAAGTCTAAGCCTAATTTTAATAATTGACACCCTTCAGCTGAAATTGAAGTTAGCGTTATTTGCCGTTGAAAGATAGAGTAGGGTGGGTAAAACATGGACATTTAACATATTTTCGCTCCGTCCATATTTCTCTCTATTTCCCTAATATACATAAAATAAAGATATACCTACTTATTGCATATAATATGGTTAATATGGTTACATAAATAACAGTGTAAACATGGTGTACAAGGGCGTGCTTATCTCTTTAAGATATTTCTTCCAGCCTACCTTAACAATAGTGAAGAAATATTATTTTTGTTTCTTTCTAGAACAGCTCAACCTCTGCTCTTCGCTCAGCTGCTGTCTTACTGGCAAGTGGACTCGTCGATGTCTCGCTATGACGCTGGCTTCTACGCTTTGGCTATGTTGGGCCTCAACTTCGTAGCTATGATGAGTCAACACCACAATTCCCTGTTCCTTTTGCGTTTCAGTTTAAAGATCAAAGTCGCATGTTCTGCTCTCCTTTATAGAAAAGTACGTACCTATTTTGTCTAATAAGTTAGTTAGGTAATTTGATTAACAAATTTGTTTTTGTTGGCTGCTTGTAAATACTGGCTTCCGCCAATCCGCAGTTCAGAAGCTTGGTGGAATACGCTCTAACCCTTTCGATTGAAGATAGAATTTGTCTTCATTTTGGTCAGAATCTGAAGATGTTAAGTTATTAGTAATTTTGTAATTCATTATAGCCTCTTGTCGTATCAAGTAATGCACATTTTAGGGTTCCGTAATAAACAAGGAACCCTTATAGTTTCGCTATGTCCGTCTGTCCGTCCGTCCGCAGCCTAGCTCAGAAACGCTTGACACTAGAAAGCTGTACTTTGGCATGTAGACACATATTAACTATGCTGACAAAGTGGTAGAATAAAATTTTGAAAAATATCTTTTTTCGTGGTACCTCCCCTACACGTAAAATGGGGATGAATTTTTTTTTCTGCACCTACCCTATGGTGTGGGGTGTCGTTGGATAGGTCTTTTAGAAACATTGGAAGTGTGGGAAGATAATTTTTCGATATAGTAATCTGTTTTCGAATTATTTACGTTTAACGTGCAAATTTTTGTTAGACAGAAGTGTCCCCCCCCCCCCCCTCCCGTATCAACGAAACTGTTATATTTAGAAATATTTAGAAAAAAAATCATGGAAGTAGTCCATATAGTGAATTTAAAAGGAAAACTATCACGGCTAAGTAGACTTTACAAGTTACTGAGTAATAGCCGACGAACTTATAAAATGTATTGCAAGACGAATAGAATTGTGTAGTACATTACCAGAGGCTAGATAGCGCTCGTACCGAAACACGCCGTTCGCTATTGAACCTTACGACGCAGAGATAAGGTCCAAAAACAATGAAGTTGAAATGGTACATTCGGGATTTACTTTCAAGGAAAGAAAGGAAAGAAAGGAGGGTAGATGGCGCTGCCCGCCATAGTGCATCATCTCTGTATTATTATGCTTAAAAAAAATTAGAAAGTATAACAGTGTAACTAAAACTAAATAAATTCAGAAGTACAATATGCGAACTGTGACTACTAGTGTTATCTAAGTATAAAACTGTTGTTAAAGTATTCCGGGACAGTAAAAACACATGCTGTGCGCTCGTAGTGAATTTTATGTATTGTGTCTGTGAACTATTATAATAAACAAATGAAACTCCACTTCGTTATCAAAGTGACTGGGAACATTTTGTGCGTGTGTATATTATGAGACAAATAACAATTTCAAAATAGTGTTAAATATGGTCTTCTAAACAGCTGATCACAATTGACAGTATGTGGGTGGGGAAAAAATAATAACTTTATTAAAAAAGTGCGATAACATACATACGCGTATTTCGCCACTGTTAACAAATACAAACTTAGTCTAGCGGTTAACTATGGGTACTCACACTTAACTAGTGTGGGTTCAATTCCTGCATCCACCACTTCGATTTTCAACTTTTTATCGACAGCTATTATTTTTTTTATTTAACAAATGAACTTTTTACGTATGAAAATTATGGTTTGGACTGTTCGCCGCTTGGGAAATTTATTTTGAACTTATTTTATTATTGTTATTATTATATTTTTTTTTTGACATCACTTATTATGACATCTTTTTGAACTTTTTATTTTTGACATTTGTGGACTAAAAATTTTAATTTTGACATTGTGCTATTTTTATAATATTTTGAACGTTTTATTTGGGACATTCAAAATGTCTACAAAAAATACAACGGGCGGTCGCCGCAGGAAGACACCCCAACTGGTTACGTGCAAAAAATGCAAGCATAAGGTTGATGTGGACAACACAATTATATGTTCATTGTGTAAAAACCACTTCGAATATGATTGTGTCGGATACTCGGAGAAACTGCATCGTTTAAAGGATTTAGAGGACAGGATGAACTGGAAATGCAATGCTTGTAAACAAAAATTAACAGTGCGACCACTTACTCCTGTAACTGGTACTTCGCAAGGTTTGTCAACCCATAAAAGGTCCTCGTCTAAATCAAATAGCAAGGTAACAGATACTTCACCGAGCACAACATCACAGTCTACTCCTGTCACTACTGTCCAATTACACGATTCACATATACTTACTGAATCTAACACTACGAATGAGTCGTATGATACACCAGTACCTGAACGATTGCTGTCTAGAAGTATGGATCACACGGCTACAGATTTATTCACAATACAAGAGATGCAGGATACCATCAGTCAACTTCAAACAGAACTTAGCATATCACAGAATGAACTGGAAAATACGATATTGCATAATAATGATCTACAACGACAAGTACTTAAGTTAACCAAAGATAATAACATGTTGAAAGGTTTATGTCAATCTTCATTAAGTGATGCCCAAATTAACCGCAGTGCAAATAAAAAGAACAGACACCACAAAGAAATATCGCAATTACACGCAATTTTGACTACACCGAGAAAATGTGCAAAATATAATACTGACGAAGTCCAAGTAGACGAAGCTATTGTATTATTGCAACTAAAGATCACCGACCTGGAGCAACAGTTGAAACACGCTGATAAAGAGATAATTAGCTTAAACAAACACATTGACAACTTAAAACAGAAATTGTCCAATGTTGACTTACCATCTTCTGTCTCAAATAAAGTAAATAAACAATCAGCCCCTGATACGGACCTGATACAGACTACAAGCAAGAAAATATTAATCTTCGGAACTCAACGATGCGTCGGCCTGTCATCAGCGCTGATACGATCAAGAGAGAATACAACACACGAAAAATATACCATTACATCGGTGACGAAGCCCTACTCTTTGACTACTGATTTCATTAAAAATTGTCAAAACACCGAAATTACATCGGTCCATGACAAAATAGTCATATGCATCGGTGAAAATGATTATGATATAAATATATTATCATCTCAACTGAAAACAATATTGAATATATTTAGAAACAATGATGTGATCGTCCTTAATGTATTAAAAAATATTTATATTAGTGTGCATGAACTAAATAATACAATTAAATCTATTTGTATGGGATATAAAAATTGTCATCTAGTAGATTGTAGTTATAGCAATTTATCTAGGCTATCATATTCAATAAACAATGTAATAGATTATATAGATTACAAAAATAAATATCTTAATGTCAAAGAGTTAAAAAAGCTGGTAATGCGTAATAAGCCAATGACTGTACAATCTAATGCATATGCTACGTCTACGAAACCCTTTTCCAAAGGAACAATTCCATATTATTTTGTCTCGCGGCAATCAGTATCTATGCATAATCCTGATACAAACGGCTTTGAGTCAAAACAAAAAAGAACAATAGAAGACTACTTCCCAAAAGTTAATAAAAAAGATTTTTTTCGTAAATGAAAAACGAGAATCTAACACCATATTTAAAATTTTCCATCAAAATATCGCAGGAATTTTAGGTAAACAGGAAATATTGGAATTGACTTTGGATGACTTACATGAGACAAATAACGATCCCGATTTGATATGTCTCACTGAAACTTTCTTGAAAATTGACCGACAGAAATACTTGAACCTCCGCAATTACGAACTAGCCACTTCATTCTGCAGAGACAAAAAAAGAGGAGGGACTTGTATTCTGATTAAAAGGAATATCCTCTATAAGGAACTGTCCAAATTAAAAAGTTATGTGACGCAAAATACATTTGAGGCTTGTGGTATTGAGATACCTATGCACAAACTCGTGGTAATATGCCTTTATAGAACTCCAGCATCAGATCCTACTATTTTTCTTGACAAATTGGACAAATTCCTATTTGAATTATCGCGTCAATATAAATCTAACACGAAAATCATTTTAGCTGGTGACATTAATATTAATACCCTAAAACAAGGGAAAATCACTAGTTACTTGCAAGATGTATGCTACAACTATAACTTAAAAATTCATATTAAAGTTCCAACATGAAAGAAGTCTTGCATTGATCACATCATAAGTAACATTAAAGACGCTACTGCTACCGTGTTACCATTGTATTTATCTGACCACGATACCGCTCAAATGTTAAGCTTTCCTGTAGAACAAAATAGTAATCAATCCAGATCATACACAATAACTAAAAGAGATTATTGTAGTGAAAATATTGTTAAGTTTAGACAGTGTCTAAGCGCTTTGTCCTGGTCTGAAATTTACTCAGAATCGGACTTTAATAAGGCGTTTGAGAATTTTCACCAACTGCTTTGTCTTTTTTATAATCTTTGCTTCCCTATGATCAAAATACAAATAAACAGCAGCAAAAAAATTAACCAAAACTGGATGAGTAAAGGACTTAAATATAGTTGCAAGATCAAAAGATCACAAAGACAAAATTATTATAAATACAAAACGACATCAAATCTAAATAAATACGTTAAATACTCCAATACATTAAAAAAGTGCATTTTTCGATCAAAAAAGAACGCTAACATTAAATTTATAAATAAAAGCAAAAATAAATGCAAAGCGGCATGGTCAGTAATAAAAAATGAGATGGGAAATTCAAAATTTAATGACAATATAAACGAAATAAAAGTAAATAATGAAGTTATAAGTAATCCTATAGATATAGCTACCACATTTAATGACTATTTTATTAATATGACTAATTCTAATACTTTGACACAAAATAATAAACGTAATATAATAAATAATACACAACAATTTAATTCTGTAGTATGTAACTCTATCTTCCTAAATCCTGTGACTGAAGAAGAGGTAAAAAGAGAAATTATTAGCATTAATAATACTACTTCCGAAGGGTACGATGGTATTAATACAAAAATAATTAAGGAATGTATTGCAGAATTAGTTCCTATACTGACACACCTTATTAATATGTCATTCGTTACCGGTACATTCCCCGATCTATTACAGTCGTCTATAGTGAAGCCGTTGTATAAGAGGGGCCAAAAAGATGACATTAGCAATTATCGTCCAATTACACTTATTCCGGTTTTATCAAAAGTTTTAGAAAAATGTATGTATAAAAGAATATTAAGATTTTGCAATAAATTTAATATTATAAACGATAATCAGTTTGGCTTCCAAAAACAAAAATCGACTACATTGGCCGTCTTTACTCTTCTGGACACTATTTTGACCAATATTAATAATAATCATCTGACTACGGGTTTATTTTTCGATTTATCTAAGGCTTTTGATTTCGTTTCTCATGATCGATTACTACAAAAGCTCGAATCATTAGGGATAAGAGGTCCTGCATTACGTTGGATATCATCATATTTATCCAACAGAAGACAATGTGTGATCGTCAAAAAAATTAGCAAAGAAAATGAGCTTGTGTCTCATATCTCTGGCTTTAAAGAGAATAAATGTGGAATCCCGCAGGGAAGTGTATTGGGTCCAATTTTATTTTTACTTTATATAAATGACATATGTAAGCTGACAAATCATAAATGTATTCTATTTGCAGATGACATTTCCATAATTGTGACATCAAATAAAAAAATATATTCATTAATTGACCATGAAAATGACATAAATAATACAATTGACAACATTATTAAATGGCTAGAAATAAATAATTTAAAAATTAATTTAGATAAATCTCATTATGTACAATTTAATAAATCAAAGCATCCCAAATACAGTAACCATCTTAATATTGGTAAAATAAAGGAAACAACTCATATAAAATTTTTGGGCATAACCTTAGACCATGAATTAAATTGGAAACTACACGTAGAACATTTAAGCAATAGAATAAATCAATTCATTTATGCTCTTAATAAACTTAGAAATACCACTAATATTAAAACAGCTATTACTACCTATCGTTCATACGTAGAATCTATTTTACGCTATGGATTAATTATATGGGGTAATAGCACAGAAGTTAATAGAGCATTCATTGCGCAAAAAAAATGTATCAGGGCTATATGTGGTATACCACCGGATCAGTCCTGCGAACCATTATTTAAACGTCACGGCTTATTACCGCTACCATCACTATATGTATATGAAGCGTGTAATTTTGTCACTAAGCATAGGTACTTATTTATGGAATCCTGCGATAGGAATACTAGACTGCAAAGAGATCCCCATAGACTAGTATTAAAAGACGTACCTAGATCAGCTAAATATCTAAAAAGCTGCATCGCTATGTGTGTCTTCATATATAATAAGATCCCTGAGGAGATCAAAAAGTTGAATAGTCATCAGTTTAAAAAGATACTGTATAAATGGCTTAATGAAAAAAACTTTTATCATATTCAAGCACTACTTGAGAAAAAAATTTAAATAATCACTGTTGTTGGTCAAGTTCTAGGTACTATAATTTTGTAAAAATTTGCATGCTAAGCTAATTGGCGAGATGTGAGTACTTATAACATAACTGTATCACCTCTATATACCATATCTTGTGCAAATAAAGATTTATTATTATTATTATGTATCTCTTTTCAATCACGGGTCAAGCCCGGTCATTTGATAGGCGTGCGCGGGGATATGGATCCAACGCGTAGAGGCCCCATTTGAGAAGTTTGATGTAATGTTGTACGCCCGCCGTGACCCGATTATTATTAAAGGATATTCTTAAACTGGTAAGGCCTTAACATCCTTGATGGTACATTGAACATATTTGTCAGAAATCAGGGTTTGAAATTATCTAGATAAATATGCCCACTGATAATAAAATTATTATAGATAATGGTACGGAACCCTTCGTGCGCGAGTCCAACTCGCACTTGGCAGGTTTTTTTTTTAAATTATGTTACACTTTAATTGAAACAATCTTTTGTAGGTGCTACGTATGAGTCAAGTTGCTTTAGGCGACATCGCTGGAGGTAAACTAGTGAACTTGTTGTCGAACGATGTGGCCAGATTCGATTATGCGTTTATGTTTTTGCACCATATGTGGGTCATACCAATACAAAGTGCCGTGGTGCTATATTTACTATACGATGCTGCAGGATATGCCCCCATTGTTGGCCTGTTTGGTGTTGTATTATTGATTTTCCCCGTACAAGGTAAGTTTTGCTTTATTACATTCACTAACTTTTGCACGCGACTTACATTATTATTACGTACACGTATTAAACTAACACCCGTATCACACTTAATTTATGTATAGTGCATACAGGCTGATGATGATAATGATGATAAAAAAATATGGGACCAATCTGGAAGTATTAATAATAATCTTTCAAATAAAAAAAGCTTTTTTCAAATCGGTTTATAAATCACGGAGTAATTAAGTAACAAACATTAAAAAAATACAGCGGAATTGAGAACCTCCTCCTTTTTTGGAGTCGGTTAATTATATCTGTGTGCCAAATATCATCTAAATCTTTTCAACCGTGTGATTGTTTCATAATTTGTCACTGTTGCCGTGAGCCCTGATTGATTTACATCCAACGCGATGCATTATGAACACAAAGCGGGATGGTGGGATGGAATTGACTTTATATGATGGAACCGTCTACTTAATAGACATACAGTGAATGACACATATGGCCCTGAAAGCATAGAAAAAATGTCTACACAGATTACGTATCCTTACTGGGGGTATTAATAGTTTAAGTGCATTTTCTACTACCTACTTCTCTACAGCATCGATCGTACAACTCAGCGTCGGGTAATTTTATATTGTTCAGTAAATATTTTAGTCCAAAACTATATCTTAGCCAAGTTTTATTACTATCCACTGAATAGGTTAAACGTGACTTAGCTTAAACCGTCGTCCATACTGTGAGATATAAAACAGAAGTTAACTTCTTAGCTTAATAATTGATGGCCACTGCGGTCGAAGTGCAACGGATCATTAATCTTAGGTTACTCATGATGTCATGCTGGTGATTGTTTTTTTTTTTTACTATGTCAGGTGCCAGACAAGCATGCGGCCCACCTGATGTGAAGCAATCTCCTGAATCCTGAATCTGAATCTCCTTTCTTTCTGGTGACCTCACTCACTCGCAGGAACACAACAACCCTCAAAGGAATTGTTATTTGGCTGCGGTATTCTGTGAGATGGAGGTATATTCTCCAGTCGGGAAGCTTACAATTACCATCCCTACCTCTCTTTTCGCCAGAGCTTCGTTTGTCCGTCAGCAGGGTGCACCGCGTGCAGGTGAAGTTGGCCTTGGCTCAAAGATGATGATGAACTACTTACACCCCTTGTTTTGACTTGTTTGACTTGTTGGGACATTGTCAACATTTTTATATTATTATTTAAATAGTTAATGTCGGCCAACTTGCCAGAATATTATAAATATTTTTAAAATAGAAAAATTCAACCCCCCTAGGTGGGATTCGAACCCATGACCGGTCGAGTGCTCTTTCCAACTGAGCTACCAGTTAGGTATGTGACGGTGGAGAATTTTTGCATTTTATATTTACTGCTGTGAAGTCGCAGTGTGGCGCCATCTACTTATTAAGTGTTACCTACACTACTAAACAAGTCATAGCAGTCCATAGTCGCAGATGAAATTCGGCTATTATTTGGTAACACCATACTTATTAAATAATTATTATTTAAATAGTTCATTTCAGCGAACTTGCCAGAACATTATAAATATTTTACGGCATTTTCTAGGTATTTAGATCATCTTCTCGATATCGTCTAAATTTATTATGCGGTACAAATAATAATAATAATAAAATGTTGACAAGGTTCATAATAGGTAAATCTGGTCCTAACGCAAATGACCACACACAATGAACTAGCTTTTTATTTTGTTTTAAATAATTAATTAAAACGTTATTAAAAATTCTATAAAACATACATATAATATAAAACATGTATGTATTTACAAAAAAATAAGTAAGTAAGTATTTTTATCAGATATCACGTAAAAGTATCCATTGCACAAGTTTTGCTTAGTTTCGACGCCGCCTAGATTTATTAGATTAGACGCCGGTGTGTAATTTATCCAGGAATATTTATATTTATTTATTCATAATATAATATGCTATTAAACATTTTAGCGGGCCTAACAAAACTAACTGCCACTGTGAGACGCACAACAGCTCAGAGAACTGACAGTAGAATAAAACTGATGAATGAAATTATTAACGGAATACAGGTAAATTGAATGTTTTAAAAAAAATGCTAATAATAATATAAGCCCGTTAAATAATGCAAATATAAAATATAAGCCCGCCGGGCAGCTGGTGGCGAGCTGTAGTGAGTAACGACACCACCAGTACAGAATCTCCAGAGAGCCGGTCAGGGCCTTCGTCCCCGGCATGTCTTCGTCAATCGGAGTGGAAACCCTAGAAGGCTCACAGGACTCTCAGTTCTGGCTTGCCTTCATTGGCCGTCCAAAGAGGTGTCGTTAGAGCTATATGCTCCAGGTGTGGAAGTGTTAAATTTCAAACTGGCACGTCATCCGCATTTAAGAGATATTACAGAAAATAATAATAATAACATGAGGGGTGTCAACAGGAGCAACAGAAACCAAAAACAAATTAAATTTTAGAATGTTTGTCTGTATGTCTATCCGTTTGTCTGTCTGTATGTATAATATTCGTTAAAAATTCACTGAACATATTAATAATAATTGCAAAAAAAATTCGCTACTTTATGTCGCATTTTCTGACGAAGCTATCATTGCTTACTTTTATTGTTAATAATTTATTTCTTTTAGGTCATAAAAATGTACGCATGGGAGAAACCTTTCCAACTGGTAGTGAAAGCAGCAAGAAGATATGAGATGATTTCTCTCAGAAAGTCCTTGTTCATTCGAAGTGTGTTCCTGGGTTTCATGCTCTTTACGGAGAAGACTATAATGCTGTTCACTATATTGATCTTCGTGTTTACCGGGACCATGGTATCCGCTACTACGGTAAAAATTATTTACATTACACTTGCTTCGTAATGTAGACTTCTTTTATACTACGTTGGGTGGAAGAGAATACGGCGCCGCCAAAGTTTTTTACTAGTCGGCAGGGTGCACCACGTACAGGTGATGTTGACTTTGGCTCTAAAGATCGCGGTGAACAACTTACACCCCACTTACAGCACAGCACTTACAGCACAATTTTCGTTGTAATTTTATAACTCAAGAACGGGCTCACCTATCCAAACCAAATGTTTAGGCTTTGTTCGGACTATTTAGTAGATGGTTTATGTGAAGTTTGCACAAAATCGGTAGAGCGGTTCTTCATTTATCACATTTTTTGTAACAAATGAATTCAATAAATGGCGGATCATTTTGCTAATGTGGATTTTGCTGTCAAATTGAAACTTTTTTCAGATCGGGATTGTGCTGTCAAATTGAAACTTTTTTCAGTGTTGACAGTACAATCATGTTGTTATGTCATTCATGTGGTCATTTCATTTTGGACGTGCTTCGACTTTATGTTGCCTGTTCCAGAGTCGGTCCCCCAGCCGTTTGTTTATTCATGCTCAAAATGGAAAAACAAAAAATATTGTTGCCAAATGTTTTGGATTAAATTTTAAAATAGCTAGCAATTAATAAAATATTTTTTTGTTTGAATAAATGAATTTGATGTTTCAATTAATTTTTTTTAGTATTTCACTTTATACGTAGCGAAGCACGTACCGGGCCGCTATTCTAATATAATTATTGCAAAAATATTTAATCGCTGCCAAGTTATTTTTAGTACGAAATACTTAGTCACCCTTTAAATATGTTAGTCGCCTCAAAAATGCCATTTAGCTGTAAAATAATAGTAAGAGTAAAGAGAAATAGTATTCCTTGATTAGTATTAAATTATATGTCGCCGTAACCGCTTAGAAGTCTTGCCTACTACGGCTCGCTCTCCAAATGCCACACTTGTGATGTAATTTGTGCCTTACGCTATGGTAAATTGCTATGGTTCTTACTTGTTCGTTACCTTGATGAATAATTATGTTATCGTTATCTTCTATTGCAGTAGCAGATTAACAATCCATCGTATTGGGTTTATCTGTGAACTGAGCTGGATTATTTTATTTTGTTATTACTTTAAATAATTACTTTAAATATACTCTTCTGGTTTTCAGATCTATCCCATTCAACAGTACTTCGGAACGATCCAGTTCAACCTTACGATGATTTTACCCTTGGCTATAGCTAGTTTATCAGAAATGATGGTGTCATTAGAACGTATTCAAAGTTTCCTCGTAATGGGTAAATATTATTTGCAATCACTAATATCTCAAAGTATTACGTAATAGGCTAGATGTAAACGATTTTTTTTTTCGATTTGTTATGAGACGACGTCACTATAATATAACTGTAGCTGAAAGAATTACTTCGATAGCATAAAAACTGCTCGAGATATGATAACTTGAAAATTACAATTTGAGATTTTCTCGAAAACGCTCCATACAAAAGGGTATTGAGTTATAGGTACACACCTAGGTATTTTGTGTGCATTACAACGGAAAGGTAAAAATTTTTGTTTATGTAGCTAGTGCCGTAACAAAAGTTTATAGTATTTTTATTGTTTTTCCAAAGTTAATATTTAACTTTCGGTTTCCTTAGAAGACAACTCATTCTTTCGATATAAAAAGTATCCTATTACTTATTTTGAACTTTTTATAAGGCATATACAAAATTTTATGGTAATTGGTTCAGTGTTTAAAGCGTAAAATCGGAACAAACAAAGAAACTCAGACAATCGGTTAACAGTAGTTAAGGTTTAAGCGGAAGAAACAAACAACTTTCACATTTATAATATAAGGAAGGAAGTAAGATATATATATATTTCTTACATTTTCTGCTTTCAGATGAAAGACAAGATTTAGCATTGAACATGAATAGTACGACAAATGCCAGTCATTTGAAATTTAAGTTGAAAGACGAAAACGATCTCCCTCCTAATGTTATTCCAATCAGAATATCATCTCTTAACAATTTTGAAATTAGTCTTGGTAAGTGGTTGTATATCTTAGCCTATCTTGGTAAGTTATTGTTTATCAAAACAAGTAGGTATAAATTGCATTATCACTAAAACGGAGCTGGCCGGAGGCGAACTGTGTTTTTTGCGCAGATGGAAACCTCCATTTGTTGCGGTGTGAAATGTATCAATACGAATCTAGTGGGAACCGAACTTTACACTCGTTTTCCTGAATCATCGTTGAAACTAGAAAAAATCTTGAACGATTAATAACAAAACGATTATTGGATGTAATTTGGAGTATTTCTTCATAAATATATTGTTACAGTAACTCCTGCGGCAAAACCGCTGGGTGGCGAACACATTGTGGAAATAAAAGGGGTTACAGCTTCATGGAATAGCGAATCGGATAAAGGAAAAGCTACACTTAAAAATATATCACTACGTGTACCCAAAGGAAAACTTTCTGCAATTATCGGTCCTGTCGGCTCTGGAAAGGTAACAAATGATTTTCAAATATTACAATTTAGAGTGTAAGTGGTCCACCAACATCTGTGAACCAACGCCAACCTCACCTTCACGTAGTACACCCTGCTGACTGACAAACGAGGCTCTGACTAAAAGAGAGGTAAGGCATAGCGTATTTTTAAGCTGTCCGACTGGGGAAGTACCTCCATCTCACAGAATACCGCAGCCAAATAACAATTCCCTTGAGGGTTGTTGTGTTACTGCGATAGAGTGAGGCCACCTGATAGAAAGGGAGGCGTATAGTCTGGCAACGGAATGGCGACCCCTTGGTGTTGCTGGTCTCCATGGGCGGTGCTGTTTGCTTTCTATCAGGTAACTCACATGCTTGTTTTCCCCTCATATAAAAAAAATAATATAAGAAAATCTATTTTTATTGATACATGAATTTTATTTATTTCTGATTTACTTTTTATAGAGTTCGATACTTCAGCTGATACTTAAAGAACTACCAGCAGCTAGCGGAGTACTTTCTGTAAATGGGACCATATCTTACGCAAGTCAAGAAGCCTGGCTCTTTCCTGCTACAGTGAGAGAGAATATTTTGTTTGGACTACCGTACGATATCGAAAAATATAAAGAGGTATTTTTAAATATATTTTTTAGATTTCAATCCAAAATACATTTGAATACCTAAGTAATAGTCAATATAATATCATATTGACATTTGAAAATAACCGTTCAATTGTGTAAGTGCATCGAATTCACTAAAACTAGTGTAGTGATCGTGAACCTTGTAAAAACAATCAAAACATTGCGTCAAATTCAGTAAATCTACATTTTTCCGTAAAATTCGGTCCTCCGATTCGAATTTTATATTTCAACCCGAAAGACATTCAATGTATCATATTGTCCTGAAGACTCCTTTATTTAAATATTAATTAATATAGTGTATTAATATTACGAGAACTTACGAGAAGTATATTTTCAACGACATCCAAGCAGTTCCCACGACCCAAATATGACAAGGTTTCTTCTAGTTGATTCTTGCGAATAATGCTTACGAACAATGGAACTTACAAGGGCTGTAGAATATAATTCTTAAACTATGCTTATTAGAAGTTAGAACACAACAAACTCTACCCACCGAACAACAAACCACGGAAGTGTACGATACGTTAGTGCGCAAAAGGACAAGGAAGATCGACGTGGCACTAACGCAGTATCGGATCCATATTATAGATATTTATTTGTATTATGTATTTTTGCGTCTGATTCACAGGTATGCCGTGTTTGCTCATTAAATCCAGATTTCAAGCAATTCCCCTATGCAGATCTTTCTTTAGTTGGTGATCGTGGTGTGTCGCTATCAGGAGGTCAAAGAGCAAGAATCAACTTAGCTAGAGCTATCTATAGAGATGTAAGTTTATTTTTTACTATTGCAGGGTTCCACTGGCAATGAATAAATTTAATATTAATTTTATTTAATTATTAAATATGGTTTACTACCCTATTGCCCAACCGCAAGCCAAGTAGCAATGACAGAACCAAACATTTTTAAATTTGATGTAGTTAAAGTCTTGTAAAGATTTGTACAACTCTTCATAAATCTTATTGTTTAGAAGAAAGAAAGAGAGAATAAAAAATTTTTTTTACCTATTTTCTGCATGATCATACATAATATTTGGAAGTTCGTCATAAACTGTTTGAGTACAAAATACACAAGCACAAAACCCTACTCGAACATAACCCGGTATTTGCAGTTGCAATTGTTTGCAGTACAATATAATAATATTCGTAATTTAGATGCGTGAATTTTCATGTTTTTAATTTCAGGCTGACATATATTTGCTGGACGATCCATTGTCGGCTGTAGATGCAAAAGTGGGCCGACAGTTGTTTGAAAACTGTATAAAAGGATACCTAGCAAAAAAGACTTGCATTCTGGTCACACATCAAGTACACTTCCTTAGGGCGGCCGAGCATTTAATAATCATGAATGAGGTAAGCATATCATTGATTATTAAAGAGATTTAATAGTATTATTGAATTGATTTAAACGTTACCAGACAATAGTACTATTGTCTGGTAACGTCTCATAAAATATTTGTGGACTAAAAATGAAAACCCAGTCACTTTCATATTATGATGTACGATAGATTTAGTGATAAATATCCTTATTTAAATATAATACATATTTCTCTAAATATTTCAGGGAACAATCGAAAATATGGGTTCGTATAACGAACTTGTAAAATCTGGAAAGGAATTCTCTTTACTGTTGGCCAGTCTACAAGAAGGAAATGAGCCTGATCAGAATGAAGGCGAAAAGGTACTCCAACGAGACTGTTTGAGTATCTCTCTTTAATAATTACAAATTATTTCTTGCTTTTCCTTTTATTGTTTTACTTATTCTTTATTGTAATTCTACAAAACAGGGTGAAAAAAGACCATCAATGCAACGAGGAATTTCAGTCAAAAGTGATACAACTCCAGGTGAAGAGAAAGAGCAAATTCTAGATGCAGAGGAAAGGACTAAAGGAAATTTGAAATGGGAAGTTGTGGTCAGTTATATTAGTTCTGTACAATCTTGGTTCTATGTAGTATTGGCATTACTTATTTTGGCCATAGCCCAAGCATGTGCTACTACAGCTGATTACTGGCTCAGTTTCTGGTAAGAACTAAATATCTACTACTATAAACATATATAAATGTTACATTCAATTACATTCCAAGGTCATGAGAAAAAGCCAAAGTCAATTTGTGAAAGAAATTACTTGCAGCCTGTCCAGAACTACTGAAATTTGTTTTTGACTTTCGATGTGGCATCATATGTGTAGTTTATATTTGTGGACTAAAAATTAAAACCCAGTCACATATGGTACATATGTGGTGGTGTATACAGGTGTGGTAGTTTATTATTAAAATAAAAGCTTGTAATTGCGAGAACGCGATTTTAAGCTATAGGACTTTTACAAATATCTCAACGATATTTGCAAAAACCCTTATATATCGCAAAAGCTCGTTTTGTTACTGAACATGAACTGTGTACACTGGTTCAGAGTTCAAATTATGTAAATAACCTTATCTGCGCTAGACTGAGGCGCTAAATCTAGCGGGCTCAGTATAATTACTAAAGCCTCACTCGGAACGGCATTTATTTTAAAAATAATTTTAAACAACAAATTGATACTTAAATCTCAAATTCCAACAGGCCAAAGCTATTATTATGACAATATCATTGGCTATATTTTTTTTTCTTTAAATATAAAAAAATAAATATTTCTGGACAATTTACACAGCGTCATCTAGTCCCAAATTAAACACAAAGCTTGTATTATGGGTACTAGACAACTCATAAATGTACTTAAATACATTTTTTTGTAAATACATACATATAATACATATAAAACACCGAGACCAAGACAAACAGCCATGTTCATGCACACAAATGTTTGTCGTGTGCGGGGATCGAATCCGCGATCCCGGAATCAAAGTGGACATGGTTAGCCATTCGACCACCGGGGTCGTCAATTTAATAACTTAAACTTGTACATAATCAAGGACACGCAACGTAAAATTTTGAAATTGAGAGAAACCAGAACAGTTTATTTTATAAAAAAAATACGCACATGTTGACGTTGACGAACTCGGTGGCCGAATGGCTAACAATGGCCACTTAGACTCCGAGGTCGCGGGAACTTTTGTGTGCATGAATATGTTTGTTTGTCTAGCACTGGGTATTTTCTATGTATATATGAAAAATATATTAAAGTATATTTATCAGTTATTTTAGTACCCATAATACCAGCTTAGCTTAGTTTGGGAGACGTTGACGATTAGTTTGACTTTGACTTTGACTTTAACATAGCTGCAGGTTCATAAAAATCTTTGATTTCTACGGTGATAGTAATAGCATAAAGTTATCTAAACAAAAAAAGTGCGATATTATAAAATTACAACACATTTTCATTTCAGGACAAATTCAGTGGATCAATATATCAATACATTACCTGACGGTGTAGAGCCGGGTAGGTGCTATTTTTATTATAGTCAACGAATAAGTAGTTATTTAACGATAGATTTATTTAATAGTTATTACGAAAAGTGCAACGGGAAATGATATTGACATGTTTAATATGAAGTTGAACTTTTATACATATTAGCATGATCCATTTCTGAATATTCACAACTTGTAATTTTGAAAAATTACTAATGGTAATAGTGGGAATAAACTTCCTACAATCTGTATACTCATATTAATAATTTTCAAACTTTTCAGATACGAATGTGAATACAGAAGTTGGAAATTTAACAACATTGGTTTATCTTATTGTTTATGGCAGTCTCGTCGTATCACTTATAATTTTAGCACAATTGCGAATTCTTTCGTTTGTCAACATGACTATGCGCGCTTCTCAAAATCTGCATAACGCTGTATTCGCTAAATTAATAACTGCTGTTATGAGATTCTTTGACACCAACCCCGCTGGTAAGTAACTTGAAATTATGGAGGTTTTCTAGGGCACATATATTGGCGTATTAATAACTCGTGGGTAAGCTCCTGCACCCTGTTGACTGACAAACGAAGCACTGGCGAATAGAGAGGTAGGGAGCGTAATCGTAAGCTACCCGACTGGGAAATGTACCTCCACCTCACATATAACAATTCCCTTGAGGGTTGTTGTGTTCCTACGAGTGAGTGAGGTCACTAGAAAGGAAAGAGGTGCTGCGTTGGCAGAGGGGTGGCGGCGCGCGAGCGATATTTTATCTTGCGAGCGTTAATATGTCTACGGTAACCGCTTCACATCAGGCGGGGTGTATGCTTGTCTGCCACCTGACGTAGTATATAAAAAAAGCTCAAATTACATCACTCGTAGCTGTTTAGAAGTCTCACCTGGCGACTCGATCTAGAAATGCACACTCGTGAATATGTTCCGGATTATCTAATACTATTTATTTTGTTTTTAGGCCGCGTACTCAATCGATTTTCAAAAGATTTAGGAGCAGTTGATGAACTGCTACCAAGAAGTTTATTAGAAACATTGCAAATGTATCTAGCTATGACTAGTATACTGGTGCTCAACGCAATAGCCTTGCCGTGGACTTTAATACCAACGAGTGTGCTGGTTGTAATATTCTTTTTCATGTTAAAATGGTACTTGAATGCTGCACAGGCCGTGAAACGTTTGGAGGGAACAAGTAAGTAGTACATAAGTCAATTACTTACTTCATGCAAAGTTGTCTGTAATATTATGTAACACTATACTAAAAAGAAGGATAAAAAACCGGCCAAGTGCGAGTCGGACTCGCCCACCGAGGGTTCCGTACGTAGGATCATTATAAATTTGATAATTTTCATCATAAATAAGAAATAATGCGTCGGAAAAAATA
The DNA here is from genome assembly GCA_937001555.2 of Hypsopygia costalis. NCBI lineage: Eukaryota > Metazoa > Arthropoda > Insecta > Lepidoptera > Pyralidae > Hypsopygia > Hypsopygia costalis. The sequence continues at coordinate 15,623,653 of OW443328.2, read as the reverse complement.
AATAAAATATATTTTGCTATGTGCACATCAAGCCCTTTCATATGATACCCCATTTGAACTAGTAGCTTCGATTTGAAATTTCGACCTCCTATAAAAATATACACACCCTATTTTTTAAGATTTAATTACAAATGTATAGTTTTGAGATTTATTCCTGTATTTGTAGTCTATAACGATGTTACATGCCAAATTTCATAGTTCTAGGTCAACGGGAAGTACCCTATAGGTTTTGAGAATGACGAAATATGCGTTTTTTGCTGAATAAACGGCCGTAACTTTTTTTTACGTAAACTTAGCAGTTTGATTTTTTTACAACTTAATGGGACCGTAGACCTATGTATACAGTTCAAATTTCAGCTTGATACCTCCACGCATTCTCGACATAGAGGGTCTTGACAGACAGACAGACAGACGGACAACAAAGTGATCTTATAAGGGTTCCGTTTTTCCTTCTGAGGTACGGAACCCTAAAAATGGAATATGGCCATCATTATCTGTATTATTGTAATGAAAACTAAATATTGTTTCTTTTGTAGCAAAAAGTCCAGTTTTTGGCATGATAAATTCAACTATATCAGGATTAGCGACAATTCGAAGCTCTGATTCTCAAATCAGACTACTCACACAATTTGATGATGCTCAGGTACGTATAACAGATTATTTATATAGTAATTGAACTAAAAATCATATAATATTTACGCCTTTAATTTGTTTTTGCAGGATATTCATTCGAGCGCTTTTTACACATTCTTAGGAGGATCTACCGCTTTTGGCTTGTATCTGGACACATTATGTTTAGTTTATCTTGCAATCGTCTTCTGTATTTTCTTGTTAATCGATTTTGGTAAGTGTACATTTAATAGATTTCTTTGTAATACCTGGCTATGTAAATAATAATAATGAAATTTAGGGATTCAGGAATAGCTTTTCGTGAAATGGTGTCTGATAATCAAATTATTTCCAAGATGTCTCTGTAATACACAAAGTGTAAGACGTCAGTCATGTGAGCACTTTTCTGGCTGATGATGCAAGCTATTCGTAATAGTTAGGGGTGTAAGTTGTTCATCAACATCTTTGAACCAAAGCCAACTTCATCTGCATGCGGTGCGCCCTGTTGACTCACAAACGGAACTCTGTCGAAAACAGAGGTAGGGAGAGTAATTGTAAGCTTCCCGACTGGGGAATGTACCTCCACCTCACAGAATACCGCAGCCAAATAACAATTCCATTGAGGGTTGGTATGTTCCTGCGAGTGAGTAAGGTCACCAGAAAGGAAGGAGATGCTGCGTTGGCAGCGTGGGTGGCGGCGCGCGAGCAATATTTTATGTTGCGAGCGTTAATATGGCTACGGTAATCGCTTCACATCAGGCGGGCCGTATGCTTGTCTGCCATCCGACGTAGTATAAAAAAAAGTTATTACAAAAAATCCTTGTCTACAGAAAATTTAATCCCGGTTGGAAGCGTTGGACTTGCTGTCAGTCAATCCATGATGTTGACATTCATGTTACAAATGGCTGCTAGATTTACATCCGACTGCCTCGCTCAAATGACTTCCGCTGAAAGGGTGCTCGAGTACACGAAGCTACCACAAGAGACCAACATGGAGAATGGACGTAAGGGGAATTTCATTAATTATCAATTTTTATGGTAATATTATATATTTAATTGCTTTTTTTTCTGTACACATAAAGAAACATATGCATAAGTTTATCATAACTTTAAAGTCCTGTTAATAAAACCACCCGATCTCATGTCCCTACAGCTATGCTTCATTGTGGGACCAAGAGGATTTTCAAGAAGATACTCGTGTCCCCACTCACGTAGAACGATGGGGTTATGAACACCCTATATACCTAAATATGAATGTGGAATTTTAACTTTTTTTTATTTATGTAGCTGTTCAACCACCAAAGGACTGGCCACAAAAAGGACACGTAGCTTTTGAAAATGTTTTTATGAAGTACGGACCCGAAGATCCTCCCGTATTGAGAAATTTGAAGTTTGAAATTAAGAGTGGTTGGAAGGTAGGTAATTTCAAATTAAATTTATAGTCAATTATATAAATGCTATACCGATAATATCTTTTTCTTAACAGTTAATGAAATGATGGAACTCAGGTGTGTGAGAGTGCGCATTTTTTTTTCAATTAATAATTTCATTTAATTCCTATCAATATAAGCTATAATGCACCTTGTTTAAGAGGTTATTACCAGTCATAGATTAATGAGGTCATCTCTGCCTATACATAATATACTTTGAATTTACGTGAATTTTAAAATTAGCAAATTTATTGGTTAAATATTCATATGAGACAGAGAGTATGGTATGACACCTGCTACTGACACTATTACTACGTCCAGTGTTGGGTGATCCATCACTGTAAATCATAATATACAAGATAATTGTATATTCTAATCTTAGATTAACATTTATATCTACAATATTTACGTGGCTAAGATAAAGAGTGATGTTACGTATGTGAACTGTATTTCCAGGTCGGTGTAGTCGGCCGAACTGGAGCTGGCAAGTCGTCACTGATATCGGCGCTTTTCCGACTGACCGATATTGAGGGCAGCATTAACATAGATGGACTCAACACTCTTAACATCGCCAAAAATGTAATATATCACTTCTATCTTTGATTCGCATTTAAATCGATATTAATAGTATAAAGTTGAAGTGTTTGTTTGTTTGAATGCTCTTATCTCAAGAACTTCTGGTTTCATTTAAATAATTATTTAAGTATTGGATAGGCCATTTATCGAGAAGGGCTATATAACATCACGTTAAGATCAATAGGAGCAGAGCATCAATGAAACTGTTTCAAAAACGGGGAAAATTAATTCTCACTTACGTGACTCAGACGAAGTAGCACGGGTGAGTTAGTTATTAATAAGTGTACGACTTTGGAAAATATTTATAAAAGTTTCGATTTCTAACAGGAACTACGATCAAAAATATCGATAATACCACAAGAACCGGTCTTGTTCTCGGCGACTCTTCGGTATAATTTGGATCCGTTCAATAACTACAACGACGACGATATTTGGAGAGCTTTGGAACAGGTAAGATATATCTAAGTATACAACAAACAAGCACACATCATGTTAAGCAGTCATCGTATCCGATAGACACATGTTGCCAATTCTATAAAAAAATCTTTCACACCTTTCATGAAGAACGCCTTGCTGTAATCTTCTGAGAAATCATCGACAGGGAGCTTATTCCATAACTTGACAGATAACGGAAGAAAACTTCTCTTTAACCGTACAGTACTCGAACATAAAGGAGGTCGTGCCGTCATCACATCGAACAATCTTTGAACATAACCCATTGTAACATATGTATGTTCTGTTGATTTATTATCAACAGAACATACAAACTCATCTATATTATATAAATTCGTTGACTGGCTTAATACCGCATGTAAGCTTCGGTTCGTCAATGATTCGCACAGCATGTCTATGAACTGTGCCACAAGACCTCTAGATGGTGTCCCTATTCCCAAGCATGTTTCCCTCGTAGACTAACTCAGTGTGCACAAGTAGTTGTTTCATTAGGGTCCACAGGGGCCATCAATACTCCATGTGAGGTCAAATGTGCTGCTGTTGCAATAAAAGTAATTGCGGCGAACTATTATGCTTACTATTTTTTTTATTATGTTTGGTTTTTTTTTAAACACAGCCAATTTCTGGGACCCCAGCTTGAAACCCTGAATATCTACCGATAAAGCTAAAGATGTTTATCAAGAACTTAAACCTAAGATCTATGTGTGAAAACAAAATCTTAGATGGGAATCGATTTCAGCGTAAGAGGTAGCCGCGTTCTGGCCCTAGGACGCCGATAATAATGCTCATTTATAATTCTTCGCCATCGACTCTTGTCGATTACAGTAAATGAGTGTTTTTAATAGCCAACACACACGCATAGACTTATGTTTCAAGTTTAGTCATTCCCAATTGTAGACTCTATCCTAAGTGTTCTTGATCTCAGGCACCAGTTGTTTGCGACTTTAAACAATGACTTGGAAACAATGGATATTAGCATGGCCCGTGTAAAGTGTACTCGTGATATAATGTCATATATTTTCAGCAGGAACATTATCGAGTATAGCCATACCCTTGCTGACAGCACTATGTTGCGGAATCGCAGAGCGTACTTTTAGTCGTATTTCTATTTCTCTTTAATTTTTCCAGGCTTAATATTAATTAATTAGCCTTCAATTTCAGGTGGAATTAAAGGATGCAGTGCCAGCTCTTGATTTCAAAGTAACCGAGGGCGGTAGCAACTTCTCAGTGGGTCAGCGCCAGTTGATATGTCTAGCACGAGCCGTGCTGCGCTCCAATAAAATTCTTGTCATGGATGAAGCTACTGCTAACGTTGATCCTCAGTGAGTAATAATATTACAAATCCTCAAAGACATTATTACTTACATAATTAATATATTTTCAATTAGCATATTATGTGAAGCATTTCTTGACGATATTATTATGATCTAAATTATCTCATGTGTAAATATTAAAAGCTAAAATAAATATAGTAATTTGAATCATAGCTAGGTACCGTATAACACCATCAACGGGTTCAAAGTCTAATAAAAAAATAAAAATAATAACTACGGAACGGAAAACGGAACGACTACGGAAAAGTAAAAACAAGCTAAAGTTTCATTCTGAGGTTTCTGTCACTGAATTATAAAGCCACAGGCAGGGTTCCGTTGTGAGCCGTATCAGAAAATCTAATTTTAATATTTTACAAGTGACCACCTCCAACGGCCTTATAATTCAGAGACAGAATCACTTCGGATTCTATTCTACGGATGAGTTGATATTTATTACTTTAGGTAACATTATGAAAATTTACTCAGAAGTTGTCCGCGTGCTATCGGTACTGGATTTTTTAAATGTGATAATTAAAAAATAAATAGTATCATTACACTATCAGTGAAAATAACATTAAATATTATGTCTTATTTATAAGAATATAAAATAGACGTTTATTTGAAAAAACTGCTTATACCTTACATAACACCCTAAAAAATGAAAAGTATTTTTTTTAATTAAAAATATATATTATTATTATCAGACTGTAACAAAAATTGGAGAGTAGTGATGTGTGTGTTGGTGGTATGAGATGTCATAATTATCAAGAGTTTGTTTTTCTTCGATGATTCTAGGACGGACGCATTGATCCAGCAAACAATCAGGCGTGAGTTCGCTGCGTGTACTGTAATAACGATCGCGCATCGACTGAACACGATCATGGACTCTGACCGTGTGTTAGTGATGGACAAGGGGCAAGCGGTGGAGTATGACTACCCATACATACTGCTGTCCAACCCAGAGAGCAGATTCAGCTACATGGTGCGCGAAGTCGGAGACAACATGAGCAAAATGCTCTTCGAAATTGCTAAAATAAAATATTTGAAAGATAACCCATTAGAAAAATAATGTCAGTTTTCTATCAGTATTTTTATATCTCTGTAGTAAAATAAGTAATCCTTCTCCACGTCCATTTCCGTCCGTGGCTACTGAAATTAAAGAGACTTACAACAATAAATACTCGAAAGTTGGTATTTGCACGGTTTAAAGTAGAGTAATAAGATCTTCAATTTTTTTTAAAGATTTTATTTTAATTTGGATATCTGGCAAATTAAGTCTATTTAGGTCTAACATTTCGAACAAACCAGTTTCATTTAGAAACCATGTGTACAGTATTGAATAAAATATTATGTAAATAGTTACGATGCATCTAATTTACCTTTTTTTCTCCATTTGTTATACAATTCGCTTTAAACTCTCAAACACGGGTCCATTTCAAAAGCTGTTCTCGCCCAATTATGCCCTCGCGCGAGCCAACCGGCATAAAATATGCATATTTTTATAATACGCATTTTGACCCTTGAGTAAATGACCGCCCGTCGTGTATTACTGAGGTATTTTTTTACTTTTACTTAATATACTTTTGTTCTTTATAATTGCTTTTGAGTTAATTGGATATGTCAGCCCTACCATATCACATTTTAATCTTAACAATTACCAATGTCTAGTCTATTTAGACCAATATCTTAAGTTACGTGGTTTATTTAAATGTGTACCGTGTACACTCCATTTATTATGTGATATAGTTTTCACTTATATTGCAATTAAGTGAACTAATTGTACATAAAAGCGCAGAAATTTATGGGTAGTATCTAGAAAGAATTCTAAGAGCTGTAACAATTGTAGCTCTATAGTATTATTTAGTGAATACATATAAACTATTAGCTGGCCCGGCGAACTTCGTATCGCCTTTAAATATTTTTGCGTTATTTTTCCGATGAGTTATAAAACTATCCTATCCTACCTCTCAAGTTGGATCAAACTGCACATACTGTGTTAAATTTTATTAAAATCGGTTCAGTAGTTTAGGATTCCATCGCCGACAAATAACGTGAACGAAATTTTTATATAGATAAAATATGAAAAAAAATGTCATAGACGTACCGTCAATGTCTGTGTAACTTTACATTAAAAATTGCGGTCGGTCACTTACTTAGAGGTCACACTATATAGGTATACACTCATAACCATTTATTGTTGTCATCTTTTCAGTCAAAAGATATATTAAGATATACAGACTACTGAACCTTCTATTTCAACCTAGACTTTCACAACAATTATGATCGATCCATGCGTCCCATGACATACTGTCTTTTCTGGTACTCGTAGTCATGGTCGCAATTCCATTCTTTCTAGCTATCATGACGATCTCGTTGGACGAATGGCTAGCAGTAGCCACTTTGACTCCGAGGTCGCGGGTTCGATCCCCGCACAAGACAAATATTTGTGTGCATGAACATGTCTCTTTGTCTTGGTCTGGGTGTTTTCTATGTATTATATGTATGTATTTATAAAATGAAAATATGTAAGTATTATATCAGTTATCTAGTACCCATAGTACAAGCTTTGCTTAGTTTGGGACAAGAAGGCGGTGTGTAATTTGTCAGAATATTTATTTATTTATTTATCAGTTTTGGGGTATCTATGTGGCTTTCACACGTCAGCCGCTGAGCCTAAAATCTGTGTCGGTACCTCTATTTCTACTACAAATACGCTCATTGAATTTACCACGTATAGATTCTCCAAACATAGTTCCCTCAATCACCTATGTAAGCTTTCATAGGAGTTCCGTAGAGGAGACGCCTTCTCTCTGTGCTATTTTGACGTATGACGGACAAGGCAACGCAACTGCTCGAATACTTTCGTCTCGAGATATTGCTAAATGATTTAGCACAATTTTGTTAAGCTTGTGTGTTCTGTTATGGCCTAATCCAATTTATGTGATGGGTTTGTAGCGACAAACATATGGAACCTTATTTTATAGTAACAATTATATACTCCTTTTGATATTGTATTTAAAGTTAGAATGAATGTCAATTGTCAGAATATTTCATAGAGTTTTTGGTTGTCATTCAGAGTTGGGTATCTTTAATGAACTTACTAATTTATAATAAATAACATGTAATATTTTAATACCAAAATATAAGTTTTAATATCCTGATAGAAGTGTATTTTTCGCCGAAATATCCCCACATACTATTGAGCATTTTTCCTGCAAATAGCCTGAGCAAGGAAAGCAGTTTCAATCCAGAAGTTCAATACCATCTCCACAGGCTATAGGTTCATATTTAATAAAAGTCTGAAATGGAAATACCTCTCCCACCCAAATAGGTGGAACATAAACCCACAACCCCACGGTCAATGATCAAGTGCTCTTCCATCTAAGCTACCAGGAAGGTTTCTGATGGTGACGATTCTTTCTATATTATTTATTTATTGCTGCAAAGCCGCAGTCCGACTTAGACCATAGCTTAGACTATAGCCTATTTAGCCATGTTGGTCGAAATCTTATGAAATACTTAATTGTGAGTGAATTTGAGAAGCGACTAGAATGGATAAGATGCGGAATGATTATAAGGAGAGATGAAGTTTGAAAATTCGTTTTTCGTTGTTTTAATGCGGAGTGAAAGATATGTGATAAAAAGAACGGTGAATTTGAATGCGAAGGGATATAAAAATATAGGAAAATCAATATAGGGTTGGATGGATTGTGTGAGAGATAAAATGGGTAAGAAAGAGGTAACTGTAGACATGACAGCTGATAAGGGTGAATGGAAGAACAAGGCATACAAGCCAACCCCAAATAATAGATAAAGGAATGATGAGAACCTATAATGGTACACCTAAATACTATAACACTGAATCTAATGTTTTGGAAATAAATGTAATACTATGACGATCCACCGAGTTTACAAAATAGCTAGCGTTCTTGCCTTGCCTCATGAGATCTATATGTTTAAACCATAGTCTTGTAAATAAAAATAAGAAATAAATATATGAGATATTGAGCTTTTTTATTTTCCTTCTTCCTTAAGTTCAAAATGACGGTAATTTTTAACCGACTTAAAAAAGGAGGGTTATCAATTCGATCCGTATATGTGTTGGTTAATATTACCAGAATTGCACAGTTTTTGTATATGTTAGTTTATATCAGCTTCTAAACATCTATACCAAATTTTATAAGTGTATGTACATACATGATTATGTATAACGTATTTATGTATGTTTGTCGGCGTATATCTGAAAAACATTAAGTCTGGTTATAAAAATAAAGTTTTTAGTAGGACTAGGCACAGTCCAACTTAGGGAATGGTGCAAGTTTCATCAAAATCGGTGCCGAAGTTTTTGAGATAGAGAATTCGGTGTGTATTTAGGATAGTCATCAGGAAAACGAAGGCGGAATTCAAAATTTAAAATCGTTTATTTTCTCTCTCTATAATAATTACCTTACAATTTTACAACAAGTACATACAGATAGATGTCACAAATCTTTAAATAGAGAGGGACTAACGCCTGAACTAAGCTGAGGCCAAATAAATGACTTAGTTTCAATTATAACTGCTATTATTATTTATAAAGAAATGAAGAAATTAATAGTAATTAAAAATAATTACACCGACTTCAAAACTGTAATTTACTAAAAATAAGGGAGAAACAAAACTTTCTTCGTATATAAAATTTTAAGTACGCTAATTTTTATTTTGAGGTCGGTGTCAACTGTATTTTGTAATGTATAGCAGATACTCGTGTAAACTGGTATCGAACTTCAAAAACTAGTTGGCATATTTATTTTAGATTTTTTAAAGGAAGAAGTTTTATTTCTCCCTTTTTTTTTAGTAAATTCCAGTTTTGAAGTCGGTTTCTTCGTCAACCCTTATTCATACCACTGCAACTGCAGAGATGCGGGCCTCACCTCAATCGAGGGGATATAGAGTATACTCCACCACGCTGTTCAACTACGGGTTGGCGGAGGCATTTTTTCTTCAATCTGCATGCGGAAAAGTATTTATGTACACAGGAGGAAGTAAAATCTTTTTACTAAAAATATAATGTATGGTATGACCACGAGGACATGTGTATCCTCTTAGTCATACTGATATGACAACCTAGTATGACCACGAGGAAACGGGTGTTTTCAAGCCGTCTGACTGACTACTGACTTGGTTTAACCTTTAAGTACCGACATGCCATTTTAGTTACATAAGTACCGACGTGAGGTCTGCTAGACCACTATAGCTTTATTAGGGAAAACTTTCATATTCCAAAATATTATTATTTTTTATATGTGTCTATGTATTAATAATATATTTAGTTATTGTATAAATAAAACGAAATAAAGAAGTTTTAATATTTATTACTTATTATTAACACGAACTTTAAAGTCTCAATTTCTTTGGGAGAAAAAATTAACTTTAAACTTTTTTATTAACATTTATCCACTAAGTAATTTTGTTTTCAAGATATATTTTTTTTCTTAAAGATTAATAACTAAGAAAACAACTAAAATTAAAATTTAACAAAGAATTAACAAAATTCTTCGAAATTGCAAGGCATCATTATAGGAACTATCACAATTTACAAACACTCTTTGCATACAGGCTTACTGCATTGCAGGCACACATGTGCTGCACTGCACGTTTCACACCCGATGTACCCGGCCGATTCATTTTTATAACTAGCTGAAAATAAAAGAGAAAAATAGTAAAACCTGGAAAAAGTCGGACCCAAAACAGTTACGTAAGTACAGACGAGTGGTCTGTCAGACCACGCGCGAACTTGTACAAGACATAACTCACCAGAAACGGCGATTACACAGCCACACTTCACGAACGTTACCCGGGCGACTGCCTGAGGGCTACACGAAAGCGCGGGGGGCTACGTCTCTGTTAACAAATGAAACCACCGTAACCGAACGCTTCAAGTGTCTGTCAGACCACACGTCGGTATTTAAAGGTACGACTGTCATGTCATCTACTAACAACACCCGGGACCGACTGCTTAAATACATCCATCGCTCGAGATAAATAAGTTCATCGATGGACAGGCTGTGGTCGACATTGCTTAACTTGCGTGATCGATTAGACTGACACGCGCAACGACGCCATCAAGCTTCTGTAAAGTCGGTTTAATTACTATTTATGTCCTGAACAAATACATCTTTTTTTATATATCTATAAAGGTTTTAAGTTAAATACTCTCTGGTCTAGATTAAAGACGTAATGGCCGCTTTTATAATTTGCCGGAGCACGGCACGGCGCGGTTTTGCCGTGGACGTCTCCAGTAATTCGTCGCCGTCGACGGCAAGCCGTGCCGTAGAGCTCTTATAATTCGCCGTAAAATCATTTACGCTTTACGTCTTCAAAGTGCGGACATCATGTTCTCGAAGAGACAGCGACTACTTATACTTTATTTGTTATATTTAAGACGTAGAAAAATACATATTACTAGAAAGTATTGGCAACATCCGCTTTTAAAAGTAAAATATTTAGAAGGATCATACTACACGCTATTTGATAAGCTCAAAGAAGATCCAAATATTTTTTTCAATTATTTTCGGATGTCAATAAAAACGTTTTATTACATCCTTTCTTATCTGAGTAATGATTTAAAATAACGTCATTCTGCTTGTACAACTTACGCAAAACAGACGCTGCCGCCGCGCGCGGCGTCCGACTACGCACGCACGCACACAGTTACAAATTCCTTGTACGTACGCACTACACTCTCAACACCGCCGCGACGATTTGATGAGGAGCGCAGTGTGCTACGGCAACGGCACGGTCGACCGTTGACGTTCACGGCATGCCGTTACCGTGGGCGGTAAATTAAAAGCGTCTGCATACAATTCCATACATTTTGCTCTCCTATTTCGCCGTGACGGCAAAACCGTGGCGTGCCGTGCCGTGCTCCGGCAAATTATAAAAGCGGCCATTGACGTCGATTTTAGTACCTACACGTAAACCGTACAGCTGTACTATTATTTATACTGTGGTACAGCGCTGTACGTATTTTGGTACAGCGCAAGGTGAAATGTCATTCCATGGCATCACCGCGCTGCAGCGTCCTATGGATTCATCTAATTCTTTTGAGTTTTTTCATCCATCTTATTATCAATAGCTGAAGAATTTAAATAACTTCAAAACTACCAAGTTGAGTCAAGTGAAGACTCAAGCGACGCATCCAGTAAGTTGGTATATATATATATTTTTAGGAACCACTGGCGTAATAAACTATAAGAAAATGATCATTACAACAGGAACTTATTATTCTCACACTTATTAGTTTTATTTTAAGCAAATAAATCAATTAAATAACTACGACAGTAATAATAGACCAAACTAGGCTATTAGAATCTCAAACGGGCATAGTCTCCTCGTGCCAAGCGAACTCCAAGACGAACTGTCTTTCAAACGAGCGCGCAGCGGCTTTTATAGGCGATCGGCATCGCTCGGCTACGCTCGTCATCGGTCGTCCTCGTACGTCAGCGGATCATGTCGGCTGATCAACATTTCCGCTAACACGGCCTCTCCTGACTGGAGGACGTCCTCGTTCTCCTTTGTCTCATGCTGCTGGGCTTCCGCAGCTCCGGAGGTTCCGGGCACAGGTTGTGGCCTTTCACTGAAAGACACAAGATCTCGTCTGACAGCTCGCTCATCATCGTTACAGTCTGCATCTGAGAACAGAACAAAAAGTGGTCCACACAAACAATTTACACAGTGAACCATCTCTGTCAAAAGAAACATATTAGTTATCTCGTCTGACAGCTCGCTCATCATCGTTACAGTCTGCATCTGAGAACAGAACAAAAAGTGGTCCACACAAACAATTTACACAGTGAACCATAGGCACGACGTTCTCATAGTTCACAAAAACCAGAGAGGAAGCACGACGTTCGTTATCCCTGTCAACAAAAAAACACATTAGTTCACGTATACATGACATAGTATCATGTATACGTTACATAGTCAAACGGTACTCATGACATAGGCACGACGTTAGCGTATCATGTTACCCCTGCATATGCATGACATAGGCACGACGTTAGCTTATCATACATAGGCCTCATCACTTCACGTATACATGACATAGGCACGACGTTAGCATATCAAGTATACGTTACATAGTCAAAACGGTACTCATGACATAGGCACGACGTTAGCGTATCATGTTACCCCTGCATATGCATGACATAGGCACGACGTTAGCTTATCATACATAGGCCTCATCACTTCACGTATACATGACATAGGCACGACGTTAGCATATCAAGTATACGTTACATAGTCAAAACGGTACTCATGACATAGGCACGACGTTAGCGTATCATGTTACCCTGGCATATACGTGACATAGGCGCGACGTTAGCTTATCACGCATATGCAAGCTCAGCCTCAAAGAAGGCAGCACAGGCATCGGGAGTTCACTCCTCCCGCCACGGCACCACGCACTCCGCCGCAGCCCGCGTCGACTCTCCACAGGAGCCCACCGGCAGCCGCAGCTCTTATCGACCATGGGGGTGCGCCTGGACCCCACGATATGGGCCGCGCATGCTAGAGTCGAGGTTGCCAGTCGCTTGCACCTGTTTAATCACAAAAACAAGTGAATTAATTTCAAATGATCAAATTTACAAATGATGATCGCCTCGACTTTTTGTTCGCTCGGTTGTACCTGACCACGACTCAATAGCGCGTCTTAAGTGCTCGTACATAAGTCACGCCTTTACGATTAAATACATCGGCACCAACAAAACAACAAAAGATAGGTTGATTCAATTTCTCGACCACCGATACCTCTTAAACTCTGAAAGGGGTACAGCTGTATAACTGCTACGACAATATCACCGTACGGAAACCACATGGGTCAGTTTTATTAGAACTATGGACAATTCGAGATATAGTAAGCTTGGTTAGATCTCACCGCAGTATTTATGGATCGTATAGCATCTATTATACGACCTGTCGCGCTGGGGTCTCGGTCCGTGGTAGCACTCACGGAGTACCCTGTCGAAAGCGGAGCTGCAGAGCGCTGACTCGCAGTACCATTCCGGATCATCGGTGCAGTCTCTGCCAACGGCGGCTCCAGCGGCGGCGTCACCGGAGACACAACACCACTCAGCTCACGTGGCCGCGGTGGAGGCGACCGGCGCTGTCCCTCCAATGATGTCATTTGATCTAGAATTTGTTGCATTTGTTGGGTTAAAACATTGATAGAAGAGCTACGTCGTCCGCCTTTACGACTAGGACATGAATCACGGCGTCTAGAAACGCGAATCACGGTGTCTAGAACGTGAATCACGATGTCTAGAGCGAGAATCACGGCTTCTGGAACGAATTCTGGAACGTCTCCCAGAATTACTTCCAGAGTGGCTACTAGTACGATAATTATTAGGCATTTTTATTGATTTACTTACAGAAATAAGCAGATACAGCAAAAATTAAAAGCAAAAAATAGCCAACACTATATTAGATTTGAAATTTGAACGGTGATACCACAAAATAAAAACGTTTTCAGTGATACCACAAAATAAAAACGTTTTCACCAACGAGAATGTTCTGCTTTACTAAATTTCGGTAAATAAATTGGAACGTACTCACCAAAAATTACAGACATGTAACTGATTTTTATTTAGCAAAACAATGTTCGATCTTATGCCCATGCTTGTTACAAAATGAACACAACTCGGGTATGAATGGTGACTCGATGGTACAAACATAGCTTTTGCATTAGATAAACCGATAAACCACCAGTACTAAAACTTTCGCCTGAATTCATTTTAGGATTGCAAAAAAACATTTACCGTCATCTAAACGATGTTTACGTAATAGGATTACTAGGCGTATGCTTATTTTTTTTATTTGGGCAGTACGCAACATACTAGAGGCGGAAATCAATTCGTCACCGAGTCCCTGCACTATACGCAGTCGAAGTAACGATCGACGGGCGTAATCGGCATATGTGTGTGGGATAATTTAACCCCGTTCAAGCAGTTACCTATCAGTGAAAGGGAATCATAATCACCCCAGTTGTTTCGAGATTAATATTGTCCCAACTAGGGTTAAAGTTTGAAATATAAAAATATTGGTTGGATCTCACCGAGGTGTTGATGGAACGAATAGCATCCACAAGTCGAATTCGTGACCCCAAGTGGCATGCTCGCATCACTGACGGCCTGCTCGGAGATGGACTCCGCAGCACGGGTAGGCTCTGCGGGCGCTTCGCTCGGCAGCACCGGCGGCAGGAACGCTAATGGCGGGCCGCCACCGTGTCCGTCGCCCCGACAGGGACGACGCTCGGCATCGTGTATGCCGACATCGTGTATATCGACGCTGGCCGGCACGATGACTGGCGCCGCATGCCAGATCCACGCTGAGAAGGCGACTCACGCCGCGAGCTCACTGCACGCGGTGGCAGCGACGAGCGGGCCGCCGGCCGGCACGATGACTCGTGCCGCGAGCTCATTGCACGCGGTTACAGCGACCTGCTGACCGCTGGCCGGCACGATAACTCGCACCATGTGCCAGATGCACGCTGGACTCGCGCCGTGAGCTCGCTGCACGCGGTGGCAGCGCCGTGCGGGCTGCTGGCCGGCACGATCACTCGCGCCGCGAGCTCATTGCACGCGGTTACAGCGACGTACTGACCGCTGGCCGGCACGGTAACTCGCGCCATGTGCTCACTGCACGCGGTGGCAGCGACAACAACTGCGCGCTGAACTCACGCCGGGATGGCGGTGGCGCGTTCGACACGCTCAGCGAGCGCCGGGCTGGTGGCGTGCGCGGCGAGGACGCCGGACGGCCTGGCAACCGCCTAGGCTGTCTCCCTGCACGCTCCTTAAACGCTCGCAATCGGGATCGCATTGCAGCTATCTCCTGCAGCAGTTCGCTGTCTGGAGTGCGATCCCGGCGTCTGGAATCGCGACGCCGACCCTCGTCCTCTGACGAGATCTGTTACTGTTCTACATCTAGAAAAAACCTGTAACTGTCAAAGATAGGGCGGTTAAACGGCGATGAATTCTATCCCACTTCTGATTTTAGGAACCACTGGCGTAATAAACTATAAGAAAATGATCATTACAACAGGAACTTATTATTCTCACACTTATTAGTTTTATTTTAAGCAAATAAATCAATTAAATAACTACGACAGTAATAATAGACCAAACTAGGCTATTAGAATCTCAAACGGGCATAGTCTCCTCGTGCCAAGCGAACTCCAAGACGAACTGTCTTTCAAACGAGCGCGCAGCGGCTTTTATAGGCGATCGGCATCGCTCGGCTACGCTCGTCATCGGTCGTCCTCGTACGTCAGCGGATCATGTCGGCTGATCAACATTTCCGCTAACAATATATTATATACAACTACCATACGTGTTCTTGTAAACGAGTGAAAAGGAGCGGCGCGGTGCCGTGCCTTATGCCGCCTTCGTCGCTTGCGATGAGAGCTCACGTTTCACAATGTTGGTATAGGTCTGTTATCTTGCAATTCAATACAAATTGTCAGTGGATTTATTAAAGTGCATTGTTTTTAATTACGGTCAAATAAAAAAAAAAACCAAACGAAATCCTAATAAGCTCCCTCGACTCTATCAGTACGCCTGTTACACTGATTTTTCATCAAATCTAATTAATCGAGTAAGTTGATATTTAATACATGTATCTTTTCATGGACCGCAAATAAATGAATTTTAATTAAAATTAGGGAAGTAAATTAAAAAAATATATATTTGCTAGTTCCATTGTGTGACCTTACAAATAAAAGGGTTAGTTGTGATGGTGTTGTGTGTTTATAAAAATTAAAAAAGTATTTCTATAGCTAGTAAGAAAAACAACGAAAATTTACAATTCTCCTCTGATTAGCTAATACTACTGCGCCTAAACTAACATTGTAAAGCTGTCAATATTGTAGATACAGACTTTTTGTTGAAAAACCATTTTGACATTGTTGTTGTCATGGTGGTTTTTAGTATACACTATTGGCAATCTCTCGACATAAATAAATTGGCCGGCGTCTGTCCTCACATATTCATCATACGGAACCCTCTCGACGCGAGTCTAAGGCGCTTTTTATATCTTCAATTGCACTTTCATTTTACTTGTGCGTAAATAATGTGCAATCTGTATATTTGGTTATCGCAGTGATAATGAATACGAGAAGTCGATGATAGCAGGTTCGATATCAACACATGATATAAAATTAAATAACAATAAATAAATATTTCTGGACAATTTACACAGCGCTAGCTAGTCCCACGTTAAGCGGAAAGCTTGTAACTACGGGTACTAGACAACTGATAAATGTACTTAAATACATTTTTTTTGTAAATACATACTTATAATACATAGAAAATACCCATACCAAACAAACAGACATGTTCATTCACACAAATGTTTGTCATGTCGGGGATCGAACCCGCGACCTCGGAGTCAAAGTGGCCATTGCTAACCATTCGACCACCGAGCTCGTCAAAATTCAAACATGAACATGTTTGTTTTGATCTGGATGTTTTGTATGTACTATAAATATTTATTTATAAAACAGGATTCAAGTACCCAAGTATAAAGTTTACTTGGTCTGGCACTAGATAATGCTATGGAATTTGCCCAAGAATTTATGTATATTATAAGTAGCAAGTATAGTAAGTATAAAACCTTTGCTTATAAGTATTGTTTAGATTACCTCAAAATAGACGAATGATCATATAGTTCCATTTACCATGCATATATCACTATCATCATCATCATGAATTCAGCCGAAAAACGTCCACTGCTGAAAATAGGCCTTCCAGCCTTTGGCTCCCGGCGATCTTCATCGAATCGTCTGGTGCCCCCACTAGATCGACCGTCTATATAATAAAGGCGTGCTTCGCTACGTTTTCCGAACCTCGGTCGTCTTTCCTGATCCTTTCTGACTCATTGGCCATCATTTCTGCGTGCTATGTGACCTACCCACTGCCACTTCGTGCCTGCTAATCCTTACAGCTATATTGCTAAGTCTAATTCTGTCTGATATATATAAACTTATAAATCATCGTAGAGCTTGGAAACATTTCGTTGAAATTTGCGGTGTAGGTCTTTGCAAGAGCTAAAAAATCCATTTTCAATTCTGGAAAAAAAACGTTTTGTCCTCACTTGAAACTATACGTGAAAACATATAATGTTTGAATATTGTTTAGTTCTGTAATGAAATTAGCCATATGTGATGTTATAGAAAGGAACCACTACGAAGAATGCACGGCTACCGCACGAGTCGCACGACTTCCACTATAAGATGGTCTTGCATAGCCACAGACAAGTAGCACTACGCGGAACCCCTTTCTTGAATAAGAAGTGCAACGCTGTACGTACGGTGTACTGTACAATTTAACCCTATATTGTGGACTGTAATGTCAGTTCAGTCCACAATATATGGTTGTCAACTATTTTTCTTATATTCTTGAATTTAGAGGCAAACCAAAGCGACAGCCCTAGAAATTTAGGTCATTTAAAAAAAATGTTTCTGTCGTACTCATATAATCGGTAGATAAAATAGTAGATTTGGATAGATTAAAATACGGCAATAATAACAATATTAATATTATTATTATCATAGTTGTTTATCACAGGTGCACAAATGAGTTATAGTATCAAAAGGAGTAATTAAATTATATTATATTAATTAATTAATAGATTGTACCTGAATGACCAGCTCGGCGTTTATTAAGAGCTACTTTAGAAGAATGGAGAGGGAGGAAAGGTACTCGAGGTTTAACTAGCGCCTAGATTTCGGGTAACACAATATATAGACAGATCTATTCTGAACTTTAAATAAGTCAAAAGCACTTTTGACTAAAATCTTCAGTCAACATTACCTTTGACTACACTGACAACTATTTTGACTAAGGACGTTGGTTGAAACCATTTTTGCCTGATTTTTTCATTCAGTCAAATTTATTTTAAGTTAATTTTCGGTCAAAAGTAGTTTTAGCCGATTATGAGTTTTGACTGTAACATACGAGTATACATATAATACACTAATAATAATAATAATAAATATACAAATTAACAGTGTCATAAAACAATACGTACAAGTAAAGTCTCGAAATTAGTAATCGGTAGGGCAGATTTCCTAAGAACGCTTACTCTTTTTAAAAGTTTCGACAAAGAAGTCGTTACCGCCCCGACTCACTGGCTGTGCACTTCGCGTTTCATGCCACGCTTTCATGTGTGAAATCTTTGTTAAAGGGAAATAAATTATAAAATATAATTTTTGCTTACAAATTATTTAAAACCATCGACCTGCTTCAACTTCGCTAAGGTTAAATGCATGACAAGAGATGTGCGGCCAGGTAAAACCCCGTTTGGTAAGAGTAAGGGTTTTGACCCGGGTACCCGAAATACCGTTAACGGTACTGTTTTTAAAAATTACAACACTTTTACGGTATATATCATACTTTAACAATAAAACTCTGTCTTAAAAAAATAAATTTAACGGTTTACTGTGAAGTAGTTAGACAGTTTGTTAACAAGTTTCACCTAAGTTTCGGGTATTTGCCGAGATAAATACCCCGTTTTTATCCGCTTTGGGAATTTACCGAAACGCAATTCAACAGAAAACATAAAAAAAAGCTCAAGTGTCTCTCAGCATTTTTGTTCGCAGTAAATAAAGGTTACGAAGTAAGGAACCAGCTCCTTACTTCGTAACCTTTATTTACTACAAATTGCATAACGGTAAAAAACGGAGTTAACGCTAAAAGCATTTTCTACCAGTCAACATAATATATATATTATAGATAATATAACATCATTGGTGATAATATAACATCATGCTGTCGTTCGACGCTACGACGCAATGCCGTATAAAACCTTTAAAATAACAACATCAGAGCATAACTTAAAAATGACTATTTTCATTATTAGTGATTACGTATTAACACAACATCGGTCCCTCCACCTCCGATGGCTCCACCGACCTTGCGGTCATATGAGCCGAATCGCGGGAGATGCGCTCGCCACTTTGCTCTAAGGCTCTTTCGTGCCGCGGGCAATTCTTGACTCCCTACAAATTATTTATTCTACAATTATATTCTACATCCTTTGTCCCTAATTGGCACTCTCCCCCTTCTGGGGTGGCTACGTTCACTGCCGTCCGGTGATGTCCATCTTCTCTTCTTCATCTTCCTCTCTTCGGCACTCCTGCGCGCGTGCCATGTGTGCGCAAAGCAGTGAAGTTCACCGCCGACGATACAAGGTCAGTGTAGTAAACCGGCCCCGGTTGGTCTTCTTCGCGCTGGATCCTGTCTAACAACAAGTATTAACACAACAGTAAAACACTTTATCACTTTATTTGGGTCATTATGACCCACCATGAAGGAGGTTCGAATTAATCTGTCAAGTTACAAAGTGGCACCATTTGTGAAACGCTAGCTTGCATATAATACGGCTAATCATACAAATTGGCGACAATTTGTAATCAGACGAATTATACGATTTGCCTACCATGTGTACAAAGATAGCCGCCGAACTACTAATCAAGTAACAGAGCCAGAATTGAATCTAAGTGGCTCTTCATCATCTTCGAGCCAACCTCACCTGCGCGTGGTGCATCGTGCGAATAATACTATCGTGTAGTAATTGTAATAAACTAATGCGGCGCTGGCAAAAGGCAGCGTAATTATAAGCTACCCGACTGTGAAGTACTTCCAGCTCACAGAGTTGCTGCGATAGCAGCGGGGATGGCGGCGCGCGAGCGATAATTTCCATATTTTTTTGTAGGTTACGGTTACCGTTTCACATCAGGCAGTGTGTATGCTTGTCTGCCACCCGTTATATTCCGCAATCATCAATATTTTTGTATATATACACAGTCTTTAATTGCACAGCAGCGCAACAGGATAAAAGAATGTCAGTACGAGTATCTAAAATAATAATAATAATAATGACCTAATAAAAAATGTTGACCTTCAATTTGACCTTCTATTAAAGAAATCACGCCAGGTTCACTGTTAAAGCGATTTCTTTACATGCAACTTTTAATCAAACGTAAATCTTATCAACATAAATAATTAATTTTCAAACTTGATTGAACGTACTTACATAACATCAATTATTATGTATTAGTATAACATTGATTATTCTTGTTATTATAATTTATCACTAGCTATTCCCGCGGTTTACTCGCTTTGCCTGACGATAATATACAAATTTAAAAATACATTTTGTCTGGCTAGTCAGATGACTTAGCTATGAACAATTGCAATATCGATGTCCAGAAAAAAACCGCATTCAGTATTCCATACCAAATATGTGAAAAGAGCTAGACGCCCCACTGCTGCAAGCCTGCACCCTTCGACACCCCTGCTACATCGCTACAAAACTGCTACGAGCTACGTGGGAGTCTACGACGTCAGCCCAACACAAAACAGTTTTATGTCTAGACGGTGTAGAGCCGCGACAAATAATGTGCCTTGTTGGTAATAGAACAATGAGAAAATTCTCAAAATGTTTCGAAATCTAAAATATATATTATTTATAAGTAAATTATACATAATAAGTAACATTACTGCATCACGGGATTTGATTATTGTTACAAAAAATAAACTATTATGTAATCTATGTTATACATTAAAGGTCATTGTACCACAGAATAATATACTCTAACAGAAGATTCACTTCCGACACAATTGGAATAATCACAATTAAAATATCAACCTTCGATACGCGCTAATACGGTCCAAAATAATTCTTCAGCTGTACTCGTACCTGAGTCTTTCAGCGGCAGGGACAATGGAAAGTAACCCCTATATCTAACGCGTTACGAGCGACAGCCGCTGCTTTTACAAAATGGTTTGTCTCGGCTTTGACGTAACTCGGCAGCGTGTCGCTCATAGGGTTGAACCAAAACGCTCGCGACCGAGCCGCGTAGATAGGTATAAATACATACGCTTGTTTATTAATGTTCAATAAAATACATATAACTACTAAAAATTGTAGTAGGTTTACGTATGTGTACGTTTATTACTCTGTTGTACTTACTTATGTTACTATATCATACTCTGTGATTATTAAGTACATAGGTAGGTACTTAGTAACAATAATGTTAGGTAATGTTGACACTGATAGAATGTATAATTTTAGTGTAAGTTTTAACAGGAATCATGACTGTACGTACTTACAGATCAGGTTTACTATTCACGTTGTCCCAATAATAGCTCGGATGTATCTTTAACACGGAAAGTATTTGTAACATTGGTGTAGGTACGTATTTTAAGTCTCTAATCTACTAAAGTCATAATGTCAGCAGAACTCACGCGCCGATAGATCAATTAGCGTACATTTTTAACAGGTGCGAGTGATCGCCCGTGGCACTCACACACTGCTTAAAATTAAAACTCTTTAAAATTTGTGTTCGTGCATCCGAATGCAGAACAGTAACGCTTTTGTTTAACCATCTTGGTCGCGTCGCATAGCGCGTGCGAGAGCGCGCGTGAGTGACACTCGACTAAATTGTGCTGCCGGCAGCGTCGGGCTTGTAGGTAAATAACTCGGCCGAATGGCGGAGTGACACAGGCCTGACTGTACAGCAAAGTACTCTTTGCCGTACAATATACTATATAGGACAGAGGGTTGTACGATCTCTATATATCCATTAGTCATTTTGCATAACGAATAACCAGTTATTACTTATTACTGAAAAGTGACTGAGAAAATGTTCAATGGGGATAATGGGAAAAACTTTTTACAGTCTCTATTGACGGGGATAAATAGGGATAGTTGGATGTACCATTGGCTTTAACATTTAAACCGCGGATGGCGCGCGAAACCCACGACGGGGCGCAATTGTTAGTGTGAAGCCGTTTCGCATATTCTTCTCCGTTTCGCGCTTTGTTCCACGTCTTTTGTCGGTTTTTTATCCCGCGTCAAAGGGACCGCAAAGCCCAAAAGCGACACTAACATGACTTGGTTCCACACTTGTGCATCGCTCGTGTCTGGTTCTGGCGATTAGAAGTAAATTATACGAGTACCTACCAAAAAATATTGCCAAACAGTGGATGAACCATTTTGAGCTGCAATTTTTGGGTATACTCACGTAATATTCTACCAAAGGGAACAAATATTGTGGTATGCCAATTATAAAGATCATAGAAAGAACTTTTTCACCTCACTAGCTCGTAAAAGCTCTGTTTATCATTCGAAATCTGCGTGGAAAATCGCACTTTATACGCTAGCGTGGAAAGTGTTTTTAAAATTCGAATATTTTTATTCAATAAAGGTTTCGTACAATAAATTACATATACACTTCTGGACACATCTATTGGCCCACCTTAGAGTTTAGGTTTCGATGGCCCCTACCGAAATATGATTGCTAGATTGAACAAAAACTATTGATGCAGTTTTAAACCTGATACATTTTACCATCTTTTTCGATCATATTGTTTTAAATTTGAATTCAGAATACCACGACATGGAGCTACGCCTAACAAGTCGGGTATGCGCCTTGATTAAGGCAGTTGATTTTTGAATAAAAAAAACCGGACAAGTGCGAGTCGGACTCGCCCACCGAGGGTTCCGTAGGTACGTAGTATCATTATTAAATTTGATATTTTTCATTATAAATAAGAAATAATGCGTCGAAAAAAATAAATAAAATATATTTTGCAATGTGTACATCAAGCCCTTTCATATGATACCCCATTTGAACTAGTAGTTTCAATTTGAAATTTCGACACCCTATAAAAAATATAGACCCCCTATTTTTTAAGATCTATTTACAAATGTATAGTTTTGAGATTTATTCCTGTACTTGTAGTCTATAACGGTGTTACTTGCCAAATTTCATAGTTCTAGGTCAACGGGAAGTACCCTATAGGTTTTGATTCCCTTGAGTGTGTCGAAATATGCGTTTTTTGCTGAATAAACGGCCGTAACTTTTTTCTACGTAAACTTAGCAGTATGATTTTTTTTTAACTTCATGGGACCGTAGACCTGAGTATATAGTTCAAATTTCAGCTTGATACCTCCACGCATTCTCGACATAGAAATTCTTGACAGACAGACAGACAGACAGACAGACAGACGGACAACAAAGTGATCTTATAAGGGTTCCGTTTTTCCTTTTTAGGTTCGGAACCCTAAAAACATTTTTATCAAATAAAAGTTTAATTTAATAACGCGTGTTGCCTCCATGGGCATCTACCACAGCTCTCATACGATTAGGCATAGAGTTTATCAACCGCTCCATGAAATTTTGAAGGATCCTCCCCCATTCCTCTTCTATGGCAGTTTTCAACTCCTGCATCGTCAGGGCAACTGGCTGACGAGCCCTAACACGTCTTTTTAGCTCGTCCCACATGTGCTCAATGGGGTTCATGTCTGGGCTTCTTGCCGGCCAGTCCATAACTGTGATGTTCACATCCCGAAGATATTCCCTGACGATGCTGGCCGTATGGGCTCTTGCATTATCATGCATAAAAAGGAAATTAGGGCCCACATAGTCCGCGTATGGCATCACGTGAGGTCCTAAGCACTCACGAATGTTCCTTTCAGCATTTAATGTTGGCAGCCGTGGTCCCGTAACAACCTCAAGTTGAGTTTTGCCGCTCGCGGATATACCGCCCCAGACAGTCCATGAGCCACCGCCATAAGCAACCCTCTCTTCAAAGCAGCATTGTGCGAAACGCTCTCCCTTACGTCGGTAGACCTTCTTCCTTCCATCATTGCCATATAACACAATTTTAGACTCATCAGAAAAGAGTACACGGCTCCAATGCTGCTGAGTCCAATTTAAATGAGTGCGCGCGAAATGAAAGCGCGCTGTTCGGTGGGCTCGCGTTAGTTTGGGGCCATTAGCTGGCTTGTGTGGTACCATATCGCGTTCTTTTAACCTTCTCCGAACAGTTCGAGCGCTCACAGATACTCCGTGGAAGTCACGAAGTTGGTTTTGTATCTCAATGGAGGTAAGGTGACGATTTCTCAAGCTGGTCGTCACGATGAATCGATCCTGCCTTTCAGTTGTGACCCGAAATCGTGGCCTTCCTTGGCGACGAACAAAGCCGCCAGTCTCTAGGTACCTGCGATAAACATTTCGGACCGCAGATCGACTTAAATTAAGTTGAGCACTCACATTTCTTTGGCTGTGTCCGGCCTGGATAAGTGCCACAGCTTGGGCGGCGACTTCAGGCGAAGTGTCCATAGATTATTGATAGAACCTCACTTTAATGTTAAGAATAAGTAATGTTTGTTGCAAAACCAAAGAGAAAAATCACACTTTCAAGAATTAAATCCAAGTAAACCAATAAAATACCAAGTTTTCTTAGTATTCGATTGTTGGATATCAACGAACAGGCTCCAAATTGTCTTTTGTTTCTTTAAATTCTGTGTTCGAAATTCAAAAAAAGACTATTGAATGAAATTATGAATGTGCCAGGTTCAAAACTGCATAAAAACTTTTTGCTCGACCTAATATAAAATTTTAGCTAGGACCAAACGAAACTGAAAATGCAAGGTGGGCCAATAGATGTGTCCAGAAGTGTATATAGAACCTCATTGGTTTCGTAATAGTTTATATTCTCTGCAGCCAGTCCATTGATGATTATTTATTAAAACTGTTTTTCTTGCACCTAACATTTTCCTCGCTTTAGTGAGGTGAAAAGTTGTGTGTTGCGCTCGGCAGCAAAGTTATTTAGCGTCTCGTACCTTTGAAACCCTCGCTACGCTCAGGATTCTATATTTGAACCACTCGCTTCGCTCGTGGCTCAATCCTAGAATCCTTCGCTTGCTCAGGTTTCAATACAAGGTACTCGCGCCAAAAATTAACTTTGCAGCCTTGCATAACAAATAACTATTTTTACTATGACAAACCCGCCAGTGGAGACGATAAACGCATGACTCTAAAAGACCTTAAGTGTAGAACAAGCATTACACGTGGTTACACTTCGCGTAGTGATACGGCTACTGATACTATGTGTATAATGCCACAAACTTATCTGGCCCGGTGGCGGGGGCGGTGCGATCGACTTAAGTGTTGCTATTAAACGAAATGCCGCCCGTTTTAGAGTAAACATAAAAGTCAAAGAAATATATACACTGTTAAAATAATAGCATTGATATACTTATTAATTGTGTTGTGTGGTGTTTCAATTAAATATCAATTGCCTTCTATTTTTTGTTGATTAGTTTTAAATGCACCACGTTAAGTCGCGATCATAGCTATTATATAATATTAGAGAGTGATAATATTGCACAGAAACAACTCGTTGACGATTTTTTTATTGTAAGAAATGAAATATGTGTAGAAAAAGATATTATGTATTTAAAAAAATAGACCTCAATGGAATGTGCATATGCGGTAAGTAAATTAATTGTACCTGGCAATACTACATTCCAAGATGGCGGCTTTAGTTCTAAATTTGGCCACCGGGTCAGATAAGTTTGTAGCACTGTACGTCTCGTGGCTATAAAAGACAAAAGTTGACTTTAAACTACAACAGAAAAATTATATCTACTGATCGAGACTTAGCTAAAAAATTGGTTGCCTGTAAAGTCGGTATACGGGCGAAAGTTTTACGTGACAACGACTTTGAGTGGTAAAATGTTTTCGAGTGGAAGGGACGCATGCCTTTCACTTTTTATGTCTGTCTCTCTCGCTCTTAGAAGGGACACGCGTCCACGACACGCTTACAATGAGAGCGAGTGAAAGGCACGCGCCTTTCACTCGCTCTCATTGTAAGCGCATAACGTGACCCAGTTTCTTGAAGTGTCACCCGGCTAACCAATTTATAAGACGTTGTCACGTCAAAAATCGAATGGTAAATGTTACCACCAAAGATTACAAAAGTATTACCTTTTACACAAAATCGTCGTGTAGTATTTATTACGTTATCTGTGACATTCTTTATTTAAATTTGTTTTTCTTATAAGTTAACTAACGAAACTGATTTTCTGATGCAATAATTTCATTTCCATTTGGCACACCATCGCCATCATCATCCTATGGACCTTGATGTGAAGTTTTCGATGCTCAGATAAACGATGTGTCGATTTCCGATCCAGATATTTTTTTCATCGATTATTTTAGCTGTTTGTTTAATAAGATTAAGTGGTGGATCAACTCCTCCATGTATATAAAACTAACAGAAATTTAACTTGATATAATAGATTAAATCGAGTTAATTTTCTTTTATTTTCTGTTATTTTAAGTAAATTGATAAATAAAATATTACAAACTATTACACAGTTTCGCATTTTTTTTTATTTATGTTGATGTATACTAAATAAATGTGTGATCAAAAAAATAATCTTATAATATTCGGTGAAAAGGTAATCATTTGTCTATAGATATTAATGACTTTAGGTCTTTGATTATTTATCTTTAGGTATATCAATTTTACTATAATACTTATACCTAAAGATAAACAATCAAAGTTTACTATAATATTATTAGGTAAACATTTATCATGGCGCCTTCATGGCGCAACGTAAATTATTCCTAACTGAATGTACTCTCTTTAACTAGGTAGTCATCCTTATCGACTATATGCTGGGATACAGGTCTCCCCTCAATCGAAGGGGTTTAGAGCTTCCGTCACCACTTTGCTCAACTACTGGTTGGCGGATTCCAGTGTTTTCAAGCCGCCTAAAGGCCACTGACTAATCTAATTACAACAGCCGGGACCTGTAGGTAGCCTTTACGAAACCCAGCCTGTTCAGGTGGCTGGTAGTAGACGAATCGTGATAACCCTCGGACACAGCTTGTAAACGTGGGTCAGGAGCGAGATCGGTATGCAGTTCTACAACAAGGTTTTATCACCTTTTTGAAGAACGAGACTACTAAACTTCTGATCCACACGACTGGTTCAGTCCCATTGTGAATGACGGAATTAAACAGATGCTGTAGTTACTTTAGAACCAGGGTTCCTCCAGCTTTGAACAGTTCTGTTGTAATTCCGTCTTCACCAGGAGCTTTACCATTTTTCAGCTGTTCAAGGGCTTTTCTAATCTCGCCCATACTGATGTCTGGAATGTTTTCAGTGTAGTGTCGGGTTAACGGAGCTCGACGATCGCTTACACAAGCGGCTAATGTAGGGATAGGTGCACATGCAGCCTATGCTACACAAAATCTCTCTATCTTTGCGAAAATCTCTCTCTTCGAAGAGAGGACGCGGCCATCCTCTAGTTTAAGGATAGACAGATACATTTTTCCATAAGGCCGAGAAAAGAATTCAGCTTTCTGATTTGCTTATTCAAAGTAGCATATTCTGTCGAAGCTCTTCCAGATGTAGTCGCGTCTCGTCGGCTCTTCATCAGAGCTTTTCTTGTCGAGCTTTACGCTGCCGCCCAAAGTATTTTTTACCGACTACGTGTAGTGTCTCTGTTATTCTACGTGATAACTCGTCCATATTCGCGGTGGTTTCTAGCGAGCTGAATCGGTTTTGAAGTTCGAACTGGAACTTTTCCTTATTAATGTCTATGATATGTAGGTAGTGTCAGAGTAGGTGAAATCTTCTTCCAATATATAAAATTCTCGGATCGCGGTGTTTGTTACCAAACTCCTCCGAAACAGCTGGACCGATTTTTATGAAATTGTGTGTGCATATCGGGTATATCTGAGAATCGGCAAACATCTATTTTTCATACCCCTAAATGATAAGGGTGACCCACCCCTAAATATTTTTTTTATTTTATTGACATTTTTTTTTTTATTATTATGATTTATAATTGAAAAATTCATACAACTTTAAATTTTCACCCTTCTACGATCAACTTCTGTTTTTATTATCGGTATTAGTATAATTTATATGGCAAAACAACGTTTGCCTGGTCAGCTAGTATTTGTATAAAGGAATAATAGCTTCCTCTTAAGTGGGAACATGTTTTCCTTACATGACATACAGATTATAGTAGATTGTTTCTGTTTTTATTTTATCTATCATTGAATCTATATTATTGACGCGTTAATTGCAGATAAGCGTTTATTTTTCAGCATTTGTAAATCTTAAATTATTATCAGTTGTCAGTCAGCTTCATTAATCGTCACAAGTCTGATCACTCTTAACTTAATAAAATAAATCAAGGAGATCGTAACCTATACCAGTTATTGGTATCAATTGAACTTTTTAACACATTTAAATATTTATTTAAAATGGATAAACAACGTAAAATTAGTAGTAAATATAGGACATATTTAAATGGAACCGAAAGAAAAAGAAATACTTCGAACTTCTTCTCACAACTTTTTCTGTGGTGGATTTGCCCAGTGCTTATAACCGGGAACAGAAGAGACGTGGAGGAAGAAGATCTTGTTGTTCCAAGCAAAAAATATGATTCGAAAAGACTTGGAGAAGATTTTGAAAGGTACATTTTTATTTAATTAATAATGACAAGTAAATGTAAAATATTAAAAACACTACTACTGTTGCAAAATACTAAAAAATAAATCAATTCAAAATGACATACCGTGATCACTTTTTTGTTTGGGTCGGTACAGAGAAAGTTAGACGGACATATTCGTACGACGTTCGTCGTATTCGTACTTCACCATCTTACCTGTTATCTGTAACATTTATATAACGCTCGGGATGACTGGATTCGAATAATGCCACACCGAAAACGGATAAATATTTAAAACGAGAAAATAAAATAAAATATTTACGTAAACTTACCATAAAAACTTTAACAGTCCTGTTCTTCATCATCTCATGATCATTTCAGGATTCCATTGCGGAATGCATATCTCTTCTTTAGACCTCCACAACGATTGATTTTGAGTCAATTGTATCCATCGGCTTCAGCCGATTCTGGTAAAAAAGAACATCACCGTGGAATATTCGCACCACCTGACCCACTACTACTGTTACTGCTACTATAGCAGTGGATAGGGAAGACTGGTGTGTTTGTCGTGCTACTGGGAATTTCGTCATCAACACGCTTGACAGGCGGATTAATATCTTTAATCCATCATCAACACTTTTTTTGTAACAAAATTTCAGAATGTCTCGAATTTTTCCCTAATACTCTAGTTAAATTACGCCGAATATGGCCAATCAGAAGATTTTATTAATTTTCTCGAACTGGATTCATTGATTTTCTTGGACAGAAAAACAATTAAATGGCGGGAACTTTGAGCGGTAAACCAATTTTTTTCTTCAACTGTCACATAACGCGCGTGAAACTTCGAGTTAGCGGGAGTCTTTTCTTTATCTTTTATTTCATTGTCCAATAATGCGATCAGAGAAGTATTTCATTCATTTTATTACTTCATTTATTTATTGGTAGTTATTTTGTGAATTTTAGTAGTGTACCTATTGGTGATTATTGGGTGAGTAAATTTTATTTTATCGATAAAACGAGTAGATTTATGTTATTAAAAAAATCTTTCATTTCCCATATCATAAGAAAAAAATGTATAAACATGCCTGCATGTATAACCTATAAACGATCCGATGCAGTTTATACACGCAGGCGAAACCGCCCCTTCTTCCACGTAACCAAACTTTTGTAATCAGTTACAAGAGAATAATTTTTTTTCGCTGTTTAGTAACTAATTGTGAGAGAAGAATTATTTTTTCCTCTTTGGTAACATTTGATAGTTACGTACGTATAGTCGCATTTCGTGATTCAGTCACATTTTTTTTATTCCACGTGGGATGGCAAACAAGCATACGGCCTACTTGATGTGTGTATAAATAAATGCGCGCAACAAATGTTACTTGTGTGTTACCATCCCGGTTGCTAGCGCTCCTCAGGAGCATCCTGGTAGCCTCACTCACTCGCAGAAAACTACCATTCTACAGGGATTTGTTATTTGGCTGCTGTAGAGGTACTTTTCCAGACGGGCTATTGTCATGGCCTACTTCTCACTAACCTTGCCTCCTTGTTATTTAGTAGGGTGTACCACGTTTTTTTTATACCACTAAGGTACAAACTAGCATACAGTCCGCCTGATGGAAAGCAGTTACCGTAGCCTATGGACGCCTGTAACACCAGAGGCATCACATGCGCCTTGCCGACCCTGTAAAAACCTCTTTACACCCTTTTTGAAGAACCCCTTCTGTAGTCTCCTACCTCCTCGTACTATATATTGAGCCCCCTACACCACAAAATAAAAATACCACAGAGTAACTAATAGTACTTACATACGAAATAGTCACTCTCCGCAACTTAAAGGAGTTTCCTCTCCCACTCCCCCGTTTAAACCAGCGGGCGCAAAATAGTTTCAACTCGCTTAACGCTATAGAACGCCTCGGGTCGCTATGCATTTGTTTTCTCACCTCCAGCTCAAGTGTGATAGTGAAGCCAGGTTGTGATAGTGATATACATTATAATCACTTAAGATAGGGACTTAAAACCTTTTTGTTTGTACTGTACAAAGTTAGTACAGTAGTATATCTTTTTGAAACACGCAAGTGACTGCTTAAACTATTGGGTACCTAAAGGTATTAATGAATGTTCATGTTTTGTTTGTTAATGAATTTTATTATATAAAAGTGTTTTCAATTGTACACACAGCCATTTTTATACTTAACACATCCCAAAACCATCGTTAATACATCCCAAAACCATCCTTCTCATATCCTAAAACAATCCTTAACACATCCCAAAACCATCCTTAATACATCCCAAAACCATCCTTAACACATCCCAAAACAATCGTTATCATATCCCAAAACCATTCTTAACACATCCCAAAACCATCCATAATACATCCCAAAAACATCGTTATAATATCCAAAAAACCATCCTTAACACATCCCAAAACCATCCTTAATACATCCCAAAACCATTCTGAACACATCTCAAAACAATCCTTATCATATCTCAAAACCATCCTTAATACATCCCAAAACCATCCTTAACACATCCCAAAACAATCGTTATCATATCCCAAAACCATCCTTAACACATCCCAAAATCATCCTAAATACATCCCAAAACAATCCTTAACACATCCCAAAACAATCCTTAACATACATATAAACTAATATCTCTGGTTACAAAAATGGAACTGACTTGATCTACGAAAGTGGAAAAATAATTCTTCTCTGACAACTAATTAACAAACAGCGAAAAATAATTCTTCTCTTGTAACTGGTTATGAAAGTTTAGTTACCTAAGTGGAAGAAGGGGAATCCGCGAGCCGAAACCATTTATAAATAAAAAGATAAAAAGTTATATATTATTACTTAATAACATCTTCAACCATGTGGCATACAAAATAAAATCAAATAAAATTTTATCAATGTAATTACATGGGTAATCTAAATAATAGGTAGGGGAAAAAGTCTTTTCGCATTATAGTATGTATGAACTTGTAATAAAATCTCTTTGGTCTAGCAGGTTTTGATTTCTATAAAAAGTTTAAATTTTAAAAAAGATAATTCCAAATTCAAATTAGGTAAATGTGTGATTTTCATTTGTTTTTTTTACTGTCAAGATGAGTGAATCTAATGAAGAAATTCGATACATTTTAAAATTTTACTACAAAAAAGGTAAAAATTCAACGCAAGCTGCGAAAAAAATTTGTGATTATTATGGACCTAGTGCAGTGTCTGTGAGAGTAGCACAAATTTGGTTTAAGCGTTTTCAATCCGGAAATTTTGATGTCAAAGATGCACGTCGCTCTGGTCGCCCTGTTACGGATAAAATGGATGCCATTCTGAAAAAGTGGAGCAAGATCGGCATATCAGAAGTTACGACGTAGCTGAAGAACTAGGAATTGACCACATAACAGTTTTGGCGCATAAAAAGGTCGTGGTCAAAGACCGGCCAGGCTTCAGAGACTCTGGCGAAACCCGGGTTAACCCGCAACAAGGTGATGCTGTGTGTATGGTGGGATTGGAAGGGAAGATATTCATTATGAGCTGTTACCGCCAGGCAGGACTATCGATTCTGAACTCTACTGTGAACAACTGATGAGATTAAAGCAAAAAGTTGAGAGAAAGCGGCCGGAATTAATTAATAGAAGGGGTGTGATTTTTCATCATGATAACGCTAAACCTCACACATCTCGTAGCTGCATCTAGCGTCTTTTTTGGGCTTGCTTTTTTGAGCTTGCTGGATCCAGCATCCAGCGATGGATCCAATGTCGCGGATTCGCAGTTAGCTTAAATAAGTAATTAACTTTTAAATTTATTATGCTTTGCATTTGGCAAGCAGTGCTTTTTTGCGCTTACTTGATTGCAAATTTATCTAGCGTTTTCATTATATTTTTATATTCATAACAGCATAACAGCATGCTAATATCGCTCGAACTATGATAGAATTATAATTCAATGCTCTATGAGATAGGCTTCTTGCAGTGTGGAAGCCATTATGTATTTTATAACAGAAAATGTTATGTAGTATTAGCTATAATAAAATCTTGTAAAAGATAACACTGAATTGTCAATTATTCTACCTTCATATGTGGAAATACTATATCCATATTTTTAGAATGTAATGATTTTCTTCTATTTTAGGTACTGGTTAGAAGAAATAGAAAGATCAAAAATTGAAAACAGGGATCCATCATTATGGAAAGCCCTGGTGAAAGGTTCTTGGGTTTCCTTTATACCGCCCGGTATATATATGGTTTTCGCTGCAGCTGCAAGGTACCGTTTTAACATTAATTTTAATAATTTTATTCGTCAAGTACTGCCCACTTCTGGAACATGGGTCGGCTCTAATCGAATTAGAGCATACTCCACGGGTCGACGGAGATTTTAAATAATTATTACATAACTATAAACTGGTAACACGTCCAATATAGCAACAAATAAATCCTTCTTTATAATTCTTCCACACTATTACACATCATCAATGTTATTGATTATGTACTCGTTTATATCCTATATCTATGTATTTTTGTCGAATACTGGGAAACGGAATACAGATCTTCCTTCAATTTTCACTATTCTGCTCTATGACAGAATGAAGAACAATGTTTTCCCGCCAGAATTTTTTAACTTGTAAAGGGGTCCCATGTTCAAAAAGATTAAAAAACACTACTATAGATCATACTTTTATTTTTTAATTGAATCTTAATTATTTATTAATTTTTTTGTAGAACAGCCCAGCCTCTATTATTCGCAGAACTACTGACTTACTGGCAGGTGGACTCGCCGAAATCTCGCTATGACGCTGGCTTCTACGCTTTGGCGATGTTGGGCCTCAACTTCGTAGCTATGATAAGTCAGCACCACAATACGCTGTACCTTTTGCGTTTAAGTTTAAAGATTAAAGTCGCATGTTCTGCTCTTCTTTATAGAAAAGTAAGTACATGATATATTATTGTTAGTTAATATTGTAAATTATATATATTTCTATATCCAAAATAAGGCACCAAATAAAATAAAACCTCTAAGAAGCAAATAGCCGAATTAGACCATAATGGTTTTCTTCTGCGAACTGTCTAGATACATAGCATCAGATAGGTTTTCAATAAAAACGTGAGGGGTATTACAGGATTAATAAAACGTGAGTGATCAACACCAATGTTTTATTATTTTGTTATTATATATATAAATGACAAACTGACTGACACACATATCGTGACATATCAACGCACAGCCCAAACCGCTGAGTTTTGAAACTTAAAATTTAACACGTAGGTTCCTTCCGACGTCTAGGGTTGCATTAAGAAAGGATTTATGGAAACTTCCACAGGATACCGCGTACGAAGTCGCTAGCGTAAATTAATAGAATATAACTAGTATACTTTTAAATTTGACGAGCTTGGTGGTCCAATAGTTAGCAATGGCCACTTTGACTCCGAGATCGCGGGTTCGATTCCCGCACAAGACAAACATTTGTGTGCATGAACATGTATGTTTGTCTTGGTCTGGGTGTTTTCTATGTATTAGAAGTATGTATTTACAAAAAACAAATGTATTTAAGTACATTTATCAGTTATCTAGTACCCATAACACAAGCTTTGCGCGTTATTTGGGACTAGATGGCGCTGTGTAAATTGTCCAGAAATATTTATTTATTTTAATTGAAACAATCTTTATTATTGCAGGTGCTGCGTATGAGTCAAATTGCTCTAGGCGACATCGCTGGAGGTAAACTAGTGAACTTGTTGTCGAATGACATAGCCAGATTCGATTACGCGTTTGTGTTTATGCACCACCTGTGGGTTATACCAGTACAAAGTGCCGTGGTCCTATATTTACTGTACAATGCTGCAGGATATGCTCCCCTTGTTGGTCTATTTAGCGTTTTAATTTTGATTTTCCCCGTACAAGGTAAGATTATAATTGAATTTTTATGTCGAAACTGCCTTCTTATTTACAGCACCCTGAAATTCTTTTTCCTGAAAAAAGGACTTCAGCACATATCTCCTGACAGTTGAGTTCAATAGGCCTATTATATTAGTGTATAAATATATTCTAATATTTAAGAATTAAAATCCACACGAGACTCTCCACCGCCTGTCTTCGAAGAGTTTTCGAATACTTTGGCCGTATTACTAAGAAAAGGGGGGACAACCTTAAGGAACTATTAATAAGCGGCAAGGAAAACGATCGAGCGGGCGGAGTCCGATGCGTTGGTCCGATCAAGTTCGATCTATACCCGACACCACAATCTGCGAGACCATCCATGCTGCAACAGACAGCGCCAAAGGGCGTAATATTTCAATATTGTCCGGACGAAAATCCTGAGAGGTCACGACCCTCATCAATAAGGAAGACGACTCCAGGAGGATATTTTAATATTATTAAACGAGTAATTGTAGCAAAAATAGTATGCGTCGACGAACTTATAAGTGGTTCTAAAGATATCAATGAAATTTCTGTCGATCGATGACAAGTCTCTGTTCTGGGAAGAAATGCTATCTCTTAGCTGAATGCTAAGAGAAAACGAATTTTCCTAACGAAAAGCCGCCCACGTACAATAAATAGGTAAATAAAATATAATATATATACACAACGAACTCGCTAATGATATTGTAGAAGTTTACGGAGACGAATAATATCTGTGGGATCTTGTATACGACCAAAATTAACTCTGTAACTGTCTGTAACAAATGCATGTCTTTAAAGAGGGGATATTAAACATCTATTTAACCTTTTAGCGGGCCTAACAAAATTAACTGCCACTGTGAGACGCACAGCAGCTCAGAGAACTGACAGTAGAATAAAACTGATGAATGAAATTATTAACGGAATACAGGTATGTTGAACGATTTTTGGTATATTCGTCCAAAATTAAATATGTTTCAAAACAAGTTAATAAGTATTACAAAAAAACAAACACTATTTTATATCAGGTAATTTGATCTACACTACTTTGCGTAATTACGCTATCAGAACTCCTCACCAGAGCTGGTGACGGAAGCACGCAAAGCAGTGTAGATCAAATTACCTGTAAATTTGACTTCCGCTAAAATAACACCTGAAGCAATTAACTAAGTATTTTATATCGTATCTTCTGGCGAAGCTATACAGCTCGCAACTTTTATTATTGTTAATAATTTATTACTTTTAGGTTATAAAAATGTACGCATGGGAGAAACCTTTCCAACTGGTAGTGAAAGCAGCACGAGCATATGAGATAACTTCTCTTAGAAAGTCCTTGATCATTCGAAGTGTGTTCCTGGGTTTTATGCTCTTTACGGAGAAGATTATAATGCTTTTCACTGTCTTGATTTTCGTTTTTACCGGAACCATGGTATCAGCTACTACGGTAAGCTTGTTTTGTTTTCAATTGATCGTTACCTTCATCTTCAGCTTCTTTATTACTTGAGTCAATTACATTACAGTACCAAACAGACATTTCGTCCGATATGATGCTTTGTCATTATTGGATGAATTTGTCATATATAGCCAAGATTATTTTAGTATAACTCGGAATAATTTACTAAAATGTTTTAATTATATGATGAAAAAGTATAGTTACATTAATTAACTGCAAACTATTGATTTACAGATTTATCCAATCCAACAATATCTTGAAACTATTCAGTTGAATCTTACGACGTTTTTACCGTTGGCCATAGCTAGCTTATCAGAAATGATGGTGTCATTAGAACGTATTCAGAGTTTCCTTTTAATGGGTAAATATATATTATAGTAATACCACAGTATAAGTAATAGTACTAACGTAAATACATAAATTATTAAGCATTTTGTGACTTTACATTTTAAAGTATACAAAATTTTGCTACCGACAGAGATCCTTTGTACTCCAAAAGGCATACGTAAATAAAAATTAATAATATCGAATATTATTAAAGACGGACTTTATAACGGACTGTAACAATTTCAGTTTATAAAACGTTTTTATAGTTATTTTTTTAATTATTATATATAAATTGTGGTCGTTTACAGATGAGAGACAAGATTTAGCATTATGTATTATGAATGGTAGTACTACAAAGACTAGTAATTTGAAATTTCAATTGAAAATCAACAATGATCTGCCCCTTAATATTGTGCCAGATAAAATTTCGCCTCTTAACTGCTTTGAAAGTCTTGGTAAGTATTCATATGAATAAATGTATTCAACCATTTGTTTCACCAAATTGACGTGGCAAACTGGTAAATATTGTTTTTTACTAAATGTCCATAAAAACAACTGATAAGAGTAATTTAGACTATTTCTCTATAAATAAAATTTTTCAGTATCTCCAGCCGCAAAATTACTAGATAGTGGATATATTGTGGAAATGAAAGGAGTTACAGCTTCATGGAATAATGAAGCAGATCACGGAAAAGCTACGCTTAAGTATGTATCACTGCGTGTACCAAAAGGGAAACTTACTGCTATTATCGGCCCTGTCGGCTCTGGGAAGGTAACATTAGTGGAATACAATATAGTATAATAAATAAATAAATAAATATTTCTGGACAATTTACACAACGCCATCTAGTCCCAAATTAAGCGCAAAGCTTGTGTTATGGGTACTAGACAACTGATAAATGTACTTAAATACATTTTTTTTGTTAATACATACTTATAATACATAGAAAACATCCAGACCAAGACAAACAGATATGTTCATGCACACAAATGTTTGTCTTGTGCGGGGATCGAACCCGTGAACTCGGAGTCAAAGTGGCCATTGCTAACCATTCCACCACCGAGCTCGTCAAGTATAAATAGATATATAAATTTTATATAACTAGTAGTCGCCCAGTGGTCGAAATTCGACCATAATTAATTTAAATTATGACGTTAACAATAAACAAAAGAGTATGTAAATATGCGTGTGTGAGTCAAATACAAGGTAGTGTGTGTAATTTCTTTTTTTATTGATTTAATGTATTTTTTATGCATAATTTAAAAAAAATATTTGCTATCTGCACTCCTTCTCTATATAAACTATTTTCGTAAAAAGGGGTACAAAGCTTTTTCTTCACGAATTAATATATAGATACCATTTTTTACAGAGTTCTATACTTCAACTGATACTTAAGGAATTACCGGCTATTACCGGCGTACTTTCTGTAAATGGGAGCATATCCTATGCAAGCCAAGAATCTTGGCTCTTTCCTGCTACGGTCCGAGAAAATATTTTGTTTGGACTACCGTACAATGGCGAAAAATACAAAGAGGTATTTTAAAATTTCATTTTTCATGTAAATATCTTAGTAACATAAATATATAGTCAAAGTAATTAATACTTTCACTATATATTTATGTTACTTAATGGAAAGTTAAAAACGGCTTTAAACTTAGCCACATAGACGCTTGCAACATGATATATAACTCACTCTCTGAGGTGGAGAGGTGCCTCCGCCTCACGTTGTAAGGTGGAGTTACTTCACCAGTTTGGCAGATTAAAGTTACGCCGATCAAAAACCTTTCTGTCTCATCGGTCATCAATTACGAGGTCGAGGTCGAGGTCGCGGTGCCATGCCACCAGTGCTGACCTACTGGACCTATTAAATTAAATATGCATTTATATTTCACTTCCTATATATTTTACGTTTGGTTGACAGGTATGCCGTGTGTGCTCCTTAAATCCAGATTTTAAACAATTCTCTTATGGAGATCTTTCTTTAGTTGGTGATCGTGGTGTGTCACTGTCAGGAGGCCAAAGAGCAAGAATCAATTTAGCCAGAGCTATATATAGAGATGTAAGTTTACCTTTTAATAGTATTTACGTTTCAATAATATATATCTTATGTTACCGAAACCCTCTTACCAAAATGCTTAAAAAAAAGGTTAAACTGAACCCTTGGTCTTTAAAAATAAATATTTAACACTAAAGATCTACCCATTACCTGTCGTAAACCGAATGGGCTCTACACACTCATGCGCGAAACCCGACTCGCACTCGTTTATTGCAGATGCAATGCAGATGTTGCACTCTCAACTTCCACCATAATAAAATCTCTTTGTACGGTAAAATTTCATATTTCCAATTCTAGGCTGATATTTATTTGCTGGATGATCCTTTGTCGGCTGTGGATGCAAAAGTGGGCCGGCAGTTGTTCGAAAATAGCATTAAAGTTTACCTCAAGGAAAAGACTTGTATCCTAGTCACGCATCAAGTACACTTCCTTGCAGCAACCGACCATATAATTATTCTGAACGAGGTACAACTCATTGACTTTATTCGCATCCGTCACTTGCTTCTGCATGTCTCGCAGCCTGGGGGAAAATTCCTGCTCTTATGAACATATTTCAGGGAACTATCGAGAAAATGGGTTCATATGATGAACTTATAAAATCTGGAAAAGGACTCTCTTTACTATTCGACAGTCTCCAAGAAGAAAATGACCATGAACAGAGCTCAGCCCAAAAGGTTACTTGTAATAATTTAATTATTATATAATTCTGTCAAATTAAGTATTGAGTCTAACTTATATTTTACAACAACAGGGTGAAAAAAGATCATCAATGCAACGAGCCATATCAGATAAATATGATACAACTCCGAGTAAAGAAAAAGAACAAATTCTAGAAGCAGAAGAAAGGGCTAAAGGAAATTTGAGCTGGGAAGTTGTGGTCAGTTATATTACTTCTGTCCAATCTTGGTTCTATGTAATATTTGCAATGCTTAGTTTGGCCATAGCTCAAGCAAGTGCTACTACAGCTGATTACTGGCTCAGTTTCTGGTAAGAACAATAAATATATGTTTACGACACCGAAAAATGCCGAAATCAGCAAGAATTCGACCTTACTAGCAAAAACGATAAATTACCATATTTAGATGGGATTTCGTAAGATTTTGTTGGACCACTTCGTCCTTATTTTGACCTCTCGAAATTAATAGACGTCCCTAAATTATTGGAAATTTAATTGGAATGCTATGAACAGCCATTTTGTTTCAATTAACTAATTGAGATTAACATCATGTTGTACCGCTAATCTAGTGTCAATCAAATTGTATAGTAAGGACTACACTAACGTTAGCGCACTGACAGTACTGCACACCGATTGATTGTTACTCGCTCGGCTACACAAAAATAATAATTGATATGTAAGCTATCATAAATTAAGTATACGGACAATTAAGTAAACACAATAATGTGGCTACAACGAAGACGTTGCAGCCACATTATTGTAAAATAGTATTGATAATGAGCTGCGTGCTCTTATGGATTTTGGCCTCATATACAGTAACATGCGAGTATAATGCTATTCCTCATACATAGCATGATTGTCTATATAACAAGATAATTGTGAAGTTAGCTAAAATAAACAAAACACGACACATTTCATTTCAGGACAAATTCAGTAGATCACTACATCAATACATTACCTGAAGGAGTAGAGCCTGGTAAGTACTAATACTAAGATAAATCATTTTCCTAATTGATACAGTAAGATGTAGGTAATGTAGTTAGTCACATGGCTATAAGTTCAATCGTTTATTCCCAAATTGATTCCAAAACCTAAGTGTAGTTTTTAACCATTGCAGATTCTTGCCATATCTTGAATTAATACCTACTCCGATTTTCTGACATAAAATAAGTATAACAATAATTCATCTTTCTTCTACCATTGTTCTTTTACTTGTGCTTGAAACATTTGACAAATAATAATGTATGATATAAGAACTAACAACGTCAATGATGGTGCCGACGAAGGCAATGTTAGTCAAATTAGTTTGTAGGAAGAGATCAGTACGGAAAGTTAACGTTTTACTACTTGAAAAAAAAATATACATATTTTATTTTCATTCAAAATAGCCCTTTGGTCGACTAGTGACCGATTCTAGAGTATTCAATGAGTACATATTCGAAAATTGACAATTCTATATCGAAATCAATATCCAAAATACTTGATAAATTTTTCAACGTTTCAGATACAAATGTGAACACTGAAGTCGGCAGTTTAACTACTTTGGTTTATCTTATTGTTTATAGCAGTCTCGTGGTATCCCTTATAATTTTAGCACAATTGCGAATTCTTTCTTTTGTCAACATGACTATGCGCGCTTCGCAAAATCTGCATAACGCTGTATTCGCTAAATTGATAACTGCTGTTATGAGATTCTTTGACACCAACCCAGCTGGTAAGAAATTTCATATTATATATTTTCTATACTAAAATTAGGATAAATAAAAATATTACTTTAATTTTGGCTTGATTTGGTTTGGTGAAACCTGAACTCTAGAAAAATTACTTCCTCAAGCTGATCTATTTCTTTCGTTCTTCTCTCATTTCCTACTGTCTTCCTTATGTATACTCTCCACGGAGTACCCGACTGTGGAGAGTTCGCAGGGGGAACTACGGGTCCCCCTGTTTGGATCAGGGTACCTCGGAGACTGGCGGCAGCCCAATTTGCCAGTCATGGGTTCGGATTCGAGGTGGCTTTATGTGCGTGTAATCACTCACGTGCATGTGGTTTAGCTACAGAGGTCGGGCACGTTCGTCTGCCTGGCCATATTGTCGGCCGGGCGCTCGGCCTCGCGCGTAGCGAGTTGGTTATCACTGTTCTAAGGCGAAGGGCCGCCACAGTGGTTCTCAACGGGGCTTGGAGCGGCCCTTACAGTGGCCGTTGGCTTTCCAGCTGACGTCGCAGCTCGGGTACTTGCCTGCTGAGCAAGGAGGATGACGGGCGATCGCTTCAGTCACCCCCCGGTCACCCTACCGTAGGCTCGGGGTAGGCGTTTCTTCTTTGAAGGACGTCGGGAAGTGAGCGCGCCTTATACAGCTCCGGTACCTGTCAAGGAAATCAGGGAGCCGGCTATCCGGCGCCCCAGTGTGGGTACAGAAACACTAGGCGCGCTTGTATTTGTACTTGTGCGCCGGGATGTGAGCGTGACAGCTCCGGCTACCCATCATGGAGAATGGGGAGTGGTAGTAGGGCCCCGATGCTTGGGTTCTCTGAGCGTCGGTCGCCACGAGCTACTCGACTTAAGAGTACGTAAGTAGCCTGCATGCAGGTGAAAGCGGAGTAAGACCTGCTACTGCTACGCTTGCGTGCTCGGTTGGTTTACTGAGCGCAAAAGCGGTGCAGGTAAAGGTCCTCTCGTCTGGTTGATTTACTGGGCGAGAGACTCGCAACCCGTGATATAACCGGAAGGTTGGCACACGGGGCGCATTAGCTTTTAGGTATAGGGTGCGTTGTCTTCCTTATGTAGCAGAGTACATAACTATGTTTGTCTTTACACCAGGCGGACCATTATGCTTGCTTCATACCATATACAAGCTCAGAGTACTTTCTTTTATAATATCTTAGTTTGGAAATAAATGGATATGTGTAATTCTTGTAGCATTGTTGATTAACAATAATTATCAGTTTTATTTTTAGGTCGCATTCTCAATCGATTTTCAAAAGATTTAGGAGCGGTTGATGAGCTGCTACCTAGAAATTTATTGGAAACGATTCAAATGTATTTATCTATGGCCAGTATACTGATCCTTAATGCATTAGCATTGCCGTGGACAATAATACCGACGTGTGTACTAGTTGTAATATTTTTGTTCATGCTAAAATGGTACTTGAATGCTGCACAGGCCGTGACACGTTTGGAGGGAACAAGTAAGTATTGGAAAATGTAAAATAAACATCCAATGTCAAGACATCAAATGCAAAGAATGATATTCAACAATCAGTAATATAACGAAGCTGTGTGGATTCCGGCAGACTAAAATAGAATCACTCCGTTTCTTCCCGTGAATGTCGTACAAGGCGACTAAGGGAAATACATTATCAAATATGGATTAGGCCTCCCCAACCCCTCTGGCCAGCGTGGGGAGTGTAGGCCAAATCCTCCTTCCGTCTAGGACGGACGAGAGAGGGTCGTGCTCCTGTAGTGGAGACTAAAATGGACCTGATGATGATGATGATGAATATAACGAAGGATAAAATTAATGAAATATACGATACGTCCTATTCTCATACCTACCAAATATACATTAAAAAATCATAAAAAATTATCGAGCCGTTTCGGAAGAGCACAACCACAAACACCATGATACGACATTTTTCTACTATGTATGTTCATACATGTAGATATATAATTTTTCTATTTTTTTTTTGTAGCAAAAAGTCCCGTATTTAACATGATAAATTCAACAATATCGGGATTGGCGACTATTCGAAGCTCTAATTCTCAAACCAAACTACTCAGACAGTTTGATGATGCTCAGGTACAATAACATACAGGGTGGAATTTTTAATGCCACCTGAAACACCAAATGAAGAAGAAATGAAGGAATGTTTTCTTTAAGTGAATCAAATGTGAACCATTTCTAAATTATAGAAAAAAAAACCACATACAAGATTTTTTTAAATACGCTTCATACACCCAGGAATCGAACCGGCTATAATTAAAAAAATAAACATGTATTTTTTATAGCATCAATCCATAGCTTCAATCAATCTCTCTAACTAACATGATAAATTAAATGAACCGAAACCCGTAAAAGGCATGATACTTTTACCCAAGGATCCATTGAATTACTTATGTTAGTAATTGACAATAAATTTATATGTATCTAACAACGTGGGGCTCGTTTCGAACAAACAATTTTATTCGTTCAATTAAAAAAGTTTAGTTTTCGTGGATTTTCTTTCATTTAATGTACCATGTTTGTTAAGGAAATTTCAACCTTATGATTGGCCCTATTGATTATGCCATAAAAGTACAGGATTTTTTGAATTATAGACATTTCGACTCCTGGGTGTGGAAAGTGTATTTTTAAAAATCGTTGAATGTTTCTTTTGAAATGAATGAATTGTTTCTTTTTAATAACAAAGGGATCTTTTCTTTAAGTGGAACTTGCTATGTACATTATATATAGTACCTACTCTCTCTCTCTAAGCAAAAATTAAAATATTCCACCCTGTATAATAATTAGATTTTAGTAAAACTGTTTACACAATTATTGGTATTTTTATTTGTTCTTGCAGGACATTCATTCGAGTGCCTTTTATACGTTCTTGGGAGGTTCTACGGCTTTTGG
This sequence comes from Hypsopygia costalis, assembly GCA_937001555.2. NCBI lineage: Eukaryota > Metazoa > Arthropoda > Insecta > Lepidoptera > Pyralidae > Hypsopygia > Hypsopygia costalis. Next base: position 15,579,951 of record OW443328.2, on the reverse strand, counting down.
CTTGTATCTGGACACATTATGTTTAGTTTATCTAGCAATTGTCTTTTGTATTTTCCTGTTGATTGATTTTGGTAAGTATATTGATTATTAAAGGCTGTAGCTATATGTTACGGTCTACGAGTAAGAATGTATTTAAAGCAAAATCCTGTATTTAAGTCAAAACCATTTTTGGAATTACAATCTTGATATTATTCTTGTAATTAATCTATGCCAAGACCGTCTTTTGTTTCAATCTCGTTATTGAAACAAAAGACGCACTTTTATGTCAAGACCGACTTATGAATATCGAGATTGAAACAAAAGACAGTCATAACGGTTGGTATCAAATCTACGATTTCATTAGTCTACCAACGAAGTTGATCGTCATAACCCAAGTATTTATATCTTGTCTACAGAAACTTTAATCCCAGTTGGAAGCGTTGGACTTGCTGTCAGTCAATCCATGATGTTGACATTCATGTTACAAATGGCTGCTAGATTTACATCCGACTGCCTCGCTCAAATGACCTCCGTCGAGAGGGTGCTAGAGTACACGAAGCTACCACAAGAGGCCAACATGGAAGACGGACGTAAGAGGAATTCCATGCTTTTGATTATCAATCATTTTTATAATAGGTTTATATTCAGACTCGGACTATTATTTTGAGTAACGTTGGAAGTTTAATTGCAATAATCTCGTCGTCAACCCTTACTAATCCCACTGCTGGGATACGGATCCCTCTTCAATCGAAGGGGTTTAGAGCATACTCCACTACGCTGCTCAACTGCGGGTTGGCGGAGGCCAGTGTTTTCAAGCCGCCTAAAGGCCGTTCACTATGATTATCGACTGTCTTCTAATGACAACAGCCGGGACCGACGGCTTAACGTAACACAATGGACAGGCTACGTTCGACATTGCTTAACTTGCGTTTTCAGTTAGACTGATACTCGCAACGGCGTTATCGAGCTCCTCAAAATAAATAGCTACATGTTAAATAATAATTTGTTAACCTCAAAGACTTTGTCAAAGATTCCCTGTTTTATGCACCGAACCTTACGAACAAAATATTTTTATGCAGCTGTTCAACCACCAAAAGACTGGCCACAAAAAGGTCAAGTAGTTTTCGAGAATGTTTGTATGAAGTATGGACCCGAAGACCCTTTCGTATTAAAAAACTTGAACCTTGAAATTAAAAGCGGCTGGAAGGTAAGTTCAATTTGAATCTATCTCTATTTCTATGTATTGGCGTTGTTATTGATGAATATTCTCTATCTTATATGTTGCTGATAAATGCGCTACAAATTCCTAACCATAACCATGAAAGTAAGTCCTACTTATGAAGGACTTACTTTACTTAGAATTTTACCCCAAATAACAGGTTCATGGTTATCTAAGAACCTATTATTTGGGGTAAAATTCTAATACGCCCGGTAGGATTTGTATTTCACCACAAGATATAATTTGGGCCGAAGACCAGGCGAATTTTCTCCACTCCATAATTTCTACAAAAATTAGTCAAAAATTGTTTTGACTAAGGGCCACGTAAGTTCGTCAAAACCACTTTTAACTAACATATGCAGTCAAAAGTAGCTTTGGCCGGTGACGTTGGTTAGGTTAAGCTTGTGACCAACGAAAGCCGAGCGAGCGAAGCAAGCGAAGCTCGACTTGTCTTTGGAGGTGAGGTACCCAAGGTACCTAGAAACACCTAGATTTCGGGTATCGACTATAACACATACACTTAACTACAGAATACAGATGTCATATCTAGCAAAACTTCTGAGGAAAGTTTTTTACCAGAATATAGACCGTACCCTTTAACTCGTGTCGATACTGATCGTATCTATATTCTTATCTATACTAATACCAGCGGTCGCCGCAACACCATCTGTACTTTCATACAAACTTTTATCCGGGAGATATTAGATGAAAACTACCGTATCTTTAAAGTTGGAACTTATTACACATATGTGCAAAATTTCCTTGTTATGTTTTCAAAGTTTATCCCGGACAAACATCGTGACAAGTGATTTTTGTATGTATAAAATTATAAAGAGAAGAACAGACGATTTGTATTTTTGTTTTGAAATGTAAAACTCAAAAACTACTGAACCGACTTTATAAATTCTTTCGGCTGTAGAAAGCTGCATGACAGCAAGTAACTGGTTACATTTTATTGCTCCCGTGCGAAGCAGAGGCGGATTGCTAATACGAGTAAGTATATATATATAGTAAAGTCTAGACTGTTCCACTCCACAAAATGAATAAAAACATAAGTCCTCTTCACGCTCCATTTGGCAGTAAAGACACGGAACACTACTTCGTCCTGAATCCCGCTTATTCCCGCAGGGCGTCTTACAGTCTATTTTTTATACTACGATTGATGGGAAACTAGTATGCGGACCGTCTGATGTGTAGCGGTTTCCGAAAACATATTAACGCTCGCAACTTGATACTCGCGCGCTGCTACCCCCGCTGCAACAACTCCTTCCTGCCTGGTGGAGAACTTTTGCATGCATACGTAAACTTGGTGCAACGTTCGTTGGTGAAAAGTCCTTTAGACAAAAAAATTATGGTGTAAAGATATTGACCAACGGTTCATGGACCAATTGACTGTTGGTAAACGTTTTCAGATTCGTTTTCGAGATGACACTAACTGATGATGATGGAAGCTGAGAGCGGAAGTTATGTACTTATAAATTAAACAATGTAAAGTTTACATCGATTTAGATAGACTTTTTTTGGTTGGACTCAAAATATTCAAGGGGACTTCAGCTTAGACGATAGGGCCTCTGATCGTGCACCCAGTATTGGCTCCCAAAGAGCCGATTCTGGGGATTAAATAATTAGGTATTATTACTCATGACATTATTATCCATGACATTTTAAACACTTTTTATTCCTTCCAACCATTTTTGAAAACATAAGTACCATCAAATGGTCGTCATTGCTCTGAGGACATGTTATTCACGTGCTAGATTTGAAAGCTATTAATTAAACAAATCTCTTATTTGGGGGAAAATAAAGACGATGTCTGGACTATGTGCTGTATATGTCAAGAAGATTTTCATAATCTGAAAATTCCTGTCATATTCCCGGCCTGTGCCAAAGCATAGTTGCAATGGAACGCCACTTATTGGTCGCGTTTCTCTAACTTTTTGAAGGTCACTATGCAAACAAAATTTCCACGAAGTCACGAATGAAAGCTAATTATTTCATGAATTAGTTTTGTAAGCCTGTAAATAAAGATGCGATGCCGTCTTCGACCGCAAACCGCAAGCGATAATGATAATAGACACCAGGCCATACTACTGGTTTCTGTTTAAATGATCCTATGAAACTTTAATTTCTTCGGTTTGTGGCGACAGTGGTACATACAATTGAATGGTAACCGCAGATGGCAGAATAGCGCCGACTACAATGAGAAAGTAAACTATAATTTACGAACTTTAAAAATTGTACATTGTACAAGAAAATGTTTTATTTTGCTAGCAACAGAGCATAATCCAATGGGATAAGCTAATCGTCAATGACGATGAATGATTATAATGATGTCCACACATAAGTATTAATTATTGTACATTCTCATCAATTATGTTATTTAGGGGTTTAATACAGCAATGTTACGTACTCGAATAATATAAATGGCATTTGTATTCTCAGGTTGGTGTAGTTGGCAGAACTGGAGCAGGCAAGTCTTCACTGATATCAGCGCTTTTCCGACTGACTGACATCGAGGGCAGCATCAGAATAGATGGACTCAATACTGTTCATATCTCCAAAAATGTAATAACTGTCGTATTACATAAAATAAGCATTTAAATACGAATCATTAATACTCCCATCATTTGTTCGTAAATGTAAAAGACAAGCCCAAGTTTTTTTATGGAACCTATTTAGAGAAGTTTTATTTTCTAACAGGAACTACGATCAAAAATATCGATAATACCACAAGAACCGGTCTTGTTCTCGGCGACTCTTCGGTATAATTTGGATCCGTTCAATAACTACAGCGACGACGACATTTGGAGAGCTTTGGAACTGGTGAGATTAATATAAGAAAGAATTCAGTCATCAATATATACAGGTACTTCTATCATATTTGATGAGCTCGGTGGTCAAATTCTTGGCTAACAATGGTCACTTTGACTCCGAGTTCACGGGTCAAATATTTGTGTGCATGAACATGTCTGTTTGTCTTGGTCTGGGTGTTTTCTTTGCATCATATGTATTTACAAAAAAAAATGCATTTAAGTATTATATCAGTTATCTAGTACCCATTACCCATTTATACAGTACCTAGCTTTGCTTAATTTGGGACTAGATTGCGCTGTGTACTTTGCCCAGGAATATTTATTTATTTATTTATATACAATAACAAATATTGGAATGCATGAAGTTCTTTTTTTGCAAATTGCAACATTCACTTTTAGGTGAAACTTAAGAGTGCAATACCCGCTCTTGATTTCAAAGTAACAGAGGATGGAAGCAACTTTTCAGTGGGCCAGCGCCAGTTGATATGTCTAGCACGAGCCGTGCTGCGCTCCAATAAAATTCTTGTTATGGATGAAGCTACTGCCAACGTTGATCCTCAGTGAGTATTTTGTTTACACGAAATGTTTACGGACCATAAACGACAAAATTTGCAGTGCAGCCCTAAAAGTCCTTATGTATATAATCCACAGCTAATTACTATTATATTACATGCAACGTACTTATTCATTACAGAGCAATAGTTAAAATCGGCCAATCTTAAATTTAAAAAAGAAATATGTGCAGTTACAAATTCATGTAATCATTTACCTCGATTAACATTGTCACGACCTCAAGAAGGATCTAGAGTCGATATATATGTAGATCGCACAGAATCGGGGCGTGGGGCTCTCTAGGAGGCCTATGTTTATTAGTGGACGATTACGGGCTGACATGAGAACAATAATGATAACATTTTATCAAAAAATACTTAGTGTGATGACAAGTAGGTTTTGGTGATTTGATATTTCACCTTTTTTTATACCACTAAATTGGAAAACAAGCATACGGCCCGCCTGATGGAAAGCGGTTATAGGCTATGAACGCGTGTAACACCAGAGTCATCCCACATGCGTTGCCGACCCAGTAAAAACCTCTTCACGCTCTTTTTGAATAACTTCATGCTGTAATCTCCTGAGAAAACCTCAACAGGCAGTTCATTCCATAGCTTACACGGGAGAAAACTTCTCTGGTTCCGCACAGTATCTTAATTTAAAAAAAATGATTTATTTTCTTATTTATTATTTTAGAACGGACGCGCTGATCCAGCAAACAATCCGGCGAGAATTCGCTTCATGTACTGTGATCACGATCGCGCATCGGCTGAACACGATCATGGACTCTGACCGTGTGTTAGTGATGGACAAGGGGAAGGCGGTGGAGTATGACTACCCATACACACTGCTCTCCAACCCCGACAGCAGCTTCAGCCACATGGTGCGCGAGGTCGGAGACAACATAAATAAAGTGCTCTTTGACATTGCCAAAATTAAATACTTCAAAGACAATTCATGAGAATAAACATTGTACAGAGAAATGGGCAGGAATAAGATAGTGAGTGAATAGAATCACAAAAAGATAAACATGCGCTCTCTATAACCACATGAGTGAGTTTGTAGACGGGAACGGCAATTAGTATTGTACTCTTTTCGTTAAGTTTGTTTATTAATAAGTTAATTTTGATACTTGTAATACCAGAAGTAGAATGAGCTTTGGCGAATACTCAATTATAACAGTAAGACCACAATTTATTCTTGATAATGGATCTGTTTGACTTCACTGACTGATCATTTGTTTAAAGATTTCACTGTACCCTGCCTCGCTCGATAAGGGGTCTATGAACCTGAAGGACGTAGGGTCCAATTAGATAAAACGTTACGTCCCGTTATAAAAGTCTTCGCAAGCAAGCAAATGTGTTAATTATAAATCTCGTACGGTAGAAGCCCTCAAAAATAAATTGAGTTTTTTCTTTTATATATGAGAAGGGAGCATGTGGCAAGCGAGTATGTGGGTCACCAGATGCAAAGCAATCACCACCGCCCATAGAAATCAGCAACACCAAGGGGACACCGATGCGTTGCCAGCCTTAAAAGCAGAGTGAAGTGAATGTGGTAGAAAGACATGGAGAATTAAAAGTTCCAAACCGGATGCAACTATGTCTGCTACGGTTATAGTTCGTCATCAAGTCATACTTATCTCAATGCTGGAGTACAGATTTTTCCTCAATCAACTCTTTGATATATGCTTATAGACGACAAGCCCATGGAAAAAAATTACCTGTGAAATGAACCAACGTGAATAACGCTTAGAAGGCTGTTACTATATCAGCAAATAACTCTGAGCACTATGCCGTCATTTCTGAGCGGTACAGGTGAGTACATGAGTAAATGGAATTTCACAGGTACAAGTGAGGAATTACGACTAATTATTAATGTACGGCTTTTTTTATAGTATAAAGATGATTAAAAATAAATGTCAAAAAACCTAGTGCCGTACTAAAGCGGTGGTGACGGAAGTCAGTGCAAATTTTACCGACGTAAAAAAGCGGTTATCTTATGTTAGCAGAGTTTCAGTTCCAACACAACAATGTATAATGCGTGGAGTATTGTCTAATGACCTCGCTCACTCACAGGAACACAATTCTGTTTAAGAATTACTGTGGTATTGTGTAAGGTAAAGAGAGACTTCCCCAGTCGGGCGAGACATGCTCTACTTTTCTTTTGCCAAAGATTTGATTAAATTCATTGAGTTCCAAGGCAGCCATAGTTTTGTCGCTGGAACTGCAGTGGACTTCATTATTCATTGCCTATTTGGTTAACCTGGGCGCCGCTGTTCCTGGCTGATCCTGGCTACACGGACGGCAGACACAGCGGTGGTAGTGTGTGGTGGGCTCTCGTCCTGACTCTTTTCAGAGCCTCGTCAGTCAGTCGACAGGATTCATCACATGCAGATGTTGACACTTACACACCATTATTTGTATTTTCAGAAGTAGATACTGTGATTGTAGGTAGTTTTTTGTTTTATATATTTATGTTGTACATAATACTAGTTAGATGTAGATACTATGTTGGCGCAAAATGTACATTACTTTATGTTAATAAATCATTTTTTAAAGGATTTAGTTATTAAAGGATTTCTTTATTTTCTTCCATGAACACTTTTGTAACACGTAGGTCTTAGTAAAATCAGTTTAAGTAAATATATAATTTCTCAGCACTACGCTGTTTAAAAAAAATATGTTTCTTCAAAACTGATAAAATTTACAGAATAAGTCCGCCTTTGCAAATATTATTTTACGTATAAGGCTTACTTCCATTGTATCCTATTGCAATAAAATATTATAAAAAAAACAAACAAAATTCAAATAAACTGAATTTCATGGACTTTTTGGAATGGAATGGAATTTTTACGCTATTTGACAATATTCTAAAATTGTATAAATTATACAGTGTCGTAAAATAAAATAATTAGAACGATCTGCGGTCTTTCATTTCATCTTGCATCCGTCTAGTTTTATGGTCAATCAAAGTTTAGTGGGAAAGTCAATTTCAAAATGATGAAATTATTAAAAAGAATATTTATATACACTACAGAATATATAATTATCTACTTTAGAAACAATAAAAATAGCAATAGCTTTTGTTGTGATCTACGTACACGCTATAGCTACGTACACGGTTTTATTTAGCTTGACCTGCCCCCTTACCACCATATCTTATTGCGATTCAATAACTGAATAGATTGCTTATTCATACCAATGAAAGAGTTGCTTATTCATTGGTATGAATAAGCAATCTAATCAGTTATTGAATCGCATTATGAGATGGTGGTAAAGGGGCTGTTCTCTCTTAACAATCTCAGTCGATACTACTAATGCATTTTGGCCACTAGTTTGGAGCTGTTCTACTGTAGATTAAGGTCAAAGATATGCTCTTTCTCAAAACTATAAATTACTTTACTGCTAAGAGAGGTAGGACGCAATGAGGGGTCGTACTGTGCCTCGCTTTTATTATTATTATTTCTGATGGAGGAGGAGCACAGTGTGATCTCTCGTTCAAAGCTTAGCCAGCATCCGACTGGGGAAGTACCTCCACCTTGCAGAAGACCGCAGCCATAATGGCTTTGCCGTGTTCCTGCGAGTGAGCAAGGTCACCAGGGCTTTTTTTTCTGAGAAGTCGTCATGCTGACAACGGGGAGACCAGTGGTTGTCGAACCGCTGCTAGCGGTGTAGGCGCGGCGTGTTGGCGCGGCGGTCAGGGAGACCCGGTGAAACGGCTGTCCGCTGGCCGCCCGCAGGTCAGTAGGGTTCCCGAACCCGGGGATCACTTAATCTCCGCCCCGGGAGGCTGAACCGCCAGCCTGTGTAAAGTCCCTGTTGTAGTAGTCGTGCCGGAGGAGGAGACCGGAGTGGACCCGGCTGCTGCAGCAGGGGGGGACCGGGGGCCCTTCCGCCCGCCGCGCTAGCAAACCGCATAACCTGCACTGTACTGCGGGGGTAGACACTGCGCTTTTCTCTCTCTTGTTGTCATTGAGACGACTTCTCATAAACCTCAGACATCTTTTTATGGCCGTGAAAAAAATTAAAAAGCGTTTTACTCCAGCGGCGTCTTCTTCCACACTCAGTGTGGATTTCTGTAACATAAGGGGTCTTCACGCTAACATTAATGCAGTTCACCAACACCTAGAAGCTGCACAGCCGACCCTGCTTTTTTTGACTGAGACACAAATATCCTGCCCGGCCGACACATCCTACTTATTATACCCTGGGTACAAACTCGAATATTCTTTTGTACGTCGAGCTGGGGTATGTATGTACGTCCGGGAGGATATTTGCTGTCGACGCCTTCACGGCCTAGAAGACAGGGACCTGTCAATATTGTGGGTGCGCGTGGATCAGGGTGGCCACACCTGCATCTACGCGTGCCTTTACAGGTCTCATAGTGGTGATTCAGACACAACTCGGATGATCGAGCACCTACAACTGGCGACTGACAGAGTCATGGAACAGTATCCCTCCGCGGAGTTAGTGATTTTGGGAGACTTCAATGCCCACCACGCCGAGTGGCTTGGCTCTCGGTCCACTGACTTCGCGGGGAGGTCTGTTCACGACTTTGCTCTGGCTTATGGTTTCTCGCAGCTGGTACACTCTCCAACGAGGATACCGGATATCGAGAACCATACAAGCTCTCTTCTGGACCTTCTGCTGACCACACGTCCGGATGGGTATAGGATCAAGGTGGACGCTCCGCTTGGGTCGTCGGACCACTGCCTCATCCGGACCCAGGTGCCATATGCTACCTCTGACGCGCCCCGGCCTACCGGATGGCGTCGTGTGTGGCACTACAAGTCGGCAGATTGGGATGGATTGCGTGAATTTTATGCATCGTACCCGTGGAGGCAGCTCTGTTTCGGGTCGGAAGACATTGATTCCTGTGCATCCGCTGTGGCTGGGGCGATATTGGATGGGATGGAATTATTCATCCCAAGTCGACGGGTGGCCACTGCGGGTGTTAAAAAACGGCCGTGGTTTAATAGGTCTTGTAGAGAAGCTATACTTCGCAAGCAGGCTGCGTACAAGGCTTGGACCACGGCTCGTATTAATGGGGATCTGAATGTTTCTGACCTGAAACGTGAGTTTAATGCTGCCTCGAGGTTCAGTAAGAGAGTGATTGCTAGAGCAAAGTATGATTTCGTCGGCAGAATTGGTGAGCGCCTGGCTAGGCACCCATCTGGGAGTCGTGCTTTTTGGTCGCTCGCTAAGGCTGCCGAGGGAAACTTCTGTCGGTCGTCTTTTCCACCACTGCAAAAACCGGATGGCGGTCTGGCCTATAGTGCTAAGGAGAAGGCCGACTTACTGGGTAATCTCTTTGCTTCTAACTCGACATTAAACGAGGGAGACGCCGTACCACCTACTATCCCATGGTGCGGTAACTCCATGCCGGAGATTTCGATTACACAGCGAGATGTCCGGCGGGCGTTGCTCTCCCTCGATATTCACAAGTCGAGTGGGCCAGATGGCATACCGGCAGTGGTGTTAAAGGTGTGTGCTCTAGAGTTGTGTTCTGTACTTACGCGCTTGTTCGCGCTCTCATACTCCACTAGGCAAGTTCCGTCTATGTGGAAGACTGCGAACGTGCACCCTGTGCCTAAAAAGGGCGACAGTTCAGACCCATCGAATTACAGGCCTATTGCTATTACCTCCCTTCTCTCCAAGGTGATGGAGCGTGTAATTAATACTCGGCTCCTCAGATACCTAGAGGATCACGACTTGATCGGCGACAATCAATATGGTTTTCGCCATGGCCGCTCAACTGGTGATCTTCTAGTGTATCTTACGCACCGATGGGCTTTGGCAGTGGAGAGTCAAGGTGAGGCATTGGCGGTTAGCCTGGATATGGCGAAGGCGTTCGATCGGGTCTGGCACCGCAGTCTTCTTTCAAAGTTACCGGCATACGGTCTGCCTGAGGGGCTTTGCGAATGGGTCGCTAGCTTCTTGTCCAGCAGAAGCATTAGAGCTGTTGTAGATGGCAGTTGCTCTGATAGCATGGACATTAATGCTGGCGTCCCGCAGGGTTCTGTATTGTCTCCGACGCTGTTTCTGCTGCATATTAATGATATGCTGTCTATTGACGGCATTCATTGTTATGCGGACGATAGCACCGGAGACACCTATTACACGGGCCGCGCAAATATCCCTCGTCCTTTGGTGGAGGAGAGTCGCGAACAACTTGTGTCGGACATCGAGAGCACACTAAGTAGAGTGTCCGACTGGGGGCGACAGAACTTAGTCCGATTTAACCCCTCTAAGACACAAGTGTGCGCGTTCACCGCTAAGAAAACTCCATTTGCTGTGGCTCCACACTTCGAAAACACACCCCTCACCATCGCAAAAAGTATTGGGATTCTAGGAGTTGAAATCTCCAGCGACGTCCAGTTTCGTTGTCACCTGGAGGGGAAGGTCAAGCTGGCGTCGAAGAAACTAGGTGTGCTCAACAGGGCCAAGCAGTACTTCAATCCGCGGCAAAGGCTTCTGCTCTATAAAGCTCAAGTACGGCCGCATATGGAGTACTGTTGCCATCTGTGGGCGGGAGCGCCTAGATACCAGCTTGCACCTTGTGACTCGATTCAGAGGCGTGCTGTGAGGATTGTTGACGATCCCAAACTGACAGACGGTTTAGAACCTTTAAGTCTGAGGAGGGATTTTGCGTCCCTTTGTGTGTTCTACCGTTTGTACAATGGAGTGTGTTCAGAGGAGTTGTTTGACATGATGCCCACGGCCTCCTTTTACAGTCGCACCGCTCGCCATCGACAGGGAATTCATCCTCACACATTAGAACCGAAGTGGACACGTACTGTGCGGTTCCAGAGAAATTTTCTTCCACGTACTATCAAGCTGTGGAATGAACTCCCTGTTGAGGTTTTCCCAGGAGACTACAGCATGGGGTTCTTCAAAAAGGGCGTAAAGAGGTTTTTACAGGGTCGGCAACGCGCATGTGATGCTTCTGGTGTTACAGGCGTCCATAGGCTACGGTAACTGCTTTCCATCAGGCGGGCCGTATGCTTGTTTGTCACCTTCGTGGTATAAAAAAAAAAAAAAAAAAAAAAAAAAACTTTAACCACAGTTTAAGTAATAGTACTAACTACAGATTGTGCTACAGAAAAAATCCGGAGAGGATTTTTTCTACCTATTTCTTTGTAATATTCATGACCGAAGTCTATAATGCATGGAATTGATATGTACTGACAACGTCCTTGTTAGTTGTTGTAATGTTACCTATATTCTCTTTGGTCTCCTTGTGAACACCTCAGCGGGGAGAGTCAAAGTGACTGACTGTATGCAATTACTCTATGGTTCATGTTTCAAAATCTATGGAAAGTAATATGTAATGAATAGAAATGTAGTTTTAATTCACAAAATGCAAGTGTGATTGATCTGAACTAACAAAATACCGAAATTATGAAACAGAATATTACAAACGTAATTTGAATAAAATGTCAATAGAAGATCTTCTCAAAATGGGTAGTTGCTGTTCATTCACAGAAAGTGCGAATAAATGCTGCTCGGCGTCCATATTCAGCAATCCCCATGTCTTATACATCAGTCTGATATTGATGTTTGTCATTATTTATCTCAGTATTTCATTGTACAAGTGCCAAAACTGTTGATGATTTAAATTAATTGCAGTAAGTACATTTTAGGGTAAAAGATCACCTGACCAACCAACATGCATTTGGCAGTGCGGTACAAATATTGTGTACATCTTAAAATATATGTCTGTAGTATACATCGGCATCATCCCATAATCATCCCACTGTTGTTATACGGGTCTCCTCTCAATCAAAAGGGTTTAGAGCTTACTCCACCACGCTCCTCTACTGAGGGTTGGCGGAGGCATTCATAAATTAGTATACCGCTCTACACAGCAGGCGACGGGTCAGAGCTAGAGATGGGCAAAATGCCGGGCATTTATGATAAATTCCCATGAAAATTTCGAATAAATGCCCATTTTTTGGAAATAAATAGTGAATTTATATGTCCTTCCAGGGAATTTATTTAATTATTTATTGTATCTGAATCTTTTTCGTACCGCACTCCACCTGGCAAGTTCTGTCATTGTGGAAAACTGCGAACGTGCACCCTGTGCCAATAAAAGGGCGACAGGTCATGCCCATCGAATTGCAAGCCTATCGCTATTACCACTCTTTTCTCCAAGGTGATGGAGCGCATGATTAATAATAGACTCCTTAAATACCTAGAAGAGCACGACTTGATATCGGCGAACATGATAGGGCTTTCGCCTTGGTCGTTCGACTGGTGATCTTCTAGTGTATCTTACACATTGCTAAGTTTTGGCCGTGGAGAGCCAAGGTGAGGCATTCGTCTATATCTATATGGCGAATGCGTTCGATCGGATCTAGTACCGTAGTCTTCTTTCGAAGTTGCCTGCATACGGTTTACCTGAGGGTTTATGCGAATGTGTTGCTAGCTTCTTATCCAGCAAAAACATTAGAGCCGTTGTGGGTGGTAGTTGCTCTTATAGCATGGACATTAATTCTGGCGTCCCTCAAAATTCTGTATTGTCCCTGATGCTGTTTTTGCTACATATCGCTGATATGTTATCTATTGACAGCATTAGTAGACCATTTAGTAGATAGGTAGATTCTTATACTGATATGGTTCTTGTGAAATTGTTTATTACTTAAAATCTTCAGAAGTCCAAATCTCCTATTTTTATTAATCTCAGTATTTTTTATTGCCACCACAGCTGTCAACACAGCAACTCCTACCTTCCTGATGACCTCACTCACACGCAGAAATATAACAATCCTCAAGGGTATGGTAATTTGGCTGCAATTGCAGCAGTTATGAATACACGATTCCCTGCATCTCTTTTGCCAGAGACTCGTTTGTCAGTCAGCAGGATGCACCACTTACAAACATCCCAAATAATATTTTTGAAATCATTTCAGTCCGCCGCTGGTGAGCAAATAAATTGAAATCAATAAAGTTGGGGCCCGTCGCGTGTTTCCATTCTTTCTACAAAACAAGCCACATAAAAATTCACAGGCATGAATGTTATTTCATAGATATTGTAACGTAAACGAAGGAGCCAAGGTTCATTGAAAGTCACATTCATTTGTAGATATTGTTATCAATTGATAGACAAACATATTTATATGCTGATAAGTATTTATAGAATTCCGTATTAAAAGGAGTAAAACGTTTCGCCTTTTCCATATATCCTTCAGCAACTCTTTTACATCCCACTGCTAGGATACGGGTCTCCCCTCAATCGAAGGGCTTTAGAGCATACTCCACCACGCTGTTTAACTGGTTAGTTGGCCGAGACTAGTGTTTTCAAGCCGCCAAAAGGCCACTTGATTTAGCTTAACGACCGTCATGTAATGACAACATGACCGAGATGAACCAAAAGTTGGTCCTTTTGTCGCGCGGCGAACCGATATTCACGCGGGCGAAAACTCGGGCACAAGCTACTCTATTTTTAATTTAAGAGAAACGGAAGATTGATTAGAGCTGAAAAAGAATAGAAGCGATACCATAGCACAGACCATAGTATTCATGTATTTTCGGTTTACTTCTTTTGATCATTTTAATCAGTCTCAGAGAAAAAAAACTTATTACACATTGATTTATATACTACCGTTCAATAGTTCATAGGAAAGTACCGCTTATGAGTAAAGAGAAGTATATTATTTTTATTATAAAAAAATACTATATCATTTTATTTATTACTAGCTGATGCCCGCGACTTCGTTCGCGTGGACTTTATGATTCCGGCGTAATAATACAAATACGAACTAATGTAGATACATAAGAAAATATTTGTTATACGTTAAAAGTCAATTTTTTTTGTTTAACATTGTAACCATAGTTTAAAAAAAATTAAGGGAGTCTTTCCTTCGGGAGCTAATATGAACAGACCTAAAGCGTCACTAACTCTCGAGAAAGGCACGTAAAGTTGGCCATGCGAAAAACAACCAGTCCTTAGCTTGTCACCAGCGAATTTTAGTCATTTTTTTATTGTCATAGCAAAGCAAGTGGTCATAGACAACTGCGTACGTTTAAAATTAAAATGGATATTAAGCTATTGCATAGCTTCTATCGCGGGCCTTGAGCGCGGGGACCGAATCCAGAAATTCCGTAACGAAAAAACCTCACTCCGACGGGCAAGGAGGTGTGGCTTGAAGGCCATGCATCGTCTAACGTCGTTTCAGTTCGGCAGTCTTCGACACGGAGATCTTCCCCAAATTTTAATAATATTCTTGAAAACTCGTGGGCACGTAAAGTTCTACCTACAGCTTCTAGTGCCTTACTGTTAGCCATTTCGCATTCATCTCAAACGATTAGACAGCAATCCTGAAACACCTTCGCTTTGTCACAGTTTCGTGTCACAGAGCATGTCGGTGTTTCAATTCTGTTTAAATCGAGTAGGATATTGAACATTGTATTTGCGTCCTTCCGCCTAGTAGTAATGTGGCTGCAATACCTGGCGATGCTGCTGCGAGATCTTATTTTGGCGCCTGATTTCAGCGTGGATTGCTCTCGTCAGGTATGTTTTTCCAGTCCCTCCTGGAGCAGTTAAGAAAAACAGTTTCCCCACGTTGCTTAAAACACTTTCCACCACCAAATCAAATAAACTCTGATCTTGCTACATAGCGTCCCGCAAATGCACGTATTCTTCTGGTTTGTGCGAATATATACCAATCGTTCCATTTCAATTTTAGCGTACACGTCTATAATAAACTGACTAAATAGACCACGTTACCTTTGTAAATAAAATAAAACGATTGCGTCTAACTTGTAGCAGGTAAGAATAAAAGTAGCACACCGCGGTTTTTTTTTACAATACATCCAATATTTTGTTAATCTATTTATTGTAATCTATGTATTGTAATAAATAGATTTAAAAAAGTAAAAAAACACGCAAATATAATAGCAAATAGAACTAAAAAAGTTACTTAAAAACTTATTTAGTTCTATTGGCTTATTATAGCGTGTTTTTTTACTATTTTTTAAAAACTATAATTTATTGGAAACACGTGTTGTTTATGCAAATAAATTTAACTTTGTTCTGCATCAGGTGTTCCAAATCTTGGATTTTTATACCTCAACAGAAAATGCTCATCAGGCTGAACAACTTTTGCTAAGGCGTCATTTTTATATCTCTTATAGTTTACCTGAACCATTATTGTTCTGCATCAGGTGTTCCAAATCTTGGATTTTCCAAACCTCAACAAAATATGCTCATCAAAAATATGAACAACTTTTGCTAAGGCGTCATTTTTATATTTCTTATAGTTTACCTGAACCATTATGGTGCTGCATCAGGTGTTCCACTTTCCAAAATCAATTATACCCTATATTTTGCCCAGGCTTAACAGCTATATAACAAAAAATGTTTCATTCCAATCCGTCCAGTACTTCCAGAGATTAGCGTGTACAAACAGACATACAGACATACAGACAAACAGACAGACATTTTTTTTTAAATTCTTACTCTATTACTATATCTCCATCGCCTCGAATTGTTTTTTTGTAAATATATTCAATGTGTAAATAAATACTATGAACTTATGATAAAAGAATGATAAAAAAATACTATGAACTTATGATAAAAGAATTAAATATTTTTAATGTAATGCTAAAATCAAATTGTTCAACTTAGGGGTATATGTTGAACAATTTGATTTTAGCGCGACCAAATAAAAATTCTCGAGTTAGGGACAAAACAATGCTCGACCTGTGTCACAATATGTTTATTTATTTGTTATCTTTAGATCAATAAATTTTTCAAAGCTTTAGATGGAAATGTAGTTAGTTATACAGTTTGCAACTTTTTAATGCCACATGGAGGGAACACTTACAAGTGGAGGGAAAACACAAGTACAAAATATTGGTTTTTCGAATTTTAGTGGTTAGATCCGGGTGTAGGAGGTAAGCGTGTTTTAAACAAATCTTTGAATGCGGGTTTGTTTCGTTTCAAAAATAAAGTAATGTTTCCTTTGAGTGAAATTTGCTATTTCCATTGATTTGAGCGCCGAGTGCTCAAATAAATGGAAATAGCAAATTTCACTTGCTTTTTCCATTGTCCCTCCACGTGATAGTAAAAAATACCATTATGTACAGTGACATAGTGTCAATTGCATTCGTTCAGACTTTTTGTTTAAAACTTTTTAAATAATATTTGTTCATGTGACTACTGTCATGTCAGTTGTCATTAACAGTCAAAACCTCTTAAAAATATTTTAAAATTTTCAGTTTATTAAATTATAATGATAGAGAGAATGCAGCCGAGTTAAACGAGAATGCAGGTTCCAAAGAAACATGGGTTGTTGTGAGGGATGTACCAATGAGAACTGGGAAGCATTCTTCATAGAACACAAGGTTCATGGCCTATTTCTTGGAATGGTACTGGTTATAATTATTCTATCGTACCGTATATTTAGATGTTACTATCCAAGAAGAAGACTAGTGTGTCTGTTATAAATGAAACAGGTGATACATGCTCTGATTTCTTTTATTTTACGTTCGTAATTTATTGTAACAATTATTGAAGTCTTGGAGAAATCTCATTCGGCACTTTGTTTAATGCCACGTCAGCTTAAGTTGTGTTATTTCCCTTCCATAATGCTATACAAAACTTGTGATTGCTCTGAAGGCAATATGTTTTCCTAGCCATCTCTGCCGGTTTGTTTTGTTGTTTGACGAAAATAAAGCAACTGTAGGAAACTTAATTTAAAATTGAATTATGATATCGAAGGCGAGGCTAATAACATCCAACGTACTGAATGACGGTTCATTCCCCGTGATACCACTAATAGACACACTAATAGACACAGAGGTGTCACGTGGAATCACTGTAACACGTGACACGGCGGGACACCACTAACTGTTGAAGGCCTGCTAAGGCCTAATAATAAGTTGGTATTACGGTAATTATACCATTAATTAATAAAAATATTTTCTTTAGCTTTCTTTGTGTTTGAAAAACCAATGCAAAAAGAAAAAAGTAATTCCTTTACAATTTTACTAGGTGACAGCAATACAGAATGACTAGACTACCACTTTGTTTGTGTGTGCATGATAAAATCATAATAAGTAAATGATTATTGTGCATTTATTACCCTTTCGTATGTAATGTATATATAGTATTCGTTGAATGAAGTGAAAGAGTTCAGTTTTATTGTTTTTCTTTTCTTTTCGTTTCCTTGTCTGAAAATCAACGCAATGGTCTATTTACCTCAGGGCACAATGCTGAGACAGGACCAATTCTGGCATTACATGGCACAAATTTTTGATTTATAAAATTTACCTAAATATGAGTAGTAGAGTTAAGTGATGTAGTAATAAATGTGTTTCTTCTATGTGCCTAGTAGGTGCCAATTATTATTTCTACATGTACTATCTAGTACTGAAGGAAACAAGACATATTAAATGTAATTCTACATGACTCCACTGGAGCTGGCTTTTCGTGGCGTTAACGGGGAAGGAACGCTAACAATTTAAGACGACAACCGTCATGTCATGATTTGCTTTTTTTATAAATTTTTACAAATTATAATCTCTTTCTGCTAATTAGATTCGATTAAATTATTTATAACATAGTTTAATTATGATACACATCTACATGTAACAATGTTACACTCGTAATTTGTAGATTAAACAAATAATCACAATGTCATGGTCATATCCTTCATCTTGCATTCTCTTTCAGATTACTGTGAAAATAACTTTCTTTGGCGCGTTCCATGAGTTGGGCGCTGTTCTTTGCACCGGTTTCCCGAACCATAGAGGAAAACATACTATTCGGGTCTGATAACAATATATACGGGTGGTCAAACTCTGCCACGTTTCCACCGCTCATCACCAGCACGCGATCCGAATCCATAATTGTATTGAGACGGTGGGCAATAGTCAGTACAGTGCACGACGCAAATTGCCGACGTATCGTCTGCTGAATGAATCCATCCGTCCTGTGAACATAAAAAGGAGTTGAGTCAAAAGAAATATCGAAAAAAAACAATGTACTAATTAATTTTTCATTTTAATGTGTTCTCACTGAGGGTCCACGTTCGCAGTAGCTTCGTCCATAATCAATATTTTGTTGGACCTCAACACCGCGCGCGCTAGACACATGAGCTGCCTTTGCCCCACTGAGAAGTTAGAGCCACCCTCGGATACCTTGAAGTCTAACGAAGGAATTGCCGATTTCAAGTCCACCTGCAAATCAATGTTATAAAAAAGCGTATAATAAAGGTCTATAAAGAAGGATGTTTAAATTATTACTTAAGAACGGGTAGCAATTATGGAAGAATTAGGTTACATCTTAAACCACATTCGTAGGTAAAAAAAATCCAGGCCAATATATGTAATAGGAGTACTATATGTTATTACTAATAGAACAAAGTCAATCGCAGGTAGCATTAATATAATATAATACCTACGTCGGGTAGCAGACAAGCATAGGGCCCGCCTGATGTAAAATGGGTACCGAAGCCATATTAACGCTCGCAACATGAAATATCGCTCGCGCGCCGCTATCCCCGCTGCCGACGCAGCAACTCCTTCCTTTCTGGTGACCTCACTTACTCGCAGGAATACAACAACTTTCAAGGGAATTGTTATTTGGCTGCGGTATTCTGTGAGGTGGAGGTACTTCCCCAGAACGGCAGCTTACAAATATGCTGTACCCTAGCTCTCTTTTGCCAGAGCCTCTTTCTCTAGTCGGCATGGTAAGATTAAATTTGGCTCTAAAGATCGTGGGGAGCTACTTACACCCCAATATACCACAATTCATACATTGTAAATTAATTATTAACATTAATTCGATAACGAAAATACTTCATTGACTGTATTAATTACACGTAGGTAATAAATAAATAAATATTTCTGGACAATTTACACAGCGCCATCAGTCCCAAATTAAGCGAAAAGCTTGTACTACTAAATAAATACATATAACACATAGAAAACGCCCAGACCAAGACAAACAGACATGTTCATGCACACAAATGTTTGTCTTGTGCGGGGATCGAACCCGCGACCTCGGAGTCAAAGTGGCCATTTCTAACCATTCGACCACCGAGCTCGTCAATTACACGTAATTTAAATTACACATAGGTAATCATTTTATTTCTATCAAAGCAACCGTTCAAAAAGGAAAGTTCCTTTGTTAACTTTGTTCTCTAATAGTACTAGCAGCGTACCTGTTCTAATGCTCTCCAGAGGTCGTCATCACTGTAAATATTGAATGGATCCAAATTGTATCTAATGGTAGCCGAGAATAGCACTGGCTCTTGCGGTATAATTGAAATTTTCGATCGAAGCCCCTGTAATAAAATTAACTTATATTCATGATCTTCCCTCCCCAACCCGTCTGGCCAGCGTGCGGAGTGTAGGCCAAATCCTCCTTCTGTCAGGGACGGACGAGAGAGGGTCGTGCGAGACCTGATGATGATGATATTCATGATCAGGAATACACAAAAACCGGCCAAGTGCAAGTCGGACTCGCGCACGAAGGGTTCCGTACCCTTATCTATACAAACGCCAACAAAAAACACCCAGTTTGTTGTAAGAGAGCCCCCCTTAAATATTTGTTTTTTATTTTTTGTTTTTAAAGTGAATATATAACTAAATATTATGTGAGAATTTCAAGCGTCTACCAATTGCCGTTATCAATTGCGAGCAAAAACGAGCAAAAAAAATCACGTTTGTTGTATGGGAGCCCCCTTAAAAAAATATTCTGTTTTTTAGTATTTGTTATTATAGCGGCAACAGAAATACATTATCTGTGAAAATTTCAACTGTATAACTATCTCGGTTCATGAGATACAGCCAGGAGCCTTACCGCCGAAGCTGAAGCCGATTACCATCAGAATTTTTGAATGCGAAAATGAAACTACTGCTTATATTATTGCTAATTATATTTAGCTCTGCAGGTAGAAACATTAGAGCTCTACCGACTAAGCTGATGATGTTTGTCAATAAATTAACCTAAGACCAATTTTTGGAATCAAAAAAACCGATGGTAAACGGCTTCAGCTTCGGCGGTAGGGCCCCTGGTGACAGTCGGACGGACGGACGGACAGCGGAGCCTTAGTAATAGGGTTCCTTTTTAACCTTTGGGTACGGAACCCTAAAAACGTACGTGCTTGATATAAACACTTATAATCTTATATATATTATATAAAACAAAGTCGGGTTTGTTCGAACACTTATAACTCAAGAACCGCTGGATCGATTTTCATGGTTTTTGATTTGTTGGATTTCTCTCCGTCCGGAATAGCAGAATAACTATTAAAAACATTGGAAAATTGACGAAAGAATTAAAAAATAGGAAATACATTTTCCCATACAAATGAAAGTGTCAGTTGAAAAAGGATTGCGATATTTATTGGTTGTCAAATATCAAAATGTTAGATTGGTGTCACTTTTATGTCGCGAAAGTTGTCTGTGATTTGTTTTGAAAATTGAACAACCGGGACCAACGGCTTAACGTGTCTTTCGAAGTACGGAGGAGCTCGACGTCACTACGGTCGACGTTGCTTAACTTGCGTGTTCAATTAGACTGACACGCGCAATGATGCCATCGAGCTTCTCTATTATTTTTTATTATTCAATGTTTTAATTCCATAAAATCATAAATTTAGTTCAGCTAATATGTACCACGACATTCATTGATTGTTAGGCGGTACGAAGTTCGTCGGGACAGCTAGTATAAGCATATAAATGAATGCTCTATGGTGTCGTTGCGCGTGTCAGTCTAATCGAATACGCAAGTATATCTCAGAGGGGAGGTGAGGTCGACACGAGAGACCGGCAGGGAGTGGCCATACTGTACGTAGTACTATTACTTATACTGTGGTACAGGTAAGGTCGGCTATGGTTAAAGAGGGTGATAAGCCACTTACGCACCACACCCTACCCTACATTGCATCCAGGACCGTGGATAAAAAAAAAATTTAGTCAATTGAATAACGCTATGATCGTGTTATATTTCTATTACAGAAGGGTTGGTAATAATTATGTTGTATAAATTTGATACTTTGAAAGGCGTGAAGAGGTTTTTACAAGATCGGCAACGCCCGTGTGATGCTCCTGGCGTTCATAGGCTACGGTAACTGCGTTCCATCAGGCGGGCCGTACGATTGTTTGTCACTTTAGTGGTACAAATAACTTTGCTTTTGTTTTTGTGCAAAATCTATAATGCTATATAATGCAAATACAAGAGCTTGATGACCGAAATATGTACAGGAAATATTTTTTTTTATTTTTTATTTTTGTTCTACATCAACCTATATTCATCTCACAGAGACTTCACAGTTTATTCCAGCACACTAGTATTGTATATTATTTTGTGACACTAGTCAATTGCGGATTGGTGGAGACCACTATTTTCAAGCCGCCGAAAGGCATTTAATGGCCTAAGGTGCCCTCCGAAGCACGGAGGACCTCGAGGTAAGTAAACCACAGACATGCGATGGTCGGCGATATTTAATGATCGATTAGATTGACTCGCGCAATGACGCCATCGAGCTCGTCCGCATCTCTTTAATTAACTACTAATAAATGCTTGTTTATTTTATTTTTTTATTTTGTATTGTTGATTGAATATTCTGTTGACCAAACTATGGCTTTCTTATACACCTCACAAACTGCGGCATAAGTAATCTGTTTTTGTTTAACAATTTTGAATCGGAATAAATAGAAATTCAAAATAATCAAAGTTTATGGAATATTGGAATAATTATTTTACAGCATTGCAAATCGGTTGTTAGACTTATAACAAATTACATACTTGTCTTCCGACCAGTGAAGTATCGATTCCATCGATGGATATCTTTCCATCGACATATGCGAATCTGAAGAGAGCTGATATTAGTGAGGACTTTCCTGCGCCGGTCCTTCCAACGATTCCCACCTGGAAAGTTAACATGTATAATTAACAACAAAACTCAAGTTTTTTTTTTACTACGTCGGGTGGCGAACAAGCATACGGCCCGTCTGATGTGCGGTTACCGTAGCCAGTCGCGTACCGCCACCCCCGCTGTCAACGCAGCATCTCCTTCCTTCCTTTTTGGTAACCTCACTCACTCGCAGGATCACAATAACCCTCAAGGGAACTGTCACTTGGCTGCGGTATTCTGTGAGGTGGAGGTACTTTCCCCAGTCGGATAGCTTACAATACACTCCCTACCTCTCTTTTCGCCAGAGCTTCGTTTGTCAGTCAGCAGCGTGCACCGCGTGCAGGTGAAGTTGGCTTTGGTACAAAGACGTTGATGAACCACTTACACCCCGTGAACCACTTACACCCCAAGTATTCATTTCATTTCATTTGAAATGAAAGCTTTATAAAAATAAATAAAAAGGATAGCATGATGCATGACAACTTTGCAATTGGCTTAATAGAACATTACCAGCGCGATGACAGAAGCGCCGAAAATTTCCGTACGGAACATTTCAGATGGCACTGATTTGTTCGAAGTTGATACGTTGTCACATACAAATTTATTCCGGGAAGAGAAACGTCATACAAATTTAGGGTCATATGAAAATTCCGCTATGTAATCTATCACACAGCGGAATTTCCGTCCGGAATTATAACATAATTAGCTAAGAACAATGCCAAAGTCTGACCACGTTAGCCAGGCTGCCTAGTGCGTATTAGCAACCGGAGAGCTCTTAAAGAATGACAGATAATGGGAATGGAATATCTATCGTCTGTAACTATTGCAACTTGACTCTGAATATGTACACTACCTTCCATCCGTCCTCCACTATTATATTCAAATCCTTTAATACAGGAGCTTCTGCGGGATCATAACGTAGAAATACTCTTTCGAACTCTATGTTACCCGTCTTTGGCCACTGAAGAGGAGTCGTTATTTCTGAAATAAAGTACATCATTTTTTAAATTAATTGTTGTGTGTAATTTTAGCACGCATAAAGTGAATACTTAAATTATGTAGGTACTAGGTAGCGAGCGATAGGGAGAGCTATTCCGGGGTTTCTCTAAGGCTATCGAATTCGGAACGACGAAATTCGACGGAGAACCAAAATAAATAAATAAATATTCCAGCACATATTGCATACCGCCATCTAGCCCCAAGATATGCAAAGTATATTTAAGCTATGGATAGTAGATAACTGATAAACAAATTTTCATTTTCCTTATTGATTTCATACAGACAATAACATAAAAAACATTCAGACCAAGACAAACATGTTTATGCACACAAATGTCTGTCTTGCGCACGAATTGAACCCTTCACCTCGGAGTCAAAGGAGACATTGTTAGCATTCAAACGTCGACATA
Source organism: Hypsopygia costalis (assembly GCA_937001555.2). Classification (NCBI taxonomy): domain Eukaryota; kingdom Metazoa; phylum Arthropoda; class Insecta; order Lepidoptera; family Pyralidae; genus Hypsopygia; species Hypsopygia costalis. The sequence goes on along the minus strand of OW443328.2, from coordinate 15,556,104 downwards.
GCTTTCAAAGTTAACAAGCTGAGTGGCAATGGGCCGGCAAAGTCTTATAAGTCAATGATGGCAGATAGAGGAGGAAAGTTCTAAGATGCCTCGCTCTAGCTGGACAGAGAAAATGACGCCACTTTGAATAAAATGGGCCTGCTCGCAGGGATCCCTTACTGCGCCGTCTATGTATGTGTGTGCTATAGCATTTAAGTCGAATATCGTATTTTTTTATATAAAGTTTGGCCCTGCGCCTATTAACAACACGGCACAGCAAGGGATCCCTACGAGCAGGCCCACTCCAACGGCAATTATTGCTGAGGCAACCTTAGGCATAACGAGTCTGTTGCGATGCCGTGTCTGCGTGTTAACACGTCGTTAAAGCCCGGCCGCCTCGGTATTCCTAAGGACGTCTCGGTATGCCTAAGGATGCCTCGGCAATAATTGCTGGTGAAGTGCGCCTGCACGTAGGCGTGTCGAGGGATTCCTTTCCGTACCAGGCTGATAATGAGCGCAGCGCCTTTGTTAGTATCACGGCTACAAGGGCCTTAGAAAACTAAAGTAGCAGGGTGCAGAAGGAGAAAGTTCAACTTTGGTGGAAAAAAATTGAGATTGGCCAGCAGTGGTTTAGATACTTAGATAAAGGCTGAGACTAACATTAACAAATTTAAAAATGATGCAAACGAATGCATATGCATAAGAGATGCGTACGTTTATAACAAGATAGAAATATTAAGATATCACGTTGATATCTTAATATCAACATGATATCTTTGAAGTGATGTAAAATATCCGATACTTGTTACTAAGCATAAACAATTTGAAAGGCTACTAATGTAGCCTTATGCTTAGTAACAAGATTAAGTAGTTCAATGTTAGATTATATAGTAAAGGTGAATGAACTTCGATCGAGCGTAAAAAGATATTTTTCATTTTATAATTAATGCAATTTTAATTTACTCCAAAAGGAGCTCTGTATGTTTGTTACTCAGTCACGCGTTCAGCTAAACATATTTGGATGAAATTTTGTACAGATATACTATAATTAAATTTTATTCCAATATTGTGGTCACGGTGTCATCTAAAGACTGTCATCTAATGTCAACACCCGGGACTGATGACAACGTGCCATCCGAATAACTAGGAATCTGAGATGACTAAAAGCATCCACGCACAGGTTACGGTCCAATTTCCTTACATGTTTCATTAGGCTGGCACGTACACTGTCCATTTCGAGACGAGCTCGGTGGTCGAATGCTTAGCAATAGCCACTTTGACTCCGACGTCGCGGGTTCGATTCCCGCTCAAGTTAAACATTTGTGTGCATGAACATGTATGTTTGTCTTGGTCTGGGTATTTTCTATGTATAATAAGTAAGTATTTACAAAAAAAAAAGTATATTTATCACCCATAACACAAGCTGTGTGCTTAATTTGGAACCAGGTGGCGCTGTGTAAATTGTCCAGAAATATGACATCGATTTCCTCATGAGACACGCAACCTGTGCTGAATATGACTGTACGCTATGATAAATGCATCTTTTTGGAAGGTCACTTACTGCCCTCGAGGAGATTGGGTTCGGTCTCTATGTGCGTGTACTCGAGCACTCGCTCTACGCTGGTGAACTGTGCAATAAATTCGACCAGCATACGTGCACCATGCTGGAACTGCGCAGTAAGTGCGTTACTTTGTGTCACCGCCAGCCCCACGCTACCCACTGCAATCGCGTCACCTAAAACACACACACATGTATAAAGATTCCATTCATTATTTTGTATTGCCATCGCTAGATGGGTATGGTAATCGCTTCACATCACGCTAATCAAGGATTGACTTTGTCGTTTTTAAATAAACAATATGAAAATCGATCTCGACCTCAGACTATCTAGCCACTCGCGCGTACGAGAATATTATGCACTTTGTATTGAGTTCACCTGCAGTATGACATGAACATCGAGGTACCGTCCCGTCTCGCCACCGTCCCGTACCTCCGGCTTATGTAGGGGGAAGGCTCACCAACCCTGCCGTGCTCACTCCAACAAATAAATCATTTCAATGCAAAAAAAACACGGGCCAGACCCACGCTAGATATACCCCGGCCACTCGATACAATTATCGCGTCGTTAACTATTACATAAACAAAGATGTCTGTGCAGAACGTGAATGAGCATGTATGCATGGGGCCCCAGATAAATTGGTCCAGATGAGTCTCGGAAGGGGGGTGAGGTCAATACGGGAAAGCGTCAGGGTGTGGTCATACTGTAGTATTAATACACTGTGTCCTAGATACGCTACTGGCCGCCGCCGCCGGCAATGTGCCCAGGCATTAAAAATCATTATTGAACTTACCGAAATCAAGGTATAAGAAGACAAATACCAGGACGCTGAGGTACACTTGGCACATTGTGTCCAGATAAAATCCAAACGCTGAACCTCCGCCTAAAAAGCAGTTCCACGCCGCAGTATGCAGGTCCTGGAGAAACATATACAAAAATTTACCTCATTCGTCTTCGTCGCGATAGAAAGAGAGTGGATGCGTCTAGACACTCGCCCTGGTCTAGGTCTCCATTTGAGATAGAAACTAGTCAGTTTTTGCGACAAATATAGTGACCCAATTAATTTTATTTACTTATTTATTTTTATCTATGTTCTTATACTCTTATATATTGTACTAGCGACCCGCCGCGACTTCGCCCGTGTGAGATAATACATACAAACATTGCATTATATTATGTATATAAACATTCCGATAGACTACCTTCATACGGTAGTGAAAACCCTATCACATTCAATCACATGGTTTATGAGGAGTTAGCGGAAATACAGGCAGGCAGACACAGAAAGACGCGGAAAACGACTTTATTCTATACTGTGTAAGGATATCATACGTATGACTGTCCGATGTCAAATTTTCCACTTTTTCTTTTCCGCGTTTTTGTCTCCAAACATTAAGATAATGGCATGATCACAAAACAGATACTATGTATATAATCTAATCTCAATGTAGAATGCTTGGATTTTTGTTAGGTATTACCAGCACTTGGATAAGTCAATTTGAGTGATACGGTGATATGATAATGGTCAGTCTGTACATGTGAAATCTGATGACTACACTTCACATTCAAATCTTATATGTTACAATGACGTATAAGTCTCGACGTATACGTAAGATACGTGTAACACGTGTATTCAAGGAACTTAGTGAGATGATATTTTGGTAATTGATGATATATTGTGTAAGTGGTTCATTTATTAACCAACTTCAATAAATTAATTACATTACAAAATGTCAAACTAATGTTAAAATTATTCAATTTAATATTTTTGGGGTGTAAGTGGTTCATCAACATCTTTGAACCTAAGCCAACTTCACCTGCACGCGGTGCGCCCTGCTGACTATCAAACGAAGCTCTGGCGAAAATAGAGGTAGGGAGCGTAATTGTAAGCTACCCGACTGGCGAATGTACCTCCACCTCATAGAATACCGCAGCCAAATAACAATTCCCTTGAGGGTTGTTGTGTAGTGAGTGGGGTCACCAGAAAGAAAGAAGATGCTGCATTGGCAGCGGTAGTGGCGACGCGCAAGCGATATTTTATATTGCGAGATTTGATGTCGCTACGGTATCCGCTTTATATCAGGCGGGCCGTATGCTTGTTTGCCACCCGACGTAGTATAAAAAAATGAGTTTTTATAAATATATACCACATACACGTATACCTGTATATGTAATGCATTTTGGCAGGTTAATTTTTATAATGTGCGTATATGTACTGTACATAGTATTTATTATATATTATTATATTATCCTTGAATCAGCCAATGTGCTGATGGTTTGGTCAATCCGTTGCTACCTCTTAGTCTATTATAAATTGTTCCAGATTCGTCTCAGAGGCGAGGTCGATACAAGTAAGAAGTTGCCATATTGTACGTAGTAAGTACTATTACTTATACCGTGGTATAGATATTAATTAAAACCGGATTTTTTGATTCAATAAATTGGACTTAGGTTAAAGTTACTGACAAATATCTTCAGCTTAGTTTGTAAAGCTCTAGGGTTCCTACTAGCTGAGCTTAACATGAATACCAACAACATAAGCCGTAGTTTCATTTTCACATTCAAAAAATTCAATGGTAATCAGCTTCAGCTTCGGCGGTAGGGCCTCCGGTTTGGTATAATAAAGTGGATTTAGTAATTTTTGGTATTGTTAATATGTAGTTTCTAGACGAAATATATTAATAAAATTTACCTGATGTGTGTCGAATTGTTCTATGAGCCTCTTTTGTGCGCCAAACGATCGAATGGTTGCAATGCCATTAAGTGAAGACGATACCATACTGAATACGGGACTTTTACCTGTGAAGGAATGGGATTAATTAATTATAATATTAATTAAATAGTAGTGACGGCTTTTACCTTAACTTTTAACGAGTTAGTATAGCTAATTTTGTTAATGGTCGATAATTTGCAATGACATAGTTTTAACAAAAAATATCGACTCCAACCATTACTCTACATTTATGTATGTAGATACAGGCTGATGATGATGATGTTGAAAAAAATATGGGACTAATCTGGAAGTATACACTTTCAAATAAATAAAGTTTTTTTCAAATCGGTTTATAAATAACGGAGTAACAAACATAAAAAAAAAACAGCCGAATTGAGAACCTCCTCCTTTTTTGGAGTCCGTTAAAAATATCGCGCTATTTAATTCGCTACCTATTTTAAATCTTCAATCTAAGTATTAGCCAAATTGATTACGTCAAATTTAATATTACTAATATGAATGCAATTCATGAGAGGTGGGGCATAGCGTATTTTTTAAGCTGCTCAACTGGGGAAGTACCTCTACCTCTCAGAATACCGCAGCCAAATAACAATTTCCTTGAGGGTTGTTGTATTCCTGCGAGTGAGTGACGTCACCAGAAAGAAAGAAAGGAAGGAGTATAGGCTGGCAACGGGCCCCTTGGTGTTACTGATCTCCATCGGCGGTGGTGATTGCTTTCCAGCAGGTGAGCCACATGCTCATTTACCCCCCTCTCATATAAAAAAAATGAATGCGAAAGTTAGATGTGAGAAAATATGGCCGTGAATAAGTAAGGAATGAGGATACATGTTAGTTATTCTTTCACGGGTTAGCAGCTAAATGGATTTGGTTGAAAGCTTAGCACACATAGTGAAGAATACTAGATCAATGGGCAAATTTTAATTGACCCAGTGATATACATGACAGATGACAGTGGATAAAATGTATTTCATATACATTTTATCTATATAGATATATTGACAGCTGCTGTCATTAAGTAAACATTTAGTTCCGTATAATTAATTAAATTTACAGTATTTATATACAGATTTTGCGTTGTAAATAGATAATTTCATTATAAGACAGTGACAGTGTTATCATAAAAAGTTATCATCACATTATACGAAAGGTAAACAACAATAATACATACATAACATTGAAGTCCGACTGAGTGCTGCACACTTCGTACATTGTTCACGAGTGGTGAAAACAATTATTCACTAAATCACTCAAACTTGAATAACAATAGTTAATTTAATGGAGCATAACTATTTATTACACTTTTATTAAGAACAATGAACACTGATATAACTTTGGACTGAAGTGACGGTGATTTCGGAATAAGAAATAAAAACAAAAGGATGAAGACACCCACATAAAACTATTAAGTACATATTAAAAACTAGTAAGGTCTCGATTTTCGCCACTGACTGTAAGTGCGTACTGGAATGATTACGATATAGTGAGCCTGCTAAGACTGAAATTCCGAGTTCGATCCTTAACACAGTCGAATTTACTTTTTCTTCTTTTTGACGACGAATTGGAATTATTTTTTTATTTTTGAATTGACTACATATTTTTTTTTGAACTGACCATTGGCTACAAAATTGTTTGACGTCACATTTTAAAATTGGACATCGAAAAGAAGATATTAATTATTCTGAATTGCCATTTAATTGATTTTTATTTTTTGACATTTCTATAATGTCTGGAAGGAGCAAGAGAATTGCTACAAAAACGTCTGAGCCTGCTAGAGTTAACTGTGCCAAATGCAATATAGACTTAAATGGTCGTGAATATCTCAAATGTAGCAAATGTAAAAAAACATACAACCTAACTTGCATAAATATGACAATACAAAAGTTTAAATTAATGACGAAACAAAATAAGGACATTTGGAAGTGCCATGAATGTATCCGGAAAAATACAAAAAGTCATAACAACACACCGGAAAATACGACTCATAAAAAAAAGCGTTTTAGCTCTGTGGAAAATCTATCGAAATCAACACTAAATGACGAAAATTTAAATTCTTCCTCACAAGAGAACAGTCCAATGAGCCTACCCAATGTGTCACCAGATAAATCTTTAGTCTTAGAATTAAAAGATGAAGTCAACGAATTAAATTGCCAGTTAGCTAGTGCACATGAAGAAATTGACAGACTGAATTCGGAAATAATATCTATGAAAAAAATCATAGAGAATCATGTCAAGAAAGATTCCTTGTACAAAAAACTATTAAATGAAAATGGACCATCAAGACAATCTTCTCCTTACAAGAAAAAAAAAGACCGTTTAAATATTTTTTCTACTCCGCAAAATACAACATTATCAAGTAACGACGACGACATTTTGGAAACAAATGACAGCGATACAAAACTAAATAACAAAAATATTGAAGAACAGCAAGAAGACTACTCGTCAGAATCTCAAACTTCCGACAGCGTACAAAACACAAAAATTAATAATTGTAATAGACGAAAAATTTGTATGATAAGCTGTGATAATAAAAATAATATGTTACCGTTTATTGAAAATACATTTCCAGACAGCAAATTTTGTCACTATTTAAAAACGAATGTTGGAGTCAGAGAACTCTTGGATGGAATAGAGACTAAACTAGTAGGATTTGATTTATCAGATTATTGTATAGTGTTTATGGGACATACTGACTTTGAATTAACAAATAATTACCTGACATTAGTGGAGTCTATAAGCAAAGCATTAGAAAAGGTACAGCACACTAACGTAATACTTTGCGTTCCTACATTCAGGCTCAATGCTTACTCGACCTTAATGAACAAAAGAATCGAAACATTTAATCATTTATTATATTCAAACAATAAGTTATATAAGTACGCATTTGTGTTCGATTCAAACAAACACTTAAGCTATTCTTATTTATCTTTCACGCGGTATGGTAATATCAACAAACACGGTCTTCGTATAATTTTCAATGACTTATACACATTAATTTCGGAAATAGATTCAGTCAATAATGATTTTTATTACCATGCAATAGACAATATCGAGAACGTTGAGAATGACATAGGAAAAAATCACCTATCTAATAACAAAAAGGTATGTGAACGACGAGATGCACAGACATCTCCTATTAATAATTCCTTTCGAAGCTAATGAAAATTCATTTACAGTACTGCATCAGAACATTGCTGGAATTCTCAACAAAATTGATTTTTTTCAGAATGCTATTGAAAACCTAAAATTGGAAGCAAGTGTTATATGTTTATGCGAAACGTTTATTCGAAAAGGCGATGAAGCAAATTTAGTCCTACCTAATTACAAATTGGCTTCATATTTTTCACGTAAGAACCAAAAAAGAGGAGGTTCCTTAATACTAATTAGAAAATATTTAGAATATAAAGAGTTGAACATTTGTAAAGACTTATCAACAAATAATATTTTTGAATGCTGTGGCATAGAAATACCGACATACAAACTTATTATAATTAATATTTATAGGACTCCTAACTCTGACATAAATTTATTTTTTATAAAAATTCAATCACTGTTGCATAACTTACAAAAAAAGAAAAATAAATATAAGCTAATATTATGTGGAGACTGGAACATTGACATCTTAAAAATCAACAACATTTCTAAAGAACTAACCAGTATCCTCAATAATCATAATTTGAATCCTCACATTACTACGCCTACACGGAAAAAAGCTTGCCTTGACCAAATTGCTAGCAACATTCGACAAGTACAAGCTAAAACTCACTTATTCGGACTGTCGGATCATGAAACTGCCCAGACAATTTCTTTCAAAGCAAAATCAGTTCCAAAGGAATATACATATCTAAAAACGGACTACAGCAAAGAAAACATACAAAAATTCTTAACTTGTATGTCTTCTCTTACTTTTTCTCAAATTTATAATAGTTATAATACAAATAATGCATTCAATGAATTTCATGACTTAATCAAACTGTTCCACGAATTATGCTTTCCAAAAATAACAGCAAAAGTATCAAATAAATTTAAATACCAAAAATGGATGAGTAAGGGACTAAAGACAGCTTGCAAAAATAAAAGAAAAATGTACATACAATATTTAAAAACCAAAACTAACAAAGGTAATACTAAAATAAAATATTTATCATATACTAAAATTCTAAAAAAATGTATATATGCATCACAGAAGTTGCAAAATAATAAAATTATAGAAAACGCTAAAAATAAATGCAAAGGTACATGGCAAATTATAAATGACAATTTGAATAACAATATTAAATGTGATAATATTGACAATATAATTAAAGATGACATAAAATATACTGATCCTAAAATAATATGTGAACTTTTCAATGACTATTTTATTGATTTGACAAACTCTTCGAGTGATATTGACTCTAATCCTAATATGTTCGGCAGCGATGTTACTAATTTGAATACAATCTTTAGAACCCACAAATGAAACAGAAATCTACACAACTATTATGTCTCTAAATAATAGTAACGCAGTAGGTTGCGATAGTATTAGTACACGATCTTTAAAATTATGTGCTCGGTTTATATGTAAGCCTTTGGCATATATAGTAAACCTGAGTATGGAAGAAGGGCACTTCCCAGAAGCTCTTCTATTTTCTATTGTAAAACCGCTGCATAAAAAAGATGAAAAAACCGAGATGAATAATTATAGACCAGTAACACTTATCCCGATAATATCCAAAATTCTCGAAAAAGTTATGTATAAACGCATATATAAGTTTGTAATGAAACATAAATTATTAAAAGATGAACAATTTGGTTTTATGCAAGGAAAGTCGACTACATTAGCTTGTTTTAATTTAATACATTTTGTGACAGAAAGTATCAATAACAAAATACCAGTAACTGCCCTCCTTCTTGATATGAGCAAAGCATTCGACTTTGTCTCGCACACTAAACTTTTAAACAAATTAGAAAAAAATGGCATTAGAGGCAATGCATATAACTGGATTAAAAGCTATCTGTCTAATCGGAAGCAATGTACCGAAGTATCCAAGATAACCAAGACAAGAAAAAACGTATATAGATCGAAATATAGATCAACTTCATGCGGTGTACCTCAAGGCAGTGTCCTGGGGCCATTGCTATTCTTGATCTATATAAATGACCTTCCCAATGTTACTACACATAAATGTTTCATGTTCGCAGATGACACTACAATAGTGATAAGAAACAATAAAAATGACAATTTTAATGAAGATATAAATAAAACGTTATTAGATGTAATTAAATGGTTAAATTTGAATAATCTCAAAATAAATATAGATAAAACAAAAATAATAAAGTTTGAAACTAATCAATCGCCACCAAATTCATTATCAATAAATTATGGAAGTAAAACAATTGAAATTGTCGATAAAGTAAACTTTTTAGGATTTACAATTGACAAGTATTGCAACTGGAAGGCGCACGTAGATAAAGTTTGTACAAAGATTGATAAATTCGTGTACGCGTTAAGACGCTTAAGAAATGTTGCTTCAATAGAAGCAGCTCTAAGTGCCTATCATGGCTACGTTTCTTCAATACTTGGTTATGGACTGTTACTCTGGGGAAATTCGGTAGACACAAATAGAGCCTTTAAAGCCCAAAAAAAAATGTATACGGGCGATATGTAATACACACTTTGGAGAACCATGTAAACCTCTTTTTAAAAAGCTACGTATACTTCCGCTGCCTTGCTTATACATTAAACAAATATGTATCCTAGTTCGTGAACAACCTCAATATTTTACTAAAAGAGGTGATACCAAAAATAAGCCTACAAGACATGATTCTATGATACTATTGCCAAATATCCGATTGACACTCCATAAGAATAACTCTTATTGTATGGCCATTAGAGTGTTCAACAATTTACCGGAACAATTTAAACAATTAACTCTGAATAGTTTTAAAAAACAATTGCACATTTGGCTACTAGATAATAGTAGTTTATGAAACTGTTGCATAATAAGGGTTATTAAAATACGAGTGTGAGTTTAAAACATGAGCCGAAGGCGAGTGTTTTAATAGACCACACGAGTATTTTAATACCTAATTATGTGCAGTTTCATACACTACTTTATGTAATCTCATGAAATATATGATAATAATATTTTAAATACAACTATGAAGTTAATTTAACAGCTATAATTCTTACTTATAAATCCATTTGCAGATCGAGCATGCGTAGTGCGCATGCGCGACGCGCCGCGCGGCGCCGCGTTCACAGATTATGTAGAAAATTTTTGCATAGTTGCAATGTATTTGCATTGCAACCTGTTTAAAATACCTGTATCCAGGGCTGAAGCTGTATCGTAATGGTAAAAAAGTTATTTTACGATACAGTTGACCATAGAAGAGCTGTATCGAAAAATAACTTTTTAAATTCATTTTGATAGCTTGTGCGTAAAGACTGTCATTATGATACTGTGTTTAGTTTTTTAATGTGTAATTTTCAGTATGAGATTAGATAAATGTTTTTATTCTATTCAAGAGTATCTGGAAACTAAAAATAAATAGGTTTTGACATTGTTTTATCAATTTAATGTCCATGTCTTTGTTTTTTCTCTTATGTAATTTTATAATTGTATTATTTAATTGTATTGACATTGTATTGAATTATTTGTTTTGAATCTCAAAGATCTTAATGTTAACTGAAGTCTGATTTTGACATGACAATGTATTAATATTTTTGACTGTTGTTTTAAACTTATATTTGATATAATATTATTAACTTAATTATTTATAATAGAACTTGCGTAAATTGAAATTGTAACATTTATAATATGACTGCGTTTACATATATTGCACGCCCGCAATGGGCAGAGTAAGAGAGACCAGAGTTAATAACTTATTAGTACCTAAGAACCTACTTGTACCTTACTTCTGCAAATAAATTATTATTATTATTATTATTATTATCTACTGTGTTCACGCAGAGTGAACATGCGGGTAGACGAAAATTTTATGAACATAGAAACAAATATAGTTATATTTGTCAAGTCCAAACTGGTGCAATGAATTGGCTAACTAAAGATTATTTTTTTATATAAAATTAACCTTTAGTTAGTAAAACGAGCTTGTGGTCACCTTATGGAAAGCAATCACCACCGTCCATGGAAATCAGCAATAATGAGAGGTCGACGATCCGTTGCCTTTTAAGTGAAATATAGTATTCTATTCTTAAGTCGTCATGTAGTAAACGTTCGATAATACCATTGTGGGATGTTAATTCCACAGTTTCACCGTATAAAATGTAATTTCACGGACGACCAGAATATATACTTACTTGTGCCCTCCAATCGTTTAACTCCCTGGGCGGTCTTCATGTAAATTTTCACGAATATATAAAACATGAGAAGCAGAACGGCGGATGGAATCAACGTCCAGTACAACGCTATGGCGTTCAGCACCAAAACCGATAAAAGCGAACTGTAGATTTGGAGAACGTCCAGTAATGTCCTGGGTAATATTTCATCTATGGCACCCATATCCTTGGTGAAGCGATTAAGAATGCGACCTGAAAGTATAGTTTGATTGAAATTAAGTATATTGAGTTATTTGCACACATAGATTTATATTTTTTATAGGTGATTACTACCTATAGAAATCATAATTCATTACAAGCATAACATTGCTTATAGCATTGTAACAATATGTATTTCGAAACCTATCCATATATTACAGGAATCATAACACACAAACAGGTACCCTCTTAGCCTGATGAACCGTTTGCCCGTTACAATATTAAAATTATTGAAATAGGTACTAGCTGACCCGGTGAACTTCGTGCCGCTATAATTGTCACGTCAACGTCACTCAATTGTTTTGCCTTCCCGAAACCTCTCCACTAACACTTGAACTTTATGGTATGGTATTAAAGTTCAAATTGACTTTTAAGTATTATTACGATCGTTTGTATGGGAGATAGAAAAGTGTTGTTTTTACACTATTTCAGGCAATTTTTTTTTCTCTACGTAAGAACCATCCTCGTACTTCAAGGAATATTCTAAGCGATTTCTAGCGAAATCGGTTTAGCTGTTCTCGAGATTGGCGCTTAGCAACACATTCAGCGATTCATTTTTATATTATAGATTCTGGCGGGTAAAAAGAGAATTTAAATAAATCATCAATGAAAACTATACCAATTTTAATGCCATGGAATCTAGGAGCCAAATTTAATAAAATTTCATAAGTCAATGTTGTTAGCTATGCTCATGTCTGCTGTCCATATTTAGACGTTCTCAGTAAGTTGGACCGTCTCATCAATAACGCTATCCATTTTATCTTGTGCTTGAAATTCGATCATGTCACAAGCCTCAATTTAACATAGCTTCATAATCGTCAATGCAGACAGCAGAGATAGGTTTGTTTAGCTCACTGTATCCTCACTAGTTCTCTCTCTCCAGAATTCTCGAATCTTCATTGCAATCGGATGAGCGGTAAGCGAATGCATAAAGGTCATACAGACAAACATTCATTTATATATATATATATAGATCTGTATGAGTCTCACAGCCATCATCTTCGATGTAACAATACTCATGTACGTTCTGTTTCCCATTTCTACTCAGACTTCATTGACTCTTACACTACAACGTACATCTTTGCAACAGACATCCTGAATCACTTTACTTACTTACTAGGTACACTAATAATAGAACACATAATTTTCTAAATTAAACCAAATTTACGAGCAGTATTAACTATTTATTTTTACGAAAACTAGTAATATTTTCTTGATTTGTACATAATTAGTCGTTAAACTGACTTTTATTTTGGTGCTTTTTTTTAAATAAAATATTGCTTTAGAGAACCAAAAACATGCCATCCATTTTTCGATAATTTTTCTATGTTTACTTTTTTTTTTCAGCAAATTTATATAAAATGAATACAAACTTACTAATTTATTCACTTGAAAACTTTTTAAACAATGTCTAGTTTTCTTAGAAGTGTTTTCTTAAAAGTATTAAGAAATGAGGCTTTTGTTTGTTTGAAACCTGTTCATCGAATTCGAGAAAACTGTTGTCAAATCGAGGTGGATTTATCCAAATTAACGTATTAAATAAACAATATAATTAATTTCTTTCATCCGAACTAGAATGGTTTTTCGTAATATATACTCAAATACAGTGTAGTATGTATACCTACTTTCAGGAAAACGAAGGGGAAAATGTTGAACAGCAGAGCAGCAGAATAAAATCGGCGCAATTTCAATTATAGACTCTTAATTCTAATCAGAATATGAGTGATATCTACATGTGATAAATATGTGTTGTCGTTAAAATGGACAGCATCAGAAGTTTTATTCGACAGAAAATCGTTATACGTTTACTATTACCATTTGCGCTGGTTCAATATCATATTATTTATATCTTATAACGTATTGTATCAAAATTTTTAATTTACCCTTAAGTCTTGAACTGACAAAAACCACACTTTAACGTACGGGTCGCGTCTCCTTTCATTGAATTTCATTATCATTCGAAATACCTAGGATCATACATCGTTTTGAATGAAGCAAACTTCTACCTCTAAATGTATCACTGATTCATTCTTATTTATATGCGGTCACACAGCACAGTGGTTTAGTAGGAAGTATTTACCTGAAGAGCTGGTGTCGAAGAATCTCATGATACCCTTCACCATAGTGGAGAACATGAGATCATGAAGTTTCTTAGAAGCGGATATACAAAGAGCCACGTAGGGAAAGATTCTCAACTTTGTGATCACAATGCACGCCGCTACGATGCTGCCGTGAATGATCAAATACTGGCCGGTAGTGAATTGACCAACTTGCACATTTAAACTGGGATCTGCAAAATACATAATCTCAATTTATGTTTTGATGATTGATCCAAACAGCCTAGCAATAAATGCTAGTTTGTAATGTAAACCAAAATATATATAAAGAACAAATTTAATTGCACCAACGTAAGATCAAAACCAAAAATATAAAAAACAAAATATACTTAATATTAATTAAATATATCTATATTTTATAATTTCCTATAAAGAAATGATATCTATTAAGATTTCTTTAAGTTTACAGATGAACTGAAAAACTTACCCATGGGAGCTCCATCTAATTCATTCTCATAATCCGCCATTGCATTAGACCTTGAAAATAATATATAGCAATAATAAAAATATGTTGCATTGATAATAAAATCAAAAATGGAAATTTGCCACGTATGTGATCTATATGTTATGTATATCGCTGCCACAAACGATAGTATTATTGGAATAACATATTGGAAAACAAATAATAGTATAATAGATGTTTATTGCTACTGACATTATGAAGATTCGGAATTATGAACATTAGAAACAGAGTAGTTAGGAATTGTGATTGTTAGGATGAAAAATGTAAGGAAGAACATTTTCGGAGTTCCAATTATCGGAGAACTGAAAATTTAGGTGAACTTTGGTGTATCCTATTAAATTTGATATACAGAGAAAAACTATAGACATATAATTGAAGGTTTCCATCGCATTCACACAAAAAAAAAGAGTCACTTATGGGTACGAGACAGATTGAAAAATCTACGCCATCTTATCTCATGTTTTTTTTATACCAAAGCAACTGTGACATTACCCAGCCGAATAAAAGTATAACTGCATTGTGCATAAAGAGGCAATACTACGTACCAGTAACTAATCCAGTAGTCGGAAGCAGCGCCTGCTGCAACAGCCAGAAACACCATGAATATAGCGAAAAATATGAGGAGCAGACTGCCGCTGGAGCGGAAGTACGCTGCGACTACTTCCCACCGCAGGTTCCCAGACTGCCGTTCTTCTTCCTTCATCTTTTGGGCCGCGAACTCGGGAAGCGGCTTTCCTTCGTCAACAGATGACTGACTCCTCAAAAGCGCTGGCCGTTCTTTATCTTCTAAACTCTATGCAAAATAATACTTATTCGTTTTTTACCATAGAATTGGGATGTGAAGAAGAGGGGCGTTCACGGCGAAATTATCTCTTTTTTATACTTTCAGCATCTTGTATCATATTCATGTAATCATTCTCAGTTAGTTTCTTTAAAACTAATTAATGATAGCAAACTTATTAATAATAACCGAGTTACCAAGCCTTGTAGATGAAACTATCTTGGCGTGACGAATATTATGTATTAATAAGGACTTTCTGATAACATGAAATATTCGATTGAGCTTAAAAATATTCTAGATATTAAAAGGTATGATAGTGACCTCATTTAAAACAATAATTAATTACTATAATGCATTTTCCACTTATGTTTTTAACACTGAAGTGGTAGTTAACGTAATGCCCAAAGGAACAAAACAACTCTCAAGGGAATTGTTACTTGGCTGCGGTATTCTGTGAGGTAGAGGTACTTCCCCAGTCGAGCACCTTATAATTACGCTGCTCTACCTCTCTTTGTGCCAGAACCTCGTCAGTGAATCAGCAGGGTCCACCATGTGCAAGTGAGGTTGGCTTAGACTCTAGATATGGTCGTCCACTTACACCCCAAAACTAAAAAAAATAGGAATATAACCCATAACTAACTGAAATTTGTTATTTAACTGTTTACAGAATAATATTATATAATCAGGCTACTCTAAGAGTAAGAAACATCGTTGTGACCTTTTTGATTTTCGGCAGAGCTTGGAGAGCACGTGCAGATGAAGTTCTTAAATGCTGTTCACGTCAGTCACTCGCCGATCTTGTATATGGAAACACTATTTGACCAACATTTTTTTTCAGTCTGATATGTAGGGACGTCTCAATCATTAACCATAGGGGCCGTCCATTAATCACGTGAGGCTCCAAAGAGGGGAGTGGGGGTTCGGTAAAAATCACGAAATATCACAAGGGGGAGGGGGTGCAGTAAGATATCACGTGATTATATGTGATGCAAATCTTTATAGTTTTGTGTATTTTACGATATTGTTAAATAATTTATACATAATGTTATAATAAAGCACTTGTACTGTTGTTAGAAACACAAACACCATCTGTTTACCTTGATAATGCCTTAGCGGCGAAACCGGTCGCTAATATTAAATATGATAACGTGGAACAGTACAAGTGCTTTATTATAACATTATGATAATAATGTTCCACCAAGTGCCAACAATAAACAGTATCAACTTTAATTTATACAATTTTTGAACATTGTCAAATACCCTATTGAAATAGATACAATCATTACTCACGACTCCTGAACCAATGCTTTCACTGTCCTTGTCCTTGCCTTCTTGATTGGCGTTCAGTAATGTTGCAAAATCTTTCCCTGACGAAGCAATCTCGTTGAATGTACCCATGTTCTCAATACGGCCCTGTGGGAAATGTTGACAAAATTAATATATTTTTATAATCAAACATAGCTTTTTATATTCAAACATGCTGCAAAAGAAAAACAGCAAAGATACTGGTAGGTTTTCCGACCGGTCGTCCAACAGACTAAATTATCTCTTCTTTTTTATAGTTTCGGCATATTGTATTCATCATCATCATCATCATCATCAGTATGTATCTCCCACTGCTGGTTATATGCCTTTCCCAATGCTTTCCACCATATGCAATCCCCGGCTTTCCTCATCCAACCGCTAGCAGCCTCTTTTTTGAGGTCGTCAGTCCATCTAAAGAAGGGGCGGTCTACGCTTCATCGCCCCCATACGTGGCCTCCACACTAGGACTTTCCTCCTCTGATCAGCCATCGTTGACTCGGCAAATGTGACTCTGAGAACATTACATCAAACTTCGCAAAGGGGCCTCTACGTATTGGATCTATATCTCCGCGCACGCCTATCAAATGACCGGGCTTGACCCGTGATATAAGAGAGATACATATAATAATAATAAATTTATTATTCTCTCCACATTCGGTAAGATTACATGTAAGTATATGTAATA
Organism: Hypsopygia costalis; assembly: GCA_937001555.2. Classification (NCBI taxonomy): domain Eukaryota; kingdom Metazoa; phylum Arthropoda; class Insecta; order Lepidoptera; family Pyralidae; genus Hypsopygia; species Hypsopygia costalis. The sequence goes on along the minus strand of OW443328.2, from coordinate 15,538,941 downwards.
TGAACAGGCATACATAGATGTTCTGACATGCCGTGACGAATATTATGTAATAGTAAGGACATTCTGTTAGCATTTACTATACAATTGAGCACTTACTTGGTATTTAAAAAATATCCTAGATATTAAAAGATGAGATAGTAACCTCATTTAAAACAATAATGAAGTCGGCCGCTTTGAGGAAGTGGATCTGATGTGTGACGAGAATGCGCGTGTGACCACTCAAATATCCGTTGATGCAGCCTTCAAACAGAGCTCGCCCGACGTTCGCATCCACAGCGGACAGAGGATCGTCCAGAAGATAAATGTCCGCCTAATAAAATTAATAATATTACTTACACAATACAATAATATACAAAATATTCGACACAATACAATAATATACATAATATATACAAGGTATTCGGAAACATTATTTGAACTTTGATATCGTAATCTGGGGCAATAGTGCCGAAGCTGAAGCCGTTTTCCGTCGGATTTTTCGAATTATAAAATCAAATTACAGCTTAGATTTTTAGTGTATTAGCTTAGCTGATAGGAACCTTAAAGCTCTACTCACTCACCTGAAGATGTTTGAACTTTAACCTAACGTAAAACAATTTTTGGAATCAAAATATTCGATCGGAATCGGAATCGGAATCGGCTTCAGCTTAGGAGGTAGGTTCGCTTCAGTTTTGGTACCGCCAAAACTGAAGCGGATTACCATCGAATATTTTGATTACGAGATATTGAAAATACGTCTTACGTTTTAGTTATTGACAAACATCTTCAGCTTAGTCAGTAAAGCTCCACGGTTTCTAAGAGCTACGTTAAACCTGTGGTTAAACACAAGTACTATTTTAACCTGAAATTTGATTTTCGTAATCAAATTATCCGACGGAAATCGGCTTCAGCTCCGGCAGTACGGCCATAGGTCTCAAATTTCTTTTTTTATTGTAAATACTCGTAGGTCCATTACTTATGAACACAGAAAATACTCAAACCAAGCAAACAGACATCTTCATGCAGTAAAATACATGTTTTATGCGAGACTGGAAAACATTAACTGTTAGTGTATTTAACTGCATCGAGTCTCGGGTGCAATAAAATTTTATTTGAAAGCTATCGTTTCTAAAAATTGCAATTTTGTGATTTTATGCGAAAATTTCTTCATTTTATTGTAGTCATTGAATGTTATCTTAGACACTACTTATGTTGGCACAATTTGATGAGTTTTAGTAATCGGTCGCAAAATTGCTGCACACAGGCACAGCTTAGACTTCAAAGCAATCGTTTAATGAATATAGAGACAGTAAAACCACAATCTTTCTCTTTTTAACCTTTTTACATTAAACCATAAGTAATAGTACTACGTAATTAAACATAGATACGTAAGATTTGCTCTAAAATGAAAATAGAATTTGATTATGTGATCAGTAGTAAGTTGACTCAGAGAACAAAATATTTTGAGTTAGTGTAGTGTATGTATAAGTTAGACAATATTAGTGATAGTGCATTAAATTGCGATGTTGTGAGTAGGGAAATGGTTATCTGTATTGTTATATAAAATATTGTTATATAAATGGTTGCGATGATGTGAGTAGGGAAATGGTTATCTGTATTGTTGAACAGATTCTTCCAGTCATTGCTCACATCCTCAATTTCTCCTTTTTGGTAGGTGATTTTCCTTTTCTCTGGCACAAGGCTTTTGTTATTCCACTCCCAAAAATTTCGACACCTTTGCAATTGAATAATTACAGGCCAATCTCAATTTTACCTTTTCTTTCCAAAATTTCAGAAGCCGCTGCACACAGACAAGTGTCTGCATATATTTACTCGAACTCCCTTCTTTCTCCATTTCAATCCGGTTTCCGCCCTGGGCATAGTACGACTACCGCACTTATTAAAGTTACCGATGATGTCAGACTGGGCATGGAGAATAGGTTGGTCACCATTCTCATACTTATTGATTTCTCTAATGCATTCAATATGGTTGACCACGATATTCTGCATGCCATATTAGAGTATCACAATTTCTCACCTACTGCACTAGAATGGTTTTCATCTTACCTTCGTGGTCGTCAACAAGCAGTGCGCTTGGGTGGTGAATTGTCCGATTGGAAGGATCTCTCTGCTGGTGTACCACAGGGTGGAATCCTTTCCCCGTTACTATTTTCTATTTTTGTTAATTTCCTGTCCCTTTCGCTCAGTTGTTCTTACCACTTTTATGCTGATGATCTCCAAATATATGTGCAGACAACGACAGAGAATGTGAACACTGCAATTACAAATTTAAATGATAACCTACGTAACATCAGCTATTGGTCTAGAGATTTCGGCATACCTGTAAATCCAGCTAAATGCCAGGCAATTGTACTTGGTAGCTCTAGGCAGATTGCCAAGATTGATTTCAGCTCTGTGTCGCCTGTTATGTTTGAAAATACTATCATCCCCTTCAGTAATACTGTCAAAAACCTAGGTCTTTATATAGATTCCACTCTTAGTTGGACCTCGCAAATAGCTGAGGTGAGTCGTGCAGTCATATCGGCATTGAGTTTCCTTAATCGGTTTAGGCACTTTCTCCCAATTAGCACTAAGGTCATTCTTGTTAGATCGCTTATTCTCCCTCTCATTGATTATGCTGATGTCTGTTATCCAGATCTAAATGTAGATCTTCTCAATAAGTTGGATCGACTTATAAACAACGCTATCCGTTTTATCTACTGTCTTCGCAAATTTGATCATATCTCCTCATATCGATCTCAACTTAATTGGCTTCCTATTCGTCAACGGAGGCAACAGAGATTACTCTGCGTACTTCACACTATACTAACTAGTCCTCTCTCCCCGGAATACTTGAAAAGCAAATTTCAATTTCTCTGTAACGCACACAGGCTCCCACTTCGTTCTGACAATACTCGTCAGCTTTCCATTCCCCTTTACCATTCTGGCTTCATGTCTGATTCCTTCACACTGCAAGCTTCACGTCTATGGAACGCGCTGCCTGAATCACTCAGAAGGATATCAAATAAATACAATTTCAAAAAGAAAATCCACGCTTATCTTTTGGACGGTTTAACGAAAAACTGAATCATCATCTTCCTATATTTATCTATCTATGTATTTGTATATTATTTATTTATGTATTTGTATGTACGTTTATGATTGTGATATATTATTATGTAAGTATGTTTATTTTATTCCAAGGAGTAATGTCGTTTTATTATTATTTTTCTCTTTTTCTTAGTTGAACAGTCACTACATAATATCTATATTTTCTAGACACTGTTCTATCTTTATTTTATCTGCTATAGAACCGCATTCGTGTATTTCTGCTATTCCCAAAGGTTGACTGGTAGAGAATGCTTTTAGCGTTAAGTCCGCCTTTTGTACCCTTATTTAATTTTGTGGTCAATAAAGTTTAAATAAATAAATAAAAATTAAATTATAACACAATAAGAAAGTGTTTCGCCTTAATAGACACTTAGAAAAGTCAGTGCACATTATTCGGAGACTATATATAATATTTAGAAGTTTATGTTAAAGTTAAATTACTTATTAACCCTTAATCTACATCGTAATATTTTAAACTATCATGCTTTGTATAAAAAAAATAGTTTGTAACTTTAAATTTCATGTTACAAGTTAATGGGTAATAATACCTACCTAACTGCTGAAAAGTTTCATTAGTGCCGAGTTATTGAGTTATGGGTCCGCTGCTTGTACAACAAATAAGAAACCAATTACCTACCTCTCTATATACGGCTCGAGCCAAATTGATTCTGGCCCGCTGTCCCCCTGAGAGGGAAACCCCCCTTTCCCCCACCAGCGTTTGATCCCCGTACGGGAATTGCAAGAAGTCCTTCTCGAGCGCACAGGCTCTGCACACCTGTACGAAATGAAACCAATATGAATATCGACCCTTTTGTTTTGCACTCTACGCTGAACCTCGGCCACGTCTGTATATTCACCACAAACATCGATTATAATATATGCTAATGACTTTTACTAGTGCATATTGTCGTGCAAGCAAGGAAGCGATCAAGGTAAGAAGGAATGAGTTCGACTCGAAAGAGCGATGGAAACTGACACAATAATTAGTGCGTAGGTTCAGTTATTTATGATCTAATTAGTCATCTTAAATACTTTTGGCAATGTTTTCCAAAATTCTCACATACTCATTTTTTACATTAGTGCCATACCATGGACACCTCAAAGAGATTTCTGAATAGGCAGAATGTTAAGAGTTCTGGTGGTAACGGCAGTTGTCAAATTTGCACGACAGAAATTTACGCGACACAGCATCTTATACTTATTTGAATGTGGGTCAAAATAATAATATAGACACTATAGTTATTTATTAAAATTGTTCACAGCAGCATTACTTTATACGTAATACCAAAATCCAATTATTTACACAAATGTCGCGTTATATAACCAGAAACGTAAATATGGATAATTGTGTGTACATGGGTGCACAGTGTATTGTACGCAATGTCTATTATTATGTACCTATGTCTATTTCTATATACAATAACAGAAAAGAATATCAAACCTTTTTATACTTTTCTCGGTCGTAATGTAAACCAAAGAGAATGTTCTCTCGGACCGTGCTGGCGAAAAGCCACGCCTCTTGGCTAGCGTACGACATGGTTCCTTGCGTCATAACGCTGCCCATCGCCGCAGGCAATTCCTTTAGCAGCAATTGTAGCATCGACGACTGTGGAAAAATATGACTCGATACAGGAAACGAATCGTTTTTAATGAAATAAAAGAAAAATATGTGAAGGAATTGACTAAGACATAAAAGTAATAATGTTTAGGAGTACGAATCGATTGTCTGATGATAAATTGATGAATTAACTTATCCACATTAAGTTTTTATTTGTACCTTACAAACTCAATATTACTATTATTTTTAGGTCAAAGCCACAGAAATTTGAATAACATCTTCCTTCCTTCCACTTGACACCACGAAAACGACACCACCGGTGGTGTCGTAAGGAACCTCTAGTCCATATGACACCACCGACTATTAGTGATGTTACATACAAAGTTGTTGATATGAAAACTCCAATTAACACGTTCACAGTTCCTATACAAAATGTTTTGATTTCCTCGTACGTCCCGCATATTATTTTAATCTCTATACAAGTCGAAGTACTTATGTAAAAATGTTATCTGAGCACTTCAACACACTAAGTGAGCACTCCCGAGCACTATTGTAAACTTACTTCTTATCATTACGAAGAGAAAAAAAATACTTTCAAGGGTCGCACTCAGAACTATGGTACGTATATATTATATGTACGTATATAGCACGTAACAACAATTGTGGACATGCTGGAAGACTAGTTTTACGGTCCCTTCTTTAATACCTACATAACTACTTACTTCACTTAAATAAAAAAAGAATATGTCTTAAACTCGGTTTTATTAATTATTGTTTAACTATCGATAACTTAAAATAATGAATTGGGAGCTGTTTGTCAAAAACACGCGTTTCTCGACATCACTAGGGTGGTGTCATATAGACTAGAGATTCCATACGACACCACCGGTGGTGTCGTTTTGGTGGTGTCAAGTGGAAGGAACGAACATCTTTGTTATTTTATATGTTCGTTTGAAACTATTGCTATTGCTGTACTGAAATAGACGAATTATTTTATTTATTCCTGCACAAAACTTTATTTATTCTACGGGGTGGGTGTGACCGATACTCTTACACTGCAAGTGTGAATTACAATATTTTTGCAATGCGAGAGAGTATGTGGAATTGTGAATATCGAACAATTGATGTCAAACCACCAAACATTTCATCACCATCATCATCAACCTGTCTACGCTTAGGATATAGGCCTTACCCAATACGTTGCACCAAATACGATCGTCGACCGTCGGCATTCAATCGCCAAACACTTAGTGCTAATCATTCTTGATTTACTTTTTCACTTTATTTATATATTTTAAAAAGTATTCCCGGCCGAACTTAATTGTGGATGACGAAGTTATGTAAAATTTAATACCCAAACCCCAACAATAACTAAAATTAAATACACGAATATGTCTTTCTTACTTACTAATCACATTATACAAGTATTGTCAGTGATAAGATAGATCTTTTATGGCAGTGCAAACATTTTGTTCAAACAACTAATCATAGAATATTGTAAGTGCCCCTTTTTAGCAACTTATATATTTTACAAATTATATTCTCCCGATAGATTTATATTACTTAAATCGAAAAGTTTGTCTGAATAAATTATAAAAACAAAGTAAAATCGTGTATTTTTGGTTTAATCAAATTTATTTTATACCACCAGGGTGACAAGCAAGCATACGACCCGCCTGATGATAAGTAGTCTTCGTAGCCTATGGACTCTTGCGACAACAGAGGTAACACTTACGCGTTGCCGATACTGTAAAATCCCTTTTACGCCTTCCTTAAAGAACCCCATACTGTAGTCTCCTGGGATAACCTTGTAATGTATTCATTTTTTTATATTAAATCTATTTACTACGAGTAAGTAGTATAACTATTTACTGTTACTAGTTTTGGTTTCCCAGTATTTTTCTCAAAGAAATACTTGTAATAAAGAACTACACCTTCAACTCTTCGTGATATTTCAGTTGTAATATATACTCAAAATTAAAACTTGCCTGGACATGCTCAAATACATACAAATAGCCTGCTAATGCTATGCTACTATAAGCAATTAGTGTCGAAAAAAACAATTTGTATAGAAAAAGTACTTTTATATTTATTTCTAAATAAGTGAAGAATAAATACTGTAAATGATATTACATTTACGCCTGTATAGATAATACGTATTTAACATAGATGATATTTTCTCAGGCAATTCCATAAAAAATTTTATTTTTTATTATTTTATAATGCAATAAAAAATTAATCTATTCTATCAAAGCAGGTTTGTATGTCACTCAAAATAAATAATCTCGTGGATTACAACTTCAATAACAATATTATCGCACAGTACATGAAATACCGCTCCATTGTCTTCACAAACGTTTATTAAATATAGCAAACAAGTTATATGCGTAATAAAGTATGGTAATAACCACAATAATATTATATAACATTACCAACCATCACCGTCACTCCCTATATTTTCAAAAAGTATGTTCATTTGCTGAATAATTTGTCCTCCTTTACGAGTAAAAGATTGGTGACGCTAATCGTCATCTTTCTAGTTTGCATTTTTACCTTATGTATATGTATGTAGGTATTATCTATATTTGTCTAACTATATATATTTACTTTTTTGTATTATTTTGTAAGCCGCATTCGCATATATCTGATTTTCACAAAGATTGAGAGAGAGAATGCTGATAGCATTAAGTAATAAGTCCGCCTTTTGTACACTTATTTTGTAGTGAATAATGTTTAAATAAATACTAATGCCTAATTTTATTTTAAATCTAAGGTGTTATTTGCTGTAAATGGCACATAATTTTATCAACTGTAAAAGGTTAGCAAGACTATTCAACATGTTAGCTAACTAGGGACTCTATTGGCTTCAGTATAAGTAATTCGGAGTTTTGAATCCCAAACATTGAACTTCAGTTTATATTAATTGTGATCATGTCATTCCAAGCGACGGGGCCATCCATAAATTACGTCACACGAATTTCATAATTTTTTGACCCTTCCCGCCGTCCTTGTCACAGCTGGTCACATTTGTGAGACTCCCCCCTCCCTAGTGTGACGTCACATATGCAAATATATTTGTTTTATTCGTTAATAGCACAGTATAAGTAATAGTACTATTAATAGTTCAAAGTTCGGTTCAAAGTTCGTGTATTAACACTTAGATTATAATAGATTTTAAAATGCCACGTCACGAAATTTAGGACCCCTCCCACCCTCTTATCACACAGTATCACACTTTGACTACCCCCTCCCTCCCCCTTAACGTGTGACTTAATTTATGGATGACCCCCTACTCGTTCACTAAACTGAAGCGATAATCGACATTTGGGATCCAAAAATCCAGTTTGAGGCCCAAACGCGTAAGTTGAAGTAATATCAGATGAAATTTTTTGACTAGACCACACACTTCGGTTAGTAACAAACACTTTCAGCTCGGTAGAACTACAGTGTCTCTGAAGCCTACCGTCTACGGGTAGAGTAAAATTTGGCGAATACGAGTACATTTTGACTGCTACCAACACGCTCAAGCGAGCGAGTATATCGATACTATTAGATACCTTGGATGCATTGTTAACAATGTACAGAAGTGCAAAGTTGCATAGAACAGGCTCGACGGACATTTGTAAAGTTGTTAAAAAAAACTTCTTTCTTCTCTGCAATCGGATTCCTGAAAATACCGTGGACGGATCGAGTCAAAATCTAAACTGTTTTGCAGAGAATGTACAAAAGCTTGGAATTGTTGAAGACCATCAAAATCAGGAAACTAGATTATCTGGGGCGCATAATGCGAAATATCAAATACGACTTCCTGCATCTTATAATCCAGGGAAAGATACAGGGCCGTAGACCACCTGGCCGAAGACGCATATCAGACTCGTTCAGATATTTATCAGACAGATTCGTTCAGGCTAAGTAAAATATCCCTATTTAGGGCTCCCGTCTCTAAAGTCAAAATAGCCTTAATAATCACCAACCTTCGTTAGAAGATGGCACCAGAAGAAGACGAACCAGCCCGCTAAGAATAGTAGTAATGAAACCAGCAGTCACGCTACTCGCGCGATTTTACTCTTTCCCGTGTACGATTACTGGCTCAGCTAAACTCAAGTATAACTACTTTAACTGAAGATCGATTTTCCCAATCAAAATATCCAATCTGAATCTGGACCTCTGTGTACTCTTGTGTTAAGACTGTAGTAGACACCCATTTGCGCTTTATAATAAACTTTATAAAATTTAAAGTTAAGTATAAACAATTAAGTTATGTAAGAAATACAACGAACCTTCCCAGAGCCTACGGCGCCAATAATGGCACACAGTTTTCCTCTGCGTATCCGCATAGATATATTTTTTAGTGCCAAGAAATTGGGGTCACCGGTCCAGGTCGCGGAAACATCGCGCAGCTCCACTGCTATGTCGTTCGGGTAAGACATCGACCTTCGGAACTTACGAAAGCTAGCTGCAAAAGTCGTACAATAATAAATTAATGTAAAACACCGAAAGATTAACCTTTATCAAGTAGTTATAATCACCAAATGGGTAGAGATTCTATGCGTTAGGTAGTCAAATTGAGAAAAAGTTTCATACTATGAATTTACCAAACGCGTGTTACATATCCAAATTAGTCCGGTTGCTCACTCCAAAATGTAAGCAAGTAAGCCACATAATTTTGATATATACGCATCTTATAAATTCACTAGAGAGTTTTTCTCTATTTGGTCGGTTTGTTTACGTTAAAAAAACGCGAATAAAAAATTCGCACTAAGAAAGGCAGAAGTTACGTTGGCAACAAATGTGACGAATGTTAATATGGCTACGGTAACCGCTATACGTCAGGCGAGCCATTTGCTTGTTTACTACTCGACATTGTATAATAAAATAAAATAAAATTAAGCCGCTTTTGGCTTGACTTGATAATGCATATGTTTATAAGAATTGCATGTTACTTATAATTTTTTGTTATTTACAAGATAAGAATGGAGTCACTTACCATTAGCAAATAATGCGTCGGATTTAGGATGATAAGAGATCGGAGTAATTGTCTTGTCGAGATTTTTGAAGCTACGATTCCTGAACAGCGAGACATTCGGCGTCGGCGGCGCGCTGGCCGCCAAGTCTGGTCGATCCTCTGTAAATTAAACGTCACATTTTTGGCAACCCGTCCTCCCATTACAATGCTTCCATTTTGGGAGAATATATGTATGCTCTCTTAAGAATATAGGTCGCAAGAAAAAACATGTATTCAATTGTACTTTTCTGTTCTGCTGACTCTTTATCACTTCTTTTAACCCTACTACGAAACCGAAGAGAAAGATTATGTATTTGACCTCTGTATATGTGTATACCTATGTAATTCTGAATGGTTGAACCGAATTAAATAAATTATTTGATGAGCTCGATGGCGTTGTTGCGCGTGTCAATCTAATCAATCACGCAAGTTAAGCAACGTCGACCGTAGCTTGTCTATAGATGGGTTCATTTATCTCAAGCTCCTCCATGCTCCGGAAGGCACGTTAAGCCCTTCGATTGAGGGGAGACCCGTATCCCAACTGTGGGATGATGATAGGTTGATACATTATCTGTCGTTAGATTCGCCTTAAAACACTGCCACTAAGTATATAAAAACAATAAAAAAATAATATTAACTGATTTTTAACGTCAAAATACTAGTTTTACATTTGTTTTCTTCAAGCTCCATCAAGCAGAGTAAAGGGTTTTAAATGACGATAACAACATATTTGACATACCTAACAAGTTTTTAAATTACTGTAACCTGTTGTATTTAAAATGTGGTAACCTGTTAATTTAAAACTCGTTTATCGTTATTTTTATAAATGTTTATATGAAGACATGTATACTCGGTGTTAACACCGTTAGTCAACAATGTTCAGTAAAGTATAAGAACAGAACTTAAGAACATTCTTGAATACTTTACTAACAGTACAAGTGCATAGGTCGACAAAGTTCCACTAAGTGCCAAAAAATATTTCAAAAATGGAAAAAATCACCAACTGATTTGAACGACGCCTCGAATACCGGTCGAGTGTTATTTCCAACTGATCTGCCAGGGTGCCTACCGCTGGAGCTGAAGCCGATTTCCATCTTAGCTTTAAGTTATTGACAAACATCTTCAGCTTAGAAGTAGCGGTACAGCTGTACGCATTAGAGCGGCTCAAAAATTACGCGGGGGTGTAATGCACCCCTGAAGACTGCCCGGGCAAAGAGCCACTCGCTCGAGGCCCGAACGTACCCCTTGAGGGTACATGCACCCAGGTCAGGTCAGCTGTATGGTTTCTACCAGCTAAGCTAAAGCTAATCTAAGCTGAAGTTTGATATTCGCAATCAAAAAATCCAATGCTAATCGGCTTCAGCTTAGGTGGTAGGGCCCATGGAACTTGTACAGTGCCTATTAAGTATTATACGACGAGCTCGATGGCGTAGCGGTCAATGACGCGGCTTCGACACCAACGCTCGTGGGTTCGATTCCCACACGGGACAAACATTTGTGTGCATGAACATGTCTGTTTGTCTTGGTCTGGGTGTTTTCTATGTATCATAAGTATGTATTTACAAAAAAAAGTGTATTTACGTATGTTTATCAGCTGTATAGTACCCATAACACAAGGTTCGCTTACTTTGGGGCTAGATGGCGCTGTGTAATTTGTGTGACAATATACTACTAAACAAGGCATAGCAGTCCATTGTTGCTGATGAAATTTGGCAATTTTTTTATAACACAAAACTTAATAAATAATCCCTACTAATACTCTAAATGTGAATGTGAGTTCTTTTGTTACACTTTCATGCCAAAACTACTCTACCGATCATCATACAAATTTGTACACATATATGTTGATTTTTTTCATTTTTTTAATATTTATAATATTCTGGCAAGTTCCGAAATCACCTATTTAAATAATAACCAAAAATAAACTCAATTAAAGAGTAGTAGCCCATTGCGGATTTTACTTCGAGGCAGTTGACATTTAATATCAACGAATAGAACATAACAACATTATATACTCTATTATAGATATTTTCACATCATATTGCTATAATATTCGACGAACCCGGTAGTCGGCTGGCAATGGCTACTTTGACTGCGAGGTCACGGGTTCGATCCCCACACAAGACAAAATTTCTGTACTTGAACTTGTCTGCTTGTCTTGGTCTGAGTGTTTTCTACATATTATATGAAAGTATTTATAAAAAAAATGTAGGTATTTAGGTACAATATCCGCTATCTAGTACCCATAGTACAAGCATTGCTTAGTTCGGGACAAGATGGCACTGTGTAATTTTTTCTAGAATATTTATTTATATTTATTTAGTATCCTTACCCAATAAAAGAAAAGTTTGGACTCGCTTCAATGAGACCAACAGTTCCGCTGTGAACGTAAGAATCATCGGCAAAAACAACGTAACGGTCACTTTCGTTGTAGTCAAGAGCTGCTGTAATGGATAGATCTGAAAATACAAAGGGTGTAATAATTATATGCCCTATAGCCTATCCATGGATGGGTAAATTTATCTCAAGCTCCTCCGTGCTTAGTAGGGCATGTTGAGCCGTCGGTCCCGGCTGTTGTGATTACTAAAAGGAATGTTCAGACTAGGTAATCGTGTTTGAATGTGTCGGTAGAGATCTGCAACGCAGCAACTCCTTCCTTTTTCGCATGAACACAACAACCCTCAAGGGAATTGTCATTTGAATGCGATTTTAAGTGAGATAGTGGTATTTCACCAGTCAGAGCCTATTTCACTTGCCTTCGCGGCAGGTTGCAACACGTGCAGGTGAGGTTGGCTTTGCCTCTAGAGATCGTGATGAGCCTATTACACCCCAGAATGGTTACACACAAAAAATTGATACATAAATGTTTGGGGATCTCTGGCTAAACAAAAGTGTCAATCTCAAGCAGGCGGACGCATGCCCGCCATAAATTACATTTTGTTTGCTTCAGAATTATCGCCAAATATTGACAAAATCTTGACACAAAAACCTCTGTGCTTATTCATGATATATATTTACAATCCACAGTACATTATAACTGACTGGTTTTTGAGTCAACAATTTGTCAATATTTGGCGACAATTCTGAAATAAACAAAATGTTCAGATGACCGGACGGCTGACACAAGAAATTAAAATTATGACCCACATACAAAAATAATTGAGCAAACCTAATAAAGATTATATAATATCAAGTGAAAACGAACTAATACTAATGTGTTTCGTAGAATTATTAGGTAATCTGTGGCATTGTGTTGATTGGCTAATAAAATTACATTAACGACTTTGCTATATCACAAATTCGGCCGCACTTAATGGTTGTGACGATCTTTTCTTAGTTATTATTTAATAACATGTTTTTCGCGATTTCTTATTATGATTATAAAATGCGGGATTTATAATTATTTGGTTCAATCATCAATTCTTCTTTATGGCTATCGTGATGTTCTCGCCAATGACAATGTTTTTTATAGATATACTAGCTGACCCGGCAAACGTTGTTTTGCCATATACAATAATCATTTAGGGGTATGAAAAATAGATGTGGGCCGATTCTCAGACCTACCCGATATGCACACAAAATTTCATAAAAATTAATCCAGCCGTTTTGGAGGAGTAACTAACACCGCCACGCGAGAATTTTATTATATTAGATAATGCATAGATATCTGAGTATGTGACTATGCTTAGGGATTTATTTAGCTCATTGGGATCTAAAATTATACTAATTTTGGGGTGTCAGTCTGTCAGTGGCACATCGCGATCTTTAGAGCCAAAGCCAACGTAGGTGACGTCGGCTTTGGCTCTAAACAAGCACGTGATGCACCCTGCCGACTACGAAAGACACTCTGGGAAAAGAAAGGTAGAGTACAGCGTATTTGTAGCCCGGATAGGGAAGTACCTTCACCTCACTGAATACCGCAGCCAACAATTCCCTTGAGGGTTGTTGTATTCCTGTGAATGAGTTTACCTGAAGGAGTGGCTGCGTTGGCAACAGGGGTGGTGGCGCGTGAGCGATATTTCATGTTACGAGCGTATATTTGGCTGCGGTAACCACTTCACATTAGGCGGGCCGTATACCGTTCTGCCATCCGACATGGTATTAAAAAATACAAATGAAAGTTTTACTGTTATTTTTTTTTATCGAATGACTAGTTCATCCCGCAGTTTACCTCTCATGGATTTCGGAATAGACAATATTATTCCTTTGTGTATGTGTGGTGAATGTTTCGAAATTTATACGATATCCCAATACCTAAGTATCGATCCTAGATTAATAAATTATGTATTTATTGTTTTAAATAATCTATGTGTACTTACAATAGTAGCGGTCATCGGATTTCCCAGTAAAACAAGAGCCAACACAGTGATAAAGATACCAGCTCTCTCTGTGAATATCATGAAGCCCAAAAATATTGCTCTGAGTATGGTAGCCAGACGGATTTGTATCATCTCCCTGTCACGTTTATCGCTGACCATTTTCTGAAACGGTATCTCCCACGCGTACATTTTTATTACCTGAGAATCAAAAATATATAGATATATTATATAGCACATCCAATGTCTTGTCTACATATCATATGCTATCGCTATAAGCTAGCTCCTTATAATTAACATTAACATTTGCTACTATTGTTAGCGACTGGCTGGTTTCAATGTATATTTTTTTATACGTGACGTTCGCATTTTAATATGTCTCGTCTTTCCGTACTTGTGTCTTGCAACAAAAGTGATCTCACGAATTATAATTTCTATCATTTTACTAAGCGTTTTCTGGGGGCACGGCAGTGCCCCCACCAAGTCGAGCAAAAAGCGGCACGGCCGTACCATCCTTTTCTCGAAGCACTTCAGGCCTTTTTCAACCCCCTATAACTTTGTTGTAGATAAAACTAGGAGCCTGAATTTTTAATAACCAAGCAGGTATTGTAAACACGGTATATTTAAAATTTCATTCAATTTGAACCAGTAGTTTTAGAATTATAACTAGTCAAAGTTCCTTAATTTTGTCACTCACTCACTGACTCACCGATCATCAAAATTCTAAGGTACTTCTAGCAGACATATAAGGTTCAAATTTAGAATACAATTCGTGTTTACTGTATAAATCAAGGAAAAATTAACATATTTTACAATTTCCGTCCAGTTTTCTAGATACACTAACTGCATAAATAACTTTGTAATCCCATATAAATATATGGGATTACAAAGTTATATTTGCGGTAATTGAATCAGTGTACCTGTATTATGTATAATATAAATAATGGAATAATAGGTGTAGATAGTACCGGCATAATAATTATGTATGTTCAAAAGTAACTTCACTAGGGTAAAATGGTCAACGGATTATGTTCAAAGGTAACTTGCAAAATAGTCAACGGAATGAAAAAGCAAGAATGGGACATGTCTTATGAAGTTGTACCAAAATCCCGCAAAGTATTAAATAGACTAAATTGCCAGGAAAAAAAACACTAATAATCATAACCGAGCCCGGCGGAGGTGGCTTGCCTGCGCCGCCGCGGTTATCACGATTCCCGTCCTGCACAGAAATGCGACCACTTTCTTCCAGGGAACCTCTGGGTCTTACTGCGATATCCCAGGTATACACACAAATACAGACCACGATTTATTTAACTTACGCACTGCAGAAAAAAAAATATTTTTTCTACAGTAATATCAACAAGTCGGTATCAAACATTGCTTACTATATAGTTCCTTATCTGAACGTAGCGCCACATGAAGTTGTAAAATAACAGTCTGCGCAAGAAAGAGAGAGAAGTATATTCATGTGCATGTTATGAAAAAGTGGTGGAAATAAACGCGCATTCGCCTTTGGTAAAACGAAAGTACGCGACATATTATTATGTTTCTTAAATTCACGGACTAACCCGGTCATTTAAGGCGTGCACGGGATATGGATACAACGCGTAGAGGCACCTTATAGAAGTTTAATGTAATGTTGTACACCCGCCGTGACCCGTTCCAGGATATATCAATAAAATAATATACCTATTGCTAAGTGTAAAAAAATAATTGGACTATGGACATGAGATTTGGGTGGATTACGTAATGGACTGACTATCGATCGTTATTTGTAGCAGGCGGTGGCTCGCCATTTACTAGATGGGCCCCCGAATTGCTGAATTGAATCAGCAAAGGGCAACACCGGTGTGTAACTCAGGGGTGTCCATAGGTATGCTGCGCTTTCTCCGAAGTTACTCGCGGCATTATGCCCTTTATCACTTCCACCCCTGGAGTATATAGCTCTAACGACTCCTCTCTGGACGGCCAATGAAGGCAAGCCAGAGCTGAGAGTCTTGCGGGGGCCTTCTTGTGTTTCCACTCCGACCAACGAAGACATGCCCCCCGGCATGTCTTCTTTGGAAGGCCCCCGAAGGCCCTCTGGAGATTCGATACCCGTGGTGTTGTTACTCCCCAAACAACTCGCCATAAGCTGCCTTGCGGGCTTGTAATATTGTATAGATATATTTACCATACACAAAAATATTATAGTATATCTATAGATATACAGCGAGCGATGGAGAGGGATATGCTCGGGATTTCTCCGAGGGATCGAATCCGGAACGAAGAAATTCGACGAAGAACCAAAGTTGTCGACATAGCCTTTAGAGTTTGCAAGCTGAAGTGGTAATGGGCCGGTCACATCTGCCGAGTAAGTGATGGCAGATGGCGGAGGAAGGCATTAGGAGCCCGCGCGTAGGAAAACGAAGCGTTGGCCCTCCTCATAGTTTCGTCATTGGCCATCACCATATTCGGTACACTCGCGTAGAAAAGTGTTTGTACAGAGGTCAATGTTATTTTGATATTTTTATAATAACATGGAAAAATCAACATCAGAGTCACATTTAAACACTATTGAGACCTCTGGGTCAGATGGAAATTTAAACACTCAATGGTCCAGTCAGACAAATATAAACACAACACCACCAAATTACATACCCCAACGTGCAAAACGACCAAGGGAAGATGAAATATATACAGGCTGCCTTGACAATTTCAAGGAAGAAATAAAATGCATGATTCGAACTATGTTCACTGAACAAGAAACAGAAATCAAAAAAAATTTGTCCTACTCTTATACAGATTAATAAGACAAACACTGATATACAGACCACTCTGTCCTTTCTTGCTGAACAAAATAACGAATTAAAAAAGAGAATAGACAAATTGGAAAGTGAAACCAAAAGAGATAAGGAGTATATTACTATTTTAGAAGACAAGGTGGAAGATCTAAAGCGGGAAAATCAAAAGAATAATTTTGAAATAAAAAACGTACCTATACTCGGAAAGAAAGAGACCAAAGAAGATCTTGTTAACATGGTTGTAACACTGTCTAAAAATATTAACTGTAATATTGAAGAGAAAGACATTGGTGATATATATAGAGTACGCAGTAAAAAGGAAGGAAGTACAAATGGCCCTATAATAGTTCAGGTATCAACTACACTCTTGAAATCGAGATTTTTAAAGGCCTGTAAGACATTTAACATAAAGAACAGTGAGAAGCTCCGTGCCAAACACCTCGGATGTAAAACCAAAGAGGACACTCCTGTCTTTACTTCTGAGCAACTTACCGCTAACGGAGCTCGCCTGTACTACCTTGCTAGGGATCTGGCTAAATCGAAAGCATACAAGTTCTGCTGGACCTCCTATGGCAGGGTCTATATAAGGAGAAAGGAGGAGTCACCAATCATCATGATAAAAAGAGAATCACAAGTACAGAAACTGATGCAAGAAGCATGACTAGTTTTTTCTATATGGTTTAGTGTATGGGCCACACTTTGTTGGTTCTATAGACTTGTACTCATCTCATGTTTAATTTTCTTTAAAATTATATGTAAACTAGAAAGCTTTTTGTACACAACAGTACTAACATCACACACCGCACTCATCATCATTTATACTAACAAAACAAAATTACATCTACACACACAAACAACAGCACTTAACACATACATTATAAAAAACAATTCATATAATAAATACAAAATAAGCGTATTTTACAAAATTGAATATATACATCACTTAAATTTACACTACTTAAATTCACACAGGGATATTTCAAATGCTCATGAATATCGAGTATATCATGGAATGACCGTAATAATTTTTATTAGATTTTATTTATGGATAATACGTTAGCAACAGTAACTGAAATAGACGACACAGAAATCGCCCAAGCTGGCACATGCCAAATTGAGGATTTCATTATTGATCATAATACGGATCTCTTAATAGTCTCTCAAAATATTCGAAGTATTTACAGTAACTTCGACGACCTTCAACTTACTCTATCAAACTTTAACTCTGGGATTGACTTACTGATCTTGACTGAATGTAGACTTGACTCAAGCAAGCCCATACCCCAAATGAACAATTACATAGCCTTCTTCACTACTAATCATGTAAATAAATGTGATGGAGTTGTCGTTTACGTAAAAAAGTCACATAAAGTTCAAGTTAAAGAAATATATTTGACACATGCATCGTGCTTGCAGGTTGATTTAAATGGACTTGCTATATTGGGGATATATAGGTCACCTTCCAATAGCAATGCAGAACAATTTATCAATTCTCTTGACGATCACCTTAATAAAATAAAATCTATAAAAAATATAATAATTTCTGGAGATATTAACATAAATATTATCGATAGGCCTACTGCACCAAATTATGAGCGTTCTAATAGACTCAATTATTTGAACATGTTGGCGATGCATGGCTTACTGCCTGGTCATGCGTTGCCAACAAGAAATAATAATTGCCTTGACCATATTATTTTAAAACTGGAAAATAGCAAAAAGACGGCTTCAATTAATGTTTTAAATACTTCGATCACTGATCACTGTATGGTCTGTCTATGCTTATCGAATATAGCTAATATAAAAAACTACTCAAATGCTAAGACCTATGTAGACATTGAGAAAGCTGTTTCTTGTCTCGAAAAATATAATCTATCAGATTTACTTACTTACAATGACCCAAATCTACTGACAGATCATCTTATTCATAGGCTTGGACGGATCATCCAAGATCATACGACAATAAAAGTAACTTCTTCTAAAAACCGCATAATTAAGCCCTGGATTACTCCTGGAATCTTGCAGTGTATCAGAAAAAGAAATAACATGCAGAAAAAATTGTGTGCTGACCCAGATAATGACATTTTAAAAATAACTTACAGAAGGTATAGAAATCACTGTACAAATTTAATCAAAAAACAGAAACGTAGTTACGATAGAGAACAGCTAAGAAAATATAAAAATAACCCTAAACAATTATGGAAATCAATTAATGACATAACTCATCGATACGCTAAAAAAACGGATAATTCTGATTTGCTTAGTGATAAAAAGACTCCTAAAGAATCGGTATGCTCTGTCAATGAGTACTTTTCTAACATTGGGAAGGCATTGGCCGAGGACATTATTGCTAGGGGACTTTCAGAACAATATTCTACCACGTGCGAACCATTGAACTCACAGATCTCTTCTTTTGTAATGTTGGAAACCGATCCCAACGAAGTGTATTTAATACTGATGGGACTTAAATCGGACAGTGCAGCAGGCTGGGATGGTATACCAACAAAATTTTTAAAATGTTCTAGTAGAATAATCATTCCAATTATTACACATTTGGCTAATCTCTGTCTCCAACAAGGCATATTCCCGGATGCACTTAAAATTGCTATAATTACACCTGTGTATAAGGGTGGTGACAGAGACGAGGTCACTAATTATAGACCGATTTCGGTATTACCTGTAATATCTAAAATACTAGAAAAAATAATAAATATAAGATTAACAAATTTTCTAAATAAGTATAATATACTATCAAGATCCCAATACGGGTTTAGACAAGGTCACTCCACTGAAGATGCGGTAAGCTCATTAACGTCCCTCATTGTTAACAATGTTGATAAAAATAAAAAGTGTCTAGCTGTTTTCCTTGACCTCAAAAAGGCATTTGACACCGTCTCTGTCCCCACCCTTCTAAACAGATTGGAGTGCACAGGTATAAGAGGAACTCCTCTAGACCTATTGAAGAGCTACATGAGTAATCGTAGACAACGTGTGAGGATAGGAACGCATGTCAGTGAATTTGCTAATATTAATTTTGGCGTTCCACAGGGCAGCGTGCTGGGGCCGACGTTGTTCCTAATTTATATTAACCCTTTGTGCAAAATGAATATCTTGGACGGGCACATTTATTCCTATGCTGACGATACCGCTGTAGTGTTTACGGGTCCGGACTGGGAATCAGTACGGATACTTGCTGAGGAAGGGCTTGCCAGGATAGGTAACTGGTTAAATTGCAACTTTCTAACGCTAAATACATCAAAAACCAATTTCATTTGTTTTTCAAAATACAAGATAACACAACCAAAGCCAGACTACAAAATTAAAATTCATACATGTAATAATATAAAAAACACCAATTGTCTTTGTGAAGTTATAACCAGGGTAAGCAGTGTGAAATATCTTGGAGTGATGGTGGACCAACGCCTGTCCTGGCACGCGCACATTGATTTGGTAATGTCAAGAGTTAGAAAACTCATATGGGTGTTTAAGAACTTGAGATACACTGCAGATAAGACATTGCTAAACCAGGTGTATATTTCATTGGCTCAGTCTGTTCTGATGTATTGCATTCCGGTCTGGGGCGGGGCAGGTAAAACCAAGTTACTGGAATTGGAGAGGGCACAGAGGTACTTGCTTAAAGTCATGTATTTTAAACCTAGAAGATACCCCACAGAAATGCTGTACGTAATGTGTGACCTCCCTTCTGTCAGGAAGTTGTATATTGTACAAGCTACTTTAAAACTACATAAAAAACTGCACTATGATCCTACTGCTCTTAGAGGGAGAAGGCAATACAACGTAGCACCTGTAATACCCGTTAAAACAACCTTTGCCAAAAGACAATATGACTCCCAAGCATCGTATGTTTATAATGCAATTAATAAAAACTTGAATATTTATCCTATGACAAATCACGTTTGTAAAAAAACAGTAACAAAATGGCTAAAGACTATGAACTATGATGACGTCGAGTCAATTGTTTACAATGTAAATAATCTATTATGCAATTGAAATTATTACCTTTAATGCACATAAATAAAATTAAATTCTAGTTGTTTGTCTGTTTGATATACACACATACACTCACTTACAGAATGTAAGTGAGTGTATCGCGTGTGTATCATATAGTGAGTGCTCGCTATGTCACATACACATACATAGACACACGCACTCAACAAACACACGTACTAGCGCGCGCGCCCGCACACACGCACACACGCACACACGCACACACACACACACGTACGCTGAAGCTTCTATTTGTTTAGTTTTAATGTTCTTTTTTTTTCATCTTTTATTTTATTTTATATTTTTATTTTTAATATTGTCACTTTCTTATATTAAACTCTGGAAGAGCGGTCACTCCTAACACAAGCACTTGTTCTGCTTAAAAGGAGTTTCCAAACAATTGTAAGGACAGTGTATTTGGCAATAATAAAATATTTTCATTTTTTTTTTTTTTCCTTCTAGATGGTCCGATGTCCTTAAGAAAACGGCTGGAAGCTGCTGAATGCGGAAGACGGAGGATCGTATTTGGTGGAGAGCATTGGGGAAGGCTTATATCCAGCATTGGGTAGATACAGGCTGATGATGATGATGATGATAGATATACAAATACTAGTTAATAGTTTTTATTAATTATACAATAGACTAGGAAGTATTTACTAAACTTGTCAAAAATTATAACATCAAAGCCTCCGAGAAAAATCCCTAGAGACAGGAAGTGGACTTTGAGAAAAACTATAGCTGAAGCTCAAAAACTAGTACCGGATAGGAAAAAAAGGAGGACTATCTACAAAAAGCAATGAGATGCCATCAAAAACATAACTTGTAAAAAACCAAGTCTCGCAACTCAGTTCTTCTACCGTAAAAAGTTATGAGATCCATGTAATACCAAGTCGGTTAATTCATTCAGTCCCTACTTAAGGGGCCTTCCCTCTTAACTTATTACGTAATTAGCTAACCAAACAACATCTTATACTGACCATATCAATATTAAAAATCTTTTATGTTTTAAATAAACAGATAGACTTGGCCATCGCACTAAACAATCTAATTTTGCATAATAATTGCAGGTTTTCCAGGGAACTACGGTAGGTATGGGGTTCTTCAAGAAAGGTGTGAAAAGGTTTTTAGATCGTCGGCAACGCTTGAGTGATGCACGTGGTGTCGCTAGGTTCCATAGGCTGTGGTGACCGCTTCTCATCAGGCGGACCGTATTTTTTTATATTTTTTTATACTACTTCAGGTGGCAGACAAGCATACGGCCCGCCTGATGTGAAGCGGTTACCGTAGCCATATTAACGCTCGCAACATAAAATATCGCTCCCGCGCCGCCACCCCCGCTGCCATCGCAGCATCTCCTTCCTTTCTGGTGACCTCACTCACTCGCAGGAACACAACAGCCCTCAAGGGAACCGTTATTTGGCTGCGGTATTCTGTGAGGTGGAGGTACATTCCCCAGTCGGGTAGCTTACAATTACGCTCCCTACCTCTCTTTTCGCCAGAGCTTCGTTTGTCAGTCAGCAGGGTGCACCGTGTGCAGGTGAAGTTGGCTTTGGTTCAAAGATGTTGATGAACCACTTACACCCGTATGATTTATTGTTATAAAAAATCTATAGAATTTGTACCAAATTACTTCTCCACGCACATTTTTATGTAGGTCGACTATTACTCGTTAACTTGTAAAACCTACTAGAGGAAATCAATAGTATGGTGTTATTTTTTTGAATTTTGAATTTTTTTTGAAATTTTATTTGACGAGCTCGGTGGTCGAATGGTTAGCAATGGCCACTTTGACTCCGAGGTCGCGAGTTCGATCCTCGCACAAGACAAATATTTGTGTGCATGAACATGTCTGTTTGTCTTGGTCTAGGTGTTATCTATAATACATAAGTATATTATATGCATGTATTTACAAAAAAAATGTATTTAAGTATTATTATATATATCAGTTGTCTAGTACCCATAGTACAAGCTTTGCTTAATTTGGGACTAGATGGTGTAATTTGTCCAGGAATATTGATTTATTATATTTATTTATTTTGATTTGTAAATGATCCATGATAAACTAAATACGCTAGGTTAGCACGGAGCGCGGCGTGATGACAAACTTCGTGACTATATTAAATATAACTTGTATATTAAATATTACTTGGCCAAACATATAATAAAATAATAATAGAAAACAGTTTTATAATGTATATTACTTTTACAGTGCAATAAAGTGTATACAAATAGGAAATGCATAATTATTGTTACATATAACCAATTACTTAGGGGCCGTCCATTAATCACGTGAGGCTCAAAAGAGGGGGGAGGGGTTCGGTAAAAATCACGAAATATCACAAGGGGGGAGGGGGGGTGTAGTAAAATATCACGTGTATTTATTTTTTTGTCAAACGCGCGATTCCTAAACCGAAAAGCGGCGTGTTGAAGACCTTGACTCGCCGATGCTAGGCAATGAGCGAAGTTGAAGACGATGACGGCCTACAACTCCCTGCGCATCATCATCACTACATAGTATAAAACAAAGTCGCTTTCTCTGTCCCTATGTCCCCATGTATGCTTAAATCTTTGAAACTACGCAACGGATTATGATGCGGTTTTTTTTAATAGATAGAGTGATTCAACTGGAAAGTTTATATGTATAATATATGCATAACATAGTAGAAAAACACTGATAATTTAGAGGTTTCTAATGTGATGTCGTAAATAAACACATTTTTTTGCTCTTTCATTGCAAACGCTGGCTGAACCCAACGAGATAGATCAAAATAATGTAGTACAGTATTGTTCACCTTAAAATGGTCTACAAAAAAGTTCGCGATGGTATATGTCTATCTCTTAGTGGTAACACACAATAACCGTTATTTTATCCTTTGCTTTTTACAAGAAATAATGCCTTATTTACGAAGCGATTTTAAGCAATACAGAATTAATCCTTATCCAATTAAGTACCTTAAATACATTGCGCATTTAATATAGATCAATATGGCCCTTCACAGCATGTAATTTAAATGAATAGTTTAGAAGATATTACACATTTAAAATGCAGGGACATAACGGCTGTGGCGGTACCGGCCGCGGAGCCGGCGGCGTGTGCTTATAACTGGGGAAGGACTGGATAGGACAAAGCGCAAAGACCTTCTGTAGTACATTTAGTATCAGCATTGCACCCGTGCGAAGCCGGGGCGGGTCGCTAGTACAGTATAATAATGGTTTCAGAGTATTGATGGAGCTGCCACGATTCTGTAGCGCGTCTGGCATGTTCATGCTTGCACGAACAGCCCCCTTACCACCAACTCTTATTGCGATTCAATAACTGAATAGAATGCTCATTCTTACCATTGAATAAGCGACTATTCAATTTGAAATGAGTCGTTTATTCATTGGTATGAGTAAGCATTCTATTCAGTTATTGAATCGCAATAAGAGTTGGTGGTAAGGGGGCAGAACTTTTATGCAACGATAAGGGGTCATCCATAAATTACGTCACACGTTAAGGGGAAAGGAGGGGGTCGACGAAGTGTGATACTGTGTGACAAGGGGGTGGGAGGGGTCCTAAATGTCATGACTTGATCAAAATCTATTATAGTCTAAGTGTTAAAACACGAACTTTGAACTATTAACGAATAAAAACTTTTTAACAAAAAAATTAAACCGCCGAAAGAAATAAAAAGCAATAATAATAAACTTTGTTTTTATTGACCTTAATAACTAAGTTCTTAAACTAATTTAAGTACACCTAAGTAATTTTGAGTCGGCGCCAAACACGCATTTTTTGGAATCTTTTTATTTATAATTGGAGATTTCACGTTGCATTGTTAATTTGATTTGGTTATTTTTATTTCTTTAAATTTGAGGTAATTTAGTGATCTTTGTTCATTTATTGTTTGGCGCCGACTCAAAATTACTTAGGTGTACTTAAATTAGTTTAAGAACTTAGTTATTAAGGTCAATAAAAACAAAGTTTATTATTTTTTGCTTTTCATTTCTTTCGGCGGTTTAATTTTTTTGTTAAAAGTTTTTATTTTATATTTTTTTATGGCTGTAATGTACTAATTCCTATAGGCTTAATTTTTGATTATTTTTAAAATAGCTCATTCTTGGTGAGGTTTTTTTTTATACTACGTCGGGTGGCAGACAAGCATACAGCCCGCCTGATGTGAAGCAGTTACCATAGCCATATTACCGTTCGCAACATAACATATTGCTCGTGCGCCTCCACCCTCGCTGCCACCGCTGCAACTCCTTCCTTTCTGGTGACCTCACTCACTCGCAGGAACACAACATCCCTCAAGGGAATTGTTATTTGGCTGCGGTATTCTGTGAGGTGGAGGTACATATCCCAGTCCGGTATCTTACAATTACGCTCCCTACCTCTCTTTTCGCCAAAGCTTCGTTTGTCAGTCAGCAGGGTGCACCACGTGCAGGTGAAGGTTGGCTTTGGTTCAAAGATGTTGATTAACCACTTGCACCCCAAACTTGTTTTTTTTAGGGTTCCGTACCTAAAATGGAAAAACGGAACCCTTATAAGATCACTTTGTTGTCCGTCTGTCTGTCTGTCTGTCTGTCAAGAATTTCTATGTCGAGAATGCGTGGACGGCCGTTTATTCAGCAAAAAACGCATATTTCGACACTCAAGGGAATCAAAACCTATATGGTACTTCCCGTTGACCTAGAACTATGAAATTTGGGAAGTAACATCGTTATAGACTACAAGTACAGGAATAAATCTCAAAACTATACATTTGTAAATAGATCTTAAAAAATAGGGGGTCTATATTTTTTATAGGGTGTCGAAATTTCAAATTGAAAATACTAGTTCAAATAGGGTATCATATGAAAGGCCTTCATGTACACTTTGCAAAATATATTTTATTTATTTTTTTCGACGCATTATTTCTTATTTATAATGAAAAATATCAAATTTAATAATGATACTACGTACCTACGGAACCCTCGGTGGGCGAGTCCGACTCGCACTTGTCCGGTTTTTTTTTTTGTAATACACAACTCAGCATTAAAATCTGTGAATGAACTATAAATCATCTCCTGTTTTCCTACCCTTGGGGTTGAATTTATTTTTCCAAATTTAATTGGAACTAACTTCGGGGTATACCCTTTCCAATAAAAAAATAATTATCAGAATCGGACTACTCTGTGAAAAGTTATGCGTGGTCATACATCACAATCAGTGAGTGAACAATCAATCATCCTCTGTTTTCCTACCCTTAGGATTTTTTTTTTCATATTTATTTAGGAGTAACTTCGGGGTATACCCTTTCGAATAAAAAAAGAATTATCAAAATCGGACTACTCTGTGAAAAGTTATGCGTCATACATCACAATCAGTGAGTGAACAATCAATCATCCCCTGTTTTCCTACCCTTAGGGTTCAATTTTTTTTTCCAAATTTATATGGGATCAACCGCGGGGTATACCCTTTCCAATATAAAAAGAATTATCAAAATCGGACTACTCTGTGACAAATTATGCGTGGTTTTACATTACAATCAGTGAGTGAACAATCAATCATCCTCTGTTTTCCTACTCTTAGGGTTGAATTTTTTTTCCAAATTTATATGGGACCAACTTTGGGGTATACCCTTTCCAATAAAAAAAGAATTATTAAAATCGGACTACTCTATAAAAAGTTATGCATGATCATACATAAAAAAAAATATACGCGTCGAATTGAGAACCTCCTCCATTTTTTCGTCGGTTAAAAACTCAAATACATTTGCAACTCTAGATGTAAAATTGCAAAATATGTGACATCACACTAGGGAGGGGGGATCTCACAAATGTGACCAGCTGTGACAAGGACGGGGTGAGGGGTCAAAAAATTATGAAATTCGTGTGACGTAATTTATTGAAGGCCCCTAAGAAAAAAGACAGCATCCTTTTCTTCATGACTGTTGACGAATGGATGTTTTAGAACCTTTGAGTCTGAGAAGAGATGTTCCGTCCCTTTGTGTGTTCTTTTCTGTACAATGGGGTGTGTTCAGAGGAGTTATTTGACCTAATACCCACGGCCTCCTCCTACTGTTGCACCGCTCGCCATCGACAGGGAATTCATCCTCACATATTAGAACCGAAGAGGTCACGTACTGTGCGGTTCCAGAGAAGTTCCATACTATCAAGCTGTGGAATGAACTGCCTGTGGAAGTTTTCTCAGGAGACTACAACGTCAACGTGGGGTTCTTCAAAAGGACGTGAAAACATTTACCTAACCTACACACCACAGTGTGGTGTTACAGGCGTCCATAGGGTACAGTAACAGCTTTCCATCAGGCGGACCGTATGCTTGTTTGTCACCTTAGTGATATAACAAAAATCCTAATTAATATTCTTTGTAGCTCCAAAAAATAAACGTGATTTGGTGGGGGGGGGGGGGTAGATTTCCAAAACCTCACCAAGTATCACCAAGGGCGAGGGGGGGTGCTTAAATTGCAAAAAAAACCTCACGTGATTAATGGACGGCCCCTTATACTGTGATATAACATTGTTAAGTTTTTCAAAAAGAATAGTTAGATGAGTGACTCCGCTACATGAACTCTATTAAATTTAATTTACGTACTTTTTTGGTTAATTTTGGGGCGTATGTGGCTCACCACGATCTTTTGAGCCAAAGCCAAAACTTGCCTGCACATGGTGCATCCTGCCGACTAGCTAATGAGGCTCTGGCAAAAGAAAGATAGGGTACAACGTATTTGTAAGCTACCCGACTGGAGAAGTACCTCCGCCTCACAGAATACCGCAGCCAAATAACAATTCCCTTGAGGGTTGTTGTGTTCTTGCGAGTCAGTGAGGTCATCAGAAACGAAGGGGTTGCTGCGTTGGCAGAGGTTGTGGCAGCGCGCGAGCGATATTTCATGTTGCGAGCGTTAATATGGCTACGGTAAGCTATTCACATCAGGTGGGCTCTTTGCTTGTCTGCCACCCAACATGGTATAACAAATAAATAGAGCCGTCACGGGACGCCTGGCAGATGTGAAACACCGGCACCTTTCGTATAGCAAATATGTTTGATAAGATGAATGGATGATTAAAGGAAAGTACCAGAGAGACATTGAAAGATTTAAAGTTTTACGGACGATAACTTATTATAACAGTATGAAACTGTGGGGACACAGTACAAGCAAATTGTAGCATCAGCAGTTTTGCGTTGCACATTGGGCGAATGGAATAATACCCAGTATCTCTGTCGTACAGCAACTAAATGGACGTAGCCTTAATAAATAATAGTAGTGTAATATTAGTGTAGTGCTAATATTAGTGTACTTATTGTGAAGAACCAATAAAGTGCTAATTGTACTTCTATCTCGTGATAAACTTTTCCCAACCAGTTCACATCGAACACATTAACACACATACTTATAAACATTACATTGGTGACCCCGACGTGATAATTATGGTGTGAAACCATGATGAAAACAATATACGAAGGATTTCACGTAAAATACTTTATAGCATTTTCAATGAACGTCACAGAGCAAAGTTTATCTTAACTCCGTTTACAACAAGCAACGATTGTTTTTTCAATGTGTGTAACAGTTTAATATAATTTTAACGGTTTTCTTTCCTTGTAAATAAAATTAATAAGAATATTTTCTAACGGTAAAATGCAAATACTGCCCCAAAAAATGAAAAACTATTTAATTAAATACATTGTTACTAGATGGATCCACAAAGCAAAATTTAATCACGCTATGGTTTCGCTTCTCACGATTTATGACTAGTATTCATTTAATAAATTATTGAAATGAAATATATATGTATAATAGCTAAATTCGTCACAACTATACTATATGCAACGTGACCCGGGTACGATTGCAAGATCTCTACTATCTCTACTATTGATACTAGTATCAAAGCTTGTACTTTAAGACACGTACTTAAGTGTAGCGACGCGTCACCACGCAAAAATTCTGGCAGCCGCAGCATTACATGTGGCCCACATCAAAAAATATTTCGGAATATAAGAATTTAAGAACTTTTAGTACATTTCCCAAAATATAATAGCATTCAAAAATAAAAAATTCTAGCTTTTTCTAAAACTTACTTCTAAACTACTACTATTTTTTAGGGTTAATATATAGTCTATGACACTCACAAATAAGGTGGCTTTCAATTGTAAAAATAATTTTAAAAAATCGGTTCAGTAAATTCAGAGATTACCCCCTACAACCTCATAAACTCACAAACTTTATCTCTTCATAATATTAGTATAGATAATATAGATAGTTAGAAAAAATATTCGTTTGTGTGGGAAGCTTGCTTGATTCAGCTCCCTGTCGGTGGACCGACGCAGCTTTGATATTTTATATATTTTCATGATATATATTTTATATTTGATGAATTTTAACACTTTCCGATATGAAATATATGTACTAACCTGAATGCCATTTATTACTTCACTCATCAGTTTTATCCGTTCGTCTGTTCTTTCTGCCGTCTTCAATCGAATTTTTCCGATTAATCGACTAAGACCAACTAAAACAACCAAAAATTAAAATAAAATCGAGTTTTATAAACACGCCTGCCTACACATACAATATCTGGTTGGATTCATGTTAGTTTAAAAAAATTCTGCGCACCAATTTGAACCTTATGAACTTTGCATAAAATTTACTGAAAATCTCGTTCTCATGATGGGCCATCACCAGAACACTTGGCGGTCTGATGTAATACGGCTAGCGTAACCTATAGACACTTGTTCTTCTCAAGAAGCCCCGTCGCCGGAACTGGCACTTAAATTCACTTTCACATTCAAGATAGTGTAA
The DNA here is from genome assembly GCA_937001555.2 of Hypsopygia costalis. Lineage (NCBI taxonomy): Eukaryota > Metazoa > Arthropoda > Insecta > Lepidoptera > Pyralidae > Hypsopygia > Hypsopygia costalis. The sequence goes on along the minus strand of OW443328.2, from coordinate 15,509,398 downwards.
TGAAAGTGAATCTAAGCTCTGCAGATTTAGAGTAGTAATGATTTATACATATTCTTATACCTATTTAATTTGTATGACGTTTCTAAGTGCTTTATAAAGTCCAAGGAATAAAAATATTTTTGAATTTGAATTTTGAATTGAATTTGATCTTGTAATTCAAAGAGTTCTGCTTGTGGACAACCCCGCTGCTAAGGCAGCACATCTGGCAATGTGGCTCACTCCCAGGAACTCAGCCATATTTAAAAGTGTTGTTCTTTGGCTGCGATCTTCTCTGAGGTGGAGGCTCATACGACTTACCTCTCTTTCGCAAGAGTCTCGTTTACTAGTTGGTAAGATGCACCACGTGCAGGTGAAGTTGCATTTAACTGTAAAGATGGTGGCAAACTCGGAGTGATAGATGTTATAATATACTATATTTTTATTAGCGAAACCTAATTTCATTTTTTTATTTCCAGTATGTCACCAGTCCTATAAAATTTTTACAGTATCTTTTGCTGTCTGTTTTGTTAGAGCGAACGATTGCTAACCAACCAAACTGTTTAGTTAGTGGGCTCAAAACAATGAATGATGGGTCCGGTGGTCGAATGGCTAGTAAAAGCAAAGTGGCTTTTCAGCTCATCCAAGGTCGCGGGTTCGATCCCCGCACTAGACAAATATTTGTGTTCATGAACAGTCTGTTTGTCTTTTATCTCTATTAGGTGTATTATATATATACAATTATCTTTTATCTACCCTTACCATACCCTTAGCTTTGCTTAGTTTGGGAAAACATGGTACCGTGTAATTTGTCCAAGAGTATTTATTATTGCTTATTAATGCAATCATATGGGAGCGCGCAAACGGCAACCAACTGAAAAGTTGATTACCATTAAGCACACACCAAAAGTTTGGTTCGTTAACTATCGTTCCTGTAGTCCCGCCCTTGCCATACGATACACAGTGAGTGAGATCACCAGACAAGACGTAAGGAGATGCAACGTTAACAGCGGGAGTACCAGGGCATGCAGATTATTCCATATATTTTAAGCGTCTGTCTAAATACTGCAGTAGGTAAATCACCTCAGGTGGGGAGTGTGCTTGTTTGTCATACGGCGTAACAAAGAATGCATTATTAAATTCATACTTACTCTGAGTAGGAAGAGTAATTATTATCAAAGCGAATAAACCAATAATAGCTGCGAATCCCGCTTGCAGGTAGCCCAAATAGCAGATAGCAGCCAGCTGGATCGGAATGATCCATGCGAAGTGCAAAAAGTTGAAGGCCAAGTCGAATCGTTGCAAGTCATTTGACAGTATGTTTACTACTTTACCAGCAGTCGTTTGTCCCAAGGAACCATTGTTCATCCGCATTATCTGAAAGATTATATCTAGTTTAAAGAGACAAAATTTATTCTACACATTTGCTATTTATACCCACGAATTCAATTTTTTGCAGTACAGGTATTTTATAATTTTCATGCGTGAAGCCTACATACAAGGCCCAAGCATCAACATTCATATCATCTTTTGGAGTAGATCCAGGAGTATGTTCACACTAATCGATCGATGACTGATCGATGCTATCCATCCACTTCGATCATTTGGTGTAATTGTTTTGACTGATCGACGGATATCTGGCGATAAACGTTTCAATCAATCATCGAACGATAATTGATCCACCATAGATCGGTTACGCTGTAATGTTCCCGTCCACTAGGCTTGCCGAACCGAGTCGAATCGTTTCAATAAATCGTCCAATAAATTTGCTATCAATCTGTGCCTTTTAGCATCAAACCGCTACGCGCAGAATCGAATCGGCTGCGCGCATTGCTCAGCAGGAGCATTGCTTCGCCGATGCGATTCGATTCAACTCGGCTCGCCTCAGTCTCGACTTCAGACTTGAGTCAAATTGACTTCGACTGGTATCAATGGACGATCGACCAATGGCATCAATAAGAGATCGATCGATTATATTGCAGGTGGTACCCTAAAGCTACTAACCTTTCTAAACATCAAAGAACTAGTAGCAATTCTGAGTTTCATTCCAAACTGTTGGCAAGACAGCATCCCATGGTGGTTGAAATAAGCAGCTGCCCAGTTAATGAGTATCATACCAACAGCGTAGTACATCGCTTCTTGCTGAGTGATCTCAGGCTCATGTTTCCAGTATTTTAGCAGCTCGGCGAAAAGTAACGGACTAATTATTCTGTAAAATTAATTTAGATGCTATATAAATAAGTAATTTGGGGTATAAGTGGTTCATCATGATCTTTGAACCAAAGCCAACTTCACCTGCACGCGGTGCACCCTGCTGACTGACAAACGAAGCTCTGGCGAAAAGAGAGGTAGGGAGCGTAATTGTAAGCTACCCGACTGGGGAATGTACCTCCACCTCACAGAATACCGCAGCCAAATAACAATTCCCTTGAGGGTTGTTGTGTTCCTGCGAGTGAGTGAGGTCACCAGAAAGGAAGGAGATGCTGCGTTGGCAGCGGGGGTGGCGGCGCGCGAGCGATATTTTATGTTGCGAGCGTTAATATGGCTACGGTAACCGCTTCACATCAGGCGGGCCGTATGCTTGTCTGCCTTCCCGACGTATAAAAAAAATTAAAAAAAAGTAAGTCCGCGGAGCGAACGGGCGGGGTTTCTTTTGCAGTCTGGGATTTAAGTTATAAATCCTCACCGCGCTCCGCTATATACCGTTTTGCCACAGAATAAGAAATAGTATTAGTGTTAAGAAGCCCTGATAACATGTCCGAGTATTAAGCTTCAAAATCCGGAGTTTTCACGTTTCTTGTCCTGGTTGCCAGATTTTAGAGATAGCAACCTTACATATAACAGGCATTTTATTGCCTGTTATATGTAAGGTTGCTATCTCTCTGTAATCAAAGCCACCTATTTATTTAATATTTACATTTCATAGTTCAATAAAATTATATCATCATGTATGTTACTATAAAAATTACGTTTTCTCCAATGATGTTATAAATATTATAGATAAGTACGTTTGTTAATGTACGTTTTTGACGCTTGTAGAAGCGTCAAAAACGTACATTCGAAAACTGAGGTAATTGTCTTACCTTGCAATTAGTTCGCACAAACAATCCAACGAAACTGAACGTCAGTTTCGTTGACAATTTATTCAATAGACAAAAATGCAGAAAGACAGTAAAAATGCCGTCTTCTGTGTTACGAAAATGCACAATTTTTGTTGATAGAGTAAATAAAGCCCAAGGGATCACATATCACACTAAAGAATACAATAATATTTGATGTTATGGCGTATTTCAAGTTAATTCCTTATTTTTACAAGAAAAAAAAGACGTCCTAGCGTCGCTTACGTACTCAGCAAGGGAAAGAGATAGCAAGTATATTAAGCGCCGAGATGATAAGGATAGCGATAGCCTCTCTCACACGCGACAGATACCGTTTTCTGACGCAATTTATTATGGGTATGCCACATCTATAGTATTTATAACATCATTGGATTTCCAGTATGTCTTAAGTTTTATCTAGTTGTAATGGAAAAAGGCTGACTTGTTCTATGACTATCTACAATTTGGAACGTTTAGTAACAATTACTCAATAAATCGTAGGGTTTATTACATCAAAAGTATGGATATCATTTTATACGACGCTAACAAACGTACGGTGCGCTGGTACCCCAGCTGCTAAAGCACCATCTCCTCATATCTGGTGACATCTCTCACTCACAGGAACAAAACAATTCTCAAAGGCATTGTGATTTAGCTGCGGTATTCTGTGAGGTGGAGATCCTTCGCCAATCGGGCTCACATGTTCTACCCCTCTTAGGCCCCTCGCCGGTACGTGTTTAAAAGCATAGTACATCACAAGCAAGTGATTTCGGCTCTAAAGATAGTGGACTTTCACTAAAAGCGTTTGAATTAAATAAGATTCAGTTAAGTTAGGGTTGTCCCATTACCCCGCTCCATATACTTCGAGGATTACCAAAATATTTATTTCTTAACATTCATTTTATTTCTGAGGTAAAACCAAACCCCGGCCACTCCATACAAAAATGGCGCTTTTGCATGTAGTAACCAAATGACGTCTGTACACGTGCCTATGTTTGAGTGACGTTCTCTAGGGCTGACATTATTCAATTATTAGTCGGACATGTCAGGGGGTGTAAGTGGTACATCAACATCTTTGAACCAAAGTCAATCTTACTTGCACGGGGTACACCCTGCTGACTGACAGACGAGGCTCTGACGAAAAGAGAGTAGGACATAGCGTATTTTTTAAGCAGCCCGATTGACGAAGTACCACCACCTCACATAATACCGCAGTCAAATAACAATTTCCTTGAGGGTTGTTGTGTTCCTGCGAGTGAGTGAGGTCACCAGAGACGATGGAGTTGCTGCGTTGGCAGCGATAATGGCTGCGCGCGAGCGATATTTAATGTTGCGACCGTTAATATGGTTTCGGTAACCGCTTCACATCAGGTGGGCGTAGTGAAAAAAAAAAAACATAGTAAACACACTACACTGACTTCAGCCAATATTTACCATTGCTAACTTACCCAAAATTTTATATTTTCTAGTCAAACGTTCGCCTTCCGAACACCGGTTCATTGTAATGGTCAAGCCATTTCATTCTACTAATTGTAGCTTTTTACTATTCATATAAATGCATGCGCAATGATTTGATTCATTTTCATATTCACATGGAACAAACGTAATTTAAAACTAATACGCACAATAAACATTGAAATGTAAATAAGAAAATTGTAAACAATAACAATAAACCACCATAACTCAAGTGACAGCAATGTCACTTCCGCGTCTGCGCACTCACTTGCTCTTTGAGACATATAATGCTATCCTTTTCTCATCTCGTATTAATTGTATCTTGTATCCTACTTTGACAGACATGAATTAGTTATGATGAAACAATGGCTGCCGCATGCTTTTTAGGTAATTTATAAAATAATCAGTACTTTATTTCATCTAAAGGGATCGAATAAATTTCGTTTTTTGATTTTCCATGTGTTGAGCCATCCATCCACTGCACAAGTAACTCCCATCTTTTAAACTGAATGGAGAATAAAATACGAGCGACGTCAATTTGTAGGACGTTGCATCCATTGCGAACGGTTCCAAATCGGTTCCATAGGGGAGGTGAGGTCGACTAGTTAGAGCGGCAGAGAGTGTCCATACTGTACGTTAGTACTATTACTTATACTGTGGTAAAACCTAAGATTTACTAAGTGAATTTCATCTGCAACGATTGACTGTTTAGTAGTGTAATACTTAATGGGTAGATGGCGCCACACTGTGACTTCACAGCAGTAAAATATAAAATGCAAAAATTCGCCACCATCACAAACCTTCCTGGTAGCTCAGTCGGAAGAACACTCGACCGGTAATCGAGAGGTCGTGGATTCACATCCCACCTAGGCGGGGAGGTGAATTTTTCCATTTTTAAAATATTTATAATATATCAATATTGTTCTATGCTTATCCATAAATATCGTTTGTTGGATAAGTTTTAAGAGACCGGGCTTAATATGAATGTAAAACATGATAACTTACCTAAGCGCCACTGACATAAATTGCATAAGCCCGCCAGGCATGTAGGACCATAGGAATGTCCTCACTATCACTTTATTGAAAGACGGCTGCCGACCAGCTGCTTTAGCCGTCGCCTGTTCTGTTAGCCAGCTCCTAGAAAATAAAAATGAAATGTAACAGAGAAGCAGTTTGTTCAATCAACAGTATCGATTTTTGGCACTTGGTTAAACAATTGAAATTGAAATTGAAAATATTTTTTGAAATTGAAAATATTTTATTATTGCCAAATACAATTCGTAACTGTCCTTACAATTGTTTAAACAATTTATTAACATACCGTTATTAATAAAACACTTGTGCTGTTTCACGTATTTTTTATTTTATTTGTTTCTGACGTAATTTAGTTTTCCATAATTTTTCATTATGAGTTTGAGTGGGTATATTGTATTTTTTTAGCTGTATAATATTGAGTTTAGATAGGTTGTTTTTTATTTCTAGACTAGATTCACCGACTGACCGACAAGATTACCGACAGGTGTATTTTGAAGTAGTAACACAAACAGCATCTGTTTACGTTTATAATGCTATAAGGCGAAATCGCACAGTAAAAATAAATTTCATTACGTCATAAAGTACAAGTACTTTATTAATAATAGCGAAGCAGTTTATTTCTATGGTATCATGAAAGACAGATGCAGAGATGCCTTTTGGTACGTAAACCACATGAAGCACGAAATGTCGTGTTTCATGTGGTATGTACCAAAAGGTATGTATGTAGAAAAAAATGAAACCAAATGTGGTTTCATATCTAGTGTTTTTTTTTTCAATTACAAAAAAGACAAAATTTTTGACTACGTTATTTGCGATTACACAGAAAAATCAACACGGTTATTTTCGAATTGTATCTAGTAACTAGCTTGCGCCCGCGGCTTCGCTCGCGTGAAATTTGGTGCAAACACGTGTTTACTCATTTATCTATAGAAGTAGTCGTGTAAAGTTTAAGATAAAATAGTCAACTAATCTCGTTTCCCCATAAAATTTTTGGACCTCCGTTTCACCCTCTTAGGGGTAAAATTTGAAAAGTCCTTTTAACAAATTTTATGTCCACTATGTTATATTTACAAATCGATGCCATTTTCGTAATTAACGTTCCAGAAAACCATTGAATCACCATCCATATTGGTATTATGGCATTTCAACCCCATCGCACTTCCACATGGGGCAATTTTATGTCACGTCGGCTATGTTGGATTATAAAATAGTTGTTTTTTCCGTAATCAGCGACCCGATAAACTATAAAAAAATACCCATGACGATTTTCAGACATTTTGCCGCATTTTAGACATTTTAACCCCATCGCACCCCAATAGGAGATGATGGTCACATTAGCCACGTTGAATTTTAAAATCGTTGTTGTTTTCGTAATCAGCCACCCGATAAACCATAAAAACAATACCCATGACGTTTTTCAGACCATTGGGACCCATTTTACCCTTTTAAGGGTTGAATTTTGAAAAATCGTGAAACACGTGTTTAGTCAATTATCTATAGAAGTACTCGTGTAAAATTTAGAATAAAATAGCCCAACTAAACTCGTTTCCCCATACAAACTTTGAACCTCCGTTTCACCCTCTTAGGGGTAAAATTTGAAAAATCCTTTTAAGTAATTTCTTGTCCACTATGTTACATTTTCAAATCGATGCCATTTTCGTAATTGACGTCCTAGAAAACCATAGAATCAACACCCATATTGATATCATGACATTTCAACCCCATAACACCGCCACTGGGGGGGATTTTATGTCTCGTCGGCTACTTTTGATTAGAAAATAGTTGTTATTTTAGTAATCAGCGACCCGATAAACCGTAAAAACAATACCCATGATGATTTGCAGACTTTTTCACCCCATTTTAGACATTTCCATCCCATCGCACCCTCACAGGGGCGACTTTTTGTCACGTCGGCTATGTTTGATTAGATAATAGTTGTTATTTTCGTAATCAGCGACCCTATAAACTATAAAAACAATACCCATGACGATTTTCAGACTTTTTCGCCCCATTTCTCTCCTTTAGGGGTTGAATATTGAAAAATCCTGAAACACGTGTTTACTCATTTATCTATAGAAGTACTCGTGTAAAGTTTCGGATAAAATAGTCCAACTAATCTCGTTTCCCCATACAAACTTTGGACCTCCGTTTCACCCCCTTATGGGATGAATTTTGAAAAATCCTTTCTTAGTGTACCCCTAGACATCATAAGGAACCTACGTGCCAAATTTGGAGTCTCTAGACCCAGCGGTTTGGGCTGTGCGTTGAAATATCAGTCAGTCAGTCAGTCAGGACTTTGAATTTTATATATATAGATTGTCAGAAGATATGATTATAAAGAAGTTATTGACCCATCAGAACAGGTAGGTTACTTGTTATGTTACCTATGTCCTATGTCAAAAACAAATCTACCGCATTACCGCTTGATAGATTTCAACATTTGCATTTCATTCGAATCGTCTCGACGGCGTCGGCAAAAAAAATATTGAAGAATAAAAACGGAAAAAGATGTTAGAATATTCCGTCGGGTGTTTTGTTTCGGCTCAAATATTTTTATTATTATGCTATCATGATATGATGAGCCATATTAATACGTAAGCTATAAAAATTTCAATGACTATATTAGTCAGATGAAACTCTGTTGAAATAAATTGGTTCAATAGTGAGCGAATACAGGACGGGTTCCCGGTAGAAACCTCACCGAGAATGAAGCCATTATGTATTACTATTTTGTATTAAGTATAGTTTATGTATAGTATATTAGTTACTTTTTATGTTTCTTGTTAATATAGTTTTAAACCGCATTCGTGTCTGTATGTGTATGGATGTCTCACTACCCGAAGGTTGACTGGTAGAGAATGCTTTTAGCATTAAGTCCGCCATTTGTACCATTCGTCTTACTGTGGTCAATAAAGTGTTTAAATAAACAAATATATTGCTACCTCTAGCAGAGTGAAAGAACACGCTTATTTGGTGACATACATACATTCCCATACATTATGTGAAGAATTCACCATATCATAGGGAATACCTATTAGGTGGGAAAGCCGTGGGAAATACATTTAGTTTTTTTTTTTTTTTTATACTACGTCGGGTGGCAGACAAGCATACGGCCCGCCTGATGTGAAGCGGTTACCATAGCCATATTAACGCTCGCAACATAAAATATCGCTCGCGCGCCGCCACCCCCGCTGCCACCGCAGCATCTCCTTCCTTTCTGGTGACCTCACTCACTCGCAGGAACACAACAGCCCTCAAGGGAACCGTTATTTGGCTGCGGTATTCTGTGAGGTGGAGGTACATTCACCAGTCGGGTAGCTTACAATTACGCTCTCTACCTCTCTTTTCGCCAGAGCTTCGTTTGTCAGTCAGCAGGGTGCACCGCGTGCAGGTGAAGTTGGCTTTGGTTCAAAGATGTTGATGAAACACTTACACCCCAAAAAATTTATGTCATGAAATAAATAAAACAAGATTAACCGACAGGATTACCGACAGGTGTATTTCGAAGTAGTAACACAAACAGCATCTGTTTACCTTTACTACTACTACTATAAGTATAGGAGAACCTTACATTTCAATGAGATCCTTTTTTTGCATAATGGTTCTTTTTCATAATATATAATACTTCGGCATAACTATTTTGGTGTTATAATCGGTACTTTGCTATATTAGTTATTGAGCATTGTATATTTACTTAATAATCTTTTACGCAAATCTCTTTTGGTACATAATATTAATTCCCATAATGTTGTCATATACCAAGTACTATCCTGAAATTATAATAAATACGGGAATTAACGCGATCATGAATGTAAGGTACTTTTACATACCTTTATTGCCTGACGTTTCGACCAGGTTGACCGGCTGTGGTCACAGGCTGACTGAGCCCAGTCAGTAATAAAGGTATGTAAAACTACCTTACATGCATGATCGCCGTTTATTATAATTTCAATCATGCAACGCGAAAGTTTAAAAGTTATTAAGTACTATCCTATAGACGAATACCTTAATTTGAAAGCTCCTAATCTAGCTATTAGGCATTAATGTTATTAGTAGGCACCTGCTAATAACATGGCATATTATTGTTAATCCTAATGATTAATGATTTTTACTCGTATATCATTAGGATAAACAAAAGTATGTCATGTCTTAAAATATGATTCAATGTATAATTTTAATTTCAATATTTTTTGTTGATTTTCTGGTGGCATAATCATATCTTTCCGTTTACGTAGAGCTCTTATGAATAACTAGCTTTTGCCCGCGGCTTCGCTCGCGTGACATTCGGGCATTTTAGATTATCCAAGCCAAGTAACCTTTATTTTAACCACCTTTAATTGTACTAAATACAGATGCAAGAACTTTCCCGATAACTACTACACCCGTCCCGATCCCGCCGCGGCGCGCGTATGCACGCGATGAAAACCTATTAGGATAACAAATTCTTATTCCGTCAGCTTAAAAAGGATAAATGAAACTTTAAAAAAATTACACCGACTTCAAAAATCTCAGGAAATAGGTACCTAGTAGTTATTTTTGGCTTTTTCATGTCAGGATTTTTCAGTTGGTTTGTTTTTTTTTTAAGTTTTATATATTTCTTTTTAAGTGAATATTTTTTTTATTTATTATAAGTAGCTAAGTAATAGGACATGGTGCTTTCTAGATGAAAATACATGAATAACTTAATTAGGAAAACTCAACACTATTGCCTAACTCCTAACCGTTCCTCCTCAGCTCAGCAGTGTCACATGATGACTTCCCAATGCAAATTATAATACTTAATAATATAAAAAAACTCATCAATTACTGTATCCATGCATATAAATTTCATCCCTATTTCCCGATTTCCCAGGGAGCCCATCACCAGATCCTGATTTGATTAACATGGGACCACCAGAAAAGTGTACCCTCTCAAACAAATAAGAATTATTATAATTGCTGCACAATTGACGGAGAAATCATTGAAACTATATTTAAAAAATGCATACAGTCGAACATAGAACCGTCCTACAGGTACAATAAATAACAATTACAGGTAATTTCTGAGACAAAAACTATCTTATATCCTTTCCCAGGACTCAAGGTATCTCTGAACCAAATTTCATCTAAATCGGTCCAGCAATTTAAGCGTGAAGAGGTAACAGACATACACTCTGTTGAATTTATGAATTTAGTTGAATTTATAATATTACGATGGATTGGCGTTCCGAAAAACCGTAAAAACGACACATATATTGATATATAGACATTTCAACCCTATCGCCCCCCAATAGGGGATGAAGGTCACGTTAGCCACGTTAAATTTTAAAATCGTTGTTGGTTTCGTAATCAGCGACCCGATAAACCATAAAAACAATACCAATGACGATTTTCAGACTTTTTGACCCCATTGTACTATTTATCTATAGAAGTACTCATGTAAAGTTTCGGATTAAATAGTCCAACTAATCTTGTTTCCCCATACAAAATTTGGACCCCGTTTCACCACCTTAGGGGATGAATTTTGAAAAATCCTTTCTTAGCCGCTCTTTTGCCCCCCACGTTGAGCCCCCCGCGCCCCCCCCCCCCCCCCCCGCGCAAAAACGCGGCGGAACTATGCCCATTTGTTTTTTGTTCCTACCTGCCCGGCGCCGCGGGTGGTCGGGGCCCCATAAAAACGGTCATTGAGACGCAACTTTGTAATTGAGTGCCTACAAGTGGTGTTTTTTACGTTTACTAAGAACAGCACTATACAATGCCGTCTTTTGTTGTTCAACACTCGACTATAGTGTAGAATTACGATGGTCTAAACATTCTCAAGTGGTGTTTCATAGCCCTACTTGTATTCAAAAAAATACCTTATGAACTAAGGCGATAACGTATAGTTTTTTATTTAAAAATACGCTAGGGAGATAAAACCCGATGTTAATAAACAAAAACCTACACTTACCTAAACAAAATAAGGTTTTATAGCACTTGACACCGGCCCGAACATCTGGCGCCGTTAAGGCGAGTCTCTTAAACCCCTGTTTTTATTTTATTTTCCATTGAGTTTATGATTCTTTGGCCTTAATCCGATAGCTAATATGGCGGAGAAACGAAAAAAACATAAACAAATGGGCCTGAATGTATGACAGATGAGTATTGTTCAATCTGCCCAAAACTGAACGCCAAACTGCAAATGTCGACCGTAGGTCGACACGGGCAATTCAGCGGCTACTGCACTCCTAGACATCATAAGGAACCTACGTGCCAAATTTGGAATCTCTAGACCCAACAGTTTGGGCTGTGCGTTGATATATATCAGTCAGTCACTCAGTTTCTTCTTTTATATATTTCAACCCCATCGAATCCCCACAGCTTTTATGTCCCGTCGGCTATGTTAGATCATAAAATAGTTGTTGTTTTCGTATTCAGCGACCCGATAAACCATAAAAACAATACCCATGACGATTTTCAGACTTATTCGCCCCATTTTACCCCTTCAGGGGTTGAATTTTGAAAAATCCTGAAACACGTGTTTACTCATTTCTCTATAGAAGTAAAGTTTAAAAGTAAAGTAAGTAAAGTTTCGGATAAAATAGTCCAACTAATCTTGTTTCCTCATACAAAATTTGGACCCCCGTTTCACCCTCTTAGGGGATGAATTTTGAAAAATCCTTTCTTAGTGCACCCCTAGACATCATAAGGAACCTACGTGGCAAATTTGGAATCTCTAGACCCAGCGTTTTGGGCTGTGCGTTGATATATATATATGAGTCAGTCAGTCAGTCAGTCAGTTTCTTCTTTTATATATTTAGATAAAGGTACACGAGGACCGACGGACGGATGAGCGATACTTTAATAATCTTAATCAATCAGCTTAGCCGATAAGTGTGTGTACTCATTAGTAAAATGTTCAGTCATGTAGAATATAGACTTATTCAATGAACCAATAACCACTAAGGTGACCAACAAAGGACCTGTCTGGTGGTAAGTAGTCACTGAAGCCTTGAACAGTTGCAATACCATAAACAAAGGGCTGAATTCATTGAAGTTTTGGCAGAATTTAATATCGCAGGCATATATAATAATCCCCTTGAGGATTTCTGACTATATTTTCCCCTAAAACTTATATCGCCTACATCATATTATATACATACTAGCAAAGTACCCGTGCTTCGCTACGGGAACACTCCTGATTTGCGTCCATTTTTGTTTCGTATTGACCATTATCACAAACATACACCATTTAGGTTAAGACGTCCCGGTAAACAATATTTTTGGCATTCGCACCAGGAGCAATAATTGCAATGCTTCCAGGAGATCTTACTCCTGAGCAAACTACATAAAACTGATCATGAGAGAAGCAGTCCTGTCTCAAGTCAACCCCAGCGACCTTTAGAGACTGCCCCTGAGCTTTGTTAATGGTCATAGCGAAACACCTTTATGGGAAATTGAAGTGAAGTCTCTTAAATTGAACTGGGTGGTCTTATGGAATAATGGGAATGCGGGTTATCAAGAGAGATTCCTCAACAGCGCATCCTTTACTGTCCTCACTCAACAACTCATCGTTCCAGTTGTTTAATACGTGAACAATGGTGGCACGAACCTCCTGATGATACACCTCCGTTCCATGCAAGTGGTAGGAGATGGAGCGGAACAGGCCAGCTCCATCACCTTCCAAAGCTATAATGGTATGGGGCATCATCACACCTTCCACAAATATAAATTTAGTGAATCTTGACTTCATTGTTTGAAAAATACGGAAATTCATTAAGTAGGTAAAAACCTATTCTAAGTACCGACTTTATGGGAAAGTCGGTACTTAGAATATGTTTTTCAATTAGTTTTCGACACCAGATGTAGCTTCATTTGAAGGACGTAGTTTCTTTTACGCCCTACGCGCGCGATGGATTACCTCCGGGGGTAACTACTGGAATGAGGTGAGCGATAAACCGTCATGGATAACCCCATGGTTTGAAATAATCTCTCGTATATACTCATAGCGCGCTGTACAAATGCTAGGTATAGCGCCATCTAGTGATAAGTTAATTCAAATATAAATATAACATTTTTTGACATTTCTTGGCTGGGCGCTGGTAAAAAGTTAATCAGTTACCCATAAACATCCCCTTTTTTTTCTATACAACTATTCTACCAAGTCTCAAAATCGTAGGTGAATCGGTTTCCTAGAGGGTTTTTTTTTCAACCCCCTATTTTAACCTCTTAGGTGTGAAATTTCGGAAAATCCCGTCTTAGTGCGCGCTTACATTGTATGAGGAACACATATCCAAAGTTTCAGGTTTCTAGCTTCAGGGGTCTGGGCTGTACGTTGATTAGTGCGTCAGTCAGTCAAGTCAGTGAGGACAAAGCCTTTTACTATCTAGCTTTTGCCTGCGGCTTCGCTCGCGTGAAGTTCGCGCTTTTTAGATTATCCAAGTCAAGTCTAACACGCATCGCAACCACCCTCATGTAGCACCTACAATTGTACTAAATACGGATGCAAGAACTTTCCAGATAACTACTACTACACCCGTCCCGTCCTCACCGCGCCGTCCGCCCGCGATCGTATAAGCACTGATTTACGCCAAATACAAATTTAAAAACCTATTAGGGTAACACTTCAGTCAACACACAAGTCTCATTCCATCTGCTTAAAAAGGTTAAATCAAAGTTTAAAAAAATTACATGATGATGGTCACGTTAGCCACGTTTCCCTACACAAACTTTGGACCTCCGTTTCACCCTTTTAGGGGAAAAATTTGAAAAATCCTTTTAAGTTATATCGTGTCCACTGTGTTATATTTTCAAATCGATGCGATTTTCGTAATTGACGTCCCAAAAAACCATAGAATCAACACCCATATTTATATTATGACATTTCAACTCCATCGTACCCCCATAGGGGGATGATGATGATGAGGGGGGGATTTTATGTCACGTCGGCTATGTTGGATTATAAAATAGTTGTTGTTTTCGTAATCAGCGACCCGATAAACCATAAAAACAATACCCATGACGATTTTCAGACTTTTTCACTCCATTTTACCCCTTTAGGGGTTGAATTTTGAAAAATCCTGGAACACGTGTTTTTTCATTTATCTATAGAAGTACTCGTGTAAAGTTTCGGATAAAATAGTCCAACTAATTTTGTTTCCCCATACAAACTTTGGACCCCCGTTTCACCCCCTTAGGGGATGAATTTTGAAAAATCCTTTCTTAGTGCACCCCTAGACGTCATAAGGAACCTACTTGCCAAATTTGGAATCTCTAGACCCAGCGGTTTGGGCTGTGCGTTGATTAGTCAGTCAGTCAGTCAGTCAGTCAGTGAGGACAAAGCCTTTTATTATTATAGATTAAATATATATAATTAACATATGTTTTTTACCACCCGACAGTTGTAAGAAAAATTCTACACTATGCAGACGGAGTCGTAAATGACGTCTAGTTAAGTAGTAGACTACGAATAGCACTTATCATAGCTCGTTAATACTCATGTTCCGGTGCATTTCATCATTAGAAAGCGTAATCGATGTGCAATCCGAGTGAATTGCCAGTCAAATTCGATCTGTAGTAACAATTTATAATGCAGTTTCAAATTCAAACTGAGGTGTAAGAGGCTCACCACACCACCATCTTAAAGCCAAAGCCAACCTCACCTGCAAGCCTGCTCACTGACAAACGAGACTCTGGCAAAAGAGAGGTAGGGCGGCTTAGCGTATTTATTAGCTGCCCGACTGAGGAAGTACATACCTCCACCTCACAAAATACCACAGCCAAATAACAACTCCCTTGAAGGTTGTTGTGTTCCTGCGAGTGAATGAGATCATCAGGAAGGAAAGCGTTATTACATGTCGCAAGTGTTTATATGGCTACTTAACATCAGGTGGGCCGTTCTGCTTATTTCCCACCCGTAGTGTTTGTTATAGTAATAAAGTTTTTTAAACAAACAAATAAAGTGTCTTTAGCACACGGCCACAATTGTGTACTTTACTATAGTAGATCTGCAATAATCACTATTCATTCCACTGCTGGTATATGGGTCTCCCGTTCAATCGAAGAGGGCTTAGAGTGTACTCCATCACGTAGCTCAACTGCGGGTTAGCGGAGGCCAGTGTTTTCAAGCCGCGTAACGACTCACTTGGCTTAACAACTATCATCTAATGATGACGGCTTAACGTGACCTCTGAAGCACGGAGGAGCTCGAGATAAATAAACCCACCCATAGAGAGACTACGGTCGACGTTGCTTAACTTGCGTGATCAACTAAACTGCCACGCGCAACAATGCCAAGCGAAACGTGGCAAACTGCGTATAGTTCAAATTGTATAAACTCTCCATCAAAAAATATATGGGAGAAACAAACGGTTAGAAGCGAAGGGAAGTTGAGTATGAAGCTTGCGGGTTCGACCCCGCGCAAGACAAATATTTGAGTGCATGAACATGTCTATTTGTCTTGGTCTGGGTGTTTTCTATGTAGGTATTGTATGTATGTATTTACAAAAAAAAATATTTAAATATAATTTTAACTTTACTATCAATAGTACAAGCTTTGCTTAGTTTGGGACTAGATGGCCGTGTGTAATTTGGCCAGGAATATTTATATTTATTTATTTACCTGCGCCCAATGGCTAGCCTGGTTTTTTGGTTAGGTTAAGGTTGTCATACAATCTGCATCCAGAATACATAAATTCAAACGAGTCAAACAGGAACCTCCCTTTTATGAAGTTGTTTAAAAAGACTTTATTCTAGATGTTGTTTGTATATAATTATAAACAAACACTATTTATATATACAGAATACGAGTATACATTATGTTCGCGTTCTCGAACACGGCTCTAACGATTTCCATAAAACTTAACAATATAATTTTAAGTGTCTCCACCAACCCGCAGTTGCGCAGCGTGGTGGAGTATGCTCTAAAACCCCTTCGATTGAGGAGAGACCTGTATCCCAGCAGGATGATTATGGGTTGATACCGAATTATGTATTTACGGATAAGGATGTACTCGGAAAAGGTCTGGAAATAAATAATCGTTTTACCCTAATGAAATGCCGTGCAAACCTAAATTGACCAAGTATAAGTATGTGTATATAGGCCTCAACCTGTATATGTATGTGTGTATATGCTACAAAAAATAGTTTTAAAATCACATTTACAAAAATAGTTTTTTTTGTGTTACGTCTGGTGGTAGACAAGCATACGGCCCACCTGATGTAAAGCAGTTACCGTAGCCATATTAACGCTCGCAACATAAAATAGTTTTACATTTAAGTTTGCATAAAATTATAATACTTTAATATAATTTATTACGTTAATTATAATTTAATGATTTACATGACTTTATAAACCTATGTAAACTTAACATTTACAACTAAAAATTTATATATACCTTCAAAATAATTCAAACAAAACGACATTAACAACAAGACGTTAATTCCTTTGGGTTCGTAATGTATAAAAATGTCCATAATATCAAAATGACTATTTAATTAATATTTAAAAAAAAATCGCTCTGTTACTCAATCACAGACGAACGACGCTGTAACTTAGTATACGTATATATGTACGTACGTACGTATACGTACGCAAGGTATGGACTACTGTTAACCATGTGAAAACAAATTATAAGAGTCTTACTATATAGAAGAGCACACAACTCACCTTTCCAATTTATCACCAACGGTTTTAGAGTCATAAACTCTCTTTGCAGACACCAAATCGTTCTCATCCAGATCCCGATTATTTCCATAGTAGAAAAGGCGGCACGTCCACCCGAAAAAAATTCTGGACAATAGGCTCGGTGGGTTTCTAACCGATGGCGGTTTCCAATCATCATTCGAATTATCTCCTTTTGTTTTATTTACACCCATTTTGATTTAAATAACAAAATGAAAGAACTATTTTAACTATGATCGAAATGTAACATTGTTGCAATTGTTTATCACAGTATGTAGATATTTTTATTGAATATTTTTATTAAACCGTCGTTCCATTAATGTTTTTCCGAACCGCTCTTGTCACGAGCCAGTTACTTACTAGAAACAAAGGCAGTCACTGATAATATATTTTTATCGAGTTCGAGGCATGAGACGTAATTTTTGAAATCGTCACATTGCGTTCAATAAATACCTACCTAATCTATATACCTAATGTAAAACATATTAGTGAGAATTAGCTCCGTCATTTTATAATATCTGTGTCATAGTTATATGTATCGTAGTTTTACATTTTTTTTTGTGACAGTCACGAATTGCAAACCTGTGCAAACAATTGTTAAAAAAACAACATTATGTTACTTTTTTACATTATCTCTAAACTGCTGAATCCATAATAAAGCTATAAAGTAAATTTTTTATTTATTCTCATTTCTCACAATTTTAATTTTACAATGTGTAATTACTTTTACTATTACAACAGTTTAGCAATAATGTGTGTGAAAAGCTGGACAAACAAATTCGATCTCGTGCACGATAATGAGTGACGCGATCTCAAAGTCAAAGTCAAAGTCAAAATTCTTTATTCTGTGAGCCCTCGCGGGCACTTAGTTAGACACGTCTTTTACAATTAGGTATATTTTTTTTTATCTACCAGCATTTCGGAATGACGAGAAGAAATGCCGAAAGAAACTCTCACAATATAGGTCTTTTTTAAATCGCCATACAATATTATCATTATACATAATACAATATTATCATAATACAAACAAAAAAATTGGTATTCAACCAAAATAAGAGAAAAAAAAAGTAAAATAAAATAGTAAAAAAAAAAATTATAAAAAATCATAGTATAAAGTGTATATACATATTGTCTAAAAGTCTAAATATGTATATCCACAATACTACTTGTAAAGATAAGACGCCTGTGCTTCACATCCCGTGCCGAGAATTTGCCATACATTTTTATCATTAAGGTAATCGTCGGTCCTGTAGTAAGCCTTTTTACATAAGGTGGTCTTAATAAGCTGTTTGAATTTAGTGTCGGGTAAAATCAGGACCGACTCCGGCAACTTATTGTAGTAGCGGTTCTGAGGGCACGGCAGTGCTCCCGCCAAGTCGAGCGCGAAGCAAACACTGCCGTACCATCCTTTACTGGAACCATTTCGCCGCATTTTCAGGCCCCTATTTGAGAACCTCTGGATAAGACCAGAACGCAGAAATTTTCGTCATCCAGTAAGCTATAATCACATACTTAAAATCCAAAATTTCGAGTCTGTAGGTCATTTAGTTCCGAAGTTAAGCGAAAGCAAAGTTTCGCATTTATGACACTCATTCACTCACTCACTCATGATCATCAGAATAGACCTAGTACTTTCCATAAACTCAGAGAGCTGAAATTTGGTACAGAGTTAGGGTTTAATGGCCACATAAAGGGAAAACTATAAAAACTAGGATAATCGAAGATCTGGAGTACCTGGTGACCCTGATTAGAAAACACAAGAGCCCAACCAAACTATTAGAGATCGACATACCGCCTTTACAAAAAATATTCAACTTGGTGGGCCGCTTCATTTGATGTCAAAAATCGAAGGTCTGAAGTATCTGATGAAGAACCCTCAGCTGGTCTCAGCTATATTAGAGATATGGTAATGCCCCCTTCTACTATTGGTACCAAAATCCAGCGTAGTGGGACACATCTTCTAATTTAATCTAGCCTATAGCCACTATAGCGTCCCAATGCTGGGCGAATGCCTCACCCTCCTGCTTTTAATACGCATACAAATAAAATTAAAGGAAAACTCTGGATAAGACTAGACTGGCTTATACTTACAAGTTTACAAGAAGAAATAGTCGAACGATTAACTTTATTCTACTCGAACATTACACAAATTAAATAAACAAATTACACTAAAATATTAATTTATTTCGCTCAAAATTTGGTATAATATAATGCATTGGACTAAGATAGGCGGTGATGCCCGCACACGTCGCTAGATGGCGCTGACTGTATTTTAAAACGCGCTTAAGTTTGTTTTTCCGATAACCTTATATGGCGAAGTGGCAACCAGCCGCGTTACAGTCGTTTACGACATTCTTCTACTGCGCTTGAAAACGTTTGCTAGGGATTAGGAGTAGACTTGGGCGTTTTAGGAGGGATTATTTGCATTTCGTTGATTTCGCTTATTATTTCGTGAGGTTTGCTAAGGTTAATTAGCAGGTTGTTATTATAACAATTCAAGATTAGAATAGGTTAGGAATTTTATGATTAGTAACGTATTACTGATTATTACTTAATTATTAGATTGAAAAGAAGTTTTAATTGAATACTTTATTTAATTGTTAGTTATTTAGTACTTTATTCGAAGTAAAGCCTAACTGTAAATTAAACCTAGAAAACTGGTTTAATTTACAATTAGGCAGTATTTCGAATCGCGTTCGTGTTTATAAGTAAGTACTTTTCTAGTATTCTAGGTTTAGTTTATTTATTTAAATATTACTTCGTTTCGTTTAAAAATATATTTCAGTACTAGGTAGGTAATACCTTTGGTACTAAGTTCATTGATAATTAATTATATTGACACTTGTCTAATAATTAAGAGTTAACGTTTTGTTTATAGTTTGTATAGATCTGTTGCTACTGTACAAGAATCAGAACCGGAAAAAAAGAAAAGATAGATTTGTAATAATAAAAAAACTACTAAAAAGAAAAAAAATGTGTCAAATAATAAAATCTAATAATCCCTCATTTTGTCACGTCTTCTCAAAGATACTGAACAGATACTACTAAACGAACAATTTGGCTTTCGTAAATCCCATTCTACTACTCAGCAACTCGCTAGAGTCTCTGAACACATTGCTCACAATCTCAATGAAGGCAAATCAACGGGTATGGTCTTGTTAGATGTTGAGAAAGCTTTCGATACTGTCTGGTACGAAGGCTTACTTCACAAGCTTATTACAAATAACGTTCGAATTTCCTTAGTGAAACTCATCCAGAACTACTTAGCAAATCGCTCGTTCTCAGTATACTTAGGAGAAATCTTTTCGAATCCCAAATTCATACAGGCTGGTGTCCCTCAGGGTTCCATTTTGGGTCCCTAACTCTTTATTTTTATCTAAATGATATACCCAAACAACCACGAACTAATCTTGCAATTTATGCAGATGATACAGCAACATTCACCTCAGATGCTGATGTAGATCTAATTATAGGCCGACTACAATTATCTCTCGAAGTTTTAGTTGATTACTTTAAGAGATGGAAGCTCAAACTTAATGCAACCAAAACAGAAGCTATTCTTTTCACGAATAAGCAATCACTTCCATCTAGATTAATCAAAATTAACGACCACCCTATTCCTTGGAGTAGAACCGTAAAATACTTAGGAGTTATCCTTGATAAAAATAACTGGAATAAGAATACTGAAACACTATGTATCAAAGGTACGAAGGCTATTAATGTATTGCGTCCAGTATTCAACAGAAAGGCCAAACTCAGTCCAAAAACAAAACTGCGTATTTATTCCACTCTTGTAAGACCTTGCTTAACGTATGCTGCACCTGCGTGGAGCAGTATAACTGATACAAATTATAACAAAATACAAATTATCCAAAATAAAGCACTTAAAATCTCCTATAATACACCATCTTCTAAATCTATAAAAGAAGAATCTGACTGACTGACATATATATCAACGCACAGCCCAAACCGCTTGGTCTAGAGATTCCAAATTTGGCACGTAGGTTCCTTATGACGTCTAGGGGTGCACTAAGAAAGGATTTTTCAAAATTCATCCCCTAAGGGGGTGAAATGGGGGTCCAAAGTTTGTATAGGGAAACAAGATTAGTTGGACTATTTTATCCGAAACTTTACATGAGTACTTCTATAGATAAATAAGTAAACACGTGTTTCAGGATTTTTCAAAATTCAATCCCTAAAAGGGTAAAACGGGGTCAAAAAGTCTGAAAATCGTCATGGGTATTGTTTTTATGGTTTATCGGGTCGCTGATTACGAAAACAACAACTATTTTATAATCCAACATAGTCGACGTGACACCCACCACCACACGGGGGTGATTTTATCACCCCTGTGGGGGTGCGATGGGATTGAAATGTCATAATATCAATATGGGTGTTGATTCTATGGTTTTCTGGGACTTCAATTACGAAAATGGCATCAATTTAAAAATATAACATCATTATCATCATCATCATCATCAGCCTGTATCTATCTACTGCTTGATATTCATCCCCTAAGGGGGTGAATCGAGGGTTCAAAGTTTATATGGGGAAACAACATTAGTTGGACTATTTTATCCGAAACTTTACACGAGTACTTCTGTACATAAATAAGTAAAAACGTATTTTAGAATTTTTCAAAGTTCAATGAGTGAAAGGGTAAAATGGAGACAAAAACTGAAAATCATCATGGGTATTGTTTTTATGGTTTATCGGGTCGCTGATTACGAAAACAACAACTATTTTATAATCCAACATAGTCGAAGTTACATAATGGTGTATACCTTACTATATTACCTTACCCCTGTGGGGGTTTATGTATTATATTACATTTATATTACCTTACCCCTGTGGGGGTGCGATGGGGTTTAAATGTCATAATATCAATATGGGTGTTGATTTTATGGTTTTCTGAGACGCTAAATACCAAAATGGCATCGATTTGAAAATATTACATCATCATCATCATCATTATCATCAGCCTGTATCTATTCACTGCTAGATATTCATCCCCTAAGGGGGTGAAACGGGGATCCAAAGTTTGTATGGGGAAACAAGATAAGTTGGACTATATTATCTGAAACTTTACACGAGTACTTTTATAGATAAATGAATAAACACATGTTTCAAGATTTTTCAAAATTCAATCCCTAAAAGGGTAAAATGGGGTCAAGAAGTCTGAATATCGTCATGGGTATTGTTTTTATGGTTTATCGGATCACTGATTACGAAAACAACAACTATTTTATAATCCAACATAGTCGACGTGACATAAAATCACCCCTGTGGGGGTGCGATGGGGTTGAAATATCATCAATATGGGTGTTGATTCTATAGTTTTCTGGGACGATAATTACGAAAATGGCATCGTTTTGAAAATATAACATAGTGGACACGAAATTACTTAAAAGGATTTTTCAAATTTTACCCCTAAGAGGGTGAATCCAAACCAAAGTTTGTATGGAGAAACGTGATTGGTTGGACTATTTTATCCTAAACTTTACACGAGTAAAGGAAGCGAGGAAGACAAAAAATGAAATGGGAACACGATATAAAGTTGACTGTGGGTACAAACTGGAGAAGGGTGGCAAATTAGAGACATATTGTAACTTGTTTGTTTGTTTCTAACTAATTATGTAGTTTTTTAATTTATATGTAATAGGTACTAATTTCAGAAATAAAGGGCTTTATTATTATTATTATTATTACACGAGTACTTCTATAGATAAATAAAAATACATGTTTCAGGATTTTTCAAAATTCAACCTCTAAAAGAGTAAAATGGGGTCAAAAATCTGAAAATAGTCATGGGTATTGTTTTTATGGTTTATCGGGTCGCTGATTACGATTTTAATATCAACTTTAATAATAACAACGATTTTAAATTCAACGTGGCTAACGTGACTATCATCCCCTATTGGTGTGCGATGGGGGTTGAAATTTCTATATATGTGTCGTTTTACGGTTTTTCGGAACGCCAATCCATAATAATCCATACTATAAATGCGACAGAGAGAGTCTGTCTGTTACCTTTTCACGCTTAAATCGCTAGACCGATTTCGATGAAATTTTGTTCAGAGTTACCTTGAATCCTGGGGAAGAACATAAGGTAGTTTTTGTCCCAGAAATTACCTGTTATTGTTATTTATTGTACCTGTTCTATGTTCGACTGTATGCATTTTTTTAATATAGTTTCAATGATTTCTCCGTTAATTGTTCAGAAATTTTAATAAGTCTTATTTGTTTGAGAGAGTACACTCTTCAGGTGGTCCCATATTAATCAAATCAAGATCTGGTGATGGGCTCCCTGGGAAATCGAGAGAAAGGGTTGAAATTTATAGGCTAATACAGTAATTGATGAGTTTTCTGATGTTATTAAGTAACATAATTTGCATTGGGAAGTCATCATGTGACACTGCTGAGCTGATGAGGAACGGTTAGGAGTTAGGCAACAGTGTTGAGCTTTCTTAATTAAGTTATTCATGTATTTTCGTCTAGAAGGCACCATGTCACTACTATTTACCCATTATTATAATAAACAAAAAAAAATCGCTGAAAAAGAAATAAACTCAAAAAAAAATAAACCAGCTGAAAAATCCTGACACGAAAAAGCCAAAAATAACTACTACCTACTTCCTGAGATTTTTGAAGTCGGTGTAATTTTTTTAAAGTTTGATTTATCCTTTTTAAGCTGATAGAATAACACTTGTGTTATAATAATAGGTTTTTAAATTTGTATTTGGCGTCAATCAGTGCTTTTGCGAACGCGGACGGCGCGTCGGGAGCGGGACGGGTGTAGTAGTTATCGGGAAACTACTTGCATTCGTATTTAGTACAATTAAAGGTGCTACATGAAGGTGGTTGCGTTGCGTGTTAGACTTGGCTTGGATAATCCAAAATGCCCGAATTTAACGCGAGCGAAGCCGCGGGCAAAAGCTAGTTTTATACAAATTTGAAAAAATTACACTTAAAAATCAAATATCCGTTCATAAAAGATTTTGTATTAAAAGTTTCACGTAAATTAAATTCATTAATTTCAGCAACAGGTAAAAGCAGATTAAATACGTTACGTTATTCTCGAAGTTACAGTCGATATCGTTTACCACATCACTATTTCTTAGGTGAGTGACGGAGGCTCGCTTATCAGATGACGAACCGCGTCCGTTCGCGGCGTCTTGATTGCATTTCTACCCTCTTACGTGTAATAATGCAAATGTTAACACAAGTATAATTGTCATGTTTAGAATAGAAATTTATTGTTATCCTTATAATATGTATTTATAATTAAGTGTTAATTCATAATATCATTTTATCATAAAGTTAGTTTTTAACATGCCAAAATGTGTAAAGTCGTCACTAAGACTTTCATTGTTTACCTACTTATAAATTAATTGTGAAATTGTGTACATTTTGGAAACCGTTAACAATGATGTTCGAAAAGGTGAGTCAGCCTAATGATCTATATTTCTTTTAAGTGTATTGCACCTAGAATAAAATCTTTTTGTAATACTTTTACATAATATGTATTTGTAAATAAAGACATTTTAAAATAAATAAAAAAAACAATATGTCCACGTTTCTACAAAAAGAAGTGGAATCCCACCAAAAACATTCTGTAAAAAACTAGCCAAGTCTCGATGGAGCTGCATGTTTAGCTCTAAAAAACCGGACAAGTGCGAGTCGGACTCGCCCACCGAGGGTTCCGTACGTAGTATCATTATTAAATTTGATATTTTTCATTATAAATAAGAAATAATGCGTCGAAAAAAATAAATAAAATATATTTTGCAATGTGTACATCAAGCCCTTTCATATGATACCCTATTTGAACTAGTAGTTTCAATTTTAAATTTCGACACCCTATAAAAAATATAGACCCCCTAATTTTTAAGATCTATTTACAAATGTATAGTTTTGAGATTTATTCCTGTACTTGTAGTCTATAACGATGTTACTTGCCAAATTTCATAGTTCTAGGTCAACGGGAAGTACCCTATAGGTTTTGATTCCCTTGAGAATGTGTCGAAATATGCGTTTTTTGCTGAATAAACGGCCGTAACTTTTTTTTACGTAAACTTAGCAGTTTGATTTTTTTACAACTTCATGGGACCGTAGACCTGAGTTACAGTTCAAATTTCAGCCTCCACGCATTCTCGACATAGAAATTCTTGACAGACAGACAACAAAGTGATCTTATAAGGGTTCCGTTTTCCTTTTGAGGTACGGAACCCTAAAAGTAATGAAATCTAGACAAAGTCGTGCCAAGTCTAAGGTTCCTTACTGCGATTTCTTTATTATTATAGTTAATGTTGTGTGACTTGGCCGTTGAAGGGTACACAGGAAATTGGATAAATAATTAAGAACGGTCAATGAATTGATCAGACGTTGAAACTTCTAATCAATGCAGAGACATAAAAATAAAAGAAATTACATTATATAAGACAACTGAATGGTCTTTATACATTTTTATTCTAGACTTAATATTTAATCGCATACCCACGACTTTTAATTACAGCCTTACATCGGCGAGGCATTGATTCTCTAGATCTATGACATTTAACGATTGAAACAGAGTTCCATTCTTCAAAAAAAAAATCGTAAAGTTCTCTTATAGCCACACTGTCTATTTGATACCTTTTTCTTAACTTCACACCAAAGATGTTCGATCGGATTTAAATCCGGGCGTTAGCTGGCCAATCCAAGACAGAAACAGATTGTGAGGCAATGAAATCCTTTACTGAGCGTGCAGTATGCTTTGGGTCATTGTCGTGCTGGAATATCCAAATGACCGGAAGGACAGCCTCAGCATAGGGTAGCATTGTTTCCTCCAGTATATTTCTGTACTGAAACTGATCCATGTTGCCTTCTATGAGCCTAACAGGCCCGACTCCATGACCAGAAAAGCATCCCCAGATTTTCACATTTCCACAGCCATGCATTGATGTCACTTTTCTGAACTTGGGGTCGAAAGCTTTATTCGAAGGACGTCGCACGTATTGCTTGCCATCAGAACACACCCTATTTATTTTAGTTTCATCTGAAAAAATAACATTTTTCCACTGTCTGGCTGTCCAGTTTTCATATCGTCTTGCAAACGCGATACGGGCTTGCCTATGACGCGATGTTAACATCGGCACCTTCCTTGCTATCCTTCCAAACAACTTCTTTTCCACCAAACGTCTTCGAATGGTGCGTGCCGAGATTGCCGTGAGGTTATTTTCGCCAAATAAATCTTTTCTAATCTCATTGGACCCTTTAAAAGGATATTGCTTTGCCAAACGTACAATGTTTCTGTCCTCTCGACGGGATGTCTTCTTCTTTCTAGGCACTCGTGGAATGTTTGAAGTAGTTTGATGCGTGTTAAAATGCTTTACAGCCTAGAAAACCATAGTTTTCGAGCATTGCAAATGATCTGCTATCTTTTAGTACGACCAGTTCTTCTCACGAAGTTTTAATATAATTTCTCTATATAATTATATAATTTCTTATTTATTCCCTTTTTTTATAAAAGCAAGCCTGTTTTAAATAGTTTTAATATTTTGTAACAATATATAACGCCAAAATTATCCAAAAAGTGACCTAACATAAAGCGTTCTTTATTTTAATCATAATTTATAAAATATAATATTCCGCGTTCTTAATTACGTGACCAGCCAATATCAATACTACCCATAGTCAGTTGCTAGTTTAAGTCTTGTAATTAATTTATCTCTTTATTATTTTTTTATTACTTAAGTGTTAAACGAATGTCCAAATAGTACGGATGTATTTTGAGATAAAATAAATAATAAAAGAAAACATTTGTAATAAATTATGCGACAGTGTTTGTAAAAAATCTTCCCCTTTATTAATCGTTCTTAATTATATGGCCACAACTGTAGGTAGTTACAACTTACAACAGATATAACATTACGCGTAAACAAAATTGACTTGTACCCCCTAACGTATAAAGAATGTTCAACCAAATCACACAACATTAACTATAATAATACAGAAATCGCAGTAAGGAACCTTAGACTTGGCACGACTTTGTCTAGATTTCATTACTTTTTAGAGATAAACAAGTAGCTCCATCGAGACTTGGCTAGTTTTTTACAGAATGTTTTTATGAGAAACGAATTATTGACCTTCCCCAGTCTATGTTTTGGAATAACCAATTTGTTTTTGTTCCGCAAGTTGACATTAGTTATATCACATACTTTTGTAAAATTCGAAATATTTTTACGAACGTACATAATATTTACATAAATATATTGAGAACCGACAGTGAGGATGTTTATCTCCTTAAATAACTCATGGAGTGAATCCCTAGAACCCAAATTGTAAATTGATCTAATGGCTCTCTTTTGTAATACAAAAATTTTATCAATTTCAGCAGCTTTACCCCAAAGCAATATGCTATATGATATAATGCTATGGAAATAACTAAAATAAACGAGCCTAGCAGTTGTCTCGTCCGCTGTATGTCTTATTCTCCTATAATTCCGCATAAGCTGCGGAACTGCGGAGTCTGCGAGCTAGTTTCGTTATATGAGGGCCCCATTGCAACTTTGAATCAATGGTAATACCAAGAAAAACAGTATCATTGTCATAAACTAGGGTGGTGTTCTTTATGACTACATCAGCATGGACTTGCCTGACATTGGGTAACGTGAATTTAATACATTTAGTTTTGTATGAGTTAAGAAGGAGATTATTTGTAGTAAACCAGTTCAAAATTGCAGAAAGAGCATTATTAACTAGCAACTTTAAAAATAAGTGTGGTATTGTCGGCAAACAGTACTACGTTGGCAATTTTTTCTACCAAATCAGGCAAATCATTGATGTATACCAAGAATTTGAGAGGACCCAAAATTGAAACATCAAGAGTATCATGGTACAAAACATATAGTATGATCTTTAGCGACAAGTATGGTCACTTGCCTACGTCATCACCTGTATTTTGAATGGAAAATCAAAATACAGATGATGTCACGTCACGAGTTTGTTTGTCAAAATCTGTCGATTTTGACAAACAAACACGTGACGTATTCTTGGCAACATACGGGAAGAACATACCATGTCTCTTTCTACTACGAGGAGTATCAAATAATAGATCCTAAAATTTCATTTCCATTTGTCGACTCAGTAAGTAGCCATTGTTAGCCATTCAACCACCGGGCTCGTCTTGTTACTTGTTGTACTAAAAATGTACTAAAATGCATCGGTTTACATTATTACATAATAAAAATAATAAAAAGCATTTGGTATGTGAGTGGCCAAGAGATATGCGATGCAATTTAAAGAAATCACCAAGTCCATAGTACATTATATTTCACGCCCGACGCCGCCGCCGGATTCGGGTTATAAACAGATTATAAAGATAAACGATAATTTCTATATAGATTATCATATAAAATCGTATCAAAAGAGGTAAATAGCTCTGATAACTGATGTTATTGAAGTTATCTACGTCTTGGTTAAAGGAAAACTTTTTCTTATAAATAATATTTTCCTTTACGAACTTGATCTTGACTATCTAGCCAGGGCCCCATCAGGGGGCCTACCGCCGAAGCAGAAGCCGATTACGATAGGAAATTTTGAATGCGAAAATGAAACTACTGCTTAGATTATTGCTAATTATGTTTAGCTTAACTTGTAGAAATCCTAGAACTCTACCGACTAAGCGGAAGACGTTTGTCAATATCTTTAACCTAAAACCAATTTTTGGAATTAAAAAAACCGATGGTAATCGGCTTCAGCTTCGCCGGTAGGCCCCCTGATCCTCAAACTTTTAGCAATTATTTTTTCCAAAAAATAAATATTCACGCCCTCTAGTCAGAGTATTAGACCTCTGATAAAACTGTCTAAATACCAACAATACAAACTAACAAAAGTCTCAAATGGACTATTTAAACGAAATGGCTCGTTGTGCACTTTGCTGCTATATATGTCGTAACTAGGCATTTATGTTTAATAAATCAATGTCCCAGACAACAAAGTGGTAATAACAAAAATGAATTTTGCAGAAGAAATAAAATAAGCTAGATTGTTTATAAGTTATAACTCAGCGACGAAACATTCAAAATGTACGTTTAACATGTTAAAAGAATTTAAATAGTAAAGAAGTTAAATTGTATCCAAAAAAAAAAAATTGTAACAGCAATAACTACTTTATAATCACAGCGGCTACAGACATCCAGAAACGTATACATACAATACAACGCTATTTCCACTTTAAATCTTAAACGTATTACCTACCACTTTTTTCGGGGAAATTTTATAGTCAAACCTTGTTGTGGCTGTATCATCGACAAATCGCTATTTTGAAATCCTATCAATGAAACATATTCTTGTGTAACTACTGTTACACACTGGCTATATCTTAACTTAAAATTGTAATTGAAATGAAATGAAACATTTTTTTTTATTAATGCTAACATGTAATTAATATTTATCTAAACTAAACACTAAATCTGGGACCGTGACTTTGTTAAAATGTTTACATATTTATCAATAAAAACACCAGGAACCAGAAGAAATCTATAAAATGATAGAGGGGTGTAAGCAGTTCATCAAAGTCTTTAAACCAATGTTATACTGCTGACTGACAAACGAGGCTCTGGCGAAAAGAGAGACAGGGAGCGTAATTGTAAGCTGCCCGACTGGAGAAGTACCTCCACCTCACAAGGTACCCAGTTAAATAACAATCTCTTGAAGGATTGTTGTGTTAGTAGTAGTAGAGTGAGGTCTCCAGAAAGGAAGGAGATGCCGCGTTGGTAGCGGGGGTGGCGGCACGTGAGCGATATTTTATGTTGCGAGTGTTACATGGCTACGGACCCTCTACACAACAGGGGGCCAGTATGCTTGTCTAACACCCAACGTAGTAAGAGAAGAAGTTATAGGTACCATTTTTTATACTACGATCTCAGTAAATTAAACATTATACATTCTAGACCAAAATGAAATAGTATATCTATAGTGGATAATACCACCACAATACCACTGAGTAAGTAATAGTACAAGCAATACTATACGAGCTTTAGCTTTAGATCAATACAAATACAGGTCTAACTACCTACTCACGTACATATTTTGTTTATAAGACATTGTTAAATTTCCCATTATTTTGAAATAAAAAATCACTTGAAATCACATTTTTATATGCCTGTCATTGTCATTGTATATGCAGTCATCGTAACCTATGGGTGCTCGCAACACCACACCTTTCTTGAAGTACTCTGGGAAAACCTCGACAGATAATTCATTCCACAATTAGAGAGTTTGCGGAAGAAACTTCTTTGGAACCACACAGTGAGCGACCGTGGCCCCAACGTATAAGAACAAATTCCTTATCGATAGCAAACGGTACCTACGACTCTTCCAAACCCAACCCATTGTATAATCGGTAGAACACACTAAAAGAAGCAAAGCCTCTTCTCAGTCTTAAAAGTTCAATTCAATATGTACATTAGAATCGTCGATGATTCTCATAGGTCGATTCTGAATCTAATCACAAGGCCCAAGCTGGTATCCCGGTGCCTCGATCCATAGGTGTGAACAGTACTCCATATGAGGTCGAACTTGGAGCAGGTCGAATAAAAGTCTTTGCGACAAACTGAAGTACTGCTTTGCTCTATTCAGTACACTGAGTTTCTTGGACACGAGCTTGCCTTCTCATCCAAGTGACTTCGCTATGGACGATCTCGGTGGTCGAATGGTTTGCTGAATTGACTGAATGAATGGCCACTTTGACTCCGAGGTTGCGGGTTCGATTCCCGCACAAGACAAATATTTGTGTGCATGAACATGTATGTTTGTCTTGGTCTGAGTGTTTTCTATGTATTATATGTAGGTATGTATTTACAAAAAAAAATATTTAAGTATAATATCAGTTATCCAGTACCCACAGTACAAGCTTTGCGCTTAATTTGGGACTAGATGGCGCTGTGTAAATTGTCCAGAAATATTTATTATTATTTATTACGTATCTCCCATAATTAATTAATTTATTATTATTATTCGCTATTGAACGCTGTCAGAGATCTCGACCCCGAGAATGCTGTGTTGTGCCTTCGAATTGTGTAGCCACAGCAAATGTAATTTACATTCTCTCTCTCCACATTTCTTTTTACAAGCGAAGTCAATAGCCTTTAGGCATCTTGAAAACACCGGCCTCCTCCAACTCGCAGTTGAGTAGCATGGTGGAATACGCTCTAAACCCCTTCGATTAAAGGAAACCCATATCCTAACAATGGAATGAATAAGGGTTGATGTCGACCTTAACTAGAGCCGTTCGTCATAATTTTTTAAACTAAATGAACATTCGTGCCGAGGTTATGTAAAAACCTTCAAAATCAACACGAATTGTGTAAAATTTGTTAAAAGAATTTTAATTTATTTTATAAACTGGTTCTGATAAAAACAGGTGTATGTTCAATTAAAGTATATTGGTGAATACATTATTGCGATAAGTATAAAACGAGTTTTTGCGTAATGTACCTACATTTTCAATAGTTTATCTGATGAATGCTGTGGATATTAGGTGAGATTTTACATAATGTACCCGCATTTACACTAGTTTATCTGATGAATACTAATTAAGTTAAAGTTAAGTTAAAACTAGCTCTGGAAAATGAATGCAATATTTTTACCCACGACGGAACGGAGACGGTATATGCGTTTGGGGTGCTAGGAAGTTTGTGCAAATCAATGTTGCAATTTTTCTCCAAAACTACGAGTCCGATTTTGATGCGGTTTTCAGTGATGGTTTGGGTTTGATTGGTGCATGTTCTTAGATAGGTGTTACGGTGACAACTCACCGGGAGCGCTGCAGTAATTATTTGTTTATGCAACCAATGTTGCCATTTATCTCCAAAACTACTAGTCCGATTTTTATGCGGATTTCAGTGATGGGTTCGGGTTTGATTGGAGCATGTTTTTAGATAGTGTTACAGTAACAACTCACCAGAGGGCGCTGCAGTAAGCAACTACTAGTCTGATTCTTATGCGGTTTTCATTTGTAATACCTATGCTTGCTCTCTAATAAAATTGAATTAAATAAAAATTAATAATTTTGAAAATATCCACGACGGTTAAAACGTAGTTGAAAAAGGATAAAATAATTTTGAAACCCCCGACTTAAAGAATTTATGATGTGAACTTAATAAAAAAAACCCAAGAACATCCGTCGGGGGCTGCCATCTCTATTTTAAATTTCAACATAAGTATAAATAAGTATACAAGTTACTATAAAACTGCCACACAAGTTCATT
The DNA here is from genome assembly GCA_937001555.2 of Hypsopygia costalis. Lineage (NCBI taxonomy): Eukaryota > Metazoa > Arthropoda > Insecta > Lepidoptera > Pyralidae > Hypsopygia > Hypsopygia costalis. Next base: position 15,476,939 of record OW443328.2, on the reverse strand, counting down.
TAATGGCAGCCCCAACGGATTTTCTTGGGTTTTTTTATTAAGTTCATACATAACATAAATTGTTTAAGTCGGAGGTTTCAAAATTATTTTATCCTTTTTCAACTACGGTTTAACCGTCGTGAGTATTTTAAAAATTTTTAATTTTGTTTTTTTTTTAATTTGTATTAATATATACATTGGTATTTTATTGATATATATTAGCATATGCTTTATTTCCACTATACAAACTACAGAAACAATTGAGCATACAGAAAATATCCACTTATAGAATATGTATGTGCAACAACGCGGCCTTATTGCTAACAGCAATCTTTTTAAAGCAACCTTAAGGTAACAGATACATTAAATGAAGTAGGTAAGGTTCGCAAGACGACGGAAAGATTAAAATACCTAGTAGCAATTTTGTAATAGAATACAATATAACCAATAAATATAATATGATATATGCTAATATATACATAACATACATACTAATACACACATAACATACATATAATATTATACATATATAAGCATAATACACATATTTAATATAAATGCATGTCTACGCTGTGATAAATAAGAAATCAAAGACAAAGAAAAGAAAAAAAATATTCAAGGATGTTAAAGATTTGCCTGTGTGCACTTATTACCCTTGATTGTGTGTTAATACAGCACACATATAATAGAGTTTTCAACACTAGACTCTACAACATTTAGGTAAGTACTAGCACACCTCGGCCACTCCATACAAATATCGCCTCGTTTACTATTACATAAATAAAGACGTCTGTGCAGAGCATGAATGAGCGTGTGTGCGGGCGGCGCCATACAAACTGTTCCAGATTCGTCTCGGAGGGGAGGTGAGGTCGACACGGGTGAGCGGCAGGGAGTGGCCATACTGTACGTAGTACTAGTACTTATACTGTGGTACTAGCCTATTAGGCAATAAAATATTTCCGGAATGATATTTAACTAATAATAACTTTGGAAGTGAGAGTATAACGTAAAATATACCCTGAATTTTAGTTGGTATAAATATATATGGGCACTCGGCAGCAGAACCGTTAGGCTCGTTATACAGTATACTTGCGACAGTACTAATATTTATTCTGCGGTTAAGGCACATAATCAAGTGTTTTATTTGTTTTTTAATCCTCAAATAGAATATAATAGTTTATCGGGTCGCTGATTACGAAAACAACAACTGTTTTATAATCAAACATAGCCGACGTGACTTAAAATCACCCACCCCTGTGGGGGTGCGATGGGGTTGAAATGTCATAATATTAATATGGGTGTTGATTCTATGGTTTTCTGGGACGTCAATTACGAAAATGGCATCAATTTGAAAATATAACATAGTGGACACGAAAAAATTTTTTCAAAATTAAACCCCTAAAAGGGTAAATTGGAGTCAAAAAGTCTGAAAATCGTCATGGGTATTGTTTTTGTGGTTTATCGGGTCGCTGATTACGAAAACAACAACGATTTTAAAATTCAACGTGGCTAACGTGATCATCATCCCCAGGGGGGTGCGATAGGGTTGAAATATCTATAAATCAAATATAAAAAATATAATAAAGTCAAATTCCAAAAGCTTCCTACTCCTACTAATTGCTTCTGATTAAATTCGTTGTGAGTTCCAAGGCAGCCGTAGTTTTACCGCCGGGACTGCAATTGGCATCATTGTTCTTTGCCTTTTTTGGCGATCGCCGCTGTTAATCCTGGCTACACAGGAGACACAGTGCTGGGAATATGTGGCCCCTGTCCCATGTCTATATATCAGTATATGTGTCGTTTTTACGGTTTTTCGGAACGCCAATCCATACTAATATTATAAATGCGACAGAAATTTGGTTCACAGATACCTTGAGTCCTGGTGGTCCTGGGAAAGGACATACGATAGTTTTTGTGGCAGGAATTATCTGTTATTGTTATTTATTACATCGACTGTATGTATTTTTTTATGTTTCAATGATTTCTCCGTTGATTGGACAGCAATTTTTATAATTCTTATTTCTTTGAGAGGGTACACTCTTCATGTGGTCTCATATTAATCAAATCAGGAGCCGATGATAGGCTCCCTGAGAAATCGAGAGAGAGGGTTGAAATTTATAGGTATGGACATGGATATAGTAATTAATGCCCTCTGAACACGTGGTCCGACTGCTTTGTCCAACTAATCGGACCACGTTCCCTGAGTTTTCTGATCTTATTAACCGCTTCGGACCTGATTTAATCATTTACATGGGAAAAAATATTTGCAATGTTTTTCTGTATGTTTAGGCTCTATGTAACGAATATATGCAAAAAAAAAATGTTATTTATTCGTATATTTTTGGAAAATCTAGTGTCCACTGAAATGGACACCGGGTCTACAGTGATACATTTTTCACCATAATTTATGACTTGAAGAGTTTTATATTAAATTAAAGTCACTGTTATAGTATATATTTAATTATAAAAGTATCATTAAAATATACAGGAAAAACATTACAGTTTTTGATAAAACGTTCTAAAACAATTTCTGTCACCGGTAAAGCACAAAATATATGTTACACTTTAGGCAACACATTTAGTAGTAGAGTTTTCCCCTTACAATCAGGTTTTTTACATCTTGTTGCATCTTTTTTATCGTCATATTCTGGTAGGTGATCGACAGTAACGTATTGGATTTCTTCCGCTGGTCTTATTTCTCTGCAACGACGTCGTTTCTTGGTGTTTAGAATATTTATAGGACTGCTATTGCCGGAAGATGGACGTCCTTTCTTTCTCGTTATTAGTGGTTGTTTTTATAAGAGCATCTGCCACGCGCTGTCGAAAATGCAACAGATCCAAAATATCTTTTTTTTGTATATTGCAAACTTTGCTATCCTCTTGATATTCTAACCAGCTATTCGTAAGAGCTAAGTCGATAGAGTGGAATATCATTCGCAAAGTCCATTTCTTAGACCAAATGAAAATACGGTACAGACTAATCAAATGATCAGTCTTGTCTACTCTGCCCATGCCATCATTATAATATAATTGGATAAGTTCAGGACGTGGAATAGTTATGTATTCTTTAGATAATTTGTTCCATCGTCGCGCCAAATCTTGATTTCCTATACCAACAAAATTCGAGGCTAAGACCACACCTTTTGTTTTTTTTTCACTACATTCTTAGTATCATTGATGACTTGTTCGGAATATCCTCTCGCCTTTTCCCCCCCTTCCCTATCAGATAATAATGGAGGTTTTCCAAATCTATTCTGATTGTTGATTCTACGTCAGAGAGTGGGGCGGTCCAAGTGAAATTCGGTACCTCGAATGGAAGATCTTTTCTCCATACTAAGTCTTGTTTTCTTTTTTTTAATTTACTTGGTTCAGCACTAGACCCTGGTTGCTCTTCCAATTCATCTTCTACATCACCTTCTATTGCTGGTGATTCGTTAGGATGTATAATGGCACTACCTACACGAGCCTCATTTACTAATGTAGCTGATAATATCTCGTCGTCACTTTTTTCATCAATATCCGAAACCATGCCATTTTCTAGTACCTATGGCGAACAATGCATTAATATCTTTTTGTTTAGATAAATCCATGGCTAAAATAAAACAAAATAATATTGTAGTTTTCGACACAATAGATATTCGGTAGAAATGTATGTTACGACTATAGAGACCCGTTGTCCACTGAGATGGACATACGAAAAAATACATATTTCTCAAATAATACACATTATTTTGAATGTATAAAATCATAATACTAATCAATATACATGCATTACTCATAGAAAAAAATAACAACAATAATAACATAAGGAATCCTAAAAAAAAATAAAATAAAACTAAAGACTTACTTGCTTCCGGCGTAACTTTGAATATAGTCAACACTTGACTGGATATTTTAACCTACCTACATAATAATTCTTTGTTCTTTGTTTATAAGGTACATTCTTAGATTCGTTCCAAGTGTAATGTCATGTTTATATTAAATGTTTTATAAACATACAGTATGTTATGATAGGTACTAAATCATGTCCATTGAGATGGACACAGGGACCGAAGGGGTTAAGTTATATAATTTGCATTTATAAGTCATCACGTGATACTGCTGAGCTAACGAGGAACGGTTAGGAGTTAGGCAATAGTGTTGAGTTTTCTTAATAATTAAGTTATTTATGTATTTTCGTCTAGAAGGCACCATGTCACTACTACTTATCCATTATTATAATAAATAAATTAAAAGAAATATTTACTAAAAAATAAACCAACTGAAAAATCCTGACACGAAAAAGCCAAAAATAACTAATACCTACCTCCTGAGATTTTTGAAGTCGGTGTAATTTTTGTAAAGTTAGATTTATCCTTTTTAAACTGATGGAATAAGACTTGTGTTATCCTAATAGGTTTTTAAATTTGTATTTCGCGTCAATCAGTGTTTATGAGATCGGGGGCGGTGCGGCGGGAGTGGGACGGATGTAGTAGTTATAGGGAAAGTTCTTACATCCGTATTTTTATAACTTTTTATAGTACAATTAAAGGTGCTACATGAAGGTGGTTGCGTTGCGTCTTGGACTTGGCTTGGATAATCTAAAATGCCCGAATTTCACGCGAGCGAAGCCGCGGGCGAAAGCTAGTAATATTATAAAATAATGACTCACACGCCGCCACTTCCACTGCCATCGCAGCAACTTCTTACTTCCTGGTAACATTACTCATTAACATGAACTCAACAACCCTTTAGGCGGACCGGTTTTGTTGTCTCCACGAATCCCCACTCCAAACCACCATCGAACGTTCTCGAAACTTAAAAATACCTCCACTAATACATAAAGTGATATGCATCGACCGCCATCCCAAATGATAAAGGAGGCATAGTGCGACAACGTGTTTGGAGGTTTTCTGAAGCAGTCGTTATGCTACTAATTGTATGAAAACGTAAAACAGTCAACCAAGGCCGATAGTAGGCAGGCATCTCGCTACTAAATCGGATTATTGTTATTTGCATGCGGTTTCCTGTGATATGCAGGTACTTTCCCAGGCTGGTAGCTTATAATTCCTACCTATATTCCTACACTGCACTTTTGCTGATATGCAGCCAAACTAATTAAGTTAATTAATTGATTTAGATTACCTTTTGTGTTTTTAAGAATTTGGTCATAATAACCGGTGTCGAATGTAACCAAGGCAAGATTAATTCAAGGACATTAACATTTTATGAGAGTCATTGTTAAGTGTCCTTTGTACTCGATACCATCCGGGTGAAACTATAATAAATCACTTCGTATGGACGTAGTCACGATTAAAAAATACTTTCCTATTACTTTTTGTCTAAAAATAATAAAAATAAATATGCAATGTTTTAAAATTACATATACTCGTAACTTTGGTGAACTAACATTTTTTTTTATACTACGTCGGGGGTGGCAGACAGGCATACGGCCCGTCTTATGTGAAGCGGTTAGCGTAGCCATATTAACGCTCTCAACATAAAATCTTCCTCGCGCGCCGCCACCCCCGCTGCCAACGCAGCATCTGTTTCCTTTCTGGTGACCTCACTCACTCGCAGAAATGCAACAACCCTCAAGGGAATTGTTATTTAGCTGCAGTAAGTATTCTGTGAGGTGGAGGTATATTCTCCAGTCGGGTAGCTTACAATAGGCTTGTATCCCATTTTTTTTTTCGATTTGTTATTTAAAGACGTCACAATAACATAAATATAGGTGAAATAATTACTTCGATAGCATAAAAACTACTCGAGATATGATAACTTGAAGATCACAATTTTGGACTATCCCGAAAACGCTCCATACAAAAGGCCACCACGTTATGACGTCACACCATGCTATTTTATATGCATTAAATCAGAAATTTGTACGACAGCTATGTTAATTATTGCGTTTATGTAGCCAGTGCCGTAACAAAAGTTATAGTATTTTTTATTGTTTCTACAATGGTAATATTTATTTTTTATAATTTCATACTTGTAAAATGGACTTTCCCACCAAACTTTGATCGACGATAAAACACGTCGGACATAAGTTATTAAAATTTTAAGATCGCAGATCGTTCTAGTTTTATGTATTTTACGTTACTGATAGAGAGTTTTTATAATTTTGTAACATGGGCAACAAGCCTATTACGCTCCCTACCTCTCTTTTCACCAGAGCTTCGTTTGTCAGTCAGCAGAGTGCACCGCGTGCAGGTGAAGTTGGCTTTGGTTCATAGATGTTGAGGAACCACTGACACCCCAAGCACAATAAAATTATATAAGTATTGATTATATTATGAGGAGCTCGTTGGTGTAGTTGCGCGTGTCAGTCTAACCAAACACGCAAGTTAAGCAACGTCGACAGTAACCTGTCCATGAATGGTCCTATTTATCTTTAGCTCCTCCGTGCTTCATAGGGCACGTTGAGCCGTCAGTCCCGACTGTTGTCATTGGATGATAGTCGTTAAGCCAAGCCAGTGGCATTTAGGCGGCTTGAAAACACTGGCCTCCGCCAACCCGCAGTTGAGCAGCGTGTGGAGTATGCTCTTATATCCCTTCGATTGAGGGGAGGCATGTATCTCAGCAGTGGCATGAATAATGGTTGACGACGATACTCGAACAAGTATTACATAAAATTATATAGTGGCATTAACGTAACCATAAACGCACCAAGTTGTAGCAAATAGGATGATTGAGTTTTAAACGACCCTCCTGATGTGAAACAGTTAAAATTACTCATGGTATAGACCAGTGATCCCCAAATAGTTTTTCTTGAGAACAAAGTCAAGAAAGAGCTCTGATTCACGTATGTAATAGGTAGGGGAAAAAGTCTTTTCGCATTATAGTATGTATGAACTTGTAATAAAATCTCTTTGGTTATACCATTTGTATCTAGCAGGTTTTGATATCTTTAAAAAGTTTAAATTTTAAAAAAGATAATTCCAAATTCAAATTAGGTAAATGTGTGATTTTCATTTGTTTTTTTTACTGTCAAGATGAGTGAATCTAATGAAGAAATTCGATACATTTTAAAATTTTACTACAAAAAAGGTAAAAATTCAAAAAATTTGTGACGTTTATGGACCTAGTGCAGTGCCTGTGAGAGTAGCACAAATTTGGTTTAAGCGTTTTCAATCCGGAAATTTTGATGTCAAAGATGCACGTCGCTCTGGTCGCCCTGTTAAGGATAAAATGGATGCCATTTCTGAAAAAGTGGAGCAAGATCGGCATATCAGTAGTTACGACGTAGCTGAAGAACTAGGAATTGACCACAAAACAGTTTTGGCGCATAAAAAGGTCGTGGTCAAAGGCCGGCCAGGCTTCACAGACTCTGGCGAAACCCGGGTTAACCCGCAACAAGGTGATGCTGTGTGTATGGTGGGATTGGAAGGGAAGATATTCATTATGAGCTGTTACCGCCAGGCAGGACTATCGATTCTGAACTCTACTGTGAACAACTGATGAGATTAAAGCAAAAAGTTGAGAGAAAGCGGCCGGAATTAATTAATAGAAGGGGTGTGATTTTTCATCATGATAACGCTAGACCTCACACATCTTTAGCCACTCAGCAAAAATTAAGAGAGTTTGACTGGGAGGTGTTAATGCATCCGCCGTATAGTCCTGACCTTGCACCTTCTGATTTCCACCTGTTTCGGTCTCTTAAGAATTCTTTAGGCAATGTCAGGTTAACATCACGAGAAGACTGCCAAAACCACTTGGCGCGGTTTTTTGAACAGAAGTCCCAAAATTTCTATAGTAATGGGATCATGTCTCTACCTACAAGATGGCAAAAGGTTATCGAACATAATGGCACCTACATACTTTAGTTAAATGTAAATAAACTTTATTAAAAAATGTTTTGAATTTTCATATAAAATACGAAAAGACTTTTTCCCCAACCTAATATATACCCATTCTTGTTTATGTATTTTTTTTTTACTGACAAATTTACTTCAATCTAATGATTGACATGCGTACCCACTTGGTATAACTTCCCTTACACTCAGGGGTACGCGTACCACTAATTGGGAAATAGGGTATAGACGGTTGTTACCAAATAAGTACGTACGTAAGTACACTAGTAAGTTGTCATTGTTGCCATTAAGCTTCCTAGTCACTTTACGCACTCGCAGTAAGCAACAACTCTCTATCTTATTTACCCATGTTCTTTTTTGAGGTGGAATTTTCCCAGTCGTCTAGCTATTTTTCATTATCATATCAATATGCCCTTCGTCGCATTCCCCAGAACATCATTTGCTAATGCATCATTTTGACTATAAAGATGTAGATGAACCGCTTTTTTATAATTATTATAATATTATTTATTTATATTCCTTGAATAAAATTTTTCTTTTCTTTGTCTTTCATTTCTTATTTATCACAGCGTAGACATGCATTATTATAAGCATAATACACATTAAATATGTGTATTATGCTTATATATGTATAATATTATATGTATGTTATGTGTGTATTAGTATGTATGTTATGTATATATTAGCATATATCATATTATATTTATTGGTTATATTGTATTCTATTACAAATTTGTTGCTAGGTATTTTAATCTTTCCGTCGTCTTGCGAACCTTACCTACTTCATTTAATGTATCTGTTACCTTAAGGTTGCTTTGAAAAGATTGCTGTTAGCAATAAGGCCGCCTTGTTGCACATACATATTCTATAAGTGGATATTTTCTGTATGTTAAATTGTTTCTGTAGTTTGTATAGTGGAAATAAAGCATATGCTAATATCTATCAATAAAATACCAATGCATATATTAATACAATATAAAAAAAAAAAAACAAAATTAAAAATTTTGAAAATACCCACGACGGTTAAACCGTAGTTGAAAAAGGATAAAATAATTTTGAAACCCCCGACTTAAACAATTTATGATATGAACTTAATAAAAAAAAACCAAGAAAATCAGTCGGGGGCTGCCATCTCTATTTTAAATTTCAACATAAATATAAATAAGTATACAAGTTACTATAAAACTGCCACACAAGTTCATTTAATGGCAGCCCCAACGGATTTTCTTGGGTTTTTTTATTAAGTTCATACTTAACATGTAGTAGGACAATTCGAGAAAAAAAAACTTAGTATTTTTCTATTTTATTTGAGTAGTATATCACTTATAGATACAGTTCCTTAAATATTGCAGTTGAACAAATCGCCATCCTGTATATACATAAACTCATTTGCAAAAAAAACGGGCACCTAAGCAATGAACCATTTCAAATGTTAATATTTCTTTGTTTGATAATTATAGGTAGTTTTATCCACACAATTTGCTAAATTAATAAGAAAATAATCGTTTTCATCAGTATTTCATAAAATTTAGATACAATTTATGGGAAATAATGCTAAACCTCGCTAGTAGTGTATATTCGCTAGTAGTGCATATGCTCATGAAGTAAAAATAAAAAAGTTTTTTTGTTTGTTTTTCTTTAATAAAGTAAAAGCAGATAAATGTTTAGTATCGAGTGTGACCCCCTCTAGCTAAAATCACAGCTTGAATTCGTCTGGGCATGCTAGCGAGTATATCCCGGATACTTGCTTGCGGAATACGTTCCCACTCCGCAGTAATCACATTCTTCAGCTCTCTGATGGTCTGCGGAGCCGGGTGTACTGATCTCACACGCCGTTTCAGAACGTCCCAGACATGCTCTATGGGATTGAGGTCGGGACTTCGAGCTGGCCAATCCAAACGACGAATGCCGACCTCTTGCACATACGCATTAACATCGCGGGATCGGTGGGCGCGAGCATTGTCGTCCATAAAAATCGAGTCTTCACCTAGAGCGGCCAATGCGGGTTGTGCATGAGAAATTAGAACTTCCGTTATGTATCGATGCCCAGTCAGTGAGCCGTTTTCAATGAAGACTAACTCTGTACGATCCATTGAATTTATTCCTGCCCAAAACATAACAGAGCCCCCACCATAAGGTGTGATTTCTTCGAAACATGCCTCTGCAAAGCGTTCTCCTTGTCTTCTTAGCACTCGCCGACGTCGATCTTCACCGAACAGAGATATCCTGGCTTCATCAGAGAACAAAACCCTATTCCAATCGTCTTGAGTCCATGATTCACAATTTCTAGCGAACCTAAGCCTGTGAACTCTGTGCTCACGGAGTAATTTGGGGCCGCGGGCCGGGCGGTGACTGCGTATATTGGCAGCGAGAAGCCTCCTCCTGACCGTCCATAGACTAATATGCACATTTCTTACTTCTTGGAGGTTGTTCTTAAGATCCACATACGAAGATTTGCGATTTCTCAATGCGCGACTCACAAGAAAACGATCATCCCGTAGTTGGGTACATGGTTTTCTTCCAGAACCAGGCCTTCTCTCGACGGAACCAGTCTCCTGATATCGCTGCCAGGTCCTTTGGACTGTCGAGCGACTAACATTTAGCCTCCTAGCCACGAAACATTGGCTGCAACCCTCTTCAAGCAGCGCGATAATTTTGGTAGCTTTTACCACTTTATCTACCATTTTTGATACAGCCAAACAGCATTAAATAAAGCTTTGACAGTCAAGGATATGAAATTAATCGATAAAAATTGAATAAAAGTTATGAAAGTCGATGTTAACTTCTGGAACTTCGCGACAAAAATGTAGGATAAAAAGGGGTTTTCTGTAAAAATGAACATCAAATGAAAAATTGAATTTAGAACGTACTTTTTTAAATACCACAGCATTTTTAAAACCGGCCAGTAACGTGTACAAACGATTGAAACCTTTTTGGTATTGTATCTTTTTAAATATGAATGAAAATCAAAACCGCCCGTTTTTTTTGCAAATGAGTGTATATATATATATATATATATATATATTAACTTTGTAGTCATTTGTCCCTCTATCGCGTCGAAAGGAACCTGAGTACCTAAGTTAATATATATGATATATATATATTTAATAACTATAGCTATAACTAAGAACTACGAACTGGCTGAAAAGAAGTTTTACTTATTTGTAAGTACTTAACTAAGTACTTAAGAATATCTAATACTAGTTTCTACCCGCGGCTTCCGCCCGCGCGATGGATAATCCTATGTAATATGTAAGTAATAGAGTATCCTATGTGTTATTCCAGAACATATTCTAAATTTATGCCAAATTTTATAAAAGAAGCCGTTTACCCGTTTATTAAATTCAATAGAATTTGTAAAAACACCAGATATTTTCATCTCAAATGCTACCTATAATTAAACCCACCGATATAACTGTTTTAAGAGTTTTTATGTACTTTATCGAAAGCACGTACATTAATGTTGCATAGTCATTGACCTACTAAAATTAACCGTGCAAAGAAGAAACGGATTTTGTTATATAGTCCAAGGTCATCTGTCAATAATAAATGATGGTGCGTAGAGCAGCTATGGTGTTGGGAGCTCGACACGGTGTGGTGGTTAGAGGCAGTGGTGACGGTGGCGGTAGAGTGCGGGTATGCGGCGGACCCGCGCCCTGGCGCGCGGCGCCCTTGCCGCGGCCGCCGCACCCGCAGTATGACGCGGCCCGCGATCCGCCCGCCCGCCCCAGCCTTAGTGCGCTCAACTGCATTCAAATACAAAAAAATAACGAACACAATGCTTATGTTTAAACCCATTGGCGATAATACATCATGTGTACTAACATTATAGTCTCTGTGCCTTCGATACATGAAAGTTTTCATACTCACTGTTATCAATCTAAGTGAAAGTGTTCGAATATATATCAGTGTAACTTAAATAACAGTTAATTAACTGTTATTTGAATAGATTAAAAATTAGAAAAATATTTAAATTTCTCTAACTTTAACACAAATTATTATTGACAATTAGAGTGATCGAACAAAGAAATGTGTTTACAAAGAAAAGTAACGTAGCAACAGTCAACACGCATCTATTATTATTATCGTTATGTAACATTATATTGTTGTAATATCCCCTGATGACATTTAATCTTCGAAATAAAATGAAAACCAAATCTTGATCCTATTTAAAAGCAATCAAAAATATTAAGCACCGATTACAAAAAAAAAATATTGTATGTACGTAATGTGGTATAATATTATTGGTATGATAAGAGCTGAATTAAGTGGAATATACAATCATAGATTGAATATATTTACTTAGATAAACTAACTAAATAAGAATATGTACCTGTTCAACAACATACATACTTACTTACCTACTTAATCGGTCGTTGTTCGTTGATTACCTTTAATTGTTACAAGTAAATTAAATTGTATACCTATTACAATTAATTACAAACTAAAGTTTGTAATTAATACTATATACTCGTCATAGTATTAATTACAAACTAAAGTTTGTAATTAATACTATGACGAGCTCGGTGGTCGAATGGTTAGCAATGGCCATTTTGACTCCGAGGTCGCGGGTTCGATTCTCACACAAGACAAACATTTCTGTGCATGAACATGTCTGTTTGTCTTGGTCTGGGTGTTTTCTATGTATTATAAGTATGTATTTACAAAAAATAATGTACGTTTATCAGTTGTCTAGTACCCATAATACAAGCTTTGCGCTTAATTTGGGACTAGATGGCGCTGTGTAAATCGTCCAGAAATATTTATTTATTTATTTAAAGTTTTTAAAACAGAAACATGTCAATGCTATTTTTTTTATAGTAAAATATAGAAGGCAGGAATGAGAACTGACTTTATTATTGTTGAAATATACAAAATATTGTATAATATTATTTTGATATATTAAAAATGCATAGTTATAAAGAATTAAAATATTGTAATAGTAATGTAACTGTCTAATAAACAAGGTTATTAACGTACGATTATGCCTTCCCGAGTTTCAAAATAGTATAAAGTGCATCGTACCATTATAATTTTTAAGTTCGCGATTGAATGTGTTTGTGGATAAACAACTTTATGAGAAAAAAACACGATTCACGAGTCCAGAATCTTTATTCAAATTTTATTCTCCTTTGCGTTTACTATTAACACATTGCTACTAAACCACCAGTATTAACAGCAGCGACCATCAATAAGGCAATGAATAGATGAAATTCATGGCAGTTCGAAGGCTATACGGTTGCCTTGGAATTCACAACGAGTTTAATCAGAAGAAAATGGTAAGAGTAGAAAGCATTGGAATTTGACTACCCCTTGAAATACTCGTAGATGGCTAGTCAAATAAAGCTCAACAGCCAATACCATTTTCTTTTTGTATTTTAACCAAAGATTGTATAGAGGATAATATGAAAATGAAACGTAAAAGAAAAAATAAATTGTTTATAAACGGAAATTAATTTCCAGTCTTCATTGGTGTTGCTGAAGAATTCTGTCTTATTGTTTCATAAAATTTTATTTGTAAAGAATGCAATTTTATTAAAACTTTTACAATATTTCGTATATGTAGTATATATAATCGAGTGAAATTATATTATATTATATAAGTTTCCACCAATATTGATGTGTTTATGGGATATTAGAACTCCTTTAAATTATGCATTACTGGCTTCTACGCGTGGATTCGTCAAGCGTCTCGGAATAATAAGCAACATATATGTCAATTCTGATCATTTTATGTATTAGCAACCCGGCTTCGCCCGTACGCAATTTCCCTCGCAAAATTTTTCATTGATGCTCCACTCCAATTGATCGTAGTGCGAAAGTGACATTTTGCAAACGTGACATTATACGCCCAGAGGATATTTTTTATTTAAACTTTATTGACCACAAAATCACATAATGGTATAAAAGGCGGACCTAACGCTAAAACCATTCTCTACTAGTCAACCTTTTTATAGCTTTCTCGATAAATGATCTATGCAACACAATATTTTTTTTTCAATTCGTACCAGTAGTTTTCGAGATTAGCGCGTTCAAACAACCGGCCAAACAAACAAACCCTTCAGTTCTAAATCAATCAATCAAATTATTATTTATAATAATAATTTATTTTTAATAATATTATTCAGTATAGAAACCAAATTTAATCTCAATCCTTTTAGCAGTCTACCTATCTTCTTCTCGCGTCGTTCTCCTCATTGCTGAGGGTCGTGACCTCCACGTATCCTGTTACGGACGAACGCTCTACACTTGTTGCGGTCCTCTGCACAGCGCATAGCGTCCGGTAAGTTGGTGTCAGCAGAGTCGCGAATCTGATCAATCCAGCGCATGCAATGCAGCGCAGCGCAACCCATCAAACAACAAGAAATATCCATCCGTATATCCTATTTAAAAACTATATTAGTGCTATAAAACAAATGAATGAAAAATATTTTTGACATAAAAATCTATATATAAAGGCCACAGTTTCTCATATCTCATAATCATGGGCGACTTCGGCACCGATCTCATGAGTATACTCGTTCTCTAAAACTTCAGAATATAGTCAAGTCAGTCAATTTATTTGCCTTTGGAGCCGACGCACCATAACTCATTGCCAAACATTGTCTTATATAATCTCTCCGGATCATGTCACAAACTATGGTCAATTACTTGAAATGTAAGGTTCAGTATCTCTGTGACTCCCATGATCGTGAACTCCGTTCTAATAACGCTCTTGTACTGTATACTCCACTTTTTCGATCTGTCTTCATGTCAGACTCCTTTAGTTTGCAAGCATCACCTCTCTGGAACACGTTACCTGATGTCATCAGAGAATCTTCCAGTAAGTTCATTTTCAAAAAGAATATTCAATGTATTATACTACATCGGGTAGCAGACAAGCATACGGCCTGCCAGATATGAAGCGGTTACCGCAGCCATATAAACTCTCGCAATATGAAATATCGCTCGCGCGGAGCCATCTTCGCTGCTAACGCAGCAACTACTTCCTTCCTGACTAACTCTTAGGAACACAAAATCCGTCAAGGAAATTGTTATTTGACTGCGGTTTTCTGTGAGGTGGACGTACTTACCCAGTCGGATAGCTTACAATTACGCTCGCCCTTCCTCTCTGAGCCTTATTAGTTAGTCAACAGGGTGCACCAGATGCAGGTGAGTTAGACTTTTGATCAAAGATGGTGGTGAACCACTTACACTTGAAAAAAATTCTGCAGTTCTCCAAGTGTGTTTGCCTTTTCTAGGTGGATTTCTATTCGTTTACTAGCTATGGCATACGTATTCATATTCTTCGAAGTCTCGTTTAGATCCTCAATTCGGACTGTGAAATCGTGGAATCAACTTCCTTCAACAATATTCTCAAACAAATGCTTTGGACGTAGAAGGCTTCAGGAATAGTCTATATCTCCCGTAGAAAGGCTTACAACAGATCGGCCAACCTTTGGTATTGCTGATTTCTATAGTGGGTAATAATTACTTTCCATCACGTGAATTTCCATCACATGCTTGTTTGCCCCCATCTATTCATAGCAGGCACAATAGCTTGTCGGTGTCTTCAGCATCCGTTTGCTGTCATAGTTTTGTCTATGGTTATCTCAATCACGGTATAGCATTCTATATATCTCCTCTATTACCATTTATTGTTGTAATAATAATTATATACGCGAATACAAATATTACAATAGATGAAAATGACCCTTAATAGTATCTAATTGTTGGTCTAGTATAAGATAAATATTATAAGATACTAGCTGACCCGGCAGACGTTGTCCTGTCTTCCTAACAATGAATATTGAATTCGAATTGGTTTCGCGCAATCTGTCAAGTAACTGACAGTTCTTTCAAACGACATAAAGTTACATTAAAAAAGTTAATATGGTCGTTCAGTTTTCTTAAATTTTCTAGCTTTCCGCGCAACTTTCTTATATTTTTCTTTAATAACAACCTTCTGACAATAACAAACGCAACAAAAAAAGAAATAGCGAACTTGGTCCAGCCGTTCACGCGTGATGCTGTGACCAAGGGAAATAGGAGTTCATTTTTAACCGACTTCAAAAAAGGAGGAGGTTCTCAATTCGACTGAATATTTTTTTTTGTATGTATGTTATTCGATATCTATGCGAATTGTGAACCGATTTTCATAATTCTTTTTTTATTTGAAAGGGTATGATCGCCAGGTGGTCCCATAATCACCAAGTCAGTATCTGATGATGGGCTGCCAGGGAAATCAAAGGAAACCCTTAAACTTTATAAGCACGTATGGTCAAATAATTTTTTTTATTTGAAAGGGTAATTGCGAGGTGGTTCCATATTCACCAAGTCAGGGTCTGATGATGAGATCCCAGAAAAATCGAGGGAAACCCTTAAATTTGCCCTATGGTAGCCGGCAGAATAAAATTACGCCACTCCATTGCTCTGCGCTGGATGTCGTACAAGGCGACTATGGAATCTTGTGTCACGCGACAACTTTTCTCCCGGAAGACGGGCAGCAGCGTCTGCCGGGGTATTCCACCAATAAGCTGCGCTCGCCAACTGAAGTCGGTTTCAATTATTTTTTTTAAATCAACTTTATTATATATATATATTGATTATTATACTAGACCAACAATTACTACTAAGGGTTTTCTGCTGGCTTATTCCCACACACAATAACAATCTCATAAATATATTTTGTCCCACTCACTGAAAGTTTCTCTCCGCCAACCCGCACTTGAGCAGCGTGGTGAGGTGAAGTATGCTCTAAACCCATTCGATTGAGGGAAGGCCCATATCTCAGCAGTGTGATCAATAAGGGTTGACATCGACTGAAAGTTTACAATCTTTTACCCTTATATCCACATCTATGATTTTATGAGTCTATGATTTGACTACTAAGCCGGATGTTATTGATTTACTTGGACGATTGGATTATTTGACGAATCTCTATGTTGTAAATTTCATTGTAATCGTTAGAGTCGTACCCTATAAATATGCATATATATATTGGGATGTAATTGGCTTACTACGATCTTTAGAGCCAAAGCTAACCTCATCTAAACGCGGTGCACCCTACCGACTCTGTCGAAAGAGAGGTAGGGTACAGCGTATTTGTAAACTACCCTCCTGGGAAAGTACCTCCACCTTACAGAACACCGCAGCCAAACAACAATTCTCTTGAACGTTGTTTTGTTCCTGCGAGTGAGTGAAGTCACCAGAAAGAAAGTAGTTTCTGCGTTGGCAGTGGAGGTGGCGGCGAGCGAGCGATATTTCAAGTTGCGAGCGTTAATATGGCTACGGTAACCGGTCACATCAGGCGGGCCGTATGCTTATCGCCCACTCGACGTAGTATAAATAATCAACAAAGACACCAATCAACTGGACTGGAGGTAACACATTTTATTAAACACCGGAGGTATAGGTATATACCCCAGATAGTAAATAATTATATATTCCTTTATACCATTGACGTATACACTACGTTTTATAAACGCCTGTCAGGCATGGCAAACATAAGATAGAGATATATAAGATTTAGCTTTATTCTTTTTAGCTTTCCATAGAAACAACTTGTACGTGACGCGAAATAAAAAATCGTATCAATCTGTGTCATTTCCTTACATGATGTTGGAATAAGCTGCTCTTTGCGCAGTGTGAATGCGATGGAGACTATCAAATTGTCTATAACTTTCTCTGTCTACACTTTAAATTGTTATTGTTAGTGACGATTGTATTTAATTAATTAAAACTCAATACCTCGCTCTACATTACATCCGTTCTAGTTATTCAAGTTGTTTTTGGTATTGTAATTGTTACGTCCATATGATACCATATTCAAATTAAAAAAACCTGGCAAACTATACCCTAAAGAAATTGAATTATTATTAAGGTAATCTTTCTAGTAGCGTTTGTTATAATTATAACTGAAATAATTTTCAAAAATATTTTAAATCCTAAGTTTTACATAAATAACGCATAAAATAGATAGACCAACACTTTTTTATATACACCTACAGTGTGAAAAGGTTAAGTAAGTAATCTCAGTCGATTATTTCAAAACTATACGAGATATTGAAAAACTGACTCTGAAAGTGTTTCACGAGCTCTATCGCCTCTATCGAACTCCTGCTAAGTTCTTCTGATTAAATTCATTGTGTTTACTCCCACGACTGTAGTGGACTTCAATGTTCATTGCCTTTTTAGTAGTCGCCGCTGTTGATCCTGCCTGCAAAGGAGGCACAGTATTGGGAATGTGTCCCGATATAAAGACCAAGAAATATATATTTGTACAAAATCTGTGCTTGGAATTCGTGATCTTTGGTCCTAAAGTAGCCATGGCTAGACTCACTCTAAAATGTCATCGCATACATACTAGTACATACCTACGTGTTTCATTTGCCTTATTTATAATGGATATTTCCTTGCATTATTTTTGTCTATTACGGTTTAGTAAGCACATTTTCGTGAAAGAGGAGTAGAACCGAAATTTGGTTTTTTTTTTTTAATGTTCATGCAGTCCTAGTCCATTCATCGAAATCCTTGGAAACTGGGTTACAAGAACCCTAAATATATGTTTATAATAAACTCCAAAGTCGTTCTGAACAATTATCCCAAACAACAAAACAGAATTATTTATTGTACATTCTTCATGTTTTTTTACGATATGAACACGTGTGACTACAATAAAAATTGACGCCACGCCGGCGCTATCGAGTAACCTAATTAAAAAAAAAAACAGTTGACTTGAGAACCTTCTACATTACAGAAGCCATTAAAACGGTTGTTTTAAACCACAACGAGCGATAAAACTAATGAACCTCAAAATTAAGTTATACTTCCATACTATCCATAATTACATTAGTATTATAAATGTGAAAGTGTGTTTGTTTTTTGTCCTAATTTCACGTCGACAGGAATCAATGGATTGACATTTTACGGGGTTAGTTTAACGTCTGAAACACTCTTCACATGTTAAACCCCGTAAAAAAATCATGTTCCGGGACAAAAAGTTGCTTATATCACTATATAAGCAACTTTTTATTCCGCAAAAGCTTATTGCCACCGGAAAAAAATAAAATAACGCGAGCGAAGCCGCGAGTAATAGCTAATAAACAAATAAAATATTGAACTAAGTAACGAAAAATGCACTTTATTGTCAGAGTCGGCCATGAGTTATTATTTTTTTAATACGGATTGATATTTACGAAAAACTAATTCTCAAAAAACATTACAGTGCTGATAAATAACATCTGTTGAAAAGTAAGGAAAAGGGTTAGTATCAAGATAAAATAGCACGTTTGTTATAAGAACATAATGTGATGATAATAATATCTTAAATACCAGTCACTACGTATATAAAAAAAACATACATGAGGTGTAGTGTAAAACACATAATCAATATCAACCCGACGATCAGTTGTGGTCATGGAAAACGGTGCCTTAAAATATGGAAGCAACAACAACAACAATGACATTCTCGAGGAAAAAGTGGTGAGTATTGTTAAGTATTACTGTAGGTACCATTATGTGGATAAGGGTGATTGTTGGTACTTGGTCGAAATTTATAGAGACATTTTGTATAAATAAAACCGCAAATACTGTTCCACCGCAAATACAGGTTTCGCCTTACGGCATAAAGGTAATGAAAGGCTCAATACTCAAACCTTACCTTATTAAGAACACGAAGCAAAACAGTACAAGTGATTTCATTTATATAAAATAATATTCTATAGTATCATAATATATCTTTAGATGCCCAACGAGCACAATGTTTGAAGTATACTAAGTATACTCGATTAATTGAAGTATAATATATGTAAGATATCTAAGGTGCCATTGCGCGTGCCATTGTAAACAGGCATGCACATCAAGCATACACTCACTGGCACTCTCTCGAGTCGACGTTACCTCCCTTCTGAGACGACTCTGTGACCGTTTATTATATGCCGCGCACGCATACACTTTCATTCAACATGTGCACAAACGTCCTTTGTTCACGTAATAATCAAAAAGTACTTAGTTATATTAACTTTATGGTAAAATAGTAGTACGATACATAAGCGACAATATAATAGTAGCAATTGGTCAAAGTGTGCCATTCTGATTTATGAACTTGTTTCATTTTTTAGAAATTTGCATTACACCAGAAGTATGTTCTTACGAGCAAAAAAGTAATTTCGGAAATCAGTACACACCGACTATCATAACATCCTTAGCTTATTGAATTTCATTTTTATTGAAGTCGGTAAAAAATCAGGTGCCACATTGTTCTACTATAAAATATATACATTATCGACAATTAAGAACCACCAAATGATATAAGTTATCTCACTGCTAAACAATCATGATACATAAATATAAGCTCGCATATTTAAATCGTAGTAAGCAATATAGGTATTTGGTCATTGGATTAGGTTTAGGGTAGTGACTTAAGATTAACTTGTGATCCGCAACAAGAAATAGGAAGAACGTGACTGGTTTGATGAACGAATTGGAGCTTACCGAAGTTTAATTAAATCTGACTCACACAAAATTGCACACCGACACTACTGGATTTAAGAGCAGCATAAAATTACAGTAACAAGTGAAGTTTCATAAATACCCTTGGCAAGAGGTAAAACTTAGAAAATGTCTTGGTAAGAAAGAAGTTTTCGGGGAACCATTCCGGAAACATTCCAGACACTGACCAAATTACGGTAATTTAAGAAATTGTCCAAAATCATATTTTTCCTTGAAATATGTAACTGCAGCTTAGAAAGGGGCGCGCGGTTAGGAGGTCAAGCCAGCCAGACGCAAGCAAGCTACCGAACCAAAACGTGGAAGTCTTTAAAAATTAACATGACTTGAAAAATATTTTGAGACAAATTAATTACATTACTATGTAATGTTACATACATTACATAGAATTATGACTACGACTACGTTTACGTTTTTTATTTTTTTGTTGATTACGTTTTTTAAGTGCAGCGTAAACCAATATATATGGATACAAACACATATAGAAATCACAGAAAGGTCATCAGCCTGGGCAAAACCTACATATAAGATAAATCACTATGTACCAATGATGTTATACATACTATAGATATGCCACAAGCGTCAAAAACGTACACCCGAAAAATGAGGTAATTGCCTTACCTCGCAATTAGTTCGCACAAGCAAGCCGACGATAGTGACATTTATTACGATTGAAATAGATAATGCCGTTTTCTGTATTAATGCAAAATTTATGTTGATAAAGTAAATGAAGCTCAAGGAATCATATATCACACTCAAGTTGACAATAATATTTGATGTTAAGGCGTTATTTTAGGTAAATTTCATATTTTTGCAAAAAAAAAAAAGCGCCCTGGAGCCGACTACGTTTTGCAACACACGCCTTACTCGGCGAGGATAAGAGATAGCACGTATATTAAAGCGCCGAGATGATAAGGATAGCGATACTGTCCCTCACAGGCAGTTTCAGGCAACAGGAACCGTTTTCTAATGCAA
Organism: Hypsopygia costalis; assembly: GCA_937001555.2. NCBI lineage: Eukaryota > Metazoa > Arthropoda > Insecta > Lepidoptera > Pyralidae > Hypsopygia > Hypsopygia costalis. The sequence goes on along the minus strand of OW443328.2, from coordinate 15,455,700 downwards.
TTTAGTATGGGTATGCCATCGTGACGGGGGCCCACCACACATTCCCCCCACTGTGTCTCATGTGTGGACTAACAGTGGCGACCACCATAAAAGGTAATGAACAATGAAGTCCTTTGCAGTTCCGGGGGTAAGACTACGGCTGCCTTTGAACTCACAACGGAGCTAATCAGAAGAGATTAGTAGGAGTAAGAAGCTTTTGGAATTTGACTTCCTCTCTTAGCAATGTGAGTGACAACAATGTGGCAAATAAGACATTAAAAGCCTAAAGAGATGGCTAGTCAAATGAAGCTCAACTGCCGTGCACCACGAATTTTAAATATCTAAGAACACTATTGGGAACCTAAACTATTGAGGTATGGGGATATGCCATATCTATAGTATTTATAACATTATTGTTATGTACATACTTATCGCTCACGTCTCGAACGTATCTTATCTGGCAAAAGATTATAATTCCTACGACACTATTTGCTTACGGAATAAGGCGTCAATTTGTGGAATCTGCTCCTACATAATATAATATTACGTCAAATAATTAATACACGTTTTAGGTTTTTTTTTTCTCTTTACAGCATTATCTAATCAATCAGACATGATCCAAACCAAAGTATGTATTTAAATGTAAAATAATAAAACTGTACCATATTACATCGTAACTAACGTTTGACTCGTTCGATGGTTGAATGGTTAGCAATAGCCACTATGACTCCGAGATTGCGGGTTGGATCCCCGCACAAGACTAATATTTGTGTGCATGAATATGTCTGTTAGTCTTGGTCTGGGTAGTTTTTATATGAATTATATGTATGTATTTAGGAAAAAAAATGTATTTAAGTAAGTATAATATCAGTTATCTAGTACCCATAGTACAAGCTTTGCTTAGTTTGGGACTAGATGGCCGTGTGTAATTTGTCCAGGATTTTTTATTTATTTATTTAACTATTAAGCAATCTGTGACATGTAGGTACTACTTGAGTGAAAACCTACTTATAATTGTATTAATAAAGTGTAAAATTAATGAATGGATAATAGATTCAATATTGACGATTTTTATACGTAAAATCTTATCAAAGTATTGCAACATTATGATGATTATTGCATCATAAGTAGTACCTATAGAAACATCGTGATTAGAATTTATATTTCCTTGATGATTTGGCGCTTGCAATTTTTTTATTTGGGTCAATAAACTGTGAACACAATATAAATTATATAATCAAATCGAATTCCTCCTAACTTATGGGAGGTTGGTTTTGGAACTACCATTTTCAACATAAAATATTACGATACTTTTTTATCCGCAAACCATATACCGTGAACCGAAAGTTTCGAGATCGTTTATTATACTATGTCACAGGTCACAGTCACAGGTAGCAAACAAGTTTACTACCCACGTGATGTGAAGCAGTCCTCGCATTGACACCATCGCTACCACGGCAACTCTTTTCTTCCTGGTAGTCACTCACTCGCAGACACACAACAACCGTCAAGAGAATTGTTATTTAGCTGCGGCATTCTCTGAGGTGGAGGTACATTCCCAGTCGGGCAGCTTAATAATACGCTGTATCTTACCTATCTTTGCTCTTTCAAATCATTTAGATATCTTAAAAACTACTAAAGCAGGATGGCCAGTGGATTTGTGTATGTTTACTTATTTATCAAGTTTCATCAAATTCAAACCAACAATTCGAGAGGAATCTCAATATTTTCACGTCAATGTAGACACCTCAATAACTGCGAAACCAATTTCGATACCCAACGAACTTGAAAATTGCAAGTTCGTTTTCTACATACATACCTACCAAAAACACTCCACGTACTTACAAGTAATGAAGTCAATCCTTTTATTTTGAATATTTGTTATACGAAACATGTTTTTTGTATACCACTCGATTTCTGCTGACTGACAAATGAAGCTCTGGTAAAATGAGCGACAGGGCACAGCTATATATATATATTATACTAGCTGCCCCGGCTTCGCACGGGTAGAAAGTGGTGTTTTATTTCCCTCGCAATTTTTACGTCTTTTCTCTCCATAAGAACCTTCCCTAAACCTTAACCAAAATATTAAAACAAATTTGCGGAGTTGGTCGAGCCGTTCTCGAGTTTTGCGCTTAGCAACATTCATTTTAATATTGGACCACCTGAAGAATGTACCCTCTCAAACAAATAAGAATTATTATAATAGCTGTACAATTGACGGAGAAATCATTGAAACTATATTAAAAAAAATACATACAGTCGAACATAGAACCTTAGGGCTACAGGTACAATAAACAACAAAAACAGGTAATTTCTGTGACATAATGTCTCAACTATTCAAACTCAAGGTATTTTATGTCCTTTCCCAAGACTGAAGGTATCTCTGAACCAAATTTCATCTAAATCGGTCCAGCGATTTAAGCGTGAAGAGGTAACAGCCCGACAGTCTGTCGCATTTATAATATTATAGTACTAAGGATATTACGTTCCGAAAAAACGACACATATAGTTATTTCAACCCCATCTCATCCCTATAGAGGATGATAGTCACGTTAGCCACATTGAATTTTAAAATCGTTGTTGTTTTCGTAATCAGCGACCCGATAAACGATAAAAACAATACCCATGACGATTTTCAGACCTTTAACTCCAGTTTACCCTTTTAGGGGTTGAATTAAAAAAAATCCTGAAACACGTGTTTACTCTTAAGTACTCGTGTAAAGTTTAGGATAAAATAGTCCAACTAATCTCGTTTCCCCATACAAACTTTGGACTTCCGTTTCACCCTCTTAGAGGTAAACTTTGAAAAATTCTTTTTCGTAAAAAGTAATTTCATGTCCACCTTGTTATATTTTAAAATAGTGCCATTTTCGTAATTAGCGTCCCAGAAAACCACAAAATCAACACCCATATTGATGTTATGACATTTGAATCCCAGGGGTGATTTTATATCACGTCGGCTATGTTGAATTGTAAAATATTTCTTGTTTTCGTAATTAGCGACCCGATAAACCATAAAAACTATACCCATGATGATTTTCAGACTTTCTCACCTCATTTTACCCCTTTCGGGGTTGACTTTTGAAAAATCCTGAAACACGTGTTTACTCATTTATCTATAGAAGTACTCGTGTAAAATTTGGCATAAAATAGTCCAATTAATCTGGTTTCACCATACAAACTTTGGACCCCTGTTTCACTCCTTTAGGGGATGAATTTTGAAAAATCCTTTCTTAGTGCACCCCTAGACGTCATAAGGAACCTAAGTGCCAAATTTGGAATCTCTGGACCCAGCGGTTTGGGCTGTGCGTTGATAATATAACAGTCAGTCAGTCAATTTCTTCTTTTATATATTTCAACCCCATTGCACCCCCACAGGGTTGATTATTGTCACGTCGGATATGTTTGATTATAAAATAGTTGTTTTTTCGTAATCAGCGACCCGATAAACCATATTATATATATATATATATATGTATGTATATATATATATATATATATATAAGCTGTCCGACTGAGAAAGTACCGCAGCCAAATAACAATTACCTTGAGAGTTGTTGTTTCTGCTAGTGAGTGAAATCACCAGTAATGAAGGAATTGCTGGCTGAGTTAGCAACGATGGTGTCAGTGCGTTGACAATATTTCATGTTGCGTGCACTTCTACGGTAACCGCCTTTACATCACGTGGGTTCTATGCTTGTTTGATCAGGGTTTCTCAAACTTTTAATATCCTATCAAGTGTTGCACCACCTCGCTTGGTCATAAACCCTTTGCTTGCATTCCATTTCAATCTGCAAATCGTTAGTTGGATGTGCTATTAAGTGAAAGTGTTGATTGTGTGTGTGTTCAATCTACGTCACGAAGCGTAGTAGCTGCCCGCTAGATATCAGCGCTCGACGGGCGCGATTAACACGCGATAGTTCAAGGACTCGACCCGAAGATACCCACCAGATACATTCTTATAGGTATACCACTACTGTTGCATAACGTCTCTTCAAGGCCTTGCACCTGTTTTTCTAACTTCCTATATAATGCTGTCGGTTAATTACATTACGAAATGTCAAACTAATGTTAAAATTATTGAATTTTACATTTAACTTGCAATGTTTGTATTTTATGTATTCTTCCTATTGGTTCTTTTTACCATATCCAAGTTTTCAATCAAATGTCATTTGATCCAAAAATCTTTCCATCCCATTAAACTTTATAGTTTAAAGATCAAAACATCACAAGCTCACCAAAATAAAATTTTCATTCGAAATTAAACCTCCATGTACCCTTATTGTTTATCAGCCTGCCTGGCTGATAAACAGTAAAGGTACATAATCTACTGTTTCTCCGTGAAAAATACAAAGCTTTTTTTGTTTATTTATTTATATATATAATTCGTATATAATTCGTGACAAAATAAAACGAGCAGGTCTTCAGTCATATATGAAAATATTATAAGAAAAATCAGAAGACTTACTAAAACTTTAAACAATTAAAAGTATATAGTTGGATGTCCATAGCAACTGCCAGACAACTGATAGGAAGATCAAAAAATATTATCATAAATGGGTTACTTATGAAGAAATAATATATCGTTAAAACGCAACGATAAATATACATCATACCTACAGCAAAAATATATATTATACAAATAACAAATATCAAATACGTATACAAGAGCTATAAAAACATACACACATGCAAATATCACGGTAATGATTTATTTCCTCTGTATCACGTATCGAAAAGAAAAGGATGAATTTTCTTTTTGAAGGAAAATATGTTCGGAATTCCTTCAAGAGATTTGGGTAGCCCTTTTCAGAGCAGTGAAGCCTGCAATGTAGATGAGTTGGGTATAAAGCTAGAATGGAAAAATGGAATAGAGAGCATAAGAGACTTATCAGATCGAAAGTATCTCTCAACGTGTAGCTATTTGGTAAATCATGTCACACTGAGCTCTTAAGCTGCTTAAACTGGTTATATTTCCTTAAAAATGTAGAACAATGATTACTTCAACATTTGATGCTGTACATCCAAAATTAATCATAATATCGATTTTACATAGAACATTCAACAGAAAAGATTTGATCACAGTTAAAATTATGTAGGCTTTGAAATTATAAGCCTCCAAAAATCCATATCATAACACCATAATTAATGCAACTTTAAACGTAAATAAGTACCATTTTTTTAAGGAATGGATGAATTGTTACGAAAATTTCAAAGTATTATACAATAAACATAGTATATTTATTTGAAAAATGTAATCGCTTTATTTTACGTAAATACATAGAGTAATTGTAATTGTTTTGTAATGGCAGTTCATGGAAAAAAAAAGAAAGAGTATCAAATTGAACGGTAGTTAGGTACCGTTCAATTTGATACTCTTTCTTTTTTTATCAAATAATATGAAAATAAAACACGGACTTAACCCATTCATTGGCAGCTTCCATATTAAGAACTTTACCCTCATGCCGCCATACATACATACTATTTTGCCTATTCATTGAATACAAAACCTGGACGCCGATGGGCAGCTTTGGCATGTGATTAAAGATTTTTGGGACGCCGATGGGCGGCGACGGCACTGAATGGGTTAAGTTCTATTATTATTTATTATATAATACGAGACTCATTAATATATCCATAAACGAGCATGTAATTTGTTCATCAGTGAGTTTATACATTTCTTACAGCGCGATTAGTGAAATAAGAACCATTTTTAAAATACCCACCGGCAAGTTGATCCGCCCGTCCTATGTACTCTTAAAAATTCCCTGGCGCAATGGTACTCGATCGAAACTAGGCCATGTCTACTAGTATGTTTCGTGTGACCCGAGTCCATTCGCAAATAACTTTATTCTATAACAGTTGGCACTTAGCCCATGGAATACCGCAGTAGATGCCAAGCCTTAGGCGTACTTGCTTTACTTGTGTACTTAATATTATCTGCATTAGATATTGACTTGGATTACTTAGAATGTAATTTATTCAGAATGAAAATTGTAACATTAACATATTTATCTGTTTTATCAGTGATAGGGGATTTGAAGCATATAGTTAACATAAAAGTAGATAGTCAGCTGTATACAAATATAACTCTTACTGCATTGACTAAAAAATTAAAACAGCTTTATTTAAAACTTGCCATCAAAGTTAACATTCTCTAGACAACAGCTGACACCGAGGATCCTAGCATTTGAGCACGCACTTAAAGAAAATAAAAGATAAATAAAACAAAACATAACTATGAAAAACTGCACCTGACGTCACTGGTCATCTATGGAACATATACTTGTTCATTTTCCACCAAACAATGCATAACCTCAAGAGATAATACATACTTTTTATATCTCTTTGTAGCGTCACCAAAGTAAGGAGTAATAACTAAAGGTTTCAGCATACGTAACGGGGTAATACCTCAGACCGTTCGGTCACACGAAATTGATAACGACTAATTGATAAAGTATTTAACTTATTGTTTCAAGGGTCATCCCGGTCTGTCCGATTTCTCGTTACGTCAAGTCCCGTGTATTTTGTTACTATATTTATATATGCAACGATGATACGTCAAGAAATCGTCCCGTCCCGTTCAAAAAACACGCAGTCTACGGTCTCTATGCTTAAATTCCTGTATGTAGAACATAAGCTACGCCGTAGCACACCTCGTAGCCAAAAGAAAAAAGCCAGCGTAGACATCCCGTGGTCTATAAAGACATATATTCGGTATATTACAACTCTACATCTGAAACATGAAAATGCTTTTCCATTGTTCGTACACATATAAATATATGTATATTATAACAAAATCAAAAGACATTAGGTCAAAGAATTTTGCTAGGGTTGTTTCAAAAAAACTATATTCCCCAAATGATTTCCCAATTATTATATACCAACCGTTAAAGAGGAAAATGTTATGTCAATACTATAAATTACAAATTTACTAATATAATACATAATCAGATTGGTGTTTAAAAGCAAAGATTAAAACTGTAGCGCGTAACATCGTGCACCATAAACGAGTATGGATTGAACAAATGGAATTATTTCAATGTAAATTCTCAAAGCATAATATTGAGCAGTCACGTGATCAGGGTGGTATTATTCAGAAGCACGGCATGGCGACACCATGCGTTTCAGCTGAAATGTTCGATGGGTGGAATGGGAGGTTGTACGAGGTCACGCCTGCGTTCGGCGGCCCTCGGCAAAGCTCGGGCCCGGGTCCGCACAAATCCGACGCGCGCACAGCGACCTCTTGCGTGCGCCGCTACAGTGGCTCATCGAGTATACGTCCCGTGATCACGCTGCGGACTCTGCCGCCTCTCACACTGCCATCAAATTGTTATCTAAATATCGTTCCGAGGCATTTTGCCTTCGGTGAATGTCAACGCGTTTTATATTAATTACTTAAAATATGTTTATAACCGAAAACGGCTGCCAAATTCGATAAAATGTACAAACGTACTGTAAATGAGTCTTACGTTTTAATCGATCGACTGCATTAAAAAGTAAAAACGATTATTATCGCTTTGCAGTCGGTGTTTGCGGGTTTTGTTGCTCTGCTATAGGGTTTTTGAGCTTCATTTTTATGCATTTACCAAAAAGTAGTCGGGTATCACTCGTGCATTTCGCATATTTTGATAAAAGTGTGGTGCCGTCCTGTGCTTAGTTCAGTCAGTGAACAGTGTAAAGTCCAAAGAGGTGTTTTACTTGGCGAATATTTCGTTGCAAGCTTCAGCAATCTCTTGGTTCGATCATTTGTTGCTTTCATTTGCTATTTCGGTGAAAACGCGATCCATGCTTGGAGTTATGACTACCATGGTATGGTATCCTTTGTCTACATTATACTACGTTTTCTCTTCTTAGTAGGAAGATAGCTTACATTCACATTTGAAAGTTTACATTGTTACACAAACCTAAAAAACTGTTCATTCATAAACCTATCATTTCGAAAAACATTGCTGATTAGGTATATATATCATTAATGGTTTGACAGTTTAGTTGTCACAACAATCATCGAAGTAGAGCTTTAGATACGCTATAGTAGATTTTTACATCAGAAAGTACATTTTATTATACCTTTTGATATTATATTTTCTGTAATGCTTTTTTGTAACTTCTGTATAACCGTTATAGGTCACAAGCAATAGGTATATATGTTTATGTAATGGCGTACTATGTAAAACTATGGAGAGCATGCAGCCCCTCCCTCTCGTGCTCCGGAAGAATGCCTCAGACATCTGACATCTAAACTATCGCTATGCATACATATCTTTGCCGGAGGCTACATTCTTGGCACGCATTTACACAGCTTTATCTTTTATTTGTAGATGAAATGGTTCATATTTTTCTTAATACTTATGTAAGTTTTACGTCTATATGTTATATATACATATAAGTACATTTAAGGTAGTGCTTATTATAAAATCACTAACAGCAACATTTTTGATAATATACAAATTTCGTTATACTCATAAAAAGCTTGTAGGTTAACAAAGAGCATTTAATATTCACGCAAATATCTACTAATTAACAAGTTAGATTACGCAATACGCTGTATTTCGACTACAATATACATTTAACGCAACTGTTACATATTAACGAACTAATATTCTGTAGCGAACTTATAGCAACGTATCTAATATTCACACGAGGTTAACGCTCCGTAATAGTCTAGTCTCGTGGATTAGGATACTTTTAATACTGGTGAATATAAAGAATACTTTAGTGGTAGATCTTCAAATAAAAATGTACATTAAAATGTGCCCTGATATCAGGATGCGGTCTACCAGTGCTACTTATCATTGCTAATAGATCCTAATTTAGGACCAATTGATTACACTGAGTTAATCTCAGTATAATCAACAATCTTATAACAACAGTATAATCAAAAATCTCAATGTACATCTGAGTTGATATTTTTATTTTTAAGAAACGTTTAACATTTAATCAAGTTGTTTTTCTACTATTATTTACTACTACTAGCCACTTAACTAAATTAATAACAATCACGTTTATTAAAATGCTAATCGAAATAATAATCTCTAATCCACACTACAGGAACGTAATACGAGTTTCACTCACAAAGCCATGAACACAAAAACAACAATGTGATTTATCAAGGCTTTGAAACTGATTTATCAGCATACCTACCTGTTGATGTAATGCAGTAAACGATGTTCAGTCAGCTCGCGGTCCGGCTTAGGTTCGTGACCAAAGTAGTCAGTCTTGCTGTTGAACACTTGTTAAATCGATGTGCATTCGTATGTCTCCCATTTGAACTTCGATTCGCTTCATTGTCGCATTATACAACTACAGAAGCTTTATATTCCTACTAGAACTTGTTACTGTGTAATTACTTGCATATCACAATTTGTGTCGTCTTGTCCTCCTATATTTGTTATGCAATGATTTGTAACTCATGCTTACTGTTAGCGCTGCAATATCTTCTTCATTGCAATTGTCATTCAAATGGTATTGTCACCTTCCATTTATGTTGGCTAGTAGGAAAATGTCTAGCTCTCTTGAGAGTAAATGAAAAGATCCGACTGTCCATTGAGATACTGTTTTAAATGAGGCTCGTTCTCGTTCTTCGCTTTCAGCCCCTTCACAGCTCTTTGACTATTACTAGCGCACTAACTATTCAAGTATACAATGTCTTAGCCGACATTATCATAAACGTCCTCGCTTTTAAATCTCAATACAAAGCTGCAATTTTGTGGCTTTTTCTTTATGTCACTTTGTCACTTTGTGATTAGGTTGTTACAATGCTAGAAATTATTAACAAATTCATAATAATCACAATTTTTTTACTCATTCATCGCCGGCCGAAACTAGAGTTCTAATGTTTCGTAATGTTCATGATACATTGTGTAGGTTTATTTTGAGTAATAATATCAATTCTAAATACATATTATTGAAGATAAATAATTCAAATATTACATTAACTTCCGAAATACCAAAAAATCTTTTCAAGCATTGTGACAACTATCACAAAAAGCCAAACCGTAGTAAACATATCGTTTATCCCTCCTCGTATAAAATTCATCTAACAATAATACTAAAACTTGAATGTTATCTCAAAATTGAAGAATCAGAAGAATTGCAAGTATCCGGGAAGGTAAATCGAACATCTATGCAAAATACGGCTATCGCTCTTTTGGAGTCGGCGTCGGCTTTTGAGAAAGCCGTGCTGGAATGTGATACTTCAGAAGCGTCGGAACACGGCGGGTTCCGGTGAGAAAGTTGGGGCGGCAGTAGCATGGAGGACCGCGGACCCCCTGACGTGCCGTTGATCGTGACGCCTCCGGCCGCCGGAGGAGGCGGCGCCGTCGGCGGCGCAGCGCTCACCACCTCAAGGCGCACCGCTTCCACCCGCGGCTCCCGCGAAGATGCACTGCCTTCCACCTGGCGCTCTTCAGTGCGTGTACGCGACACGGGTTTCCGTGGCTCCCGGAAGAGCGTCGTTCGCCTTGAACCACCCTGTAATGGCATCAACGGGTTACCAGCCATCGGCAAGGAGGTAAATCCACAATCTCTTTGCCAAATTTAATTATTTCGGTCTGATTTTCTTTACACAAATATCAAAAATCTAATATTTATTTATATATTAAGCACGAACTGGCACGAATGTCGACGTGTGCGAAAATATAAAAACAATAGCGGTATAAACTAGTATGCATAGATAGCCTCGGTATATGTAAAAGCGCAATCGATACTCACTGCGGCCATTGAACAAAATTTATATGATGTGACTTTGAAACGAGAACGCTATAGGTGTAGGCACTCAATAAATATTACAGCACGCGCAGTGTGAACATGTGAATGATTTATTTAGCCCGTGTTGCCCGTGTCTCCCTGACCTTTTCACACTTCTACCGTGGAATCCAGAGCGAAGGCGGCTACTCATACATCATTAATTAATTAATTTACATTCATCCTCCTCCCCTGGTTTCGTACAAGGTCTTCCAAAAGAAAGACTGTAATTTTCTCTAGAGTGACTACTTAATGGAATAATACATTTAATACATTAGATGAGCTATAAGATTTTAACATCAAAAAATTTGAAGTAAATTTATATGTAATCATTATTCATTACCTCCTTTTACATTTCTGTAATAATACTTAATTATTTATATCTTTCTTAAAAAGTAATATAATGATTACAAAAACAGCAGATACTATTTTTTAATTAAGTGTTCGTATTTGATCTGTATGTACTTAAATTATGAGTTTGATTTTTGACAAAATCCATTACTCATTATCTGTTTAGGGATCCAGCTAACCATTGCCTTGAGCAACTAAAAAAATACTTAAAATGGTAGTGTAGAGATAATCATGCAATAATATTTATGTTCTTATTTAATAAATATTATAGGTATACGGATCGCGAAAGTCATGTAGTTACATGCAGGTGATAATCATCAACCTATAACCATCCCACTTCTGGGACCCAAGCCTTCCTAAAATCGAAGGCGTTTCAACATACTCTACCTGTCACCACGCTGTTCCGTTGCGGGTGAGCAGAAGCATTTTTATGTCGCTGGAAACTCACTACTTAGGCTTAACAATTATAAACGACAATGGTTTAACGTGTTTTCGCCCAAATCACGGCTTAACATACTGTTTTAGACTTTCATGTATGGATGGATGTTTATCCAGAATATTTTCGAAAGATAATATTTCCGAGAGTTGTGGCTCTCTAGAATATTCTCTAAAAGTTGTTATCACTACTTACGTGTTCGGTTACACTGACTATATCTACATATACACCATAATATCTACGTGCAAAACGGAATACATAAAGCAGTAGTTCATTCTAACTTCTAACATCATAATCTGGTTGCTTACTTATTTAGCATGAATTTAAGATTAAACTGCTGGTTCTTCTGTAGTTTGTTATGTAATGCATATGTACAATATCTATTAAATACAGTTACTAACTACTATTACAAATAGTTAGTTGTATAGTAGAGCATGAAGAGTTTCTTTTGGCTTCAATCATCTACTACAATGTTGTACATATATTCAGGCTGTCGCCTCCATAAAATCATTTGGGATATTTCACTATAATTTTAAGCAGAGAGAGGTCCTTAAGAAATATATGAAAATAAAATTTTGAAATTTTGTAAACTTCGTATGTGAAAAAAATTCCACATGCGCTAAACAGTTTTAAAATATGTTGATGACATAAATATGGTAACCCGTTTGATATTCAGAAAAAATAAGCATTAGATAACTACTGATTGATATTACTTTATATAGTACGTGTATACCTATGAATTGTCATTTTTAATGCTTATTTTAAAGTAAGATATCCTGTTTATAATTACAAATTAAAACTAGTGTCATGATAAAGCCATTTAATTTAAATTTTAGCTAAAAAAACTTAACTCATGACTATAGACCGATTTAGACCGAATCGATAGACTCAAGTAACCCAACCGTTTCAATACTTCGAGTGTATAAAGACTCCTAAACATATACCTAGATATGCGTGTTAATCATAACCCTATTTTCGTCGTCACGCAGAGTGTTAAAAAGTATCAAAACTATTATTAATCTTTTTTTTACATATATAATGTTAGTATTTACCATGTTTTTGTGTAATAAAAATGTGGACTCTACAATGGACTTCTTTGTATTATTAAATAAGTATCTTAGCAGACATTACCGTGTTTTTATATACCTATAACGTAGCAAACAAGCATACGTCATACTAAATGTATCGGAGATGGAAATATTGTGATAGATCCTGTTTATTGTATTAATATAACTTGTGGTGTTTAGAAATAATCGAGTGAGATTACTTACACTTCTGTGTGTGTCTTTTTTTAACCGTAACATATATATATATATAATAAAATAGGTGTGAACATGAACCTAAGTTTAGCCTGCTAATGTGCATATTAGCCGACACACCACGGCTAAAAATATCTAATGTACATTTTATAATAATTGAAGTAATGGACGGTTTGTCAACATAGCTTGGTTAGGGTAAGTTATGCTTGTGATCACCAAAAGCCGAGCGAGGGAACCTCGGCTTGCCTTTGAAAAGGGTAGGGATACCTCAGTTCAGCAAAGCGAGCGAGGCTTGACTTGTTTTTCGAGAAAGACAGGTGATTATGTTGAACCGTTCATTATATCGCTTCTACATTTTTAACCAAGGAGCTACGGCTACACTTAAGTTTAGCTGCAAAAAATAAACAAAAGGTGGTGCAAAACATAAAAAAAAAGTTTATGTTCACACCTACCTTTAGCCGTACATATATGTATATTAATAAATCTACGTTTGTACACAGCCTGAATAAGTAGGTATGAGTGCATGCGGCGGTCACAGGTTTGTCTCAGTTACTATGATACAGCCCTAGCAGCTGCATGCTAGTGAGAATTGGGTTTGCATGGAGGTGCAACCACTAAGAATGCTACCTAGTCCTACTTTCATGTGTTTAAACTATAATAGAATGCCGTTATTATGTTTGGTTTATAACAAACTCACTTTCTGAACATCAATGGCTGGTAAGAATTAACATTCTTAAAGTAATTTTCCACGCAGATTTTTTTCCTATTTATTTCCATAGAAATTTAAATACATTTCCTTGAAATTTCAGGAGGATTTGTGTAATAATTCAGATAAAATATTTGATAATTTCCATGGTACACATCTTTACTTTTTTGTATCAGAGGAGGGGCAAGCGAGCATGTGGATCACCTGAGGGCAAATAATCACCACCGCTCATAGAAATCAGCAACACCAAGGGGTTGTCGATCCTTTCCCAGCCTTTTCAGGGAAATATAGAGATTATAATGAGTTATTATTTAAAAATTCAAACACAGTTTATTGGAGTTAGGCCCATCTTCCTCTAAAATGAGAAGAAAATGGGTCTGCGAGACTTTTCACTGGTGTGGCGATAAGGAGTAAAGTAGATTTGCATTGTATTTTGCAGCCCGGTATACTAAATTACCGGTTGTTGTTTTTTTTTTAAATAGTTTACAAGCGATCAAATATGCTTGTTCACAGGTATTATCACTGGGCGCGGCGGGCGGCCCCAAAGGGACCACAGAGCCATCTCATCCCTGCACTATCCTCCACCATTCTCCTTACAAGGTAAATATATATATATATATGTTTATTAATTGTAAACAATACTATTTTGTTTCATTTTTATAATTATTTATAATATGTTAGGTACTTACAAGGTAAAAAATATATATATATAATGTTTAACTATCGAATCAATGACTTTATTGTTCAATTTTTTATATGTTCAATTTTTTTAATTATTTTTAACATGTTTGGTACTATTTTGTTATCAATTTATTAAATACGTGTTGTAAGCACATACATTTAATAACAAAAAAACTGTAGAGTAATGAGTCATATAACATACTCTACTGTTATGACGTTTATAAAAAACTAAATTCAACACATATGTGTCGAATTAAATATAAAATGTAAATTATACATTTACGTGTGGACATTAAAGCAGAAGTAAATAATAATATAATTATAGAAACATGTGTTGATTGTTATTGTAGTATTTACAGTTAGGTGGTTGAAAGATTTTTTTGATGTAAATGGAAAGTTTATATGTAAGATTAATAATAAAACTATCACGTTTTTTTGTTATATTTAAAAAGTTATAAGTATTGTTGTAGTCTAGTAAAACCTCAATACCAAAGACACCGAACAAAATCCGAACTCTTGTGACGTCACACTGTTTTAATTTATGTCATACTCGGATAAGCAGCATATACATAAATTATAGTGATACTATAAATTAGTTAAACTAAACATAGTCGAGACGTTACAAGCGCTCAGAGCTTTCAGGAACCGCTCTGCGCATGTTTGATGTCAAAGTTAACTTACTGTTTTTATAGTGAACTAGCGGCCCGACCACGCTTCGCTGTGGCTCAATCTTTTCGTTTCCATCCATTTCCTTAGAGATGGCGCTGTATGTGAAAAAAGATTTTCCCGCTTTTCTTTTCAAATTTTTCCAGAATTTTCTTTGCTATAAACCTCACGGAGCCCGAGACCTTTCCAACGAATGCAAAACCTTGGAAATCGGTTCGTGCGTTCTGGAGTTATAGCGTCAGGAAGGAAAAACCGACTTATTTTTATATAGTAGATGAATAATGACTGATATTCGGCAATGTTTCAAGTTTTTGACATTTCACTTCTACATAGTATCTTTGCATATTCTGTACTTTGCATAGATTCTTTGCATATTCTGTACTCTGGGGTATCAACAAGTCTCATCTTGTATAGGTATCCATTGCAGGCATAGTGGCCCGTGAGAGCCACAAGCATGTGACGCGTCCATTTCCTGTCATATTTACATAACAAATATGACAGCGAACGTACCGGGAATTGGTACACACCATGTCTGTACCAATTTCCTGTACCTTCGCCAATAGTTTCCTTGAAATATAAGTATTCCATTCTTCTCCTTCATTATTACATTTTGGCTTACATTAATTGCCGTAATTACTGTCTGTATGAGAGACCTACGAAAGCTTCACGTTTCTGCTTTTTTCCCTCCTTTGCCAGTTCATTAGCCCTCGCATCGCCCTCAATGCCTGTATGTCTAGACCATCTCCAACCGACTATTTCTGCCCAGTAAATTAAGGGCATCCATATCTATCCGCAAGATTTAGCCTAGATTCTGTCTATGTACTGCCTGTCTGTGTATGTCTACTATAATTTATGCCTTGTCTGATGTCAGAGCCACAACAACTGCCTGGAAAAAAATGAGTCTAGATTTGTAGATATTCATTTTTGCACTAACCAATGTGGCATATATTTCAGCTTGATATACAGTAGCATATTGCCCCATACTCTAACTGTTTTGTATGTTCTTATAGAAAATGCCCCCTCCTAACCAAAGCCAAAAGACGCTATATTAGGCTATTTTCCTCCTTGAGTTCGAATGAATTACTCTTCCACTCATCTGTATTTGGAAGATTTACTCTATAGTTCCTCTTGAAGATGTACTTCGGCAACATATTTTCAGTGTATATTTCCTTCTTCCTCTTGAGTTTTAATGTGGACTTAAGCGTATGCATGGTTTGAGAGGAATGTCTATCTCATAGAGCAGCCGTTTCGCTTAACATGCCTCTTTCTCAATGAATTTATACCATTGTATATTGTTACCATTGTAACAGGTCGACGACCACATCCATTGCTGCTGTGGGTTTAGTGAGGAATGCTCCCGTGTTGCCACAATAAATGCTCGTAAAACAAAGAGTATTGCTAGTGCACTGCCACCCCTACTGCTAAGCCATCATCTTCTTACTTCTGTTGACCTCACATACTCCCAGGAACACAACAATATTCATGGAAATGACGAGCCCGGTGGTCGAATGGTTAGCAATGGCTACTTTGACTCCGAGGTCGTGACTTCGATCCCCACATAAGACAATTATTTGAGTGCATGAACATGTCTGTTTGCCTTGGTCTCGGTTTTTTCTATGTATGTACAAAAATGTGTGTGTGTGTGTTTTTTTTTTATACTACGTCGGGTGGCAGACAAGCGTACGGCTCGTCTGATGTGAAGCGGTTACCGTAGTAGATAAGCCGCCACCCCCGCTGCCATCGTAGCAACTCTTGCGTTTCTGGTGACCTCACTCACTCGCAGGAACACAACAACCCTCAAGGAAATTGTTATTTGGCTGCGGTATTCTGTGAGTTGGAGGTCCTTCCCCAGCCGGGCAGCTTACAAAATACGCTATGCCCTCTTATCGCCAGAGCCTCGTTTGTCTGTTAGCAGGGTGTACCACGCGCAGGTGAGGTTGGCTTTGGTTCAAAGATGTTGATGAATCACTTACACCCCCAGAACAAAATGTGTGTGTACAAAAAATATATATAATATTAGTTATCTAGGCCCCACACATATGCTATGAGGAAAACATGTCACAAAAGTCGTCTGTTTTAACAGCATATAAGCATCATATAAACAGTAAGCAGCTTATTTGCTGCTATATTTTTTTTCTGATTATATTTATTTCTGGCTGCATAATATTCACAAGACCTAACAAATATAATATAACTTATATTGTAATTGTTACGAAATATTTTATTTCAGTAAATAAGTGTTAGTTTAAGAGATCAATATAGGAAAAGTAAATGTAAAAACATTAACATGTGAAATTATACCCATAACACGTTATATTAACTAAACTTATACTAAATGAGATTAGTGATTTCAGAGTCGTATTAGACTGTTAAAGCATTTACTTATCACAAAGAGAGAAGATTTGTATTTTTGTTTGTCTATTTCTATAAAAGGCATGTGCTACTTACTAGACTTTTAAAGAACACCTCAAACCACTCGCTATTATAACGAAGGTATCCGCTAAAAAGTATTTATGAAAATGCTGACCTGCATACGAGCGAACAAACTCACGGGTGCAAGCTAGTAATGGATAAACTCAAAGTTACTGCAGCGATTGTAAAAATAATTTCGTCTCTAGAAATTTATATGATGATGAAGCCGGAGCTAATAGCTATATGCCGGTACGAGTTTAAAAGCTGTCAAGTTGGTCACTTTGACGTTTGCGTAGCAAGAACATTACATATTAGCTTCCACCCGCGGATTCGCCCGCGTTTACTTATTTTTTAATAAAAAATTTCTTTGTCCTGCCTTAATACCTTTGAAAATATGTGTACAAAGTTTCATGATGATCGGTTGAGTAGTTGATTGTATTGTTATTCTTAATATATAAAAATTTCGTGTCTCGTTGTTTGTCCGCGATAGAATCCTAAACTACTGGATCGATTTTAATAAAATTTTGCACAGTGTGTGCAGTTTGATCCAACTTGAGAGATAGGATAGTTTATAACTCATTGGAAAATTAATGTAAAAATATTTAATTTCACAACGTAAAAATAAGAAGTTCGCCGGACCAGCTACTTGTATTATAAATGTGAATGTGAGTTGTGAAACAACCTCACATCCACATTTATAGTATTAGTAGGCAAGGAAGTAGGAATGGGTTTTATAACGAAACAAAAAAATAATAATGATGATGTTATTTTTATATAACTTACATATACTCGTAGTTTTATGCTTCTAGACTAGCGACTTGTCCCGGCTTCGGAGGGTTACTAATAATAAAATACAGCGTATGTTACTATTCAGTCTATAGGCGAAAGAATTTGTAAAATGGTTTCAGTAGTTTTTGGCTTTAACTGTTACAAACAAAAATGTAAATCTCTCTTTATATGAGTAATATTAGTGTAGATAACATTGAAACGATTTTGACCCTTAGTTTGTTTTTGTTCTGGCGACGAATACCAACTGCTACTAACTTGTGTAGTTGGCGAACCTCTTTTTCATGAAATTAACTTTTATTTCAGGCCGCTTGGGATTGGTTGATCCTGATACTGGTGATTTATACAGCGATATTTACACCATACGTAGCAGCATTCCAACTTAATGAACCCGACTTCGACAAGCGCTCGCGCAGCTTTGGAGAGGATCCTATTGTAGTCATCGACATGATAGGTAATATGTCATTTATCTTATATTATTTATAAACTAGAAATAGCATTCTTGTGAAGAAGAGTTTCAATGTTAATTTGAAAAATCAGAAAATTTCAAAGAAACAAGTCAAGCAAGATAAATTTATAATTACCTTCTCAACGTAACTAACAAGTTTATAAATATAAAACTAACAAACTATTTCAGATTTCTAGATTCTGTTAATGAACACTGAAAACATTTAAAGAGATGTGGATAGAGACATAAAAAAGGCAGTTTTAGTTTTTCTAATACCTATTGTTTTATGTAAGTGTTTTAGTAATAAATAAAAAGGCGTTTAAATTTGAATATTAGTTATACAATAGGCTAGTCAAATTAACACAATATTTTATCTACAATGTTCGTTTATTTTTTGGATGTTTTAGAATTCTTAAGATACTGAACTCAAAATATATATTTTTTGGTAGCATAGAATCAAAGCGCATCGAAGCGTCAATATAAAAGTTGACGTAACAAATTTACCCTTATTTTCATAACGTAATGCACATATTTCGAAAGAAAGATTTACACACGCACACTGCACGCGATCAAATGCTGATTGGAATGCATGCGTTTGCGCCAATCAATCCATTTTCTTCCACAAATTGTGAACAAAATGTCGTATTCTGCCTGTATCAACTTCCAATATAAGTAAAATCGTAGCAAGATTAATGTCGACCAATTTATATAATTTTATAATATTCTTTATTGCATAACAAATACAAAACAATTTGATGTTACACAGATGAATACAAAGCTGAGTTTATCTCTACGAGAGATCTATTCCAGCCAACCTTAATGGTTGTACTCAAAACAATACATTATTGGAAGGTTAGACAACACATAGTTTCATCCAGACATAGTCAACTGGCAACTGATGAGATCTGGCAGATGATGATCCATCAACTAAACTGAAAAGCATTAGGATTTACGAGACCACGCGTGCATTCGTGCAACTTTTCATGAAGAATTTGACGCTTTGATGCACTTCGACTCTTTGCTAGCTTGCTGGCCTGCTCGTTCAGTCTCTTTAGCGATATACGGCTTATTTTCCAATATCGTTAAATGTAAATTTCATATTTATCATATTAAGGTACAAAAACCGGCCAAGTGCGAGTCGGACTCGCGCACGAAGGGTTCCGTACCATTATCTATAAAAACAGCAAAAAAAAAAATATCACGTTTGTTGTATGGGAGCCCCCCTTAAATATTTGTTTTATTTAATTAATTATTTTTAAAATGAATATATAACTAAATATTATGTGAGTATTTCAAGCGTCTACCTGTTGTCATTATCAATTGCGAGCAAAAACGAGCAAAAAAAATTCACGTTTGTTGTATGGGAGCCCCCCTACATATTTATTTTATTCTGTTTTTTAGTATTTGCTGTTATAGCGGCAAAGGAAATGCATCATCTGTGAAAATTTTAACTGTCTAACTATCGCGGTTCATGAGATACAGCCTGGTGACAGACGGACGGACAGCGGAGCCTTAGTAATAGGGTTTCTTTTTACCCTTTGAGTACGGAACCCTAAAAAAGGAAATTATGAGACTTAAAAGATTATATCATCAAAAGACATATCTAAAATCATATACTTACCTAGTATTTTTCTCTGAGTTTTTCGCACATACTCCGTACTATATTACAGTGTTTTGTTTCAGTGGACGTAACTTTCATAATCGACATACTGATTAACTTCCGCACAACGTTCGTGAACGTAGCCGACGAGGTTGAATCCGACCCTGGAAAGATAGCAATGCACTACTTGCGCGGCTGGTTCGTCATCGACCTCGTCGCGGCCATCCCCTTCGATCTCCTGCTCTTCGGCACCGACACCGACGAAGTGAGCTGCCATTCCTCCACCCACTCACTACATTTTGATCTCATCTCACACAAAACACATATTACAATTTTAGCATTAGATAACAACAAAATCAATGCCTAAAATTAAAAAACTACCACCAGACAATCAATTGTCCGAAGTTCTCTAATAACGACGATACTACTAAATCCCGAACACTTCTAAAATTTAACAATGCGCTGAGCTATAAATTCTTCTAAATCAAAATTTAAAATCTTACTACAAGTAGAGGCCATACAGTAAGATTAAGGTGGTGAAGCACGATATACTCCGTATAAAGAACGGATGAAATAGGTCATAACTATGAAAGCGAAGTAGGCCAAGTTAGGGTTGAACGACGACTATTTTTAGAAATAATATTTAAACATGAACTGTATTTCAGATAAAGTACTTTTTATGTAATAGTAATGTACATACACGTTCGGGATTAAGCGTGATCGTCATTTTCGGACAAATGACACTCTGGATATTCTCTAGCCGATCACGTATATTAGTGGAATGCAGTTATTGCAACTGTCACTATGGATTAGGTTAATCACAATTAACTAAAACTATTTTTCGCCAATCACGTTAATTTCAATATTCTTTCTCAGAGTAGTGATCAATCCAATTAACTTAACTTCATATCACCCACTTTATTTTGTTTGTGATCTGTATTTTTTATTGTTTTTCTTTTACCTTATAACATTGTAAGCTATTATTATCTCTCATCCAATTACTTGTTATTTTCAACAAGTATGAGTATTTTTTATTATTTTCTGAAATAATCACGGTATGGAGAAAACCCGAAGGTGGGTGCGTATTGAATTTGTTATACCATTTCTTGTTACAGCAGGGGCTGGAAAGTGATGAGGTATACCATCTTTGTGAACTATTTTTATGTTGCTGCCACTCGATTTTATTACATTTTAGTTACATAACATATTTTATTGATTAATTTCCACTAGCCATTTTGAATCCACTAAGCGAATGCGTTAATGGAAGATAAGGACGCTTCCCATGAGCAAAAATGTTATGATCATTTTCAAATATCACACAGTGCCCGACATTAAAGAGCTCACTCGCTATATCACGAGCTTGCCCGCCCTCAGGATTTCAATACAATAAATAGTTTGTATGTCAACTAGCGAGCAGTAGAGACAGTACCTAGTCTCAACACCGTATACGTATGTACTACCAACCTAATACAAATCCTCCGCGTGCATCATAGCCTTCTCTGCATTTATGAGTAATTTTAAGATAATAAGTATATTATAGAGTACTATTTAGTAACAATATGCTAGCTTTAACGGCGGAGCTACTGACTACGGTGGTAACGATCGTCGCAAACTTAAGGTGACCTCCAGAGGGGCCTTCACCTCCTTCTTCATTTAATTAATTAATTCAAGTATATTTGATGCTTTAATTACCTATGCTATAGTTTTAATACAGTTGACGATGAGATATAATTAATAAAGTAAAAAAAAATATTTTATAATGGTAGCGCCAGAACAGGTATTTCAGCGCAATAAAATGTTTGTGACAGATATTTGTTAGGGCCAACCTGTTATCTAGGATATATGTTACAATATAGTGGCGGGATGTTCTCATTGGCTTTTCATTATAAAAGTGCAAAATCCACAAAGTGCACAGTGCTTGTTAGCAAATACGCTCACACTTCCCAGACTAATAATATTTGTACAAATATATAGGTAAATCGCATTTATCACGACATAAAAGCACAGAGTTACCTATAATGTCAGTTTTGAACATGTTACATACTATGGCACCCACCTTACATCAAGTAATATTAACCGGTCGCTGACCAATCCGCGCCCAGTCTCAGTTATATCATTGTCAACACGAAAATTTTATGTTGGTAGCATTTTTGTTATATATTCGAATGATACTATGTCAGTATTATTCACTTTATAGATTCAATCGCTACGATTCTGACAGTACTTTTCATGAAATATATAACTTTAACCATTTGTCATTACTGTTTTTATTTTACATATTACCTATAATGGGAATTTCTGTATTCAGTCTTGGACTTTAGAATAAATATGTGATATTATTTAGCATATTTTTTACAATGCATCGTACTGGCATAATCAGCTAACAAAATTATATTCCTATGTTGTGTTTATTTTTGATTGGAATAAATTATTTTAAACTGTTTCTTTATATATTTTTTTCTTTCTAATATTCCACTAGAACCCCATTCCCTTTATACCTGTGATATTTCAATTAAATAAACATCATTTCATACTGAACTCTATGGAAATCAACTGTTCATTCCTAGTCAATGTCGACTCATTATTTTCAATCGCACAAATGTTACACGATCCGTGAATCAGTTAATTGTATTGCACAAATAATAATATAATTCATTGCCTTTTCAGTTTTTCTAATGTAACTCTGAAATGTTTGGTAGGTATTTCATTGTTTCTGGTATGTGGGCGTATATAAAGTATAAATTCAAAATTTGTAAGTATAATTACAGCTTACGTGATTAAAATAATACAAAATATGGTATTTTTCGAAAAAACTAGTAGTAAATGTCCTCTATTATTGCTGAAATCCATGGGCCGCTGTGATCACTTACCATTAGGTGGCTCGCTTGCCTCTCTTATAAATTATTAATAGCCAGCCAGGTTCCCACAATTAGGGTTCCGAACCGGTATATTATAAATAAATAAAAAGGTCAGATTATGTTTTTGCAACCGCAATTTGTTTAAACCTAATTCGCGAAAAAAATATAATGAACATTTATTTAGATCCAAATTGTAGTTGGTAATAATAGGCAGGTACTATTTAAGTACTATGTAAACTTTAAAGTCATTTGTTTTAAAATGCTGAGAGTTTAATAAACTGAAAAATATTAAAACATTTATTTGTTGCAATAGGATAATAGCGTATTAGTCAAATTAGTAAGTTTTTATTACCTGCAAAAATG
The DNA here is from genome assembly GCA_937001555.2 of Hypsopygia costalis. Classification (NCBI taxonomy): domain Eukaryota; kingdom Metazoa; phylum Arthropoda; class Insecta; order Lepidoptera; family Pyralidae; genus Hypsopygia; species Hypsopygia costalis. Next base: position 15,432,406 of record OW443328.2, on the reverse strand, counting down.
AAGATTTTATATGAAAAATATATAGAAAATCAACAGAATGACGTCATTGTTCTACCAGTTCAATTGAAGTATTTTCATTGTATTCATCAGTAATAATCCGTAACAGTATAATCTAAACATGTTTCAAACATGTAAGCCCATATTTGATTTAATTTACGTTTCATACAGTCAGTATCTCTGATTATGATTATGATCTTAAAATTTATATGCATGGTCAGTTTCCTGAATACACTTCTACAAACCAGACAGAAACATTATTATGAGAAAATAAGAACTCAGAAAAACAGTTCTTTTTTCTGTAGCTCGGAACCCTAAAAATTTGTTCCTGTAGTTGTAGGTAAATGTGAACAGAACTTATTTTATGAGCACTATGAAGATATAATAAATCTTATCAAAAATAAGTAATAATAATTGTATTATCCACTTCGTAGACTTGAAACGACACACATTAAACATATTACTTTAGAGCCACTAAAGTAACACTTTTAATGTCCGATATTTCAACCGTTACTAATATAAGCAATAAAATGAATGAAAAATGTTTAATATTTTTCATACATACCTAATGAAAACTCAATAAAAACACAGATTACTAACGCACCACCGTGCCTCCAAAATTCAACAATTTTACTGGAATTTCAAAATCAGGTAATACTCGTAACTATTTTGAAGGTTTATTGGCTTAAGACTATGCACATTGTGATTTTAAATTTTCACCATTAAAACTTACGCCTGAGTACTTACAATTTTGGCTCAAGATATTGTTCAAGTATAAAATTGTAACAACATTTACGAAAAACAATATTCTTCAACTAAGTATGCTAGTATCAAGTTACGTATCTTATTAGAATTTATATACCTACTGTTATACCTATGCACCGCATACTGTACGATGCCAGCTAATTTTATAGTTTTGAGATAATCGCTTGTAATCCTGCAAAAAAAAACCTAAGTTTGTGAGCTCGAAAGCATATTCATAGGCAACTTTTGCTTAGTTAGCGTGGTTTTCGCTGCGAGGCCTCGTTGATGCTATTTAGTATAAAAGCGAACGTTTCATAAAATGCTTGAGTTGCGGCTAAGTTACGTTGCTGTAGCGATGGCGGTGAGGGGCTCTGAGCTGTCATTGTGGTGGTTGCAGACGACGACGCTCATCGGACTACTGAAGACTGCCCGCCTGCTGCGACTCGTGCGCGTCGCGCGAAAAATTGACAGATACTCCGAATACGGCACTGCCGTCCTTCTCCTCCTTATGTCAACCTTTGTGCTTATTGCCCACTGGCTGGCTTGTTTATGGTAAGAATCAATTGCATATATCATTAAATATTTATTTCACCTAAAACAAAAACCAACACAGATTTTTGATACAGGTACGCTATTGGCAGTTGGGAACGTCCTCAACTTCATGCTCCTATTGGCTGGTTGGACGCACTTGCTAACGATGTTCAGGCGTCTTATGACAACTCGACTGGACCTTCCATGAGGTACCCTTAATTCGTATTTCAACACAATGATATTACTAAAAAATATACACAATAAAATAAATGTTTATGTTTCAGATCCCGATACATTACGGCCCTTTATTTCACGTGTACATCGTTAACTAGCGTCGGGTTTGGAAATGTAGCTCCGAACACTGATTTAGAAAAGGGATTTACTATTTTCGTTATGCTTGTAGGATGTAAGTTAGCAAGAATTATAATATTCAATACATATGTCATCTTGATTCCGTAAAAATGTACTTGAAATTTCCTTTCAGCCCTGATGTACGCTAGCATCTTTGGCAACGTATCGGCAATCATACAAAGGCTATATTCAGGAACAGCTCGATATCATACACAAATCCTAAGAGTTCGCGAGTTTATCAGATTTCATCAGGTATATTAATGTAGAATTTGATAGTTTAATTTTTTTTTTTTGTAAAAATGGATATAAACAATAATGACTATTTTATCAGATCACTAACCCGCTTCGACAAAGGTTAGAAGAATATTTCCAACATGCATGGAGTTATACAAATGGTATCGACACTTCAAGCTTACTCAAAGGGTTTCCCGAATGCCTTCAAGCTGATATCTGCCTTCACCTGAACCGCAATTTATTGGCGAACTGTTCTGCGTTTGACGGTGCCAGTCCCGGTTGTCTACGGTACGATCAGTTTATACAAATTTGCTGCTGTGATGATTGATTATTTTTACATTGAAATAATATTTATTTCCAGAGCACTTTCCTTGAGGTTTAAAACAACACACGCACCTCCCGGTGAAACTTTAGTGCATCGGGGAGACGTTCTCACATCCTTATATTTTATCTCACGAGGCTCCATAGAAATACTCAAAGACGATATAGTAATGGCTATTTTAGGTATGTCAACTTTTATTTTAAGTTCATTCATTCATTCTTATATTTATTGACTTTGTGAAAGTAGTAGTTCATTTTTTGCAACTTAAACTACTACTAGTTCAAGTTCCAAAAAAAAGTCTCTTCTTCAGTGAAGAAAATCTTTAATGAAGATGATATGATATATATAAGACACGTAAAAATGCTTAAAATAATCTGTTTTTTACTAGATTGTATTTAATTTCATCACAGTGCCAGTAATCAAATCATTCACTACTTAAATTTGACCAGCTTGTCTGTAATTTAACGCACTCATTTGGTTCTCGCGACAATGCACGAATGCCTAATTGCCGCCTTTTTAATACAATATGACGGCCACCACAAAAAGGCGATTTATAATTTCCACACTAATCCCTATGACATGGATATCAAATGAAAGGGCTTAATGAAGGTTTTTAGAAACACGGTTTTTAGTCATTTTTGTTTTTAAATTGTATCAAAAACAATAGTTTTTATTATTCTTGTTTTCTCTCTATCTTTGTAATGTCTATGGAACTCAGGGAACTTTGTTTATTCAGGAAAAGACGAAATATTTGGAGAAAACCCGTGCGTGTACACTACGGTAGGGCGAAGCAACTGCCGAGTGCGCGCCCTTACCTACTGCGACCTGCATCGCGTGCATAGAGACGACCTGCTGGACGTGCTAGACTTCTATCCGGAGTTCCGATCTTCCTTTGTCAACAACCTCGAGATCACATACAACATGCGTGACGTTAGTCAATACACATATCTTTATTTTAACCATGGTTCAAAAACACCAGAAGGCCAATTCTCGTAATTAACTTCCCAAAATGAAAGTTGACTGAATCGAGATTGAATTATGAATTTACTAAAAATTATATACTTGATTTCATTAATTAATTAATATCAATTCATATTACGAGCAGATTATTATTGTTAGTTTGTATAATTTGCTATCATATTTCGATAATATTCATACTTAACTAAACTTTGAAGTTTCGTATTGGGAGACGGGAGTACTAAATGTGACATTTGTGTGATCGAGATTTCAATTACGAGAATTGCCCCTCAGTAATGTTCTTACCGTGATAGGTATATTGCCAAGACTACTTCACGAGTTTGATTGTCAAATTCCATACAAATTAAAACCGATGACGTGGGCAAGTTCACGTCCACCACATCTGTAAGCAAAGAACATACCTGGTGTCTTTCTACCATGATATTATCAATGTTCAGCAGGTATAGATTGTCGGAGATGTTCAGGAATATACTTAGATCATAATCTAGATCTGCAGATTAGATAGATAGATCATTTACATAGAGTGAGTGGGATATGTATATCCCACTCAGTCTATGTGCAAAGTAAGAACGTGTGAACATGTGCATGCGATGTCGTTCTAACTGTTCCAGCCAGATTCAACTGACAAGGAAAAGGAGATCAGATCAAGAGAGTAGCAGGAAGTGTTCATATTGAAGTACTATTACTTTATACTGTGGTAAACATGCATACGACCGGCCTGACGGTAAGCAGCCTTCGCAACCTATGGACGCCCGCAACACCAGAACTATCGCTCACTTGTTGCCGACCCTGTAAAAATCCCTTCACGCCTTTCCTGAAGAACCCCATGGTATATAATGACTGTAGGCTTTCAATTTCATATCAAATATTATGCGGACTTTAAATTAAATTAAACATCTTTATCTCTAACAATTTTATAACTAATAGTCTAGCTTGATAGTAACTAGATATAACCGCACAGTTTCCAGTTAGTTATCGTTAACTGCCATCGATAAAGCAAGTTAACGAGTGCATGTGATATTATTTCCTAGATAAATATTTATCAGTCCATATCAAAATTATTTGATAAATTAATATGTAGGTACTATTAAGATTAGTACATTTAAGATTTTATCTAGTATGTACCTATATAGTACTAATTAATTATAATTATTTCTCTCACGTGTGATACTGTCTAATCGTTGATGAAATAGCGGAAAATGGGCTAATTAAAAAAGTTTACGCCTTTAGTATACACCGGGCGCTCCATATAAATGTCATGTCTTTAATTATTACATAAACAATGACGTCAGTGCAGAGCATGGAATGAACGTGAGTGAGAGCAGCGCGGTACAAACTGGTCCAGATTCGTCTCAGAGGGGAGGTCGACACGAGAGAGCGGAAAGGATCGGTCATACTATACGTAGTACACTGTGCCTCTAGAGTACGGAATAAACCGCAGAAAGGATGCTGCCCCAGCAATCTGATTAGCATTCATATGATAATATCATTCAAATCCGTGCAGCCGTTTTAGCCTGACTGATTAACAAAATTCTAAGAATATAAAATTTCACTTTTAGAACTCATTACATTTAGTAGGAACTGTCTTGTCTCTGGACAACAATGTAATGACCACAGACCTACGATTTTTCGCTTGATAATGACAAATATTATATTTTCTGAGAAAAAATAAAAAACACCTTGGGCCTTTCATCAACCGTTGCAATTGATAAACAAACATTTGATCATTTCATAGACTTATTGATAAGATATCAATGAATACTTTATATAAAATCTATTACTAAGCAGGTGCCCTACATATTACACAATATTATTCATTATTGTGTAGTAAGTAATAAACTAGGCATGTAAAATTATAAAATTAGGCGACTGTTATACTAACTTGGTGACTAAAGGTGATATAAACATACCAAACCTAACGACGTAGTGTGTCAGTAGCACATTTAGTCATTTTTAATGACTCATGTTATTAATTTCTTTAATTGTTATGTCAATTAACGACAGTTGTGATGTGTTGGACAAAACTTAACAGCGTATACAAAACTAACGAAATATATGTAGGTGTATGCATAGCGAAGAATGGTAATTCTATGATAGGTATAAACTTATTTTTAACCGACTTCAAAAAGAGTAGGTAGTTTTCAATTCAATTGAATTTATTTTCGTCATCTAAGAACTTTTTTCTCGAACGGTCTACCTAGAAAAAATTTTGATGATTCTTTTTTAATTGAAAATTTGTACTTCTCATGTGGTACCACTTAAATTTGATTAAGCTCTGACTAGTAGTTTCTTAGTTGTCCTTAATAGTGCGTATTTCATTGACTAGGATCGATGAAACCATTGAAGTATGTAATATTGTCGTGAAAGCAACGGTAAAGTTCACAATTGTGGCTTCAAGTTGTCATAACTCTAAAAGATTTTACACTTTCACATGTAGTTATATTACTGTGACGCCTTTATATAACAAAGGGAAAAAATGGGCATAACCCTATTAATAAATGTTAACAGGAGGAAATAAGTGGCATTGAACCTCGTCGACGCATGCGCTACGAAAACCCGTCTGAGGCGCGTCTCTTACGGGAAGCTTACGCGCGGACAACTCGCCGACCTCACACTGAGACTTTCGCTGATAAAGTGGTGGGTACCTACCTTTTAACACAGTAGACATATGTAGGACATTACATTAATTCCATATACGTCTGAAAGTGACGCAATCACACAAACACACGCCGATATCACATAGACGAAAACGCTATCACTATGCAGCGTATTGAAAACTATCAATATCACAAATTGTGTCTGCATAGTTTTTTTTATTCCACATTGCATACATACAAATAAACGGCCCACCTGATGGAAAGCGGTTATCATTATTAGTATTACTATGTTCTCTTTGGTTATAGACGTTTGAGAGCATTGATGCACCGATATTATTACTTCCTTCTTAATATTGACATTATTTTTATATTTACAGGATTCCCAATGCAGTGATGACGAAACAGAGTCTCCGGCCAGTCGAGGCATCCTTGAGTTTTCCACAGATAAAGCAGGACAAGATGTAACGCCTCTTAACTTTAACTTCAGTAAACAACGCTCCACAACACTCAACTCAATTACGGGTAATTACCGCGAACAGTACACAAAGGAATGTAATTTTGTATTTTTTTTACAGTTATGAACATATTTCGACCATACAACAGACACCCATGCACAGTCGCGATAAATAACTACTCTTAATTAAGATTTTCTTTCTCCATTAATATATTTCTTTAATATATTTCTTTTTTAATAGACATAAAATAATGATATTAATAAAACCACATAAAAAACGCGATAATGGAAAAGCAATTAATTTTCTTAAGAAAAACCTGTACAAACAAATCAAGCAATGATATTTTTTTATGATGTTACTTTATCACTAACGTATTTCGTTTAGTGGTCTCATTGACATCATCATGAAACAATAAAATTAGAATAAAAACCCAAAAAAAAAAAAAAAAAATATTAATTCAATATCCAATAACTAAATTCTCGTTCAGTTTGTATTTTTTTTTTGTCTCTATACGCTTATTTTTTCTTTTTCTTGAAGGCGGTCATTCAATAAACGAAAAATAAATAAAATATTTCAATTTCTTATTACACACATTGTATTAAAATTAATTTAGACAAGTATTTAATAAATACAGAAATAAACATTTTGTTACATATTGATGAGTAAGAAGATTGATTTCAGGAAAGAAAACCAAACTGATTTACAATGTGTGTAAAATGATAAAAAATACTTGGTGTGGTGGCAGTATTCTCTCCGATTCAGCACAGAAATTAATACATATTTTTTTTAATTCAACGACGCATGGGTGTCGGGTTGTGTTTATTAAATATTTAATAGAGTAGATTATGTACACATAGAAAATGAATGGAGCTATGTGCAATTCCCTTTTAAATAATAGTTCCTTTACCTAACTATCACTTATCTTCTTCATATATTAAGTTACCTATCTATGGTATTTTTCTTCCTAATAATATGTATACCTAATGAACTCTACAATTTTCTTTGCCAGTTTTGTTTTTATTCAAATGTAATTTAACACAATTTATAAATAAAAATTCCAATTTATTGTCCATGTATGTAACAGCTAGCCACTATCTTTAGAGTCACAACCAATCCCACCTACGCATAGTGCACCCTGCGGATTCGCAATCAAGGCTCTAACGAAACAGAGGTAGGTCATACGAGCCCAGCTGGAGTAGTACCTCCATCTCACAGAAAACCGCAAATAAATAACAATAACTTTTGAGATTACCTAAGGTCCTCACCTGATGCAGGGGTTTGGCACCCGACATGATATAAAAAGAAAACATTTTTATATCACCAAGTTTGCAATATATGACTGGGCTGATGGTAAACAGTCTTATGGAATGTTGTTTTTCTATAGGCATTGCTCACCATCCGCTTTGCTCAAAATAAATACTACTTTGATATAAACATATTTACCTGAATGTGAAATAAATGATCCAATCAATAATAAATTCCTAACTAGTTTAATCTCTCCGTAATTATATTGAGATTTTAACAAATTGTACCTTTTTCATATGTCTCAATAAACAGTTAAATTTTATCGCAAAATATACCTTAAATCTATTTTAATAATTATCTGAATTACATTTTCCGTTTTTGTTTTATTAAAGGCAGCATGTATATCGCTTGGTTTTTTTTATTTGTTTTTTTTAATCCTGTTTACTGGTGAAGTGGGCGAGGGGAAGGATGTAAATACAGGTTCACCATGGCATATAGCCTGTACCGATATCACATTAATTTGAGTATATTGTGTATAATGTATAATGGCTGCCTATGGTGCAACTATGTCGTCCCTCCGCCCTCGGCCCCGCCGCCCCGCTCTGAGCGCGGCCCTTGTGTGCAGGCATGCTAGCGCAACTAAAACGGAGCTTCCCAGACCTCTACCATCATAAAACACACCAGCCGCTGCACAACAAGTACTGTAAGTATGCATACATACAAATTATAGTGCATGTTACAATGACTCATGTTTATTTAATTACCTGTTAGATAGTAATGAAACATTGTAAACATAATATGAAACCCAACTGTAAATTATGTACAAAGTACGTCGAGTTAACATTATTGGAACAAACAGTAGAGTTAGTAATAAGCATTCATTAAGTGATTTTGAAAATATACATGCAACAAGAGATATGTTGAGTGATATGAAGATAACATTAACTTGGCTAGGAATAAGTAAAAAGGTATCGGGTACATAATTATTTAAATTTCAGCGCAATCAACACCGCAGACTTACCGAGGAAGAGCAGCTGTGAGAAGGCAGTCATCGGTGGGTCCGCTGAATGACACGTCGCCACTGACCGGTGGGCCGGCAGCGGGCGAGCCTGCGGTCAGCACGCCGGCTCACAGCGCGACGTTACCCGTCTCGAGCCTCAGCACTAACCCCAGCTCGTACTACACGAACGCATCTCCAAGCCCGCCGGCAGCGCCGCCCGCCCCAGTCCACGTGTCCTGTGATGACATTCTCGCACCAACCGCGCCACCGTCCGCCGCAAGAACGCCCTCATCCCGGTCCGCTCCACATTCTGCTGTCAATCTACATCAGACAGGACGGCCAGCTGCTTTAGCATTCAACACAGAACGAGCTCAGAATGCAGCACCAGTATGTATTAATGGATTAATAGTTCTCGCTTGTCATTCTTTTTATGAAAGAATACCAAGTGCCATGTAGTGCTATCTATTGTCAAGTGGCTAACAAACATTTGCTAATAGATGGCGCTATGATATTATACTATTATTTGAATTAGAGTATTTTTTTTTTGGAAGTATTTTTCCGAGAATTGAAACCCAGCTTTTTTTATATACAATTTCATCGAAACCGATTGGCATATTGATAATATACTATACGCTATACTACAGTTAGTTTAACTTTATTAAAAATACTAATATTTATAATTGGAATTGCAGGATAGTATTTCTCCTCAATATCAAAATGTCGGAGCAGCGGCAACAGCAGCGTCCGTAGCAACTGTTCTGACGAGGTTGGAGGAACTGAGCAGACGGGTGGCAGTGCTAGAGAGCGGACTGACAGCTGACGTGCGCCGCATATTGCAGCTTCTGCAAGGGCGTGATCCCACGTTACATCACAATTCGCAGCCAGCGCATACGCCTTCGCAACCTCTGCCTAAGGCTTCGCTTTCCGTGCCTCATACTAATGACGTAATATAATTTTTCATAACGCCTAAAAAATCTCTAGGCTAGCTCTCAACTACTTAGAACATTATATCTACTACATTTGGGCATTTGTTTTCCACAATAGCTTAACCAGAAATCATACCTCGTAATACAAGAAAAATCATTGTTTCGCACTCGTAAGCTGTTAATATATTGTGAATTTTATCGAAATCATTAAAGGCGTTTGCAAGGCCGTCGTGGCTAGAGTTGGGATTCTACCCAGTAAATACCCTGTTAATTGCCAAAGATAAAAATGATACGTATATCTCTGGGCTACGCAAGACCATCTTAAACCGGAAGTGTTACGATCTACAATATGTTGTCTGAGGCTATATAGTCCATCCGTTGCTACATGCTAACTACGGAAGAGAACAGCCCCCTTACCACCAACTCTTATTGCGATTCAATAACTGAATGGAATGCTTATCCATACCAATGAATAAGCGACTCTATTTCAAAATGCATAGAGTCGCTTATTCATTGGTATGAATAAGCATTCTATTCAGTTCTTGAATCGCAATAAGAGTTTGTGGTAACGGGGCAGAGCTTCCGTAGCAAAACATCTACGCACGTAGCTACCTACGGCGGTGACCGCTACGCGGTCGTTACACATCCTCGGAGCACAAAGCACAGACTAGTTATTTTCCAGTGTAGTTTGAGTACCCAATTCAAATCACGCTGGAAATTAACTACTGTGTGACCGGACACGCCACAAGGACATGCCAACTAAGATAAACCTAACGACAAAACTTTCCACGTACGGAATTAAAAATTCGCAGTATCGGCATTTTATATACTCTTATTAATTTGAGCCACAGTTCAATGGTATCTACCATTAGTCAAAAAAGATGGAGAATTTTTAAATTTCACATGATGTTCTTTCCCTTAACACAGACCGGGTCCGCCTGACGTGAAACGGCTACCGTAGCCAATTTAACATGCAATCGCAACACCTTCCTTTCTGGTGACCTCACTCACTTGCAGTAACACAACAACCCTCAAAGGAACTGCCATTTGCTGCTGTGAGGTGGTGATACTTCTCCAGCCAGGCAGCTTACACATCCAGATACACACCGCTAATATGAGTTATACAGTTACTTAGCTGTTTGTCTTTTATAAATAAAATTCACATAGCATAATGTTACTAAAGCATTGAATCGATTTAGATTAAAAAAAAACTATCGAAATTTTAGTTGGCGTAGTGTTCCTTGGAGGCATCGAAATGCGCTGTACGATACCTCCCTTTTGCCAGAGCCTCTTTCGCTAGTCGGTAGGGTTGCATCATGTGCAGGCGAGACTTTGGCTTTAGAGCCAACGATCTTTAGAGATCGTGGCAAGCTGCTTGCACCCCTAATGTACTCGTACGTTGGTATATATTACAAGCACGAAATTTAATGTAATACGATTTTCGTTTGTATAGCAAATTATATACGGTCGGAAACTGTTTAAAATGTTCAATATAAAATGAATGTTTCAGCTGTCCATCCCTCAAGGCAAAAAAAAAATATCCTCCAAATACCCTGCATAACATTTAAGGGGACGATAATAGCCAAAGTTCATTTAAATGGTCTTAACCTCTTTCTCATTAAATTCTATTACTTTATTTTTTTTTAATCTACAGCAATTCCCTGTAATCTTTGGATTAATTTGTATTCAATGTATGTCTACGGAATTATAGAAAGTTTTTATAAAATTATCTTATTAAATTCGGTACAAATCACAGAATCAATGGGAATGGAGTTGGAATGGAGACCGGGAGCGTAGTGGAGGCCGACACGGCAGAGGAGAGCGGCAGGACCGCACACCGGGAGTGCAGCGCTCAGCGTCGGAACCCCACGCACCCGTGCCGCCAGCGTTGCCGCCGCCCCCGCACTCGCATTCATTCTACAGGTCAAATCTTAAAAATATACCTTTATGCTCTAGTCTAGTTTCTTTACATGGAACTCGACAATGGAGTTCTTGCTCGTACCAGTCTAATGAAATACGCAAGTTAAGGAACGTCGACCATAGCCTGTCTATGGATGGGTGTATTTATATTAAACTTCTCTATGCTTCGGAGGACACGTTAATGCGTCGGTTCCGACAGTAGGCTTGTATCCCATTTTTTTTTTCGATTTGTTATTTAAAGACGTCACAATAATATAAATATAGGTGAAATAATTACTTCGATAGCATAAAAACTTCTCGAGATATGATAACTTGAAGATCACAATTTTGGACTATCCCGAAAACGCTCCATACAAAAGGCCACCACGTTATGACGTCACACCATGCTATTTTATATGCATTAAATCAGAAACTTGAACGACAGCTATGTGTAAATATTGCGTTTATGTAGCCAGTGCCGTAACAAAAGTTATAGTATTTTTTATTGTTTCTACAATGGTAATATTTATTTTTTATAATTTCATACCTTTAAAATGGACTTTCCCACCAAACTTTGATCGACGATAAAACACGTCGGACATAAGTTATTAAAATTTTAAGATCGCAGATCGTTCTAGTTTTATGCATTTTACGTTACTGATAGAGAGTTTTTATAATTTTGTAACATGGGCAACAAGCCTGTTGTCATTATATGACATCGTTAAGCCAAGCTTTTAGACAGCTCGAAAACACTTGTCTAGAACACTCTAAACCCATCGATTGTGAGGAGACCCGAAGAAACGGTTCTTAGTAGTGAAATGAGTATCGGTTGATGTGGCTCCTTACATGGTGTCCAGAAGTGGTATATGAAACGATGCAAAGTGATAGAGCGCCTATCACTTCGTTTGATTCACCTGGCTGATAATATAGAGGCCAGTATAAGTAATAGTAATAGAGGCCTCATTACCTATCAATTTAACCCAGTGTATGTTTACCAATATTGAACGGTTCAAAAGTGTATGGAAGTTTGTTAATTTAGCAAAGCTAGTAGTTTAATTTAGTTTTAGAACTAGATACATTTTGTTTGTAGAGGCTAACTTGGTAGATAATGACTAGTAATGATGTTCTCACATCATATTTCATGGTTTGATTCACTTCCAATCATTGTACCAAATTTTAATAGAGGTAATAATTATTCGTGAGCATTAGATGTATTTATGTGTGTGAGCAGGTAGTGTGAGGCAGGCGAGGCGAGCGCCCCCCGCTCCCGGCCGTCGACTCGCTCGCTCGCTGAGTCCGCCTCGTGCGGCTCGCTGGCGGGCGGCGCCCCCGAGACGGCCGCGGCCGCGCCCGCTCAGGGCGGCACGCGGCCGGCGGCGCCGCGCGCGCGATTCCACTTCTGCCGGCGCATCACGCGCTCACGGCACGACGACGCGCGGACCTTCCTCTGACGCGGCCCCGACCCCACGCATGGACCAATTTTATACTTCCGTTAACGCCTAAATTAACACGTCCTCGCGATCTCGCGAACGGGCGGATCTTGCCGCCCGCGCCGAGTCCATTTGTAATAAAATATTTATTGAACGAGCGCTTAGTTAAACTATAAGAATGTCCAGCGAGCCGGATCGGATTAGAATGTAATAGGGACTTGGGACGTATGATAGTACCTGTTGTGAAATAACACGAGTGGTTTGAAACGCAATAAGTGATGGATATATTGGGTGCTTTAATTTTATGTAATTTACAGGCTTTTATGATAAGCCATTTTTAAAATTATTACGTATGCGTATATGTAATATACAATAGCACTATCTGACAGTATTACTCTTCGATATATATTTTTCATTTATTCATAAATAATAAACCCGGAAACACGTTCCAATCATTCTGAGTTGTTTATATTACGTACGTGATATTAACTCGAGATCTCAGCTGTTTCAGAATGAGGTTTTATAAGACTGAAAGACTACGTAACTACCGTGAACTGTATTTCCAGAAGAGAGTAAACGATAAACGCTTTCTACCCGTCCTTGCTCCTTGCCTTCACATAGTAGTTAGGTAATATTCTAACACTATGGTCAAGAATTGATTCAAATTCTCAGAAAGTGCGTTAATGACGATCAATTGACAAAATTATTAAGCTGCCGCACTGTCATATTTATTAATAACTCTATATATTTTATCAAAGTATTTTCGAATTCGTGTACTCGTTAAAAAAACGTTTACATTAATAAAAACTACTTACTAAAACTCTTTTCAATTAATATTGTAAAACGAAAAATATAAGTTATAACTTATCAAATTTAGTAAAATTTACTACAATCGTGGCTCAAACAATCGACTTTATGTTGTAATGTATATCTTAGTTACGGAGTAAGAAAATTCGCCAATATATCATTATAAGCAATAATAAAACCCACCATATTTTAAGAAAGTATGTCGTGTTTGTAATTATATAAATGGTTATTATAACATCTTTTATTACAACCGTGAATTTATGTGCAGATAGTGCTACAATACCATACCAGTTTATGTTTTTTGCTATCCACAATAAATACTGTTATATTATGTAACATGATTATTATCGATATGACACTATGTGTTAGAATGCAAACCAAAAATATGCGTAGTATCATAATACTAAAAAAACAGTAATGACGTTATTATTACGCTAGTTATCTATAAAATCTATAGTGAATTCTTTTTCTAAATGAAAACCTAAGACATATACTGCTGTATCCAAACCATATAATAGGTTATTTATGTTTGTAATAAAAATGACGTAATATACTTTAAGTACTGTTTAAGCAAATACTGCGACTCTACAATATGTCACAATTTATTTATTAAAAGATCGCCAGTTTGTTTATATACTTATAATCTATATCTTCAGTCATTATCGACATGAAATTTAATTTTATAAACTTAATAATATTAGTAGCTATAAGTTATTTCCCCTCGACCTGCCATAGATAAGTTTAATATTTTAACTCCACAACAAACAATCGTCAATATTAAATTACCTGTGAAAATAACCATACTTATTGAAGGTGCTTGCTTCTTTCTCCATAACATTTAAGCCATGTCTTTATTACTTAGTTTGGAATAACAATAAAATTATGCATATCTTTAATTTAATAATTTTATCATAATATTCCGCATGAACGCATAGTAGTAGGCTATGATATTATAAATATTTTGTTGATCCCAAAGAAGTTTTATATTACTATTATGTGAAAGAATGTTTATATCTTTGTGTATGTGATCCACGATATTTATTAATATTGTACTTCTTCTTTCCAGTCACTTCTATAATAAATAAACTTTAATTTCGATTTATGTTTTGGAAAGAATCACACGGTTAGCTATATCGTCGTAATATAAAACGGTAATAATACTGGCACATTTTTTTTTATAATGTAAGTCATAGTATTGTTTTAAGCGCAAATTTGTAAATATTATAGGAACTTAGATTTAGGTCTGTAAATTGGTCAATTCCCTCATAAACATTATTCTCAATCTATCATTATAATCTAGATACTAAAAATTGTTGCTTTGCTTTAAATTTACTATGCCAAGCACTAGAACTCTAAATATTAAATATTTGCTTTAATAGTTATAGAATTTCTATTTCATGTTGTAGCTAAAACCTAAATGAATATTAACGACAAAATGACATAACAGTTATACACTAAATTTCACGCCCGGACATCAATCTGTTACCGACTAATTTCGAACGCAGTTACATGTAACAATAATTTGGTTCTAATACAGTCAATGCTTATTATATAATTTATATATATTAGCTCTTCATAACTATGTAAAGGATAAACGAGTATATAAAAATATTTTAAAACATGTCGGAAGTAAGCTCACCAGCGACTTTTATCTCCACGGCAGGTATGACTTTGAAATTAACATCAATCGTTTAATTCAAAGGTTTGACCCCGTTTATGTATGAATTTGTATGAAAGTTGACAGAAGAGACAAAATTCGCTAGTCCTGGGTGAAAAACTAAAAAGAGAGTAGTTTATCTCTTCAACAATTGTTCTTCTCGGGCATCATAATTTGAAAAAAAAATGTATCATATCAACATAGCCACCATAACTTATCGAAAATTCTAGAAAAACTAGTAAAAGAATACATATTGCAGAAGAAAATGTATCGACTGCGTTCGGATTGACAAAGCGAAAAGGTTCTTTATGGCTGAGGCTATATTATCATGACTGCGACACATTAACGATGATAATACATATAGGTACCTATTATGATAATATCGTGCAATGCAAATGAAACATGTGTGAAACAGTACCTACTTTTAATAGCTTACACATTGCAAATCGCCCGTTGCCTAATGTGGAATCTGATTAATACCTTTTAGGTAGTTAAACTGTAACCGACGTAGAACTTTTAGAATCGACTATCATGCAACGATATCATGATCAGAATGCACCTTTGCCGCACGATCCATATAGCAAGAGGCGGCGCGATCGGGGTGGTCGAACCCAAAATTAAGTATTTATTTCTCCAAGAAAATGTACTTACACACCTAATCTAAACAATAAACTATTTCATAACCATAGCATATGTGTACTAGAGGTATGTGGCAGCTTTTGGCTGAAACCATGCAATCGCTTTACTTTTTTCTTATTAATTAATTATATTTTTTTTACTTTTGTTTGTGGTTTCACAGTTTTAATTTATATTTCTATAATGCCAGATAAACATTTTATTAATCGTTAATACCTACTATGTACTCAATATATTAAGTTAAGTATATATATACCTACAACCAAAACTTACGAATTAAACATTATAAAAGGACTCAACGGTTTTCATGAACTTAAACTAAAGCTAAAGTTACTTACTATGTAAGGCGAATAATAAAAATATTTTTGAATCCTTTAAAATTTATAACTTTTCAAAAATTTCACAGTTATCCCGACAACGGTTCATAAAAGCAATGTAGTAACTTTTTTAGTGAATTAAAACTGAAAAATATTTACACAATTCGAGTTGAATTTGTCAATTTGTTATCTCAAATGAGTTTTATTATTAGACAAGTACTGTGCGACCGAAAAGAGTAGAAATTAAATGAGGGCACCACTATCGCTTAGCGGGCAACATCGATTACTAGGGCAATAAAATTTTGACACTTGACTCAAAAGAGTCAAGTGTCAAAATTTGATAAATTCTTTCTATGTTTTGCTATGGTAAAAACCATAGCAAAACATAGAAAGAATTTATAGTTACACAGTTGATGTGAAATTATTACTTTGTTATTATTATTTTATTAATAATCAAGTAACTAAAGGGCTATTAGTTAATAATAAAAACATGATTCATTTATAAAGATGAAGTAGATACACGATAGCAATTATTAGGGCCATATTAAAAAGCCATGAAAGAAATGAAAAAATATTTATTAGATATAAAGAATTTTCGATCTCAAACAGAGACCTTCATCAGGGAGAGTGTTCAGACGCGTCCGCTCTCTCTCTCAATTGCGACGAACACTGCGTGCTTAATGCCCTAGCAAAGGTCCTTAACTTCGCTCCAACACCAAATAAAATCCCGGTTGAGTCGATAATTGCTGGAATTGAAGAATCCCGCTAATAGATGCGGAGTGTTTGAGACATGACGTAGCGACACTGTTATTCAAGTGTGTCGTGTGAGCACTAATTCAAAACCCAGACTAGTCTCAGTGGAGAGAGTGTCTATGTTTCAGCCATTTGTAAAGGGTATCATGGATCAAATAGCAAAAATGATAGGCCGAAAATTTTGTTGGTGGTTTCGGCTTGTGACACGCTTAAGAGAATAAGTGCGGTCGCCTAAGAATAGTGCCCCTTTGGGAACCTCAGGTGTTAACGTGATACCTTATGACTAAAACTTATACTTACAGCAGCTACCTGGTGGAAACAGGACGCAATGTAGCGCCAAGACTCTCAGAACATATAAGGAACTTGAAGAAACTGGACAGAAATGGTTCGGCGATCACGAAACACGTACTGGATTCGGGCGTCACTCATTACATCCGTTTTGATAAGGCTAAAGTAAAGCAAAAGAAAAAGCCTATGTTCCTGGAAAAGTCCGAATTTCAACCGTGATAGCGGGTACGTCTTGCCGGCTACATGGAAACCTTCGGGTTGTATCTGACGAGACTGACCATACTGTTGCGAATGCTCATACGGTCAGTTTTTACCACCAGATGGTGAGCGCACTAAGCGACCATTCTCCGGAAGACATATATGAGTTAGATCCACCGTCTGCCACCATGTCAGTGTCGTAGGCCCTATCAACCAACGGAACAATCAATAGTCCCATAAATCATCTTTTTTTTGTTAAATTCTTCTACAATTGACGAGGTCGGTGGTCATAATGTCGAGTCGAGTCGTGTTAGCAATGGCCACTTTGACTCGGAGGTCGCGCGCTCGATCCGCACAAGGCAAATAATTATGTGCACAGTTGAATAACTATTTGTCTTTTTCTGGGTGTTTTCTAAGTAGGTATTATATGTATGTAGTTACAAAAAAATGTATTTAAGTATTTTATCAGTAGTATATTTAGTTTGGGACTAAAATAAATAAACAAATATCCCTGGACATATATTCATTTATATTATAACATTTTTATTTTGTTGACGAAATAGTAATTTTCAGGTTCACAATAAAACGGTAACAATATCTGTCAATATGTGTCAAGTTTAACAAGTCGCGCTATAATTAATCGTCATTTTATTTCTATAACAATATTTCAATAACAATGTAACCTCAAACATTTTAAAATATCTATTAAATCTTGTTACAGTTTACTGTTATTACTTCCTTTGCATATAGGTATTTATGTTTACAATGTTGGGTTTATTAAAAATCACGTGTGAACATACCAGTCAAACAGTCAAAGCCACTATTCTTGGTCTTGTAAATGTCCTCAAAATCCGATGAAATTTTGCTGGTACGAAAATCCACTAAACATTTGAAACTTCGCACTGAAACCACTACGAATTGTCCTAGACATTGTAAAAAAGGTTAGTATTTTACAAATTATAATTCATAATCCGAGAAGTACTAAATCTATAAAACAGTGAAATACGATCACAAACACAAACCATAATGTCTACAAATTTTGGCGGTACTCCAGGTGTTGCCACGTATAGAAAAATATTAGTTCCAATTTAATTAATTTACTTTTTTACTCTTTTCGGTCGTTCTTATAATACCTACATTATATTTTTGTCATCGCCCCATACCCTTTTATTTTTAACCGACTTCAAAAAAGGAGGAGGTTCTCAATTCGACTGAATATTTTTTTTAATGTATGTTATTCGATATCTTTGCGAATTGTGAACCGATTTTCATAATTATTTTTTTATTTGAAAGGGTATGATTGCAAGGTGGTCCCATATTCACCAAGTTCGGATCTGATGATGAGATGCCAGGGAAATCAAGGGAAACCCTTAAATTTTATAAGCACATATGGTCAAATTATTTTTTTCTATTTGAAAGGGTAATTGCGAGGTGGTTCCATATTCACCAAGTCAGGGTCTGATGATGGGATCCCAGAAAAATCGAGGGAAAACCTTAAATTTGCCCTATGGTAGCCGGCAGAATAAAATTGTGCCACTCCATTGCTCTGCGCTGGATGGCGTACAAGGCGATTAAGGAATCTTGTGTCACGCGATAACTTTTGTCCCGGAAGACGGGCAGCAGCGTTTGCCGGGGTATTCCACCAACAAGCTGCGCTCGCCAACTGAAGTCGGTTTCAATTTTTTTTTTTAAATCATCTTTATGACACTCTATCTTGTTTTGCAAAATATTTTATCTTCCAAACCCATTGAGTTTGGAAGATAAAATATTTTGCAAGACACACGCAAATATGCATTATTTTTTACTAAATTGTACATACTACAATAACACACTTTATTTATACCAATATATTAGTTAGACTTGGTTTACTGACAGTACTTACACCTAATTTTTTTTCACTCAATTTGTTTTAGAAGACATTTATAAACTAAAATTGAATCACTAAATTAACACAATGATGTTGAAACATAAAAAAAACATTTTAAATAAGTTCATTCTTGTTTTCGAATTATTTATTAACCATTACATACCATATATATCATATATTACTAAAAATTGGCAGATTTCATCAATCATAATTAATGAATTTAACTGAATATAAATATGTCAACATGTTTCGAAAACTTTCGGGGCTGAGACAATTTTTGTATTGTTTTCAGCAATATTAAAAAAATAGGGTAAGATTTACGTAGATTTGATCTTTTACAATCAATATATTTAATTGAAATCTCATCTTTTCTATTTTTTTCGCAGCTATATTAAGAAATTGAAAAAAAAAAACATTACCAATACCATACCCTCAGAAGATTTTATTCTTCTGTATCGTAAAATAAAAGTATAAAACATAAGAAAGGCAATAGGTAATTAATTTTGTTACCTACAACCAAAGTGGTGACATTGGTACCAACAATTAAATAAGTTAAGTAGCGATATATATATATATCTAATCTTAATACTTCAAAAACCTTGCGACGATCTGGCAAGTTTCGCTCTCTTGGAGCCCATGTTCCGATATCAAGATAAATCAAATATTTATGTTTCAAGCAAGGGTGTGGCAAGGTTAGTGAAGCAGTCAGAGCTTTTTATTACCTAAAATTACAAAAATAGAAGCACATGAGAGAATTTTACGTCCTATATTATATGAAAAATGTGAAACTTTAGATGTTTACTACTCAGTCACACGAAAACCGCTGAACTGATTTGGATGGGATAACACTTAAATATATGTTGACGTTTCTTACGTTGTAAATAGACGTTTCAAATAAGTGTAAATTATTGCTTAACAGCCCTTATACAAATAAGTACGTCATCAATATTTCTAAAATGTTACATCTACTTACAACGTAACTTTTTTTTATACTTGAAAACCATCACTTCCAAAGTTAAATGGGCAAGACGAGAAATTTGAATACATATTCAAATTTATATTATAAAAAATAGTTATATAAAACTACGGCGAATTTAAAAAACTGATCGAGTCTCATAGTTTCATCACAAGAAAAATATTGGTCTTGTTTTATTATTATCCTTATACGTGACATATTCAGTTTAAATAAATACAAATGTAATAAAGACATTATGAAAATCACTCTACCAGTTATTTTAAACGAGGCGACAAGGTTAATGCAAATCTCCTTGACAAACCATATATCAGCCCTGACAACGGCTGGTGAACGTCCACTCCATTGTGGTGGGGTAGGAAAGACACTAAATAATTTGCACAATTTGCGTGTCAAACCAATGGCCAAAGTATACACTCGAATTTAGAGATGAATACTTATTATGATTCAAACGACTGTTCATTTTTTTCATCGAGTTCACACTACGGGGCTCAGAAACAAACACAGGACAGCCAGAGAAAACTGGATGATGTTATTTAATGATACTACTCGTAATTTAAACTACTTATTACAATTTAAGAGACTAAAGAAAGCTGTGGTGTCATATCTGTGCAATGTATGACTTGTAAAATATTAGTACCTATGTATAAGCAACGCAGTGTTAAATGGAAAAGCTCTTCTTTAGTGCATACATTGTAAGTGTAGCGTTAAGTCGCCACCTTGCGAATAACGATCGCTTAATCATTTGAAAATTGTTGCCTTGAAATATTTTAGTCACAGAAAACTGGTTGTTTCGGCTTTGAATAAACTCACGATTAAATTATATTAGAATATCGTAACGATAAGTTAAGTATTTTATATTTCAACAACATTAAGCGCAAACAAAACGCGTGCATTGTATTATGTAATTTTGTCTGTGATCAAAATTTTATATTGTTAAGCTGAAAGTGCAACACCGTTAATTATTTCAAAACACTGGCTTAAATTTATACATTCTGTAAGAACTATGTACATAGTTTACATAGATGAAAGAGACAATGACTTGTTAATCTAACTTTATTTATGTATCTCTATACCTTAACAAGTATCACAGAAATTTATTTGCACTAAGAAATTAATTTGTTATTTTTTGCGAATAATTACCTAGTAATTTTTAAGAATAATTACTTAGTTTATTAGAATGGAATTATTTGTCTACTTGATTCAAACAGCTAACCGACCGCTATCTGTGCATTCTATGGGATTTCTCAATAAGAGTACACTTTTTCATTTTTAAATAAACACACGTATTTTTCCCATATATTTTTTTATAAAGACGTGGCTGAATCTCACTAATTACGTGTTGGATCTCGAATTTGAGCTCACGAACCAAGTTTATGCATTTAATGCCGCATATTTTTTTGTTTGAAGTTTTGCAAAATCACGGGTTTATGCGAATAGACCGGAAACAATTTTTGAACTCAAACAAAGATCCACCGCGTCATGGGTGAGATCATCCGCAACTCTATGAAAAAGTCAAGGACAATTTTCTAAAAAGCATGGTCTGTCATCGGAACCATGGGGTGCATTTACCGGATATTTTATTCATACCTAATTGGAAAATGTCTATATTTAAAATCCAATACAAATCTTGTCTCTATTTTTTTTTTCATGCAAAAGTGCTCTCTTACTGATACACCCTATATCTATTGTCCAGACCCATCACAATATTAGTCTACCAATGAAGGACATGACAAAGAATATAAAAATAATCGAAATTACCATGTAATACGAATATAACTATAAAAATACGCAATGGTATATTTTATACTATGCAGATAATATTATGTATTTATTTAACGTAGTGGACCTTGTGTCTAGTGATTTCACTCACTCAAAGGAACACAATAATTCAGCACGGTATTGCTATTTGCACCCACGTAGGTAGGTGATCGACACGAGGACGACCGTGATTTTTCTTATATACTTATTGTAACTGATCTTTTATTGTACTTACAGAATGTATAAATGTTCAAAATACTGCCGACTATAAGCACACTTACTAATTATTATTTGATTAAAAAAATAAAATGTTTTAAATTCTGTTGTCAACAAAATATTGAACTAAAGCATGTTGCGTGTTTATAATGTCGTGTTAGGCGTTTCATGTAATTATAAATTCTTAGATGAAAAGAAATAGGTATACTTGATTGTTAAAAGTCTGCAATAGACCGATCATTAGATAGTTGATAAGATCTGAAATCGAATTTTGTTAATTTGTTTCCATAATATGTAATAACTTGTTGTGTAGTGAGTAGTAACTTGCTCACCACGATAACGTTCTAACATGTTACTGTAATTATTATAGACAGGGGAATAAAAAATTATTATGGTTACTAGTACTTAATACATTTATTGTATACTTGCCGCAACCGGCCTATAGTTAGTAATGTCATTTTCTATAGGTGTTATTTTGAACATCAGGCAAAGTGCGGCGTTACATACAACATACAACTCAATGTATCTGCTGCCTAGTTCTGTATCTAGCGTCTGCCATCGCTTTGTTGAGACCATCGTCATCTTCCGAATTAATATTAGTGTTTTTAATTATTTGTACTTCGGAAATACATTACAACGATTATGTACTTTTAGTATCACCTACATTACTTTAAGCACTGACTGGAAAGATATTATGACAGTTAATTTACTAAAGTACCTACACAACTTTATGCTTTATACTTTTTATACAACATTATTATTGAACGGTCGTTCATTATTGTTATAATAATAATATGAGAAAAACAAATGTACATGGTAAATACTTACGTGTACCTAGATCATTATAAACAGAGCACATTTAGTCACATAGTTATTGGAAAGTTTGAATTCATTGAACAGCGCATTTTTTTCTTGTGGAGCGAGTTCAGTGGAGTAATAAAATATCACGCACATGCGATTAGTTGTTTTATTTTATTTATATCCATCCATTATACCCAGTGATAGTGCTACGATGTCTTTAATAGTACCTGGGACTAAGGGCGACACTCGAAGGCTTCTCGTAAATATGTTACGATCGCAGAGTGAAAGTTGACCGAATTGAAATTGAATTATGAATTGACTAAAAATTATAAACTTGAGTTCATTCATATAATACTATCAATTATTATTGTTGGCCAAATAACATTCTTAGTTTCTTTAATTTTCGATCATAATTCAATATAATCCCACTTATTTTTGAAGTTTCATAATGCGATACGAGAATGCCATATTGGCTGGGTGCGCGATGACAGCGCCAACTAACTAGCGTTTACAATTACGGCGGACTTTGAAATGTCAAATACCGTCATTACGAAGAGTAACTAAACAAACAATTATTTTAATAAAATATCGTAATTTACAAGTTACAATAGTGACAATAAAAACGTTAACCGTTTTTATTTCCCGTCTAAAATGAAAAAAATAATACATTTCAGGTAAGACGAGGCAAGACGAGATCGGTGGTCGAATCGTTAGTAATGTCCACTTTGACTCCGAGGTCGCGGGTTCGATTCCCGCTCAAGACAAACATTTGTGTGCATGAACATGTCTGGTCGTTTTCTATGTATTATAAGTATTTATTCACCAAAAAAAAAAGTATTTAAGTACATTTATCAGTTGTCTGTAGTAGGTACCCATAACACAAGCTTTGCGCTTAATTTGGGACTAGATGGCAATGTGTAAATTGTCCAGAAATAATTATTTATTTATTTATTATTATTTATTTGCATTGCAACCTGCTTAATATAGCTGAACCCAGGGCTGAAGCTGTATCGAAATGGAAAAAAGTAATTTTTGATACCGTTGTCCTTAAAGAGCTATATCGAAAAGTAGCTTTTCAAATTTATTTTGATGGCTTGTGCGTAAAAGACTGACATTAAGATCTGTGTTTAGTTTATTAATCTCTAAAATTCAGTATGAGAGTAGATCAAACTTTTGGGGTGTAAGTGGTTTATCAACATCTTTGAACCAAAGTCAACTTCACCTGCACGTGATGCACCCTGCTGACTGACAAACGAAGCTCTGGCGAAAAGAGAGGTAGGAAGCGTAATTGTAAGCTACCCGACTGGGGAATGTACCTCCACCTCACAGAATACCGCAGCCAAATAACAATTCCCTTGATAGTTGTTGTGTTCCTCACTCACTCGGAGTAAGGTCACCAGAAAAGAAGGAGATGCTGCGTTGGCAGCGGGAGTGGCGTCGCGCAAGTGATATGTTGCGAGCGTTAATACGGTTACGGTAACCGCTTCACATCGGGCGGGCCGTGTGCTTGTCTGCCACCCGACGTAGTATAAAAAAAAAACACTATAATTTTGAAAAAATTACTATTTAATGTAATTTTTGTGTTCCTAAATAAAAGTAAACTGTGTTAAAGACTGTTTTATTTAACTTCTATTCTCGGAATCATTATGAAAACGTACAAAAAATCACAAAAAACCATTCACAGGTTTATTTATTTGAAAATATTGAGGACTGCATATTTACAAATACACAGCAAATATGCAAAATATCATCAATATGGCAAAATATGTTTTGAGGAATTTTATTTAATATTTGATAGAGTCGCAGCCGTTGCATTGTCCTCTCGACATGAATCCTGGACCCGAGCGATACTGTAAGTATTGCTAGATACGTAAATTTCGCTAGTAAAAAATTACAGTTGGTCTGCCGAAAGTTCCTTTTTTGGCCACGGCGCGCGCTGCGATCGATTCGTGGTTCTCCCACCTCCTACTTCGCACCCGGCGAATAGGTATGACATTTGTGAGATTGGGACTGGGTCTGAACTGAATTTTTACTACATTTTAATTGAAATTGACCCTCAAGTAGCGGCATATCATCCCGCGCGGTGCAATACCTAACTCCATGCCGTTAACCCTGTTGTTCGTAAGTCAAGTAAGTAAGGTGGCAACTGGCTGTGGTACGGACTTTTCACGTTCTCTAACTCTACTGGACAAGTCCCGTTTTCGTGGAAGAAATCAATAATCATTGGACACAAAATAAGGGTACAAAACTCTTTAATGCTAAGATTATTATGCTCTACCAACCTTTGGGAATATCAAATATACTTATACAGTAATGCGACTCACAAATACAAAAAAAAATACAATATATACTTAGGTAAACACATAAATAATATATACGGATGGTAAAAAGAAAACTAGGACGATGACGACGCTTGCACATACTTTTTAAAATTGAACTTACTGAAGGACTCTCTTATGATGCGGGTAACGCGTTCCAGTGATGTGAAGCTTGTAACGTGAAAGAGTTGTACGGCTGTGCTTTCTACCGTCATGGGACCAAGTATTCAGGAGGAAGAGGATTAAAAATAATTGAGAAAAGAGTGCAGAGCAACCTCTGTTGTCTGCGCTGACGAATAGGAAGCCAATTTAGTTGAGACCGATATGAGTAAACATGATCAAATTTGCGAAAACAGAAGACGAAACGGATGGCATTGTTGATAAGCCGGCCCAACTTATTGACGTCTTCGTTCAAGTCCGGGTAACAGACATCAGCATAATCAATGAGTAGAAAAATAAAGAGATGTGACTAGTGTGACCTTAGTGCAGACAGGAAGGAAATTTCTAAATTGATTGAAATACCGAAGCGTCAATCAATCAATATGGAGACCGAGATTTTTGACACTGTGACTGTAAAATATATGATGGACTTGTTAAACTTAATAGGCGACACAATGCCAAGATTATCGTTAATTATTTGTTTTGAACTACCCACCATAATTGCTTGGCATTTATCAGACTTATAACTGAAGGGTACAGGCAAAGATCAGGGAATGTCCTGATGAATAGATTTTGAGAAAAATACAGTTAAAAGTTCAGAAGTATTACAATTTACAGTCAAATCCTGCGTATGTAGTAAGTTTTACTTTGCCTTTTCGGCACCATCTGTTTACGTTTTTAAAAAAAATGTGATTGGTAATTAAACTCGCATAGATAAAGATTTACTCCCAATAAAATATTTTAAAAAAAAAATTGTGACATTCCCTGTTCTTTGTCTATTCTCTTGATAGTATATTCATTCTAGATTTCAATGTATGGGCAAAACGGCAAAATTTATAATTTTGTTTTACTACTGCTGTGTTATACCTATAAAAATTCAAAATTCAAAATATCTTTATATCTTTATTACTTCATAAAGCACTTAGAAACGTCATACAAATTAAATATAAGAACATGTATAAATCATTACTACTCTAAATCCGCAGAGCTTAGATTCACTTTCATCACACTATCTTGAATGTGAAAGTGAATTTAAGTGCCAGTTCCGGCGACGGAGCTATAAGTGAGTACATTAAAATACACAACTCTCCCTCCCTCCCCGCAACCGGCTTCCCCCCTTTCCCCTTGTAAAGTGTCCCATTTTTCAGATTTCCTCAATTTTCAGGAAAACTATACAAGCTACGAAAAAGTAGTCAAACCATAAATTATTTATCAATAAATTATCTACAAATAAGTACTTAAATTCATTTCGATACGAGTTATAGTTTACAAGTTATGGTGCGTCAAAGTTTACTAAAAATCTGCGCTTAGCAAAAATGAAGCATTTAATACTAAAGAAACAATCATATTTATTGTTTTTTTTACAAGAAATGCGTTTATATTGTAATTATTATTTAACATAAATCAGTATCTTCATCATTATCTTCTAGAGTTTTGTTGAAGCAACTAAGACCCTGACAATGTATGCATTTGGTGAAGCAATGCAATCCAGCGTTGACACATCCACATCTTTTTCCGCACCCTTTTTTGCAGCTACGAGTAGTACATGTTACTATTTTCAGTATCGACTGTGGAGCTGGCGACTTTGTGGTATATACTCGTATAGATGATAAAAAAATATTATTATTTTTCCAGCCCCAGTTTTCTGGGTTCACTGCGTTTCCTCGCCATAATTGAACTTGATGGAAAGCACGCATTGAATGCTGACAAGCTGCTGCTGAAAAAGGTGGTAACTTTAATAAAATATGTCCCAAAATTAACGCAAGATTTGAATTAAATAGAAAACAGAGTTGTTAGTCTTCAGTTTGTGATTTTTTTATTGAATCATAAAATACATAGGATAGGGTTAATTATGAAATAACACATCGGGCAAATGGTCTCCGCGGCTTTGCTAGCACATACGCACTCTTTTATAGAAATTTTCCATGACCATTTTGCATATATGTACCTAAATTTCATAGACGCAGCGTTTAATTTCCTCCTGTAATACACGGGTAGTTGTCATAGACCTTTGACTTTAAATAACCCCATAAAAAGAACTCTAATGGTGTTAAATCACAAGATGTAGGCGGCCAATTCTGATCACCGAAACGAGAGAGTACACGACTAGGAAATGTCTCATGCAGTAATTGTATAATTTCACTGGCTGTATGGTATGTGGCACCATCTTGTTGAATGCACATGTCATCTATATTAATATCATTCAACTGAGGCTGGAAGAAGTGTGTTATCATTCGCGATATCGAGCACCAGTAACAGTCACTGCTTCACCAGTCTCATTTTCAAACAAGTATGGTCCAATGATGCCTCCACCCCAAAATCCATACCAAACAGTGACAGCTGTGGATGCATTTGTTTTTCGACAATCACATGTGGGTTCTTCGGACCCCAAATGCAGCAATTTTGGCAATTAACAAAACCATCAAGGTGAAAATGTGCTTCATCGCTTTGGATGATTTTGCTTGAAAAATCAGTTCAGTCAATCATCCACTTGTTGATGCTCAATAATCCATTAGCTGTGGAGCATTTGCCTGATCTGTTATTCCATAAATAACCCTATTCTATGTATTTTATGATTCAATAAAAAAATCAGAAACTGAACACTAAAAACTGTGTTTTCTGTTTAATTAAAATCTTGCGTTAATTTTGGGACACATTGTTATAAACTCTTTTGTATTTTAGTTTTAATTTTTATATTACAAGTGTCATATTAATGTATTGTCATTCTAATAAAAAGATGTCTAAACTGAAACACGTATTAGTTGCATTTATTTGATATTATTTCATTGGCGACGAAGTAAAATGGAGCCAGAACAGTTTCAACAATTTTTACAAGCCCAACAGGCACAACAAGAACCAATTACTGCTATACTGCAAATTTTGGTGACGACTCTAAAACCGAAAATAAATGATGACAGCGGTGACAATACTGAGGGAGCCTGTTCAACAAGCGTGACGAGCGCAAATACACAAAACAAACTACAAGTATTAAAAAACTTTAACAACGAAATATTTAAACCCGATGTCTGTCGTGCCGAAGACTACATAGATTTCTTCGAAACAAAATGTAATATATTTAACGTCAACAAAAAACGTTAAAAAAGACCTTCTACTAAATTCTTTAACACCTGAAACGTTCCGCGAGATCAAAATTGGACTAACACCATATTTCGATACAAGCACATATACTGACGTCCGAAACAAACTCCTTGATATTTATCGCATCAAAAGAACAAGATACCGGGCCCTAACAGACTTCTGGAGTTGCACCAGAGACAGCGGAGAATCTATGGAGCACTACGCTAATTGACTAAAAGACTTAGGTCGCGACTACGATAATAGCCTACTCGAGCGACAATTACGTGATCGTTTCGCTACAGGACTAAACCATCCAGAACTTGAAACATATCTGAAACTAAAATGGCCAGATTTACTAAAAATTCATAATAGTATCACAACAGAAGTCACATTTGCGGAAATTTTTGCTGTTGCACAATCACGGGAACAAGCAGAGCACGACACACCTGGAACAAGTGTGCAAAGAATTACAAAAAAACCATCGACACACAAATATACAAATAGAAAATCATTTTCACCTCGCATACTCAATCTAGAACAATGCTTACGTTGTGGAAAATTTGAAAGACACCCATTAACCGACTGTTCAGCTAAGACAAATATTTGTAAGGAATGTAACACACAGGTGTCTTAGCTGGACAGTCGGTTAATGGGTGAAAAGTGCTGTATCAAAACTGGAAAAGCCTACATCTCCCCAACGAAGCAAAAGTACAAGCGAACCTCAAAATCTACAAGACTTCAAAAAGTTAGTAAGGACAACGAAGATGTAACGACATCCTCTCACGACCGACAACAGTGATGAAAGTGACGATGATTTTGTTTGTAATCTCACAACACAGAAGAAGGATTGCAAACGTATCGATGTTCTAATCAATGGTAACAAATGCACTATGGATTGGGACCCAGGTTCTACGTACTCTATTATCAGCCATACGTTATGGAAGAAAATAGGCTCACCAACCCTAACAAAAGGGCCTAAACTAAAGGCATACGGTAACTATAAATTGAAAACGAAAGGTCTTACAGACGTAACTGTTGAAGTCGAGGGTCAGAAGAAAATCCTCCCAGCAATTGTAATAAAGAACGCCAATCCGATGCTCTTTGGCTTACAATGGAGCGAAATTTTCAATATGGCATTCCCAAGAGCTGTATACTCAATTAAACGAGACAACGAAATCCAAACAACACTCAAACAGGTATTAAACAAATACTGTACTCTTTTTGACGGCAAACTGGGCAGGGTGAAAGATTACCATGTTAACATACATATCAAACCAGGAGCAGAACCAGTCCATCTTCCGGCAAGACCCATCAAGTTTAGTCTAAAGAAAAACATTGAGAGGGAACTAGACCGTCTGGTCTCTGAAGGTATTGTTTACCAAATAGACCCTAACATAACACCAGTAGAATGGCCCACGCCTACTGTCAACGTAGTGAAACCTACCGGCGAAGTCAGAATTTGCGGCGACTACCGTAGTACAGTTAATTCTGCATTGATTAAACACTTACACCCTGTACCTTTATTCGACCAATTGCGACAGAAATTAGCAGATGGTAAGTTGTTTTCAAAGATCGACCTTAAAGACGCTTATTTACAATTTGAAATATTCCGGAATCAAAAAAAAATCTCACACTGTCAACACACAAAGGTTATTTTCAATATAACCGCATGCCCTTTGGAATTTCGACAACACCATCCATCTTTCAATACTATCTTGATAAATTGTTATCTGATCTTTCTAATGTTGCTGTTTATTTTGATGACATTGCAGTTACAGGAAAGCACTCCAACGAACACCTAAAAACATTAGCCACTGTTTTCAATCGCTTACAACAGGCAGGACTAAAAGTAAATTTAAAGAAATGCACCTTTCTACAGGAAGAAATTGAATACCTTGGTCACATCATCAACCGGGAAGGTATTCGACCAACATAAACGAAACTTGATGCTATTTCTAAAGCCTCACAACCCACTAACGCTAAAGAATTAAGATCGTTCCTAGGATTAGTTAATTTCTATGAACGTTTTATTCCACACCTTCATGGTGTATGCGCTGATTTATACGAATTGATTAGCGGTAGATACAGATGGTATTGGACTGAGCATGAAAACAACATTTTTGAAGCTACAAAAAAAGTATTATTACATCAAAACCATTGATAGCTTTTGTCGAGGGTCGTCCTCTTTATTTAGCTTGTGATGCGTCAGAGAAAGGTGTGGGCGCCGTGTTGTACCACAAAGACGTTAAAGGTATTGAGCAACCTATAGCGTTCGCATCCAGAAAACTACGTAGCGCTGAAAGTAGATATTCAGTAATAGACCGCGAAGCCCTGGCTATTCTTTTCGATATAAAAAAAATCGATCAATATTTACGAGGCACTAAATTTATTTTGGTTACGGATCACAAACCCCTCATTCATATTTTAGGAACTAATTGAAACCTTCCTAAATTAGCTAATAATCGTCTGGTGAGATGGGCTTAACTGATTGGTAGCTATCAATATGACATTTGCTACCGTAAAGGGGAAACTAACATCATAGCAGACTGCCTTTCCAGATTACCAGATAACCATGAAAAACCTTCGCGAAGTGAAAGCGCGGTATACAGATTTGATTCAAAGCTGATAAATACCAAATTAACAGACCTTCACTTAACAGAAAACCATATCAAAACTAGCACAACCAAAGATCCTGTTTTAAGAAAAGTAATACAGAGTTTGAGAACTGGTTGGCAAGATCTCAATAACGACATCAAACATTATTACCGCAAACGAGATGAACTTTCTATCGAAAATGACATTCTAATGTGGCAGGGACGAATGGTGATTCCAGACAGTACAGTTTACAAAAACAGATTTTAAATTACCTTCATCGTGAGCACCCTGGGATATCAGCTATGAGAGCTCTAGCATGTTTTTATGTATGGTGGCCCTCCATGGAGGAGGAAATTGATACATTTGTAAAATTATGCCGTGGCTGTCAACAAAATCGCCCATCCAGTCCAGAACTACCAATTTATTCTTGGTCCGTTCCAGAAGAAGTCTGGGACCGGATACATATAGACTTCGCTGGACCATTTGAAGGTTTTCAATGGCTCGTCCTATGCGACGCCCTCTCCAAATGGATAGAAATAAGACCAATGAAACAGATCACATCCAAAGGTCTGACTTCAGTATTGGGTGACATTTTTTGTACATTTGGACTACTTCGTCTAATCGTAACTGATAACGGCCACCAGTTCACTTCCCAGGAATTCAAAGATTTCTGCAATAATCAAGGCATTTTACATATAACGTCATCACCATATCACCCTCGAACAAATGGGCTGGCAGAACGCCTTGTCAGAACTTTCAAAAACCGGATATCTGCAGGTGCTGGAACTGAGCTCAAACAACGGCTTCACGAGTTTTTGTTTACATATAGAAACACCCCTCATTCTACCACTGGAAAGTCCCCAGCCCAAATGATGTTTGGTCGTCAACATAACTGCCTCCTCTCTAACATCCGACCCAATAAAAGAAGAATGCTACAGTTCAAACAAGTGCAAGCAAATTTAAATACATCCACGCCTGAGTACTCACCTGGTGATAATATTTTTGTAAAAACAGGTCTTGAAAAGAAATGGCAACCTGCTACTGTCACTGCAAGGAAACATAGATATACCTACATCGTAGAAACTTCTGATGGCGTGGAAAGACGGAGACACGCTGATCATATTCGATCAAGGCTAACCGAAAGACCATTAACACCAGTGAACCCGAGAACCCTGACCTCATAGAATATATCACAGGATGTAGCTAACACTACCCGCATATGTAATGCAAACAGATTTGGCACCCCTGTAAGTGATTCCACACCAGATGCGCACCTTACTGTACCAAACACATCCTTAAACAATTCCAATACTCCTTTTCTCTCTGCAAGTGGTACGCCCAAAAGATCGTCGACGATCGAAGACGAGTATCCTTGCTTCACCAAGTGTTAATAACGCTTCTCCTTCAGAGATTCCCCTCCGTCGAAGCCAACGAGTGGTGAGACCCCCTCGCCGCCTAGTTGAAGAAATTTGAAGAGGGACGAATGTTATAAACACTTTTGTATTTTAGTTTTAATTTTTATATTACAAGTGTCATAATAATGTATTGTCATTCTAATAAAAAATGTCTAATCTGAAACACGTATTATTTGCATTTATTTGATATTATTTCACCCATTATCACTTTATTTAGTCGTCAGACCAACGTATTTGTTGAAGTGAACGTATCGTAACTCATTTATACATTTTTCGGTTTGCTTAGCCCCATACAAGGCAAGAATATATCTTTCTCCTGCTTCTTTTACTTGCTCGTATGAGGCATCCGGGATATTGAAAACGTTTATCGTGCCTCGCAAGTCGATTTTTTTACTAAGCAGAATAGACTGAACCTTTCCTTTGCTGTAGAACGCTGATGAAGTAGCGCAACCAGTTATTGCATACAGAAATAGGATTGATTCCTTGCAGTTTTCGACTACATCTCCATCAATTAAGCTACGGGTGCTGTAAATTCTCTTCAAAGAGGGTCAAGGTACCTTGACCCTCTTTCAGCAAGAATATATTCTTGTCTAGAAGAGTAAGACCCAGTAACATGACCAATAAATCTATATCTTGCCCAACCACTACGACGTTCTCGTTTATTTTTGCTTCTTCTATTGCAGTATGACTAATGAACATAACTGCGTTATCATTAGCTATTAATCACCTTATCCTCTCGTGGTTCAGTCGGTTGCTTTTGGACGGCAAAGGAAAGGTTCAGTCTAGTCTAATGATGACGATACTGATTTGTCTTAAATAATAATTAAAATATAAACGCATTTCTTGTAAAAAAAAAAACAATAAATATGATTGTTTCATTTGTAATATATGCTTCATTTTTGCTAAGCGCAGATTTTTAGTAAACTGACGCACCATAACTTGGAAACTATAACTCGTATCGAAATGAATGTAAGTACTTATTTGTAGATTTTTAGAATTTATTGATAAATAATTTATGTTTTGACTACTTTTTCGTAGCTTGTATAGTTTTCCTGAAAATTGAGGAAATCTGTAAAATGGGACACTTTACAAGGGGAAAGGGGGGAAGCCGGTTGCGGGGAGGGAGAGAGAGTTCAGAGTAGTGTATTTTAATGTACTCATATATAGGTATAAAACAACGACTGTTTGAAAAAATTATAAATTATGCCGCAAAAAAATCTAGAATGAATATACTATTAACTGATATCCCAAATTCTTTAGATAAGGAACAGATTTTATCTACTTAAATTAAAATTCAACCAAGTACTATTACTTATACTGTGATTCAACTATTAACTGTGATATTATGTAATTAAGTATGTGATATTTGCCGCACTCGAAGAGCGAATTCTTGCCTAGTTAAACCTAAAACGGTTTTACGATAAGTAACTAGATATCATGAAGGATGTAATTTTTTTGTATAATACACAATAAAAAAAAATAAAAAAACTGAGCGATCGCAGTGGTGACTTCGCCTGTAGATGTTTGAGTATATATTTGTAGATCGTCGGCATTTATGTAAATGGTAAGAGAAGAGCATAGAAGTAATGGTAGAAAACAGTTTAGGTGGTTTAGGTGACAAGACGCCAGCTTGGGAAACGCCAATAGTGACGTTATTTCAATCAGATAAGTCACGAGCGACACGTACAGCCTGCTGACGATCACAGAGATAAGATGAAAACCAGTCCAGAGCGAGAGATGAGAAATTCAAGGACTATCCATAGGATATCCATAGGATATATAGCAAGCAGAATATCGTAGTCTACCATATTAAACGCGTTGGAAAAATCAATAAGAACGATGATGGTGACTTATCCTGCACGCCCAATCTGATATCCTCAGTGACTTGAACTCTACCCGGTTGTATTTGTACTCTACCCGGGACGAAAACCAGACTGAAAGGGAATGACAAGGAAATTGGAATAAATAATAGAAGAGAATTGTTTATGAACGACTGCCCTAAGATTTTAGAAAGAAAACTATTGCCGCTCGCTGCTGTTACCGCATTATTTTATTGGGTTTCTTGGTGTTGAATCAACACCAAGAACAATTCTCTTCAGCGATCACTGAGTGCAAAACAACCATATCTGCAAAATAGTCAGTCTTTAGAAAGAATTATTTGAAGTTTAGAACTTGGGTTAATTAATTACTGGCGTAGTAGACTAAAGAATTTATTTGAAAAAGTAATGCTTATTTGGATCTTATTTTGATCTGTAAACATTTTTTTTAATATTTTTGTGTTTTGGATCAAAATATGTCAGATAATGTTGTTTTGCACTGTTCATTTCGAGGAAGGAATGAAAAATGAGTCCATGCAAAACAAACATATTGTTTTATTTCTTGCTTACATTACAAACAATCAGTAGTTTTGTATACAATTATAAGTCGAAAACTAAACGTTAAATTTATTTTTAAAAATTTTATTTTTAAATTTAGTTTTTTATGTTTACATTAAATAATTATAATATAAATATTATTTATTTTAAAGAAGATACAAATAAAGTAGAAATATTTTATTAAGTAATAATTAAAAGTACACATTTACTATTAGGGTTTAAAATTTTAATTTCTAATAATAATGTAGGTAGTTTACATTAAAAAAATATTAAGTAATAAATACTGGGCTACAAAACTAGCACATAAAATAAATTAAATTATTCTTGCTCATTTTCATCGACTCCGACTAATGGAATCGATTTGAGAAAGGTGAGATATTTCTGCGGAATTATGTTTGTTTGACATTATATCAGTAAATCGTTGTATTTCGTAGAAGAAATTCCTGGTGGCCTATGACATGCCTTTTGTAGTGGTGTAGCTTCTGGCCTGCTACGATTTCTTCTTTTAATATTGACACTCTTAAATGTCTCGTTTTTATCAAAGCTTGTTTTATAGTAAAAATTGTTAGGGCTCTCTTTGCAGACTTTTACTACAGCAATGTCATTCCATATTTTTTTTGAATGGTCATTGACGGTATAATTTAGTCCTATAGAGTTGGCAATTTTCATGTAGTCATTAAAATCAAAAGTTGCCATTTCTAACTTCCGCGTGAAGACGCAGAAACAATTTTGTCATTAGAATAGACAATGAATTGTTGATGACATAGTATTTATCCCTATCTTGTTAAATATATATGTTATTTTTACTTTGTGGTTCCCCCAAAATGATTCATAGTAATCTCCCATTACTTAGTTAGAACAGTCTCCGCATGCGAATCCACTCTCGAGCATGGGATAAATAGATTTATATGTCTTTCAATTCAATTACTATTATATCCAATACTATTATTTTTAAATACGAATCATAAATACCGAAGT
Source organism: Hypsopygia costalis (assembly GCA_937001555.2). Classification (NCBI taxonomy): domain Eukaryota; kingdom Metazoa; phylum Arthropoda; class Insecta; order Lepidoptera; family Pyralidae; genus Hypsopygia; species Hypsopygia costalis. Next base: position 15,396,505 of record OW443328.2, on the reverse strand, counting down.
TTTAAAATCAAAAATAATGAATAGTTTAAAAATAACAAAATATAAAAGCGTATTTTACCGAATACCCCTACAGCTGCATCTAATTAGCTAAATTATTAACAATAATATTAGCAATCACATTATATTTATGAAACTTATCATAATCAACACAAAACCCTAATTTTAGTGCAGGTAATTTCTCGCCAGATGTTAGATTTTTTTAAATGCAAAAGCCATACATTTAGCATTATGTTGCACTAACAGTTTTCATTTTTATGGTTGTGTAAAAGGACCATATTGTCAGATATGGTTTTTTTGCACTTTCAACCTTCTCGAATCCCAAATGTGCTAAAGAACAATATGGTGTTTTTAAAGTTTTTTTGTGAAGATACAGATGTGACTGTTTTGTAGTATAGAAATATGAAACAAATGGGTTGCTTTGCAGTATAAATTCGGGTTTAGGAAAAATTTGCACTTGTGGTGGTTTTGCACTCAGTGATCATTATCTAACGTTCTGAAGTTATCTGGAGATGTAAGTTAAACTGGCGCAGTTGAAACTCAGTGTGCAGAACACAACAACGCAAAGCTTTTCCTTTTTTGTATTTTTTTCTTATCCTTCTGCAACTATCTAGCCCAAAAATTCTCGACGCTCTTACCTGGGACACCGAGGTTCACTCACGCCTTAAGTCATCCGTCATCGAGTGGTATAATTAAAAAGCAAGCTAGGTGCAGTAACGTAATTTAATAACTCTCGGCAAAAGATGGCCTTTCCACTACGCATTTAATCTTTTAAATGCGTACTTAGTGGGAAGGCCATCTTTCCATCTAATTATATTAAATTAATTAATATTAAATCAAATAATTTATATTAAATCAAAGCCAACTAAAATTTTGGGATACATACGAGAGTACACAAAATTTAAGTTATCTCTAGTAGTACCTGAGTTATCGCAAACCTAATGATACAGTAATTTGAGCGTAGAAAGGAGCCCTTTTGTCGCTAAACTGATAGTCTTCCACGTATAACGATTGGTTTTACCAACTATTTAAAATTCAGGTAAGAATTTTTGAGAACCGTAGAAAGTTCATATGGTAAGACAATCGGGTGTAAGTGGATACTTATAATTTTAATTCGGTAGGTATATTATTACAAAAGTATATGTGGCATATGAGCAAAGTATTCGGTTTTTCTTTTGTAGTTGTCCAATATCCTATCACTCCAAGCAAAAAACGCATACGCGATATGAGGAGAGGGACAGTGGAGACATGAGGTTGATAAATTAAGATGTGGCATACAATGCATTGACCCGTTTCGCTATGCAGCGCAATACACTAAAACGTAGTGATTATTTGATCAGTGCAACACACTATGAGCTCCGAACCTTACTATGAAAATAAATTAAATTTGGAATTGCTTTTTTTGCAGTGGTACCTATATACAAAAAGTTATAGTATAATACATACACTGAGAAAATCACTGTGAACATAACGAAGATGGCTAAGCTAACAGTATATACTATAAGTATAATGTTAAATACGTTTCTAAATATAGGTATAAGAGTATTAAATTGGTTTGTAATGGTAAATACCCTTTAGTCATTTGTCGCTCTGCAATGATTTTATCGAATAACCAAATAAAAAAATTCCAATCCAGGTTCACTTTCACGTTCACTCACAAAACTTTTTGGCGGGATCTTTTTGCGCGCGGTTGCGCTTCTAAACAGTCTTTCATAATTGAATGTAATATACATTGATTCATAGAGATAGTGGATTATGATCCATCTTCAATGAAAAGTGATAAAATCGCCGCTGTCGATTTATTCCAAAGAAGTCGTGCAAAACCACGCGAAACAGTAATCAAATGAATTGCACTATTGATTTTGATCTTGATTTATTGAAGAACTAGTAGATTTCTGAAGATATATTTCGGTATATCTCCAAAGCCTCCATATTGGACGAAGAAATTATTCAAAATATCAGCAAAAATAATCTTAAACTAAAGAATAATTGCCAAAAGAAACAAAGGAAGAAAGAAAGAAGTGTCAATTGACATTGACACAGATGACTCTATCGACTCTGTCACTGCTCCACAAATCTTTTCTAATTTGTAGTAAGTAGTTTTAGTACTATTTTAGTAGATTATAGTATAAAAATAGTGATAGACTAGATTATAGTATAATCTGATTTATAGTATAAAAAAATACCCTTTTTTTATACTATAAATCAGATGCGTCCAGCATCTGATATACAGTATAAAAAAAGGGTATTTTTTTTATATATATATTTCGTCACAGTCATCATTTGGCATTTCTTTTGCACTTAAATATAGCGTCAATGTCAGCAAAATCGATGAATGCCAACTGCACACACGAAAAAGTGACAAGACTCATTGTCTTGTTCCGCCTGAGCCGAGCGTACAAGCGAAAGCGCCAGACAATCGGGTGTAAGTGGTTCATCAAGATCTTTGAACCAAAGTCAACTTCACCTGCACGTGGTGCGCCCTGCTGACTGAGAAGCGAAGCTCTGGCGAAAAGAGAGGTAGGGAGCGTAATTGTAAGCTACCCGACTGGGGAATATACCTCCACCTCACAGAATACCGCAGCCAAATAACAATTCCCTTGAGGGTTGTTGTGTTCCTGCGAGTGAGTGAGGTCACCAGAAAGAAAGGAAGGACATGCTGCGTTGGCAGCGGGGGTGGCGGCGCGCGAGCTATATTTTATGTTGCCAGCGTTAATATGGCTACGGTAACAGCTTCACATCAGGCGGGCCGTATGCTTGTCTGCCACCCGACGTAGTATAAAAAATAAAAAAAATAAAAAAAAAGACAAGCTATGGAGCTAAGCGTTCGGCTTGTAACGCATCTATCTCTCTTCCACTTCATGAGCCGATGTTTTCATAAGACGTTATTGCGTAAAATTATCGTCCGTAAACTGACGTTACAGCAACTAATTCTTTTTTTCATTAACTATTGTCTTTTCGACAGATATAAAAAAAAGTGTCACTGTCATGATTGGTGCAACAGAATTTTTTAAGAACATGCGTTGTTTTATTTTACAAAATATAATCGTAATAACAATATTAAACTTAGTACCTACATAACACAATGACTTTTCATTATAGAATTTGGTAATTTGTCTCACATTTTCGACATTAATTTTACGTATCTATCGTCGACAACGCTTATTCATCCCAGGGGTGGGATATGGGTCTCCCCTCAATCGAAGGGGTAGAGCATACCACCTCGCTGCTCAACTGGGGGTTAGCGAATTTTATGTATGCCTATAATATATTTTGTGATATTTATGGTAGATTTTCAGAATAATTTTAGTAGGATACTTACTGGAGCTGAGAACGATAACACTGCCATCTGTCATGTCTGATGTGATGTGATATACATCCTCGCCATTATAAAAACATGAGTTTTTAATTTAAACACGTGCAAAAATATTTTTTAATTTCATAATTCGTCGAGAATATAATATAAATAATTTAAGGCACAATCAATAATTATTTGTTATCATGGGTAAAGTGAAAAGAATAAAACCATCCCAAGTAGGAAAAAACGTAGCACTTGCCGATCAAATAGAAGCCGGAAACTCTGCTAAAAATAAAAACAGAACCAAAGAACGAAATAGACACGATAACGACGATGAGGTATCTATAGCTTTTTCATGATTATTAATTCAATAGTTGGTAGCCCGTAACTTCGTCCGCATCTAATTTCGACCCTATTTATTAGTGAATTTTACTATGCAAACAAGCAAATTACAATTTGTTACTTAAAATAACAATAACTTTTTTCATTAAGTTCCGATTTCAATAAAATAGAGCATTTATGTTGTTCCTGACTGAGCATAATCTACTGAAGTGAGAAATGAATTTTGTTCATATTTTTTTCTGATATTTGGATATCTATTCTGCAGTTCGGGATGGAGACAAATCCTATAAATTGTTTTTTTTTATATTACGTTGGGTGGCAGACAAGCCTACGGCCTGCCTGATGTAAAGCGGTTACCGTAGCCATATTAACGCTTGCAACATAAAATATTGCATTTCTAGTACCTAATAATATACAGTCGACATATTTAAATGTTGCATTTATTATGAATTCTTACGTATTCTTTTCAGTTTATAAATGCAGATCTGTCAAAGAAAATTTTAAAAGCTGCTCGGAGACAACAAGCTGAGCTTGGTGAAGATGAAGTAGGCCCATCACCTGCTAAACATTTGCAATTGACTTCCACACTAAATGGTAGGTATACCTAAGGAGGTCAAACTGGCTGTAAAGGCCAAGCTCTATAAGCGTATAACTGTGCCGAATAGCGAATGAGGACATGTCAAGACGGACTGTGTAAATACATCCATAACAATGACCTTAAGGATTGTTATGAAGCTGTGAGAGAGTGAGGACACTACACGTGGGTGTGCCCATCTTAGTATGTAGAAATATTTTGCTACCCCCTTCGGTTTCTAGCCTTTATGTGTTTCATTATTAAAGTTTTTTAAACTAGTTAAAAATCCGAAACCTTACATAACACCAACATTAGTTTTTCAGATAATTTTATTACTTTCATTTAATTGATGAGAAATATTATTATTATTCTAGGATTATTTAAAATAATATAAAGAACTATCTAAAATAGACATTGCTTTGAAAATGAACTTTTTCTTAATAAAAAATAAAGTGTCCCCTACCGCGATCCCCTTGTAGAAGCTTGGGGACCTCCCATGAGGTTGCGATTGCGACCCACACTTTGAAATCAGCAGTAATATAGGCTAAAAATATATATGTATATACAGAATATACTATAACCATTTCGTATCAGTCAGCCTGTATGCTTGATTAAACTGCAACAATCAATCAGAGCATTAGATATTGTTATTTTACACTATATAGCTGTAACATTGCTTGTGTAGTAGGTAGGCATATATGTCCATAACAAATTTTGATATCTCTATCTGCGCTTTCTTATAAAAATAAATTTATTGTCAAAAAAGTAAATAGTATCTTGTCATTCTTACAACATAACTACCTAGAGAATTTATCATAATTATCATCCTAATACATACTGTTGACAGATGGATGTTAATGGTCAAATAGATTTGGATGAAATTTGGCATATGTTTTGAACAATAAGATAGTTTTTATTAAGGTACTGTGTTCACGAGGGGCGTAATCGCAGGTAGAAGATAGTCATTATGAAATGCATTTTCAAGTCGACTATAATAATTGTATACACTAACAATTTCATTATTATGTATTTATGTAGATGCAGATTCTGATAACGAGTCTGGCTCAGAACGAGACGATTTGGATCCTGACACATATTATGATAACATAGAAATAAATGATGAAGATGAAGAAGCCCTTAAAATGTTCATGTCAGCAAGACCAGAAAAAACTAGGACATTGGCAGATATAATTAAAGACAAAATCACAGATAAACAGACTGAATTACAAACACAATTCTCTGATGTAGAAACTCTAAAATTGCAGAATATAGATCCCAGGTACAGTTACTACCATCTAGACCAGGGGTTCCCAACTGGTGGTCTGTGGCCCAACAGTGGCCTACGAGGGTTACATTAAGGTTGAGATACAAACATATAATAAAGGGATGAGCAATGTTAAATCAAATACTGTGTTGTAGTGTAGTAGATTTACACAATGTTTGGTATCCCTACACTGGCCAAAAAGCACATAGTGATCCTAGAACAAAAGTGGTTGGGAACCAATGGTCTTCTCTATGCACTTACCTACTATTTGTTTAAATGTCTAATTAAATAAATAATAGATCGATAATAATAAACATGTGTAATTGATTATTTATTCATATTAATTAGTACTATTCTATTTGCCCTTTAGTCTGTTTGTGGTAATATTTTGGGTATTATATTTTCATTTCAAATTAAGTACCTTAAATTGATTTATTACAGAATAAAAGCAATGTATGAAGGAGTTCGAGATGTATTAAAGAAATATCGTTCTGGAAAATTACCAAAAGCATTTAAAATGATTCCTCATCTCCAGAATTGGGAGCAAATTTTATATATTACAGAACCAACCACATGGTCAGCAGCAGCTATGTACCAGGTATTTATAAGTATTCTAGCTTTTTATCACAGATTTCTTTGAAATCAGGGAATAATAGGAAGTAGAACAAAATCTCCATTATATACCTGATCAAATCAAATTCCACAGTATGTTCTTTTAATTAGTAATAAAAATGTGAGAGACATTCCGCTAGGACTAGAAAAAGGACATTAATAAATTAAGTACATGGATGACTGAGCTTCACTTCGTCTATAATAAACTCCAAAACTACTCAACCAATATTATTGAAAGGGTCAACCTATTAGGGAATTAGATAAAAACGCCTTTTTTATAGCATAGGGGATAATAGTTGAAGTTACTATTATTATACATATATACAATAGCTTCTTAAATAGTATAGGATATACAGTTTGTACAGGAACTTGTATATATCCAAATGAAAGCATATTTGATTTAGAGCTTAACTACACTTGATGCTAAAAAATCAGGCATTATTCGTTTCTTTCATAATAGGCTATTTGACGATGTTAATAAATTGTATAAATTATTTAACAATATCGTAAAATACACAAAACTATAAAGATCTGCAAACTTTCATTCTAATATCTTCCATCCAACTTATTTTAGGGTCGATCAGTTTGATGAGAAATGTAATTACATAAACGTAATATTTAACTTAGCTGTCGTACAAATTTCTGATTTGATGCATACAAAATACAAACCTGTGACGTCATAACTCAGTAGCCTTTTGTATGGAGTGTTTTCGGGAATGTCCAAAATTGTGATTTTCAAATTAACATATCTCGAGAGATTTTTGTGGTATCGAAGTAATTCTTGCACCTATGGTTATATTATTGAGACGTCCCTACATATCAAACTGAAAAAAATGTTGGTCAAGTAGCCTATTGCCATAATAATTTTTATTACATACCTATATTTATTTTTCATAAATTCATAATAATCTGTTGGATACTTTGTTTTGTACTAGACCTAAGTTAGGTTTCATACTTTTTCATATTTATGCTATGATTATTTTTTTAAAGGCCACCAGAATCTTTGCTTCTAACCTGAAAGAGAAAATGGCTCAACGGTTCTACAACTTGGTACTGCTGCCTCGAGTTCGTGATGATCTGGCTGAGTATAAACGATTGAATTTCCACTTGTACCAAGCTCTGCGAAAATCCCTTTTCAAGCCTGGAGCTTTTATGAAAGGAATACTATTACCTCTCTTGGAAGTATGTTTATACAAACTGTATGAAACTAAAACATAGTTATTCTACTCATCAATATCTGTAATGGAACTGACATCAAAATTCACAATAAAAGAAAATATTTTTCCATTGTAAAATTGTAAAGTGGTCAACCAATTTGAATGGAAGTCTCCAAACTTTTACCTCTCTTGGAAGTATGTTTATACAAACTGTATGAAACCAAAACATAGTTATTCTACTCATCAATATCTGTAATGGAACTGACATCAAAATTCACAATAAAAGAAAATATTTTTCCATACTAAAGTAATTGTAAAGTGGTCAACCAATTTGAATGGAAGTCTCCAAACTTTAGAAAAAAGCTAAATTTCATCAGCAGTGCCTACGCATGCCATAGGGCGGCACGGTGCAATTTTACTCTTGCGAAGAATATCCGCATAATATACCGATCAAGCTAATTTTATGTTGCGAGTGTTAATATGGCTACGGTAACCGCTTCACATCAGACGGGCCGTATGCTTGTCTACCACCCGACGTAGTATAAAAAAAATATCATGTAATTACACTTACAAAAGTTATCTCGCTTGTGAGTTGTCCACACATGTTTCTACTGACTTATCAACCAATGAAACTGGGCCTTAAGAATCATATTTTTTTTATTTTAATGTGATCCCATGTAAAAGTTTGATCGTGCTAGTGGGTACAGTTAACAGATATTTGAAGACATTTAACTTTCATCAAATACATTTGATTAATTTGTTACCTGTTTAGAACCTTATAATTTAGTGACCTACTTATTATCAGAGGTTGAACTTTATTTATTTTTATAATATGTCGGGTGGTAGCAGCTCTATAGTTTGTGGCGAGCTACATAAAACCCATATTTATACCAATATTAAATAAAGATCAGCATCTGTTGTTAGGCCACAAATAAGTTTTATAAAAGTGACTGCAACACTATTATCTATATTGTTTATTATTATTAAAGCAGTGATGTCATTGCTTTTTCAAATATGAACAAATACTTTCCAAAATGTAAAAAAGAACTAATAATTCATTCGACGAGCTCGGTGGTCGAATGGTTAGCAATGGCCACTTTGGCTCCGAGGTCGCAGGTTCGATCCCCGCACATGACAAACATTTGTGTGCATGAACATGTCTGTTAGTCTTGGTCTGGGTTGGAGAGCAAGTATGTTGTAGTTATTTTCTTAGATATCTCAGGTGCCTTTGATAATGCTTGTTGGCCAATTTTGTTGCTGAAACTTAAGGTGAGAGGTTGCCCTAGCAATACTACTCTCTCATTCGATCGTACTTTTTGAATGGTACAACTAAATTAAAACTTGGCCATTATGATGCTTCAAAGGTGCTCACGCAGGGCTGCCCTCAGGGTTCAGTGTTGGGACTGTTTCTCTGGAATATCGGTTTTGATGATTTAATTAGCCTACCCTTACCGGAAGGGTGCTCGTTAACTGTTTACGCTGACGATGGTCTCTTATTGATCAATGCTAATTCAAGATCTAGCATAGAGAAACTAGCTAACAATAGCCTAGGCTTAATTTCAGATTGGGGTTATCGTAATCGTCTCGATTTTGCGCCACATAAAACATATCAACTCTTGCTTAAGGGAAATTTACAGGTTTCATCGCGATTTCATTTTAATGGAGTATCAGTTGCAAATAGAATTTCGGTTTGTTACTCGGGTTTGCTTTTAGATAGAAATTTTAATTACTTATATCGAGTACATGAAGCAAGTAGGTGAAAAAGCAAAAAAGAATTTCTATGCCTTAACTCGAATTTCTACCTCGACGTGGGGATCAACTTGCAAAACGTTAAAAAATATTTATACCGCCACATACTTAGGTTGTGTTACGTACGGTTCACCTGCGTGGGCACTTAGGGCTAGGTACTATAGGTGCAGCACGTCGTAAATTGCTTCAAAGTCAGCGCCTTGCTCTGATATTTTTATGTAAGTCGTTTAGAACTGTAAGCACCGAGGCACTACCCGTGCTAGTGCACGTGCACTACACTAGCAGGTGTGTTACCAGTAGACTTAGAAGTACAACGCCGCGCTTCAATGTACTATACATAAAAAAATATGGTCCCAGATTTCTTGAAAATGCGTGATCGTGAAAAAATTGTTAGACTGTTCAAACCTATTAATGAAGTATTTGAAGCATTGCTGTCTGAATGGCAGGAGAGGGAAACTTCTACCAAAGGACGCCACTTGTATCTGTTCTTTCTATCGGTAAGAGATAGATTAAAGAAAAAGTGGTTAGAAGTCGACCACCCCGTTGCGCAATTTTTAACTGGACATGGCAATTTTGAGGCTAAACTCTTTTCGTTTAAATTAGTGCCGTCGCCCTTATGCGAATGTGTTACTGCTAATTATGAATTCGATCAAACAGCACACCATGTTCTCTGGGAGTGTGATCTTTGGCGGCGGGAGCAGGATGACATGTTGAATTCATTGCAAGTTACATCTGGTGTATACTAATACTATTCAGATTTAGTAGCAACAAGGGAGAATTACCAAGCGTTCAGACGATTTTGCAATTCATATTATTGGAATCGATGTGTTAGGTAACAACTCAATGTTTTAGGTCCCCAATAGAGTTAGAAACTTAAAATCCGTGGTGCACGACAGTTGAGCTTCACTTGACTGACCCCGTCCCGTTTGGTCTTGGTATTTTCTACGTATTAAATGTATGTATTTAGAAAAAAAAAATGTATTTAAGTACATTTATCACTTGTATAGTACCTATAGTACATAAGCTTTGCGCTTAATTTGGGACTAGATGGCGCTGTGTAAATTGTCTAGAAATATTTATTTATTTTATCCCAGAAGTATAACAACCAAATTTCGAATGACATATACACAAACATCCCATATATTTATGTATTGTCATTCGAAATTTCGAAAATAATAACATTGACACTCAATTTTTTAGGCTGGAGATTGCACTTTGAGGGAAGCTATAATAGTGGGTTCAGTTCTAGCTCGCAATTCTGTGCCCGTATTACACTCTGGTGCAGCATTGCTAAAGATAGCTGAAATGGATTACACTGGTGCCAATTCAATATTTTTAAGAATATTATTTGATAAAAAGTATGCTCTTCCGTACAGAGTAGTGGATGCAGTTGTTTTTCATTTTCTGAGGTTTGTGATTTAATATAACTTGTGATTGTTAAAGGTCAGAAAAGGCTGTGTTACTTTATGTATGTTTTTTTTTATGAGAGGTGGGTACGCGAATATTGTGGTTAACCTAATGGAAAATTAATCAATGCTCATAGAAATCAGCAGCACTAAAGGGTCACCGATCCGTTGCAGGCAAGGGGACTTTGTTCTTAAGAGCCATATTACATTTTGACTGTGATTTTTGCGTAAAATGGCCAATTTTGGCGTTCTTGATCTCGGAAACAAAAATACATTAACAATGTTGACTTATTGAATAGTATAGAATAGCTATTGACATAGTACATAGCGGCCTCGCTTTTTGTAAATTTTGCTTAACTTTTTAAATAAACCCAAAATTGCAGAGAAATATTTTCATAAAATGAATTGAATTTTAAAAAGCTGCTCATTTATATAGTATGTACTAGCTTCCACCTTCGACTTCGCCCGCATTTACTTTTTAATTAAAAAATATCCTATGTCCTTAATACTTTACAGGACAGTAACGGCGATGCCAAGATTTACTGTCCACCTGCAAGTTAATCAATTCTTTGTACTGTCAAATCTAAGATCTAAAATATATACATTTCTAAATGGCATAGAAACACAAAAACGTGACTGATATAGTGACACTACGGCTTAGTTTGCCTAGAGAATTCATAGAATTACCAAGTCAGTGTCGCGCCGACTGGAAAAGACCATCTTGATGGCTTAACTTTGCTACTTATAATAACAGTGCCGTTGTATCAGTACAGCGATAATGGTTACTGACGTAGTTTGGTATGATACTATTTATTTTGATAAGTACAGCTATAAATGTAGTGGTTTTTTTGTATGGAAAGTCATAGTGACAACCTCTGAAATTTGAATTAAGCCTTCTGTCCCGTAAAGTGTTAATACCATTGAGAATACATATAATTATGTACAAAGTGTCTTGAGGATCGGTTGAGTAGTTTCGGCGTGAAAGCGTAACAAACAAACTCACATTCACATTTATAATATTAAGTAGGGATAATCATGTTACCTTCCATCACATTGAATTTCGTTAATAACCTTTGCCATTTATCGGATGTCACAGATGTGTTCAGTTTTATCCCAGTTGTTCCAATAACACCTTTTCTGACCTATTGTGATTATACCTACATTATTAATAGAATCATTATTATGTACAATATTTTTCTTTAAGGTTCCAAATGGATACAAGGGCTTTACCAGTCCTATGGCATCAAGCACTTTTAACATTCGTACAGCGTTACAAAGCAGATATTTCTACAGAACAACGAGATGCTCTATTAGAATTACTAAGGAAGCAATCACATCCTACTATCACGCCAGAAGTATGATTTTCATATTTTAAATATTATTACTCTAAAAAAAGATGCAGCAATAAGAATGTGAACCTGTAGTTCCTGAGACTAGTGCAACCAAACAAACTTCAGTTTTACAATATTAGTATATATACATATATAATTTACAAAACTTGCTCGGATCAGTAATATAGGATATATATTTATTTATATACAAGATTTTCTCATTTTATTAGTATAGCATTTTGGAATGTCGTGAGCTAGGGCCCTGCCACCGAAGCTGAAGCCGATTACCATCACATTTTTTGAATGCGAAATTGTAACAAATGCTTAGTTTATTGGTAATTATGTTTAGCTTAGATGGTAGAAACTTTAGAGCTCTATTTACTTATATTAGCTCCTCACGGTTGAAATAATTGATAACTCTGTTTAACTGCACAACACTTGTATTACGAATAAAATAACCGGTGTCCGTTACACTGTTTTAATGCTTCGATAAGATTCTAACAAATACGATGACAATTTGGTGTTATCACTTCAGCTGCTTGTCTCAGAATAATGTCTTAATGCTACTTTAAGTCTAACATCGCCTCCCTCCCTACTACACTTCTCCGAAGTCATGGTAACAACTCTTATACTGTAAGTTAATTTGATAAAGGAAATCGCAATGGTGAGCATGACTTCAAGGAAGTCATGCTCACAACTTTTATACTGTATAGTAAATTGAGAAAGAAAATCATAATGGCGGCATGACTTCACGGAAGTCAAACTAACAACTTTTATACTGTAAACCAATTTAAGGAAATCATACTAACAACTTTTATACTGTACAGTAACTTGACAAAGGAAATAGTAATGGCGGGCATGACTTCACGGAAGTCATGCTAACCAATTTATACAATAATTAATCTGATATGGAACAAGTAACGACCATGATTTATAAAATACCAACATAATATTCTAGTTAATACAAAGTACACTGAAACGATATTTAACATTCGGCCTTTCCTGATATATCAGTTTGTCCTCAAACTGCATGTTTAAGGGAGTGATATATTATAAATTATTTAACAGAAAAAAAGGTAAATGTTAACAATCGCTCTGCATCACAAAACAACCTAACCGTACATTTTATTTATTATTTATTTATTTATTCTTACATACATATATTGAGCCTTACAGAAAATCCAATGCGCTCAATATTGCCCATTGATAACATTCAACATTACATAACAACATACATAATAACATACATTACAAACAATTATATTACAAATAAAATTATATTTAGGTACATTCCGTATTCAGCATAAATTGTTACATAGAATTTTCGATATATCCTACAGCCGCTCTGTGGAACTGTACCTTAGTACAACCGAATAAGTCAACCGCTGGGTATTTCAATACTAATGCATTGAGCAGTCGCAGCGCTCGGTTGATCGGACGTTTACAATTAATCAATTAATTTTACATTAGACACTCTTACTATCGTCACAGTTACTATCGTCACAGAGTGGATCTATCGTCACAGTTACTATCGTCACAGAGTGGATCTATCGACACTGTTACTATCGTCACAGAGTGGATCTATCGACACCGTTACTATCGTCACAGAGTGGATCTATCGTCACAGAGTGGATCTACCGACACTCTTACTACCGTCACAGAGTGGATCTATCGACACTTACTATCGTCACAGAGTGGATCTATCGACACTTACTATCGTCACAGAGTGGATCTATCGACACTCTTACTATCGTCACAGAGAGGATCTATCGTCACAGTTACTATCGTCGCAGAGTGGATCTATCGACACTGTTACTATCGTCGCAGAGTGGATCTATCGTCACAGTTACTATCGTCACAGAGTGGATCTATCGACACTCTTACTACCGTCACAGAGTGGATCTATCGACACTCTTACTATCGTCACAGAGTGGATCTATCGACACTCTTACTATCGTCACAGAGTGGATCTATCGACACTCTTACTATCGTCACAGAGTGGATCTATCGACACTCTTACTATCGTCACAGAGTGGATCTATCGACACTCTTACTATCGTCACAGAGTGGATCTATCGACACTCTTACTATCGTCACAGAGTGGATCTATCGACACTTACTATCGTCACAGAGTGGATCTATCGACACTTACTATCGTCACAGAGTGGATCTATCGACACTCTTACTATCGTCACAGAGAGGATCTATCGTCACAGTTACTATCGTCGCAGAGTGGATCTATCGACACTGTTACTATCGTCGCAGAGTGGATCTATCGTCACAGTTACTATCGTCACAGAGTGGATCTATCGACACTCTTACTATCGTCACAGAGTGGATCTATCGACACTCTTACTATCGTCACAGAGTGGATCTATCGACACTCTTACTATCGTCACAGAGTGGATCTATCGACACTCTTACTATCGTCACAGAGTGGATCTATCGACACTCTTACTACCGTCACAGAGTGGATCTATCGACACTCTTACTACCGTCACAGAGTGGATCTATCGACACTCTTACTATCGTCACAGAGTGGATCTATCGACACTCTTACTATCGTCACAGAGTGGATCTATCGACACTCCAGTGTATCTTTTTAATTAGCAATTAATTCTACAAACATTTGTAACTTAATTATTACCATCTCAAAATTACCTTATTTAAAATCAGTATCATTACTTGTATCACTTTCGGATGAGGATTCATAAATTATGATGTTAACCATGGTTTGATTCGGTCTCTTGCCCAAATATTGCTATAATATAATTTACATAATTGAAATCTTGCACATTTTGGAATAACCTATTTTAGTTTATCATTAACGACTCTAAAATACGCTCTCTAAAATACAAGCGGTTATTTTTAATACTATATTTTTTCTTAATTTCGATATCGGAAGCTCATTAGTTTCTGGAATATTTCGGATAAGTTTTACTTCGGAATCGTTTAATTGCATGCGCTTATATTTTGTTCGGATGGCATATTATCGAACTTTTCATCAGATACAAGGGGTGTTAGGTATAGCATTTAAGAATATATATAAGATCGTCAATGTAACCTGAAGGACTAATAAACCTAATGTAATGTGTAATTCCTGTTTCTCGTGTACATTACTACCTCATCTTGTAAAGAATAATCATTTTTTTTTTTGCACAGGACACTTCTTTAGTTTTTAAGGTAAATAGACAACAAATAGAAATTGATGATGTAAACAATGCTCTTTCAAAAATAGTAAACTGGTTTAGTGCTAATAACCTGCTTTAAAATGGTAGTAAAACCAAATTTAATATGTTAGTTTTTTTTTTTGCAAAAAAAATGTTAAACAAATAAAAACCAATGTGGTGATGGACAATGAGAGATTGGAATTGGTCAATAAGGTTGTCTTCCTTGGTATAACATTAGACTCTAAATTACAATGGGGCCCACATATAGAAACGTTATCAGGTAGACTCAGCTCAGCAGCTTACACCGTAAGTAAAATACGTCAACTGACTTATGTTGACACCGCGCGTTTAGTTTATTTTAGCTATTTTCACAGCATTATGTCATATGGTTTATTGCTTTGGGGTAGTGCCGCGGATGTAGACTCAATTTTTGTGCTTCAGAAGAGAGCTATCCGCGCCATTTATATGATGAGTCCCAGAGAGACACTGAGATTCTCAATACATTTTTGAAAAACTTATTTACGATCATAAAAATCAAACGAAATTTAGGAAAAACAGTGATCTCCATCAATTAAATTTAAGAAACAAAAACAAACTCGCTGTGCATATTACTAGGCTCCATAAAATCTCTAACTCGTTCCCAGGTAAATGTATACGCTTCTACAATAAACTTCCAAACGACGCGTTAAAATTATCCATGGGTAAATTTAAGAAATATAACAAAACTAGACTATGTCAAAAGGATTACTATTGTATCTCAGATTACATAAATGATAAAAGTATTTGGAAAGGAATTGCTCTTGTTATGTTATGTTAATGATTGTATTTGTATTTAATGTAACAATTAAAAGAGTCAGACTTGAGTTTCTTGCCAATTATTCTCAAGAAGCCCCGTCGCCGGTACTGGCACATAAATTCATTTTCCCATTCAAGATAATGTGATGAAAGTGAATCTAAGCTCTGCGGATTTAGAGTAGTATTTATTTAGATACATGTTCTTATATTTAATTTGTATGACGTTTCTAAGTGCTTTATAAAGTCCAAGGAATAAAGATATTTTGATTTGATTTGATTTGTAAACCTAATCAGATGTTTGCATCATCTCGAGCTCACCACCTCATTACGGGCTTCGACTTAATGCATCAACATGCGACATAGTATGACCTGGTTTATATTGGACGCAAAAGTTATACTCTTGTAAAATTATCCACCAATTTTCTTGGATACAAGTGTAATAAGACGAGTTCTGTTCCTCTATTATGTCTCCATAAGTTCCTTTACTATTTCACGACATCTTGACGCGTTTCGAATAACTTAAGCGATACGGTCTATTCTATATGTAACGGGAGTTAAATCTGTTAAATTTACTTCCATTTCTGTTATGTCAGTCCTAATTCCGATAAATTTTGTGCAAAATAATTTGGATACTTCTTAACATCAAAACAGATTCTTTCTGTTCTGATTCGTTACTAATTACTAAGATAACATTGGTCATTACTAAGGTCAATATTCTGATCCGGGATTGGTGATAATTGTGAACTTAGAGAAAGCTTATTAATTGTACAAGTTCTCTAGGAGTCTTGGTCTTTAATAGACTGTGCTCGAGCAAGGATCGTATCAGATTTGAGTACAAATGGTTGTTTGGACATATTACGTACCTATATGCAACCTGACATACCTTCACATACATCGTACACACCACCTACTACGTATTATTCAGTAGCACCTGTCGAACGAACACTATTTTCTATAAATATAGGCATACTTGATTTGTTATTATCGAGACAATTAATTTAATATTTTCGACGGCAACATCTTTCACTATTCTTTAAATCATATTTTTTTTTTTTTTTACTTTATCGTGTAAAGGATTTGAGAAAGAAGAATTTTCGAACAGTATGTAATTCAGACTGTCTTTTTAATATGTCTAACGTCTCACTAGTTTTGACCACAACAATATCTGTTATTTCTGTAAAATCGTACCCTTATTTGAGTAAATAATTGAGTTTGATCTACTACAAGAGCACTAATTTCTGCGATCACGATTGGCTTACAAGATCCTTGCCAAAACCTCGTATAATTGGTAGGTTATTATTGTTAGAATATATTTGTATGTATATTATGTTCTCGACAAACGTAAATACGAATTAGGGTGCATTCACTTCCAAAATCAATAAAACATTTTTAATAGAAGTACTTAGAGTCAGCTATCGCTTACATGACCTTTTTTTATGAAATATTTTCTTAGGATAGGAGGGTCCAGATTTTCCAGAATTACATACTGACGCAATATGACCAATACAATTGCTTCATTTGATCGGGGGTTTCAGGCAATTTATTGACTTATGATCTTTTTCCTTGCAGTTATAACAAGTCAAGTCGTTGTTGGTACTACGGCATTGCGACTCACGATGCCCAAACTTGTTACATTTATAACAAATTAGATCATCAGAAGCACACTCTCTACATAGATCGTTTAGGAATATTAACAGATCTTAGGGGTAATTAAAACGAGCAGATGAAGCTAGCCCTAATCATGCGGTCATTTATCCCAAAAATTATAGAATCTACTGCCCTTTTCCCTTTAACGTCGCAAGCATTCACTAACTTTCGCTATCCAATTTTCGATTCTTTGGTACTTTCGAGATGGGTCAAAAATAGGTTAAAAACCCGCCCCATAAGCTACCCACTGACCGGTATAATATTCTTATTATATGACATACTATTATTTGGCATAATTAAATTCTGAAATAAGTGCGCAAAGTCGTTTACATTAAGCAACATATTTGTATCACCGTTAAGATGGTTTGAACTTGACGCATCTTATTTATCACACGAGTGTTGCTCCGTCGACTCTGGCGTAGTTGCAATTGGGTCTACCGCAGCTGCTGACTGATCTCGTGCACCTCGCAGGGGTGCTGGTATCGTTGCGAGTCCCTGAACTGACAGCTGAGACTCCCTCGCAGCCGGCAACGGTGAAGTTACTGCTGTTGGCCACGTAGGCCGTAACTCGTCTGGTGTGACCACTGATCGCCTTATTGATTCCTGAAAAATTACAACACAAACCTAGGGTAAACCAACTCTATAAACCGCGTATTATTTGTCCCTTGCCTCAAAATATGTATGTTTTCATCTATCAATCACAGTATAGGTATATAAACCCATAATACACTGAATAAAATAAAATAAAAAAAACGAAATAAAAAAAAACACTAGTATATAATACATACATATATGTACCATATACATAACACATATATATATATATACATACATGTCTATATTATATATACCTACATATTACGCAACACATTACATGCATACAACATAAAATATGTATACACATATTAACCATCTTGGAATAATAGTTGATTATTTAAACGGAAAGAGAAAAAAAAAATAACTTTGATACTCGCCCGATGAATCACGTGTTGGTTCGTAACGGCGCTCTGTATTCAAATCTACCCCAATTGAATTATTCCGATGTCCGTTGAAGTCTACTCTTCGATTTCGATGCACGCTTGTGGCGGCGTCGTGAACGGTGCCATTTCTCACGCCTCTGTTCCTGTCCGGAGCTGCTTAGCGAGTCGCTACTGCTACTACTTCGATGACGCCTTCGTTTTCGATGTCGATGCCGAGTTTCGCTCTGATTTGGCGATTCTATGTTCATCCCGTTCTTCTGATATTAGCTCCTCACGGTTGAAATAATTGATAACTCTGTTTAACTGCACAACACTTGTATTACGAATAAAATAACCGGTGTCCGTTACACTGTTTTAATGCTTCGATAAGATTCTAACAAATACGATGACAATTTGGTGTTATCACTTCAGCTGCTTGTCTCAGAATAATGTCTTAATGCTACTTTAAGTCTAACATCGCCTCCCTCCCTACTACACTTCTCCGAAGTCATGGTAACAACTCTTATACTGTAAGTTAATTTGATAAAGGAAATCGCAATGGTGAGCATGACTTCAAGGAAGTCATGCTCACAACTTTTATACTGTATAGTAAATTGAGAAAGAAAATCATAATGGCGGCATGACTTCACGGAAGTCAAACTAACAACTTTTATACTGTAAACCAATTTAAGGAAATCATACTAACAACTTTTATACTGTACAGTAACTTGACAAAGGAAATAGTAATGGCGGGCATGACTTCACGGAAGTCATGCTAACCAATTTATACAATAATTAATCTGATATGGAACAAGTAACGACCATGATTTATAAAATACCAACATAATATTCTAGTTAATACAAAGTACACTGAAACGATATTTAACACTTAGCTGAAGATATTTGTCAATAACCTTAAGCTAAGACCAATTTATGGAATAAAAAAACCGGTGGTAATCAGCTTCAGCTTCGGCGGTAGGGCCCCAGCTTGGTTGGTGAGTTTACATGTGAAGGCATGCACAATGGCCCTATTAAGTGGCTAAGTGCGGAAACACCCTAATGAAACTAAACTACACTAATATATTTATTTATATACAAGACTTCCTCATTTATTAGTACAGCATGAATAAATACTATACAAATTTACTAATTATGTATACAGTGGCCATATCTTAAAATTTTATCACATCATGATGTGGTTGAACATTTCATAATCATATTTTATTTGCCAGAAACAACATTTCATGAATTGATTGATCTCAGGATAAAGTCAGCTAAAACTGATAATGTTTATACATCAATGTTCGATGATATGTCAGTCCATGTTTGGCCATATCATTAATGTAGCATTTCTGTGATATCAAAGGTTTAATAAAAATATAAATAAAAAAGAATCTTATATTATAAGATTCTTTTTATTTATATTTTTATTAAAATATTATAATATTTTTGAGTGAGTATAAAAACTGCTTATATTGCAGTTTCAACTGTCTCCATAAAATTTAATACATTCAATCTAATATAAGTCTTAAAAAATTACAAAAATGAGAGAACTTGGAAAACATTTATTAAAAGTAAGTTATTAAAATAGTAACCTAATAAAATATTAATTTTGTTTATCAGTTATTGTATGCCACCATGATAATACCTAAACTATATCAGCAGCTCTAATGGTGAATGATGTAGTTACATCAACTTAATGAAATGATCGGTCACATCATGATGTAGTCAATTTTAAGATCTCACCATGACATACATTGCAAACAGGTTTTTGTTTTTACAGATACGAAAAGAATTGCATGCAGCGCAGTGTCGTGATATTGAGGTAAACGAGTCAATAACTACACAAATTGCAGTAGAATAGAACAAAATAGTGAACCAATATGTTTATAACAAAATAAGCAATAATGTTGTAAAATATTTACATGTATTTATTGTTAATAAACATTAAAAGCATCAATTTCATGTTTTTATATATTCAATAGGTCTATCAACTTGACTTGATATGAAATGTACTGGAGGCAAAATTGAATTTTTGCATTCACATTTTCTACCAGATATGAAATCAAAGGAACCCACTTTGGACCCACATTTTTCACAGTGCAGTTTGCCTTTAGTCCATTGCTCTTCTTCGACTTTTAGCTTTATCCAAGATGGCAAACAGTCTTCTTGTATGTGAATAAAGTTTTTTAGATCATAGCTGCTACATGACTGTTCATTACAAATATTATATTTTTTTCCTGGTATATCTTCCATGAGTATATGCCGACACTTATGACATTTGATTATAATAGAGCTTAGTTGATATTCCATAATTCTTCAACTTGGGTATTTTCTTTACATATTTATAATTAGCAACTTTTTTGAGGTTATAAATTTGGTTACATACAAAATTCATTTGACGGTTTTCGATTTTCTGTGACATCACATCATCGTCATGCAGTGTTGCCAGCTCCCGTAAGCCCGAGTCGCTAAACTGAAGAGAAGAGCAATATTGAAGTCATAAATTCTTTATTGTCAAACCATACTAAGCCGAAATTCCGCGTGATTAAGATTGGTTTAAAAAAGACGCAACGTAATTTTAGTCAAATTCACGTATCTGACCAAAATTACGTTGCGTTTTTTACATACAAATCGGAGCGATATTAAAGCCAAAAATGCTCCGCGTCGTCGTTTCATTGCAAGGGCCTGTTCGTGTATTTGTGAGTAGCCCGACGCCTAGCGCGTTGAACGGCCGCGCTAAATCCTCGTATACATTGATAAATTTAAATAATTTGTCAGATGTGGCATTTTAAATCCAAAAGTCGAATTGGTCCAAAATGTCACGCTGTGTAGCAGTAAAATTTGCACTATGGGCGCGTGCCGTTCCTACTATGTCGTAACGGTTAATTTATCGTCGGACGACTATCGTTTCTTGCTGTTCCCATTAGAACGACTGTTTAATGTCAATTTTTTTTATCGTTTTGCGACTATCGTATCTGGCTGTTCCCATTGGATCGCGACGACTTTTTATCGTTTCAGGGCAGTCGCTTTATCGTTTACACATCATTTGCAAGCTACAAATCTACAGTCGCCTCTACGTTCTCTTGAAGATCAGTAGTGCGTTTATGCTCCTGAGTTCAATGCAAACCGAGTACAGGCATGAGGGGCGCGCAGGTGCGAGGGCGAAGGGAAAACACGTGTAAACGACGAGACGATATTTTTATCGTTTTACGACCGTCGTGCTAGCCGTCATGATAATCTGTCGTCATCGCAAAAAATGTTGTAGACGACAGTAAATCGTGTCGTTCTATATGAGAACACCTATATATAAATATTTATGCCACGAGCCACGACACTTAAAACTACACGATTATTTGTTGTCACAACAAAGTGGGAACGAGCCCTATCGGTTTTGCTGTCGAGATATTGAAGAAATAATGAATTCCTGAAGATATTTTTCGGCATATCCCTAAAGCTGGGACGATGAAATTATACAAAAGTTGATTATGGCGGAATAATCTTGGACTGAGGAGTAATAAGATCAACAGGTTATCAAAACACGCATTTTTCATGCGCAAATAAATTTAAAAAAATGCAATACAGGCCTTTTTTACCATTTTTTGGGTTTGACTGACGATCAGTCAGAGTGACTGTCTAATGTCGATATTCATTTCGTCAGTCACCGAGCTAATGCAATTCATAACTGATAGAATTCACTGGCGTTTGCATGAGCGTCTATCGGACGCCATATGATTGACTGCATAATAGGGATGGGCGTTGAATGAACGAACCGTTTTTTTAGACTGTTTTTTGTGCGTGAACGTTTAAACTAGTTTACAGTTCACAGATAAACTAGTTTATTCGTCGACTGGTTGATGAGTCCGTTGCGTCGCGTCGCGATCGTCTCGTCTCGTTTAGTGACTTGACAAATGAGATTTTCGTTCGTTTACGTTTACCAATCGTTTATGTCAAGAAATAGTCCTTATCGATGACGACGTAAACTAGTCGAAAATTAGACTGTTTTTATTGCATAGCTTTTATCGCGGGCTTTGAGCGCGGCGACCGAATGAAGAAATTCCGTAACGAAACCAAAACCAAAACTAAAACCAAAACCAAAACCAAAACCAAAACCAAAACCAAAACCAAAACCAAAACCAAACCAAAACCAAAACCAAAACCAAAACCAAAACCAAACAAACAAACAAAAAAATCGTCGACGACCCACCCACCACGTCGACGACGTAAACTAGTCGAAATTAGACTGTTTTTTTTTTAACTAGTTCATCGTCGACGGTAAACGGTCTCGTTGCGTCGACTGTAAAATCGTCGACGACACCCACCACTAGTCGACGACGTAAACTAGTCGAAAATTAGACTGTTTATTTTTAAACTAGTTCATCGTCGACGGTAAACGGTCTCGTTGCGTCGACTGTCTAATCGTCGACGACCCATCCACTACTAGTCGACGACGTAAACCAGTCGAAAATTAGACTGTTTTTTAAACCAGTTTATCGTTGTGGATAAACGGTCTCGTTTCGTTGACGGCAAACCCGTCGACGACACATCCCTACTGCATAACGAACGAAGTAGGTACAAGGTAGGTTTTCTAAACCTTGCGTTATGACGTAAGACGTCATACTGTGCTATTATTGTAAAAATAAATAGGTTTATTTTATAATAAGTGTATTTTGAATGTTTGTAATTCTAAGACTGCATTTAATCCAGTTACATTACCGTGCTAGTCTAAATGTTTCACGCGGTTTGTAATTGATTATTACAATCTAATGTCGTGGTTGTTTATTGAAAAGAAAATGTGGAATAAGTGTCAAGTTGCCGCCAAAAGGCCAAAATGTCCTTGACCAAAGACAATATGATAACACTAGCAGATAAACTGTGGTTGCGTGGTTGGGCGGGAAACTTCGAACGCGTCGGAGGCATTTTGCACTTTATGAAAATTGAAATTAATTTTCTCTGTAAATATAGTGATCAGTTGAGTCCATTTCTTGTAGTTAGCTTATTTCTTTGTATATAATTCTATTTGTGTATATTTTTCCTGTGAGTTGGTAAGTTTTACAAATATATCTAATGGTGTAGGGTCAGAGTAACTATACCCGGGTATAGTTACTCTGATGAACGATCCACCGGACATTTGCGCGGGGGATTTAAGCCAGGGCTTGAATCCCCCGGTTGCAAATTATGTTACAATTCCGGACGAGGAAACAGCTACCGACGGTTCTCAAACCGACAGCAGTCGCAAAAGAAAATGTTTGCATAAGTTATGTAAGCATTGTAACAAAAGAAGGAGAAGGAAACAAAAAAATTCAGATACTTTATTAAAAGCAATAGATACTGAATTAGACTGCATGTGTGATGTAATGACTACTTCCACGGAAGGGTCAGTGCCCCCAATAGCAAGTACGGAATCAGTCCCACAGCAAACAGGTCGTAGGGAATATGTTAGCACTGATGTTGCTCCATATGTTGTCCATGTACAGCGCATTCAAATTACTCCTAATGATGGTACTGTGCTGCATCCTATCAGCTTCGGTAATTTCCTAAAAAAACAAAATTTTAAAAATATTGTATCTGGTAGTGTCAAACGAATTGGAAGGAACAGATGCACAGTTTCATTTTCTTTCTTTCAAAGTGCAAATGACTTTATAAATAACCCAAATTTAGAGAAAAACAATTTGAAAGCTTTTGTTCCTTCTTTCAATATTACTCGATTAGGTTTGATTCGTGGTGTGCCAGCAGAGTGGCTCCCGGAAGAGGTAGTTGCTAACATAACTGTACCCATTGGTTGTGGAAAAATTATAAAGGTAAGACGCTTAAATTATAAAGTAAATGTCAATGGTTCACCAACATGGAAACCATCTCAATCTGTAGTATTAACATTTGATGGGCAAGTACTACCAAAAAAGATTTTCATGTGTTATAACTCTCTGTCTGTCGATCTATACACATACCCAACAATTCAATGTTTCCAATGCTGTCGCTATGGGCATACCAAGACTTTGTGTAGATCTAAACCAAGGTGTTTCAAATGTGGCCAGGAACATACTGGTGACTCTTGCGATGTAGAAGAAGATTGTGCCTCCTGCATTATGTGTTCAGGCTACCACTATGCAATAAACAAAATCTGCCCTGAATTTAATCGTCAAAAGGATATTAAATTGACTATGGCCCGCAGCAGCATATCATATGCTGAAGCTAGTAAAATGCACCCACAAGTCTCTAAGTCATATGCAGATGTGGTAAATTCAAATCTACCACCACCACTTCAGCAACCTGTCTCGAGACCTCAGTTATCAAAGTCAAATACAACTTCATATAAGAAAACGGTTTTCCTGAAACCTCGTTCTCCTCCCAAACTAACCAAGGGTTATGATCGTGCAGGTCATAATGCCATTATAGCAGGCTTTCAAGGACCATTTGCTCAAGAAAATGGGTGCGCCCTTACACACGCACAGGCACAAATTTCTAAGGAAGCAGATTCAGTTGCTAATGTCAACATTAATAATATCATTCTAGCCCTAATTAACTGTTTATTATCTAATAATAACACTTTGAAACCGACCCACGTTGCCGCGATCAATGATCAATAATATTACCAATAATGGGCTCGAAGGTAATTCAATGGAATTGCCGAAGCATTCTTTCTAAAAAATCTGACTTAATACATTTAATTAATAAATATAGTCCAATAATAATTGCTCTTTCTGAAACCTGGTTAAAACCAGGATTCAATTTTAAAATTTCAGGATATACTTGTATCAGAGATGACAGATGTGATGGGTACGGTGGTGTGGCCATATTAATCAAAAATTCTACCCCGTTTTCTCATCTAAACTTACCTTCTCGCAATATTAATTCTAATTTGAATATTATAGGCATACGGGTAGAAAATATTACAATAGTTTCAATTTACTTACCTCGTCCTTCTCCTTCTGTTTTTAATGAAATCGACAACCTATTCAACAATTTACCGGAGCCGTTTTTAGTGTTAGGTGATTTTAATTCTCATCATCAATCTTGGGGTAGTTCAATCTCCAAGAGTGATGGCGAGAATTTATTAGAAATATTAGATTCACATAATTTATGCTTACTAAACGTTGGTGTTCCAACTCGCCGCACTAACCCAAATGAAAACAGAAGTGCCGTAGATCTTTCAATTTGTTCACCTAGATTAGCTTCGATTATGCAATGGTCACCTCTCGAGTCAACATATGGCAGTGACCATTTTCCTATTATTATTTCTACTCCTATTACTTCTCCTCCTACTTTTAAAAAAAGACCTCGTCTAAAATATAATCTAAATAACGCTGATTGGCAAAAGTTTAAAAGTACAGTTGATGCCAAAATTACACATTTGCCTCAAGTTGTTCAAGGCAGTGAAAACGATTCCTCCTTGGCACTTGCTAAGCTATTGACCGAAGTTGCAGATCAATTATTTCCTGTCAAAAATGCAGTTTCTGGTAAAATTCCTTCTCCGCCTTGGTGGGATAAAGAATGCACGGAGGCAGTAAAAAAGAGAAAAGATATGGAACACAAATACAATCAAAATATGAGTACTGAGAATTTAAACACACTTAAAGATGTAATTGCATCAACGAAACGTTTACTTAAACAGAAGAAACAAGAAGGTTGGAGATCATTTTGTGCTTCTCTCTCGCCGGACACGTGTCCATCAGAAGTATGGCGGAATATCAGGCGATTTAGGTCTGCCTTTAGCAACACCTCTTTCTCATCTATATCTTCCTCTTTAGTCGACGAATTTGTAGACCGTTTAGCACCTCCTACTGTACCCGAACATCTTGTCCCCATACCGCCTACTATTAATAATCTAAACCCCATCATAAATTCTCCTTTCACTCTATCTGAACTCAGAGGTGTTTTATCCACTGTGAAGGATAGTGCTCCAGGCGAGGATGGCTTGCCTTACTCTTTTCTATATAATTTAGATGATACGGCTCTTGAATATTATTTAAACATTATAAATTCTATTGTCATATCCGGGAATGTTCCATCGTCATGGAAGGCACAAGAAGTAATACCGGTCCTTAAACCCAATAAGCCGTCATGCGATCCGTCTTCATTTAGGCCAATTGCTTTATCAACAGTGCTAGCTAAAGTTGCTGAACAGTTGGTCAAAAATCGTTTAGAGTGGCACATCGAAAGTGAGCGATTGCTATTTGATAGCCAATATGGATTTAGGAAAGGAAAAAGCACTCTAGATAGTATTGGTATATTCACTACAGACATACATTTGGCTCTTACAGATAAAAAACTTGTAATTGGAGCCTTTTTGGACATATCTGCTGCGTATGATAATGTAGTTCTAACGATTTTGCGCGAAAAACTACTGCTTCTAAAAGTTCCAGATATCTTGGTCAATTTTATAATAAACTTATTCACTGATAGACGTATTACTGTAGTTTTAGATGATGGCACTAAAGTCACTCGATCTGTTTCAAATGGTTTACCGCAGGGTTCTGTACTTAGTCCGATTTTGTACAATATTTATTCATATGATCTAGAGTCTTCACTAAAAGGAACGGTAAATGTTTTACAATATGCTGATGATTCCTGTATAAAACCGATAAAACAATAGAAAATGCATCGGCATCCATGAACGTTGCTCTTGAATATTTAAAAATGTGGCTTGATCAGAACGGCTTAGATCTTTCTGTCTCAAAAAGTAACGTAGTAGTTTTTTCAAAAATGCGCACCACACCGAATGTTAATATTACATATAACAATAGTTCATTGCCCGTTCAAAATCAAGCGAAATTCTTAGGTGTAGTGTTAGATAGTAAACTCACAGGACTAGCCCATTGTGAACATGTTGTTGCTAAATGTGAAAAGTTGTTGAATATAATGCGGTGTTTGTCAGGAGTATGGTGGGGTGCCCATCCATATTCTTTGAAGCTGCTTTACAATGCTATTATCAGAAGCGTCTTGGAATATGGGTCTTTTCTCATAGTCGGAGGAAGTGTAGCTGGAAGTAAAAAACTTGATGCTATACAATCTAAGGCATTGAGGATAATAATTGGGGCTATGCGCTCTAGTCCTATTAATGTTCTACAAATTGAATGCTGTGATCCGCCATTAGACTTAAGACGACAATATTTATCGGACAGATTTATTTTCCGTAACATTCAATTTTCTGAACACCCACTCTATGTAAAACTTAAAAGGTTGAATGAATATATCATATCATCGCCCTCTTGGACACATAAACCATTACCGTATATCATTCAAAGTTATAGAAAACTAATTTCCATGCCCACAACAATGCACAGTTCGCCCACATTACCATTATTTACAACTAATTTTGAATCATTAATTGAACATCCAGTCATACATTATTATATTGGTATAAATAAAAATGAAGTTCAGGCTAATATTATATTCAATAATAACATTGCAGATACTTATCCAAGTTACCATCATATTTTTACAGATGCCTCTAAATCATCTGAGTGTCAATGTGTTGGAGTAGGAGTTTATCACGCACAATATAATGTAGTGGAAAAAATTAAAATGCCACCTGAATCGTCAGTATTCACAGGAGAATGTTATGGATTGTTTAAAGCTTTAGAGTATATTTTAATTATGAGATTACATAAAACAGTCATTTTCACTGATTCCAAAAGCGTCCTACAAACGATGGATAAGTACCCCTTCAAAATAAAACCGTGTCATCCCGTGATTGTTGATATAAGGAACAAATTGATGCAATGCAAATTAAAAGGTTACTCAATAATTTTTGCGTGGGTACCTAGTCATAGCGGTATCAAAGGAAATGAAAGAGCTGACCTATTAGCGAAGGATGCAGTTCAGTGCGGCGACATGTTTCCTTACAAAAATTATAGTCATGATTTGTTGACTCTGCCCAGAGCCTATCTACTTGACTCATGGAGTGGGCGTTGGACAGAGAGCAGTAAAACCAAAGGGAGACATTATTATAATATTCAACCGAACATTCCATCTAAACCATGGTTCTTCAAAGTTAAATGCAGTAAAACAGTTACTTCTATCATATCACGTATGCGAATTGGTCACGCTTGTGTTCCTGTCCACCTTGCGAAACTACGTATCGTAGACAGTGATACCTGTGAATGTGGGACTGATGTTGGCGATTTTAATCACATTTTCTTCTCCTGTCCTTTGTTTGATCATACAACCTTATTCGACTCCCTAGTAACACACAAAGTTCCTTTACCTACCAACATTACTTACCTACTCATATATCCTATGTTGTACTATAAATTATTATCCAATTTTATTACAAGTAATGATATCAAACTTTAAATTATTTTATTCTATCCTATTAAATAACTCTACTGATCCTTTTCCAAATTCCGTTTCCGTCAAATTTTTTATATCCTTCCCTAAGTTTCCCAAACTTTGACACTGGCAAAAAGTAGCAACACTATTGCCATAAGAAAGAAAAAAAAAAAAAAGTGTCAAGTTGCCGCCAAAAGGCCAAAATGTCCTTGACCAAAGACAATATGATAACACTAGCAGATAAACTGTGGTTGGGCGGGAAACTTCGAACGCGTCGGAGGCATTTTGCACTTTATGAAAATTGAAATTAATTTTCTCTGTAAATATAGTGATCAGTTGAGTCCATTTCTTGTAGTTAGCTTATTTCTTTGTATATAATTCTATTTGTGTATATTTTTCCTGTGAGTTGGTAAGTTTTACAAATATATCTAATGGTGTAGGGTCAGAGTAACTATACCCGGGTATAGTTACTCTGATGAACGATCCACCGGACATTTGCGCGGGGGATTTAAGCCAGGGCTTGAATCCCCCGGTTGCAAATTATGTTACAATTCCGGACGAGGAAACAGCTACCGACGGTTCTCAAACCGACAGCAGTCGCAAAAGAAAATGTTTGCATAAGTTATGTAAGCATTGTAACAAAAGAAGGAGAAGGAAACAAAAAAATTCAGATACTTTATTAAAAGCAATAGATACTGAATTAGACTGCATGTGTGATGTAATGACTACTTCCACGGAAGGGTCAGTGCCCCCAATAGCAAGTACGGAATCAGTCACACAGCAAACAGGTCGTAGGGAATATGTTAGCACTGATGTTGCTCCATATGTTGTCCATGTACAGCGCATTCAAATTACTCCTAATGATGGTACTGTGCTGCATCCTATCAGCTTCGGTAATTTCCTAAAAAAACAAAATTTTAAAAATATTGTATCTGGTAGTGTCAAACGAATTGGAAGGAACAGATGCACAGTTTCATTTTCTTTCTTTCAAAGTGCAAATGACTTTATAAATAACCCAAATTTAGAGAAAAACAATTTGAAAGCTTTTGTTCCTTCTTTCAATATTACTCGATTAGGTTTGATTCGTGGTGTGCCAGCAGAGTGGCTCCCGGAAGAGGTAGTTGCTAACATAACTGTACCCATTGGTTGTGGAAAAATTATAAAGGTAAGACGCTTAAATTATAAAGTAAATGTCAATGGTTCACCAACATGGAAACCATCTCAATCTGTAGTATTAACATTTGATGGGCAAGTACTACCAAAAAAGATTTTCATGTGTTATAACTCTCTGTCTGTCGATCTATACACATACCCAACAATTCAATGTTTCCAATGCTGTCGCTATGGGCATACCAAGACTTTGTGTAGATCTAAACCAAGGTGTTTCAAATGTGGCCAGGAACATACTGGTGACTCTTGCGATGTAGAAGAAGATTGTGCCTCCTGCATTATGTGTTCAGGCTACCACTATGCAAT
Source organism: Hypsopygia costalis (assembly GCA_937001555.2). NCBI lineage: Eukaryota > Metazoa > Arthropoda > Insecta > Lepidoptera > Pyralidae > Hypsopygia > Hypsopygia costalis. The sequence continues at coordinate 15,366,456 of OW443328.2, read as the reverse complement.
AAACAAAATCTGCCCTGAATTTAATCGTCAAAAGGATATTAAATTGACTATGGCCCGCAGCAGCATATCATATGCTGAAGCTAGTAAAATGCACCCACAAGTCTCTAAGTCATATGCAGATGTGGTAAATTCAAATCTACCACCACCACTTCAGCAACCTGTCTCGAGACCTCAGTTATCAAAGTCAAATACAACTTCATATAAGAAAACGGTTTTCCTGAAACCTCGTTCTCCTCCCAAACTAACCAAGGGTTATGATCGTGCAGGTCATAATGCCATTATAGCAGGCTTTCAAGGACCATTTGCTCAAGAAAATGGGTGCGCCCTTACACACGCACAGGCACAAATTTCTAAGGAAGCAGATTCAGTTGCTAATGTCAACATTAATAATATCATTCTAGCCCTAATTAACTGTTTATTATCTAATAATAACACTTTGAAACCGACCCACGTTGCCGCGATCAATGATCTTATTGCAAACCTTAACAATAATATTACCAATAATGGGCTCGAAGGTAATTCAATGGAATTGCCGAAGCATTCTTTCTAAAAAATCTGACTTAATACATTTAATTAATAAATATAGTCCAATAATAATTGCTCTTTCTGAAACCTGGTTAAAACCAGGATTCAATTTTAAAATTTCAGGATATACTTGTATCAGAGATGACAGATGTGATGGGTACGGTGGTGTGGCCATATTAATCAAAAATTCTACCCCGTTTTCTCATCTAAACTTACCTTCTCGCAATATTAATTCTAATTTGAATATTATAGGCATACGGGTAGAAAATATTACAATAGTTTCAATTTACTTACCTCGTCCTTCTCCTTCTGTTTTTAATGAAATCGACAACCTATTCAACAATTTACCGGAGCCGTTTTTAGTGTTAGGTGATTTTAATTCTCATCATCAATCTTGGGGTAGTTCAATCTCCAATAGTGATGGCGAGAATTTATTAGAAATATTAGATTCACATAATTTATGCTTACTAAACGTTGGTGTTCCAACTCGCCGCACTAACCCAAATGAAAACAGAAGTGCCGTAGATCTTTCAATTTGTTCACCTAGATTAGCTTCGATTATGCAATGGTCACCTCTCGAGTCAACATATGGCAGTGACCATTTTCCTATTATTATTTCTACTCCTATTACTTCTCCTCCTACTTTTAAAAAAAGACCTCGTCTAAAATATAATCTAAATAACGCTGATTGGCAAAAGTTTAAAAGTACAGTTGATGCCAAAATTACACATTTGCCTCAAGTTGTTCAAGGCAGTGAAAACGATTCCTCCTTGGCACTTGCTAAGCTATTGACCGAAGTTGCAGATCAATTATTTCCTGTCAAAAATGCAGTTTCTGGTAAAATTCCTTCTCCGCCTTGGTGGGATAAAGAATGCACGGAGGCAGTAAAAAAGAGAAAAGATATGGAACACAAATACAATCAAAATATGAGTACTGAGAATTTAAACACACTTAAAGATGTAATTGCATCAACGAAACGTTTACTTAAACAGAAGAAACAAGAAGGTTGGAGATCATTTTGTGCTTCTCTCTCGCCGGACACGTGTCCATCAGAAGTATGGCGGAATATCAGGCGATTTAGGTCTGCCTTTAGCAACACCTCTTTCTCATCTATATCTTCCTCTTTAGTCGACGAATTTGTAGACCGTTTAGCACCTCCTACTGTACCCGAACATCTTGTCCCCATACCGCCTACTATTAATAATCTAAACCCCATCATAAATTCTCCTTTCACTCTATCTGAACTCAGAGGTGTTTTATCCACTGTGAAGGATAGTGCTCCAGGCGAGGATGGCTTGCCTTACTCTTTTCTATATAATTTAGATGATACGGCTCTTGAATATTATTTAAACATTATAAATTCTATTGTCATATCCGGGAATGTTCCATCGTCATGGAAGGCACAAGAAGTAATACCGGTCCTTAAACCCAATAAGCCGTCATGCGATCCGTCTTCATTTAGGCCAATTGCTTTATCAACAGTGCTAGCTAAAGTTGCTGAACAGTTGGTCAAAAATCGTTTAGAGTGGCACATCGAAAGTGAGCGATTGCTATTTGATAGCCAATATGGATTTAGGAAAGGAAAAAGCACTCTAGATAGTATTGGTATATTCACTACAGACATACATTTGGCTCTTACAGATAAAAAACTTGTAATTGGAGCCTTTTTGGACATATCTGCTGCGTATGATAATGTAGTTCTAACGATTTTGCGCGAAAAACTACTGCTTCTAAAAGTTCCAGATATCTTGGTCAATTTTATAATAAACTTATTCACTGATAGACGTATTACTGTAGTTTTAGATGATGGCACTAAAGTCACTCGATCTGTTTCAAATGGTTTACCGCAGGGTTCTGTACTTAGTCCGATTTTGTACAATATTTATTCATATGATCTAGAGTCTTCACTAAAAGGAACGGTAAATGTTTTACAATATGCTGATGATTTACTCCTGTATAAAACCGATAAAACAATAGAAAATGCATCGGCATCCATGAACGTTGCTCTTGAATATTTAAAAATGTGGCTTGATCAGAACGGCTTAGATCTTTCTGTCTCAAAAAGTAACGTAGTAGTTTTTTCAAAAATGCGCACCACACCGAATGTTAATATTACATATAACAATAGTTCATTGCCCGTTCAAAATCAAGCGAAATTCTTAGGTGTAGTGTTAGATAGTAAACTCACAGGACTAGCCCATTGTGAACATGTTGTTGCTAAATGTGAAAAGTTGTTGAATATAATGCGGTGTTTGTCAGGAGTATGGTGGGGTGCCCATCCATATTCTTTGAAGCTGCTTTACAATGCTATTATCAGAAGCGTCTTGGAATATGGGTCTTTTCTCATAGTCGGAGGAAGTGTAGCTGGAAGTAAAAAACTTGATGCTATACAATCTAAGGCATTGAGGATAATAATTGGGGCTATGCGCTCTAGTCCTATTAATGTTCTACAAATTGAATGCTGTGATCCGCCATTAGACTTAAGACGACAATATTTATCGGACAGATTTATTTTCCGTAACATTCAATTTTCTGAACACCCACTCTATGTAAAACTTAAAAGGTTGAATGAATATATCATATCATCGCCCTCTTGGACACATAAACCATTACCGTATATCATTCAAAGTTATAGAAAACTAATTTCCATGCCCACAACAATGCACAGTTCGCCCACATTACCATTATTTACAACTAATTTTGAATCATTAATTGAACATCCAGTCATACATTATTATATTGGTATAAATAAAAATGAAGTTCAGGCTAATATTATATTCAATAATAACATTGCAGATACTTATCCAAGTTACCATCATATTTTTACAGATGCCTCTAAATCATCTGAGTGTCAATGTGTTGGAGTAGGAGTTTATCACGCACAATATAATGTAGTGGAAAAAATTAAAATGCCACCTGAATCGTCAGTATTCACAGGAGAATGTTATGGATTGTTTAAAGCTTTAGAGTATATTTTAATTATGAGATTACATAAAACAGTCATTTTCACTGATTCCAAAAGCGTCCTACAAACGATGGATAAGTACCCCTTCAAAATAAAACCGTGTCATCCCGTGATTGTTGATATAAGGAACAAATTGATGCAATGCAAATTAAAAGGTTACTCAATAATTTTTGCGTGGGTACCTAGTCATAGCGGTATCAAAGGAAATGAAAGAGCTGACCTATTAGCGAAGGATGCAGTTCAGTGCGGCGACATGTTTCCTTACAAAAATTATAGTCATGATTTGTTGACTCTGCCCAGAGCCTATCTACTTGACTCATGGAGTGGGCGTTGGACAGAGAGCAGTAAAACCAAAGGGAGACATTATTATAATATTCAACCGAACATTCCATCTAAACCATGGTTCTTCAAAGTTAAATGCAGTAAAACAGTTACTTCTATCATATCACGTATGCGAATTGGTCACGCTTGTGTTCCTGTCCACCTTGCGAAACTACGTATCGTAGACAGTGATACCTGTGAATGTGGGACTGATGTTGGCGATTTTAATCACATTTTCTTCTCCTGTCCTTTGTTTGATCATACAACCTTATTCGACTCCCTAGTAACACACAAAGTTCCTTTACCTACCAACATTACTTACCTACTCATATATCCTATGTTGTACTATAAATTATTATCCAATTTTATTACAAGTAATGATATCCTCTCAACTGTCGACCAGCCTCCTGGAGGTCGATTTCAAAAACCGCGCATCCGTTCGCCGCCTCCTGGAGGTCGATCTGTCCGGACGTATTTTAAAAGTGTGAAATGAATCTTTAAAACTATACGTGTACAGTTCAAACTTTAACAACGTTTAGAAAAAAATGACAGGGACAGAAAGTATCCTCAAGTGCTATTCAACTGGCATCCACTTAACGCCGGTTTGTTTATTAAATGGAGCACATGTGTTCGTGAAGGTCACAGCCACCCATTGTGTAGTGTTATTGTTAGTTTTTTGTTTACATTCCTTCAATTGTTTCATGTTGATTTAGTTTGTAAATATCAGGAGATTGTCAAATTTAACTGTTATTTAAAACAAACTCAACAGAATTTGCTTTATGACATAAAGTTTGAGTGGACGGGTGAAAACATAGCTCGTACTACTTTCACCTTAGAATTAACATATATTACAAGGTAAAATTGTGCAAAACTATATTTATTCTGTTAGCATATACCATACAAATTTCAACAATATAGTTTTATAAATATCTTTTATACATGTTTTTTTTGTTATCTTTTTTTTAATGCGACGCGGCAATATCGCGAGAGGCCATTTTGGGGGTAACGCATAAAAAATGACAGATGCGCTAAGTACTTATGTACGGTCCTTGACGGCAGAGAGGATATCAAACTTTAAATTATTTTATTCTATCCTATTAAATAACTCTACTGATCCTTTTCCAAATTCCGTTTCCGTCAAATTTTTTATATCCTTCCCTAAGTTTCCCAAACTTTGACACTGGCAAAAAGTAGCAACACTATTGCCATAAGAAAGAAAAAAAAAAAAAAGTGTCAAGTTGCCGCCAAAAGGCCAAAATGTCCTTGACCAAAGACAATATGATAACACTAGCAGATAAACTGTGGTTGGGCGGGAAACTTCGAACGCGTCGGAGGCATTTTGCACTTTATGAAAATTGAAATTAATTTTCTCAAATCAAATCATTTATTTGCAAGCAAACACGGTACAAAGGTGGTACAACTATAAAAGTGCAAGCGTGTTGCACCAAACATTGGCATGCAAAAGATAATAAAAATTAAAATGTCAAAATAAATTAATACAAATAAAAAAAATAAATAAAAAAAAATATTAGTTGTCAAACATTACCTAATTAAAAATTATAAACAATAGTCACATGATCAAAATATTATAACATTACAATAAAAAATAACAAATAATAAATTATAAAATGTCCTTAATTAAATTTAATCTTTTTGAACTCCTCTACGCTATAGACACAGTTGTCGCAGAGTAATCCAAACAAAGCTTTTTTAAAAACATGTAATGGAAGATTTGTCAACTCTTCAGGCAAGACATTGTACAGCTTTACGGACATATGATAGCTATTTCTGGCGTAGCAAGTGGTACTATGGGAGGACCCAACCAGATGGTTTGGATATCTAGTCAAGAACTTCAAAACGTCCTGTTTTCTTTTGTATAAATTTAAATTTTTCTTTACAAAAACACACATGTCAAAAATATACATAGATGGTAATGTCAATAATTTAAGCTTTTTAAATAGTGGTCTGCAAGATTCAAATGGTCCCACCCCACACATCGCTCTTACGCACTTCTTTTGAATTAAAAATGCGCGATTCATGTCGACCGAATTTCCCCACATAATAAGGCCGTACCTTAAGTTGGAACACACAAATCCATGATATGCCATCATTGCAATTTGGAAATCACAGATTTTCGCTAATCGACCCAACGCATACACGAATCGGTTAATTTTTTTACAAACCGCATCTACGTGTTGTTTCCATGTTAGATTGGAGTCTATATTTATGCCTAAGAATTTTACCGTGGTGGATTCGGTGATAGGGTTATTACAGTAGGAGACAGTTAAATCCTGGGGTTTCCCATTTGTATTATAAAATTGTATTAACTTTGTTTTATTTATATTAACACAAAGATTATTAAATGTCATCCAATCAACGACCTGCTTTATTGTATTATTTATATCATTTTCGTAATCGACGTTAGATTTTTTGTGTATAATAATCGAGATATCATCTGCGAATAGTATGCAGGGATGTGTCATAATTTCAGGAAGATCATTTACATAAAGCAAGAAGAGCAATGGACCCAATATACTGCCCTGTGGCACGCCATAATTATTTTGTTTAAATTTCGAGGAATGTGAGATATTCTCAAATGCGTTATTTAATTTACAAATTTCGACACGTTGAGTTCTGCCACTGATATAGCTACTTAGCCAGTCCAACGCCTGTCCTCTGATCCCCCATCTTTCAAGTTTGTCCAGAAGTACTTGATGACTGACATAGTCGAATGCTCTAGTCATGTCAAATAGAATAGCACATACTGGGATCTTTTTATCTACCAAGGGTGATACTTCCCTCATAAAAGAAAAACAAGCTTGCGCAGTAGACCTCTCCTTTTGGAAGCCATATTGTTCTAATTTTATAACATTGTATTTCTTTAAGAAGGAAATCAATCTTTTGTACATAACTTTTTCGAAAATCTTCGATAAAATTGATATAAGAGTGATTGGTCGGAAATTAGTTATGTCATCTTTCCTTCCGCTCTTAAATAAAGGTTTTACTATAGAAACTTTTAGGGGTGACGGGAAAGTGCCCACAGTGAAAGACAGATTTATCAAATATGTAAGAACTGGAGCAATCTCGACCGCACACGATTTGATAACTTTAGTACAAAGATCGTCATGGCCCGTACAGTTAGTATTGTTGAGCGATTGAATCACAGTTTCTACTTCTTTCTCATGTGTGGGTGCCAAAAATATACTAGTTCTAACTTTTTCACTATTACTGTTAGTACTGCGATCCGATATTTTATTTTTTATTTTTATTAAATTCAAAAAATGGTCATTAAATAAAGAAGCAATTTCTTGTGGGTCAGTTATTCTTTTATTATTTATTGTTAAATATTCGACTGTTTGTTTATTACAACTGGGTTTGTCATTTATGAGATTCCATGCTGCTTTATTTTTATTTTTGGATTCCTGCATGTATCTACTGTTACAATTTTTTTGTGCTGTCCGTATACATTGTTTTAACAATTTACTATATTTTTTATATTTTATTTTATTTGTCTTTGTTTTATTTTTATAATATTCTACACGTAATTTTCTTTTTGTAATACATGAAGTTTTCAAGCCTTTAGTTAACCATTTAAGTTTATTATTTTTTACGTTGTTAAAGATTTTTATTTTATTTGTGGGAAAACATAAATTATACAACAAACGGAACTCAGTATAAAAAAGATCAAAAGCCTCGTCCAAATTTTCACTTTTCATAACTTCTGACCATGAATAACTCTTTAAAAGGTCTTTAAACCTCGCCATGTTGGTAATACTATAATCTCTTCTAAACTCAATTCGATAACCTGGAGAAGCGCGATGTTCCTTTAGAGGTAATGTTAATATTTGGGCTGTGTTGTGGTCCGACAAACATAGTGACAGGGTATCAACAACGGCTTTGTTAGAATTACTGGCAAAGTGATCTATACATGATTTCAATCGTGTAGGTTTATTTGAGTGTAGAGTAAGATTGTAATTTTCGAGCGTATTTATAAGTTCTGCTGTCATTTTCGACGGGCGTAAAGAATCGATATTCCAATCTCCAGTCAAAATTATTGTTTTGTCAGTTTTATTTTTTAATTTATATCTCTGTAAATATAGTGATCAGTTGAGTCCATTTCTTGTAGTTAGCTTATTTCTTTGTATATAATTCTATTTGTGTATATTTTTCCTGTGAGTTGGTAAGTTTTACAAATATATCTAATGGTGTAGGGTCAGAGTAACTATACCCGGGTATAGTTACTCTGATGAACGATCCACCGGACATTTGCGCGGGGGATTTAAGCCAGGGCTTGAATCCCCCGGTTGCAAATTATGTTACAATTCCGGACGAGGAAACAGCTACCGACGGTTCTCAAACCGACAGCAGTCGCAAAAGAAAATGTTTGCATAAGTTATGTAAGCATTGTAACAAAAGAAGGAGAAGGAAACAAAAAAAATCAGATACTTTATTAAAAGCAATAGATACTGAATTAGACTGCATGTGTGATGTAATGACTACTTCCACGGAAGGGTCAGTGCCCCCAATAGCAAGTACGGAATCAGTCCCACAGCAAACAGGTCGTAGGGAATATGTTAGCACTGATGTTGCTCCATATGTTGTCCATGTACAGCGCATTCAAATTACTCCTAATGATGGTACTCTACTGCATCCTATCAGCTTCGGTAATTTCCTAAAAAAACAAAATTTTAAAAATATTGTATCTGGTAGTGTCAAACGAATTGGAAGGAACAGATGCACAGTTTCATTTTCTTTCTTTCAAAGTGCAAATGACTTTATAAATAACCCAAATTTAGAGAAAAACAATTTGAAAGCTTTTGTTCCTTCTTTCAATATTACTCGATTAGGTTTGATTCGTGGTGTGCCAGCAGAGTGGCTCCCGGAAGAGGTAGTTGCTAACATAACTGTACCCATTGGTTGTGGAAAAATTATAAAGGTAAGACGCTTAAATTATAAAGTTAATGTCAATGGTTCACCAACATGGAAACCATCTCAATCTGTAGTATTAACATTTGATGGGCAAGTACTACCAAAAAAGATTTTCATGTGTTATAACTCTCTGTCTGTCGATCTATACACATACCCAACAATTCAATGTTTCCAATGCTGTCGCTATGGGCATACCAAGACTTTGTGTAGATCTAAACCAAGGTGTTTCAAATGTGGCCAGGAACATACTGGTGACTCTTGCGATGTAGAAGAAGATTGTGCCTCCTGCATTATGTGTTCAGGCTACCACTATGCAATAAACAAAATCTGCCCTGAATTTAATCGTCAAAAGGATATTAAATTGACTATGGCCCGCAGCAGCATATCATATGCTGAAGCTAGTAAAATGCACCCACAAGTCTCTAAGTCATATGCAGATGTGGTAAATTCAAATCCACCACCACCACTTCAGCAACCTGTCTCGAGACCTCAGTTACCAAAGTCAAATACAACTTCATATAAGAAAACGGTTTTCCTGAAACCTCGTTCTCCTCCCAAACTAACCAAGGGTTATGATCGTGCAGGTCATAATGCCATTATAGCAGGCTTTCAAGGACCATTTGCTCAAGAAAATGGGTGCGCCCTTACACACGCACAGGCACAAATTTCTAAGGAAGCAGATTCAGTTGCTAATGTCAACATTAATAATATCATTCTAGCCCTAATTAACTGTTTGTTATCTAATAATAACACTTTGAAACCGACCCACGTTGCCGCGATCAATGATCTTATTGCAAACCTTAACAATAATATTACCAATAATGGGCTCGAAGGTAATTCAATGGAATTGCCGAAGCATTCTTTCTAAAAAATCTGACTTAATACATTTAATTAATAAATATAGTCCAATAATAATTGCTCTTTCTGAAACCTGGTTAAAGTTAAAACCAGGATTCAATTTTAAAATTTCAGGTTATACTTGTATCAGAGATGACAGATGGGATTAGAGTTGGAAAAAACGGCTTAAAATTAATAAACGTTTAAACGTTGTACTTTTTATCAAAAGCGCGCTTAAAGCGCGCTTTTTACTTAAACGCTTTTTTTGTCGTTGATGCTACTTGAGGCGTCTACGCTTATGGAAATCGTTTAATCATTTAGTCGCAGCTTTAAAACAATGCAATGGTTAACAATTACAGACAGTATCTATTTGCATTCGATTTCTTTTATATAAGTATTTACAATTATTTATAGTTTCGTATACGCATGAACATACTTAACACAGCAAAGCAAAAAAAATCGCATTAATCGACCGACGACAACAGCAAAAGCGTTGGCGCAAACATTCACACGCGCACTTACCAGTTGACAACAAAAAGCGTACTGCTTAAAAAAGCGTAAGCGTTGTTTATTTAAACGAAAATCATTTTTGAAACTAAAGTGAAAGAAAATTAAACAACATTAATCCTAAGGTTTCTGCGAATAAGGTTCAATATTGAATGAGGATTACTGGCGCTTTTTTCAACGAAACGCATTTGTTTAAACGAAAATGAAACGAACGTTAATCGATAGTAAACCTAAAATTGTTGATGGTAAGGTTTATTATTGCATATATGGCTAGCTAATACAGCACGACGCGACGTGGCAGTAATTATGTATATGAATTATAGATCGCGCTATATCAAATTTGTCAAATTATCAGACAACATTGTAAAAATTTTAAACGAAAAAGGCTTATTTTTATAAGCGTGCTTATCTGCTTATGCTGATAAGCAGACTTTTTTAAGCGCTTTTCGTTTAAGCGCTCAACTCTAGATGTGATGGGTACGGTGGTGTGGCCATATTAATAAAAAATTCTACCCCGTTTTCTCATCTAAACTTACCTTCTCGCAATATTAATTATAATTTGAATATTATAGGCATACGGGTAGAAAATATTACAATAGTTTCAATTTACTTACCTCGTCCTTCTCCTTCTGTTTTTAATGAAATCGACAACCTATTCAACAATTTACCGGAGCCGTTTTTAGTGTTAGGTGATTTTAATTCTCATCATCAATCTTGGGGTAGTTCAATCTCCAATAGTGATGGCGAGAAATATTAGATTCACATAATTTATGCTTACTAAACGTTGGTGTTCCAACTCGCCGCACTAACCCAAATGAAAACAGAAGTGCCGTAGATCTTTCAATTTGTTCACCTAGATTAGCTTCGATTATGCAATGGTCACCTCTCGAGTCAACATATGGCAGTGACCATTTTCCTATTATTATTTCTACTCCTATTACTTCTCCTCCTACTTTTAAAAAAAGACCTCGTCTAAAATATAATCTAAATAACGCTGATTGGCAAAAGTTTAAAAGTACAGTTGATGCCAAAATTACACATTTGCCTCAAGTTGTTCAAGGCAGTGAAAACGATTCCTCCTTGGCACTTGCTAAGCTATTGACCGAAGTTGCAGATCAATTATTTCCTGTCAAAAATGCAGTTTCTGGTAAAATTCCTTCTCCGCCTTGGTGGGATAAAGAATGCACGGAGGCAGTAAAAAAGAGAAAAGATATGGAACACAAATACAATCAAAATATGAGTACTGAGAATTTAAACACACTTAAAGATGTAATTGCATCAACGAAACGTTTACTTAAACAGAAGAAACAAGAAGGTTTGAGATCATTTTGTGCTTCTCTCTCGCCGGACACGTGTCCATCAGAAGTATGGCGGAATATCAGGCGATTTAGGTCTGCCTTTAGCAACACCTCTTTCTCAATCTATATCTTCCTCTTTAGTCGACGAATTTGTAGACCGTTTAGCACCTCCTACTGTACCCGAACATCTTGTCCCCATACCGCCTACTATTAATAATCTAAACCCCATCATAAATTCTCCTTTCACTCTATCTGAACTCAGAGGTGTTTTATCCACTGTGAAGGATAGTGCTCCAGGCGAGGATGGCTTGCCTTACTCTTTTCTATATAATTTAGATGATACGGCTCTTGAATATTATTTAAACATTATAAATTCTATTGTCATATCCGGGAATGTTCCATCGTCATGGAAGGCACAAGAAGTAATACCGGTCCTTAAACCCAATAAGCCGTCATGCGATCCGTCTTCATTTAGGCCAATTGCTTTATCAACAGTGCTAGCTAAAGTTGCTGAACAGTTGGTCAAAAATCGTTTAGAGTGGCACATCGAAAGTGAGCGATTGCTATCTGATAGCCAATATGGATTTAGGAAAGGAAAAAGCACTCTAGATAGTATTGGTATATTCACTACAGACATACATTTGGCTCTTACAGATAAAAAACTTGTAATTGGAGCCTTTTTGGACATATCTGCTGCGTATGATAATGTAGTTCTAACGATTTTGCGCGAAAAACTACTGCTTCTAAAAGTTCCAGATATCTTGGTCAATTTTATAATAAACTTATTCACTGATAGACGTATTACTGTAGTTTTAGATGATGGCACTAAAGTCACTCGATCTGTTTCAAATGGTTTACCGCAGGGTTCTGTACTTAGTCCGATTTTGTACAATATTTATTCATATGACCTAGAGTCTTCACTAAAAGGAACGGTAAATGTTTTACAATATGCTGATGATTCCTGTATAAAACCGATAAAACAATAGAAAAAGCATCGGCATCCATGAACGTTGCTCTTGAATATTTAAAAATGTGGCTTGATCAGAACGGCTTAGATCTTTCTGTCTCAAAAAGTAACGTAGTAGTTTTTTCAAAAATGCGCACCACACCGAATGTTAATATTACATATAACAATAGTTCATTGCCCGTTCAAAATCAAGCGAAATTCTTAGGTGTAGTGTTAGATAGTAAACTCACAGGACTAGCCCATTGTGAACATGTTGTTGCTAAATGTGAAAAGTTGTTGAATATAATGCGGTGTTTGTCAGGAGTATGGTGGGGTGCCCATCCATATTCTTTGAAGCTGCTTTACAATGCTATTATCAGAAGCGTCTTGGAATATGGGTCTTTTCTCATAGTCGGAGGAAGTGTAGCTGGAAGTAAAAAACTTGATGCTATACAATCTAAGGCATTGAGGATAATAATTGGGGCTATGCGCTCTAGTCCTATTAATGTTCTACAAATTGAATGCTGTGATCCGCCATTAGACTTAAGACGACAAAATTTATCGGACAGATTTATTTTCCGTAACATTCAATTTTCTGAACACCCACTTTATGTAAAACCACAGTATAAGTAATAGTATGGACACTGTCTCATACGTACAGTATGGACACTCTCTGCCGCTCTCACTAGTCGACCTCACCTCCCCTATGGAACCGATTTGGAACCGTTCGCAATGGATGCAACGTCCTACAAATTGACGTCGCTCGTATTTTATTCTCTATTCAGTTTAAAAGATGGGAGTTACTTGTGCATTGGATGGATGTCTCAACACATGGAAAGTCAAAAAAATAAATTTATTCGATCCCTTTGGATGAAATAAAGTACAGATTTTTTTTATAAATTACCTAAAAAGCATGCGGCAGCCATAGTTTCATCATAACTAATTCATGTCTGTCAAAGTAGGATACAAGATACAATTAATACGAAATGAGAAACGGATAGCATGATATATGTCTCAAAGAGCAAGTGAGTGCGCAGACGCGGAATTGACATTGCTGTCATTTGAGTTATGGTGGTTTATTGTTAATGTTTACAATTTTCTTATTACCATTTCAATGTTTATTGTGCGTGATGTCATGTGTGGTTATTTATATATTACGTTAGTTATATATTACGTTTGTTCCATGTGAATATGAAAATGAATCAAATCATTGCGCATGCATTTATATGAATAGTAAAAAGCTACAATTAATGAGAACGAAATGGTTTGATCATTACAATGAACCGGTGTTCGGAAGGCGAACGTTTGATTTAGTGGTGATTAGAAAATATAAAATTGTGGGTAAGTTAGCAATGGCAATTATATAAGGCGTTTTGTAAATATTGGCTGAAGTCAGTGTAGTGTATTTACTATGTTTTTTTCTTCACTACGCCTACCTGATGTGAAGCGGTTATCGTAACCATATTAACGGTCGCAACATTAAATATCGATCGCGCGCTGCCAACGCAGCAACTCCATCCTCTCTCTGACCTTACTCACTCGCAGGAACACAACAACCCTCAAGGAAATTCTTATTTGACTGCGGTATTCTGTGAGGTGTTGGTACTTCGTCAGTCGGGCTGCTTAAAAAATACGCTATGTCCTACCTCTCTTTTCGTCAGAGCCTCGTCTGTCAGTCAGCAGGGTATACCCCGTGCAGGTGAGATTGACTTTGGTTCAAAGATGTTGATGAACCACTTACACCCCCTTACATGTCCGACTAATAATTGTATAATGTCAGCCCTAGAGAACGTCACTCAAACATATGCACGTGTACAGACGTCATTTGGTTACTACATGCAAAAGCTCCGTTTTTGTATGGAGTGGCCGGGGTTTGGTAAAACTTAAAAGGTTGAATGAATATATCATATCATCGCCCTCTTGGACACATAAACCATTACCGTATATCATTCAAAGTTATAGAAAACTAATTTCCATGCCCACAACAATGCACAGTTCGCCCACATTACCATTATTTACAACTAATTTTGAATCATTAATTGAACATCCAGTCATACATTATTATATTGGTATAAATAAAAATGAAGTTCAGGCTAATATTATATTCAATAATAACATTGCAGATACTTATCCACGTTACCATCATATTTTTACAGATGCCTCTAAATCATCTGAGTGTCAATGTGTTGGAGTAGGAGTTTATCACGCACAATATAATGTAGTGGAAAAAATTAAAATGCCACCTGAATCGTCAGTATTCACAGGAGAATGTTATGGATTGTTTAAAGCTTTAGAGTATATTTTAATTATGAGATTACATAAAACAGTCATTTTCACTGATTCCAAAAGCGTCCTACAAACGATGGATAAGTACCCCTTCAAAATGAAACCGTATTATCCCGTGATTGTTGATATAAGGAACAAATTGATGCAATGCAAATTAAAAGGTTACTCAATAATTTTTGCGTGGGTACCTAGTCATAGCGGTATCAAAGGAAATGAAAGAGCTGACCTATTAGCGAAGGATGCAGTTCAGTGCGGCGACATGTTTCCTTACAAAAATTATAGTCATGATTTGTTGACTCTGCCCAGAGCCTATCTACTTGACTCATGGAGTGGGCGTTGGACAGAGAGCAGTAAAACCAAAGGGAGACATTATTATAATATTCAACCGAACATTCCATCTAAACCATGGTTCTTCAAAGTTAAATGCAGTAAAACAGTTACTTCTATCATATCACGTATGCGAATTGGTCACGCTTGTGTTCCTGTCCACCTTGCGAAACTACGTATCGTAGACAGTGATACCTGTGAATGTGGGACTGATGTTGGCGATTTTAATCACATTTTCTTCTCCTGTCCTTTGTTTGATCATACAACCTTATTCGACTCCCTAGTAACACACAAAGTTCCTTTACCTACCAACATTACTTACCTACTCATATATCCTATGTTGTACTATAAATTATTATCCAATTTTATTACAAGTAATGATATCAAACTTTAAATTATTTTATTCTATCCTATTAAATAACTCTACTGATCCTTTTCCAAATTCCGTTTCCGTCAAATTTTTTATATCCTTCCCTAAGTTTCCCAAACTTTGACACTGGCAAAAAGTAGCAACACTATTGCCATAAGAAAGAAAAAAAAAAAAAAAGTGTCAAGTTGCCGCCAAAAGGCCAAAATGTCCTTGACCAAAGACAATATGATAACACTAGCAGATAAACTGTGGTTGGGCGGGAAACTTCGAACGCGTCGGAGGCATTTTGCACTTTATGAAAATTGAAATTAATTTTCTCTGTAAATATAGTGATCAGTTGAGTCCATTTCTTGTAGTTAGCTTATTTCTTTGTATATAATTCTATTTGTGTATATTTTTCCTGTGAGTTGGTAAGTTTTACAAATATATCTAATGGTGTAGGGTCAGAGTAACTATACCCGGGTATAGTTACTCTGATGAACGATCCACCGGACATTTGCGCGGGGGATTTAAGCCAGGGCTTGAATCCCCCGGTTGCAAATTATGTTACAATTCCGGACGAGGAAACAGCTACCGACGGTTCTCAAACCGACAGCAGTCGCAAAAGAAAATGTTTGCATAAGTTATGTAAGCATTGTAACAAAAGAAGGAGAAGGAAACAAAAAAATTCAGATACTTTATTAAAAGCAATAGATACTGAATTAGACTGCATGTGTGATGTAATGACTACTTCCACGGAAGGGTCAGTGCCCCCAATAGCAAGTACGGAATAGCGATGTAACGACTCGACTTTTTAAACCGATTCAAACCGATTTGAGCATAAACCGAGTTGAGTCGATTAGCGCGTCTACTAAACCGATTTGGCCGAGTCGAAAGCAATGTAACGACTCGACTTTTTAAACCGATTAAAAAGTCGAGTCGTTACTTGACTTTGTAAACCGATTAAAAAGTCGAGTCGTTGCTCGACTTTTTAAACCGATTAAAAAGTCGAGTCGTTACTCGACTTTTTAAACCGATTCAAACCGACTTGAGCATAAACCGAGTTGCGTCGATTAGCGCCTTTACTAAACCGATTTGGCCGAGTCGAAAGCGATGTAACGACTCGACTTTTTAAACCGATTTGAGCATAAACCGAGTTGCGTCGATTAGCGCGTCAGCGCGTCTTGCGTCTACTAAACCGATTTGGCTGAGTCGAACTTACTTACGCATCTCGCTCGCGTCGCTCTGCGCGCATTCGCCCGTTTGGCCGTTTGCTCGTTTGGCCGTTTGCTTGTTTGGCCGTTTGCCCGTTTGGCCGTTTGCCCGTTTGGCCGTTTGCCCGTTTGACCGTTTGCCCGTTTGACCGTTTGGCTGTTTGCTCGTTTGGCCGTTTGCCCGTTTGGCTGTTTGCGCGTTTGCCCGTTTGGCCGTTTGGTCATTTGCCCGTTTGGCCGTTTGCTCGTTTGCTCGTTTGGCCGTTTGCCCATTTGGCTGTTTGCGCGTTTGCCCGTTTGGCCGTTTGCCCGTTTGGCCGTTTGCTCGTTTGCCGTTTGGCCGTTTGCTCGTTTGGTCGTTTGGTCGTTTGCCCGTTTGGCCGTTTGCTCGTTTGGCCGTTTGGCTGTTTGCTAGTTTGCTCATTTGGCCGTTTGGCTGTTTGCTTGTTTGGCCGTTTGCCCGTTTGGCCGTTTGCCCGTTTGCCCGTTTGACCGTTTGGCCGTTTGGCCGTTTGCTCGTTTGGTCGTTTGCCCGTTTGGCCGTTTGCCCGTTTGGCTGTTTGCGCGTTTGCCCGTTTGGCCGTTTGGCCGTTTGGTCATTTGCCCGTTTGGCCGTTTGCTCGTTTGCTCGTTTGGCCGTTTGCCCATTTGGCTGTTTGCGCGTTTGCCCGTTTGGCCGTTTGCTCGTTTGCCGTTTGGCCGTTTGCTCGTTTGGTCGTTTGCCCGTTTGGCCGTTTGCTCGTTTGGCCGTTTGGCTGTTTGCTAGTTTGCTCATTTGGCCGTTTGGCTGTTTGCTTGTTTGGCCGTTTGCCCGTTTGGCCGTTTGCCCGTTTGACCGTTTGGCTGTTTGCTCGTTTGGCCGTTTGCCCGTTTGGCTGTTTGCGCGTTTGCCCGTTTGGCCGTTTGCTCGTTGGCCGTTTGGCCGTTTGTTCATTTGCCCGTTTGGCCGTTTGCTCGTTTGCTCGTTTGGCCGTTTGCCCATTTGGCTGTTTGCGCGTTTGCCCGTTTGGCCGTTTGCTCGTTTGCCGTTTGGCCGTTTGCTCGTTTGGTCGTTTGCCCGTTTGCTCGTTTGGCCGTTTGGCTGTTTGCTAGTTTGCTCATTTGGCCGTTTGCCCGTTTGGCCGTTTGGCTGTTTGCTCGTTTGCCCGTTTGCCCGTTTGGCCGTTTGACCGTTTGGCCGGTTGGCCGTTTGGCTGTTTGCTCGTTTGCCCGTTAGCCCGCTTGCTCGTTTGGCCGTTTGACCGTTTGGCCGTTTGACCGTTTGGCCGGTTGGCCGTTTGGCAAACGAGCAAACAGCCAAACGGGCAAACGGCCAAATGAGCAAACTAGCAAACAGCCAAACGGCCAAACGAGCAAACAGCCAAACGGGCAAACGACCAAACGAGCAAACGGCCAAACGGCAAACGAGCAAACGGCCAAACGGGCAAACGGCCAAACGGGCAAACGCGCAAACAGCCAAATGGGCAAACGGCCAAACGAGCAAACGGCCAAACGGGCAAATGACCAAACGGCCAAACGGCCAACGAGCAAACGGCCAAACGGGCAAACGCGCAAACAGCCAAACGGGCAAACGGCCAAACGAGCAAACAGCCAAACGGTCAAACGGGCAAACGGCCAAACGGGCAAACGGCCAAACAAGCAAACGGTCAAACGGCCAAACGGGCGAATGCGCGCAGAGCGGCGCGAGCGAGATGCGTAAATATATTCGACTCAGCCAAATCGATTTAGTAGACGCAAGACGCGCTGACGCGCTAATCGACGCAACTCGGTTTATGCTCAAATCGGTTTAAAAAGTCGAGTCGTTACATCGCTTTCGACTCGGCCAAATCTGTTTAGTAAAAGTGCTAATCGACGCAACTCGGTTTATGCTCAAATCGGTTTGAATCGGTTTAAAAAGTCGAGTAACGACTCGACTTTTTAATCGGTTTAAAAAGTCGAGCAACGACTCGACTTTTTAATCGGTTTACAAAGTCAAGTAACGACTCGACTTTTTAATCGGTTTAAAAAGTCGAACAACGACTCGACTTTTTAATCGGTTTAAAAAGTCGAGTAACGACTCGACTTTTTAATCGGTTCAAACCGATTCAAATCGCGATTTCGTCGATTCGGTTTGGAATCGACTTGCATGAATTGTCTAACCGATTCAACTCGGTTTGACAAAATTCCAGATCGTAACATCACTAGTACGGAATCAGTCCCACAGCAAACAGGTCGTAGGGAATATGTTAGCACTGATGTTGCTCCATATGTTGTCCATGTACAGCGCATTCAAATTACTCCTAATGATGGTACTCTACTGCATCCTATCAGCTTCGGTAATTTCCTAAAAAAACAAAATTTTAAAAATATTGTATCTGGTAGTGTCAAACGAATTGGAAGGAACAGATGCACAGTTTCATTTTCTTTCTTTCAAAGTGCAAATGACTTTATAAATAACCCAAATTTAGAGAAAAACAATTTGAAAGCTTTTGTTCCTTCTTTCAATATTACTCGATTAGGTTTGATTCGTGGTGTGCCAGCAGAGTGGCTCCCGGAAGAGGTAGTTGCTAACATAACTGTACCCATTGGTTGTGGAAAAATTATAAAGGTAAGACGCTTAAATTATAAAGTTAATGTCAATGGTTCACCAACATGGAAACCATCTCAATCTGTAGTATTAACATTTGATGGGCAAGTACTACCAAAAAAGATTTTCATGTGTTATAACTCTCTGTCTGTCGATCTATACACATACCCAACAATTCAATGTTTCCAATGCTGTCGCTATGGGCATACCAAGACTTTGTGTAGATCTAAACCAAGGTGTTTCAAATGTGGCCAGGAACATACTGGTGACTCTTGCGATGTAGAAGAAGATTGTGCCTCCTGCATTATGTGTTCAGGCTACCACTATGCAATAAACAAAATCTGCCCTGAATTTAATCGTCAAAAGGATATTAAATTGACTATGGCCCGCAGCAGCATATCATATGCTGAAGCTAGTAAAATGCACCCACAAGTCTCTAAGTCATATGCAGATGTGGTAAATTCAAATCCACCACCACCACTTCAGCAACCTGTCTCGAGACCTCAGTTACCAAAGTCAAATACAACTTCATATAAGAAAACGGTTTTCCTGAAACCTCGTTCTCCTCCCAAACTAACCAAGGGTTATGATCGTGCAGGTCATAATGCCATTATAGCAGGCTTTCAAGGACCATTTGCTCAAGAAAATGGGTGCGCCCTTACACACGCACAGGCACAAATTTCTAAGGAAGCAGATTCAGTTGCTAATGTCAACATTAATAATATCATTCTAGCCCTAATTAACTGTTTGTTATCTAATAATAACACTTTGAAACCGACCCACGTTGCCGCGATCAATGATCTTATTGCAAACCTTAACAATAATATTACCAATAATGGGCTCGAAGGTAATTCAATGGAATTGCCGAAGCATTCTTTCTAAAAAATCTGACTTAATACATTTAATTAATAAATATAGTCCAATAATAATTGCTCTTTCTGAAACCTGGTTAAAGTTAAAACCAGGATTCAATTTTAAAATTTCAGGTTATACTTGTATCAGAGATGACAGATGGGATTAGAGTTGGAAAAAACGGCTTAAAATTAATAAACGTTTAAACGTTGTACTTTTTATCAAAAGCGCGCTTAAAGCGCGCTTTTTACTTAAACGCTTTTTTTGTCGTTGATGCTACTTGAGGCGTCTACGCTTATGGAAATCGTTTAATCATTTAGTCGCAGCTTTAAAACAATGCAATGGTTAACAATTACAGACAGTATCTATTTGCATTCGATTTCTTTTATATAAGTATTTACAATTATTTATAGTTTCGTATACGCATGAACATACTTAACACAGCAAAGCAAAAAAAATCGCATTAATCGACCGACGACAACAGCAAAAGCGTTGGCGCAAACATTCACACGCGCACTTACCAGTTGACAACAAAAAGCGTACTGCTTAAAAAAGCGTAAGCGTTGTTTATTTAAACGAAAATCATTTTTGAAACTAAAGTGAAAGAAAATTAAACAACATTAATCCTAAGGTTTCTGCGAATAAGGTTCAATATTGAATGAGGATTACTGGCGCTTTTTTCAACGAAACGCATTTGTTTAAACGAAAATGAAACGAACGTTAATCGATAGTAAACCTAAAATTGTTGATGGTAAGGTTTATTATTGCATATATGGCTAGCTAATACAGCACGACGCGACGTGGCAGTAATTATGTATATGAATTATAGATGGCGCTATATCAAATTTGTCAAATTATCAGACAACATTGTAAAAATTTTAAACGAAAAAGGCTTATTTTTATAAGCGTGCTTATCTGCTTATGCTGATAAGCAGACTTTTTTAAGCGCTTTTCGTTTAAGCGCTCAACTCTAGATGTGATGGGTACGGTGGTGTGGCCATATTAATAAAAAATTCTACCCCGTTTTCTCATCTAAACTTACCTTCTCGCAATATTAATTCTAATTTGAATATTATAGGCATACGGGTAGAAAATATTACAATAGTTTCAATTTACTTACCTCGTCCTTCTCCTTCTGTTTTTAATGAAATCGACAACCTATTCAACAATTTACCGGAGCCGTTTTTAGTGTTAGGTGATTTTAATTCTCATCATCAATCTTGGGGTAGTTCAATCTCCAATAGTGATGGCGAGAAATATTAGATTCACATAATTTATGCTTACTAAACGTTGGTGTTCCAACTCGCCGCACTAACCCAAATGAAAACAGAAGTGCCGTAGATCTTTCAATTTGTTCACCTAGATTAGCTTCGATTATGCAATGGTCACCTCTCGAGTCAACATATGGCAGTGACCATTTTCCTATTATTATTTCTACTCCTATTACTTCTCCTCCTACTTTTAAAAAAAGACCTCGTCTAAAATATAATCTAAATAACGCTGATTGGCAAAAGTTTAAAAGTACAGTTGATGCCAAAATTACACATTTGCCTCAAGTTGTTCAAGGCAGTGAAAACGATTCCTCCTTGGCACTTGCTAAGCTATTGACCGAAGTTGCAGATCAATTATTTCCTGTCAAAAATGCAGTTTCTGGTAAAATTCCTTCTCCGCCTTGGTGGGATAAAGAATGCACGGAGGCAGTAAAAAAGAGAAAAGATATGGAACACAAATACAATCAAAATATGAGTACTGAGAATTTAAACACACTTAAAGATGTAATTGCATCAACGAAACGTTTACTTAAACAGAAGAAACAAGAAGGTTTGAGATCATTTTGTGCTTCTCTCTCGCCGGACACGTGTCCATCAGAAGTATGGCGGAATATCAGGCGATTTAGGTCTGCCTTTAGCAACACCTCTTTCTCAATCTATATCTTCCTCTTTAGTCGACGAATTTGTAGACCGTTTAGCACCTCCTACTGTACCCGAACATCTTGTCCCCATACCGCCTACTATTAATAATCTAAACCCCATCATAAATTCTCCTTTCACTCTATCTGAACTCAGAGGTGTTTTATCCACTGTGAAGGATAGTGCTCCAGGCGAGGATGGCTTGCCTTACTCTTTTCTATATAATTTAGATGATACGGCTCTTGAATATTATTTAAACATTATAAATTCTATTGTCATATCCGGGAATGTTCCATCGTCATGGAAGGCACAAGAAGTAATACCGGTCCTTAAACCCAATAAGCCGTCATGCGATCCGTCTTCATTTAGGCCAATTGCTTTATCAACAGTGCTAGCTAAAGTTGCTGAACAGTTGGTCAAAAATCGTTTAGAGTGGCACATCGAAAGTGAGCGATTGCTATTTGATAGCCAATATGGATTTAGGAAAGGAAAAAGCACTCTAGATAGTATTGGTATATTCACTACAGACATACATTTGGCTCTTACAGATAAAAAACTTGTAATTGGAGCCTTTTTGGACATATCTGCTGCGTATGATAATGTAGTTCTAACGATTTTGCGCGAAAAACTACTGCTTCTAAAAGTTCCAGATATCTTGGTCAATTTTATAATAAACTTATTCACTGATAGACGTATTACTGTAGTTTTAGATGATGGCACTAAAGTCACTCGATCTGTTTCAAATGGTTTACCGCAGGGTTCTGTACTTAGTCCGATTTTGTACAATATTTATTCATATGACCTAGAGTCTTCACTAAAAGGAACGGTAAATGTTTTACAATATGCTGATGATTCCTGTATAAAACCGATAAAACAATAGAAAAAGCATCGGCATCCATGAACGTTGCTCTTGAATATTTAAAAATGTGGCTTGATCAGAACGGCTTAGATCTTTCTGTCTCAAAAAGTAACGTAGTAGTTTTTTCAAAAATGCGCACCACACCGAATGTTAATATTACATATAACAATAGTTCATTGCCCGTTCAAAATCAAGCGAAATTCTTAGGTGTAGTGTTAGATAGTAAACTCACAGGACTAGCCCATTGTGAACATGTTGTTGCTAAATGTGAAAAGTTGTTGAATATAATGCGGTGTTTGTCAGGAGTATGGTGGGGTGCCCATCCATATTCTTTGAAGCTGCTTTACAATGCTATTATCAGAAGCGTCTTGGAATATGGGTCTTTTCTCATAGTCGGAGGAAGTGTAGCTGGAAGTAAAAAACTTGATGCTATACAATCTAAGGCATTGAGGATAATAATTGGGGCTATGCGCTCTAGTCCTATTAATGTTCTACAAATTGAATGCTGTGATCCGCCATTAGACTTAAGACGACAAAATTTATCGGACAGATTTATTTTCCGTAACATTCAATTTTCTGAACACCCACTTTATGTAAAACCACAGTATAAGTAATAGTATGGACACTGTCTCATACGTACAGTATGGACACTCTCTGCCGCTCTCACTAGTCGACCTCACCTCCCCTATGGAACCGATTTGGAACCGTTCGCAATGGATGCAACGTCCTACAAATTGACGTCGCTCGTATTTTATTCTCTATTCAGTTTAAAAGATGGGAGTTACTTGTGCATTGGATGGATGTCTCAACACATGGAAAGTCAAAAAAATAAATTTATTCGATCCCTTTGGATGAAATAAAGTACAGATTTTTTTTATAAATTACCTAAAAAGCATGCGGCAGCCATAGTTTCATCATAACTAATTCATGTCTGTCAAAGTAGGATACAAGATACAATTAATACGAGATGAGAAACGGATAGCATGATATATGTCTCAAAGAGCAAGTGAGTGCGCAGACGCGGAATTGACATTGCTGTCATTTGAGTTATGGTGGTTTATTGTTAATGTTTACAATTTTCTTATTACCATTTCAATGTTTATTGTGCGTGATGTCATGTGTGGTTATTTATATATTACGTTAGTTATATATTACGTTTGTTCCATGTGAATATGAAAATGAATCAAATCATTGCGCATGCATTTATATGAATAGTAAAAAGCTACAATTAATGAGAACGAAATGTTTGATCATTACAATGAACCGGTGTTCGGAAGGCGAACGTTTGATTTAGTGGTGATTAGAAAATATAAAATTGTGGGTAAGTTAGCAATGGCAATTATATAAGGCGTTTTGTAAATATTGGCTGAAGTCAGTGTAGTGTATTTACTATGTTTTTTTCTTCACTACGCCTACCTGATGTGAAGCGGTTATCGTAACCATATTAACGGTCGCAACATTAAATATCGATCGCGCGCTGCCAACGCAGCAACTCCATCCTCTCTCTGACCTTACTCACTCGCAGGAACACAACAACCCTCAAGGAAATTCTTATTTGACTGCGGTATTCTGTGAGGTGTTGGTACTTCGTCAGTCGGGCTGCTTAAAAAATACGCTATGTCCTACCTCTCTTTTCGTCAGAGCCTCGTCTGTCAGTCAGCAGGGGGTCCCCGTGCAGGTGAGATTGACTTTGGTTCAAAGATGTTGATGAACCACTTACACCCCCTTACATGTCCGACTAATAATTGTATAATGTCAGCCCTAGAGAACGTCACTCAAACATATGCACGTGTACAGACGTCATTTGGTTACTACATGCAAAAGCTCCGTTTTTGTATGGAGTGGCCGGGGTTTGGTAAAACTTAAAAGGTTGAATGAATATATCATATCATCGCCCTCTTGGACACATAAACCATTACCGTATATCATTCAAAGTTATAGAAAACTAATTTCCATGCCCACAACAATGCACAGTTACCATTATTTACAACTAATTTTGAATCATTAATTGAACATCCAGTCATACATTATTATATTGGTATAAATAAAAATGAAGTTCAGGCTAATATTATATTCAATAATAACATTGCAGATACTTATCCACGTTACCATCATATTTTTACAGATGCCTCTAAATCATCTGAGTGTCAATGTGTTGGAGTAGGAGTTTATCACGCACAATATAATGTAGTGGAAAAAATTAAAATGCCACCTGAATCGTCAGTATTCACAGGAGAATGTTATGGATTGTTTAAAGCTTTAGAGTATATTTTAATTATGAGATTACATAAAACAGTCATTTTCACTGATTCCAAAAGCGTCCTACAAACGATGGATAAGTACCCCTTCAAAATGAAACCGTATTATCCCGTGATTGTTGATATAAGGAACAAATTGATGCAATGCAAATTAAAAGGTTACTCAATAATTTTTGCGTGGGTACCTAGTCATAGCGGTATCAAAGGAAATGAAAGAGCTGACCTATTAGCGAAGGATGCAGTTCAGTGCGGCGACATGTTTCCTTACAAAAATTATAGTCATGATTTGTTGACTCTGCCCAGAGCCTATCTACTTGACTCATGGAGTGGGCGTTGGACAGAGAGCAGTAAAACCAAAGGGAGACATTATTATAATATTCAACCGAACATTCCATCTAAACCATGGTTCTTCAAAGTTAAATGCAGTAAAACAGTTACTTCTATCATATCACGTATGCGAATTGGTCACGCTTGTGTTCCTGTCCACCTTGCGAAACTACGTATCGTGGACAGTGATACCTGTGAATGTGGGACTGATGTTGGCGATTTTAATCACATTTTCTTCTCCTGTCCTTTGTTTGATCATACAACCTTATTCGACTCCCTAGTAACACACAAAGTTCCTTTACCTACCAACATTACTTACCTACTCATATATCCTATGTTGTACTATAAATTATTATCCAATTTTATTACAAGTAATGATATCAAACTTTAAATTATTTTATTCTATCCTATTAAATAACTCTACTGATCCTTTTCCAAATTCCGTTTCCGTCAAATTTTTTATATCCTTCCCTAAGTTTCCCAAACTTTGACACTGGCAAAAAGTAGCAACACTATTGCCATAAGAAAGAAAAAAAAAAGAACTGTGGTTGACTGTGATTTACTCAATTGACTAGACTGACAGTGACAAATGGAACGGGCGAGGCGAGACTGAGACTCCAATTCCATTCAACAATCAAATCAACTTTGCACACAGTTTGTTTGAATGTGAATATCTTGAACGGACTTTTCTAGTAGAAGAATTGTTTGCAAATCGTTCATCTGTCCATTCGCCGAGACTGAGTAAAATTTCCAGATTTTTTTTTACCGCAACGCAACATTCATAAAAGGGATAACCTCGTTAGTAAACAGTGGTCAGTAATCATTTGAGTTTTCTACAACCTACCAAATTTTATATTTGATATTGAAGTTTTTGTACCTGCTGAATAGTTATAGGTATGTTATTTCAATCTCATTTCAGAAAACATGAATTCTGAAGCGATTGCTACTCCCCCATCGGTATCGTGGGCACAGAGAAGTTCCTGTATTTTGTTGACAATTAATGTTGAATGTGAAAAACCCGACATCAAAATTGAAAAGAAAAGTTTTTCATTCAAAGGTGTATGTGCTCCAAATAACGTTTTACATGAAGTTATAATACCTCTATATTTTGAAATAGACCCACAGAACAGTTCCTACACAAACAAAGGCAGACTCATAGATGTATGCCTTGCAAAAGAGAGGGTAGATCAACCATTTTGGCCTTCATTATCCAGTGATAACAAAAAACATCATTGGCTCAAAGTTGACTTTAATCGCTGGCAAGACGAAGATGACAGTGCTGATGAAATAGATGACATGGGTGACATGTTCTCAAGTAAATTAGGCGATTTTGGTGATGAAAATGAGGCAGAGGACACTAGTTCGGCAGAAGAAGACTTGCCTGATGTAAAGTAATGAAAGGTGTTGGTGAACAAATATGTGAATAGCCAAAAATTTACTAGTGATTTAAAGTTTCTAATTATTTGAAACATTTCTTGTTATTGAAAAGAGCTGCCTGTTCAGTTCAGCTCCTTGTACAAGTTTAAATTTCTGTATTTATTTGTTGCACCAAACTGCCACTTCAGCTCTAATCTGTTATATAAAGTTTACAAACCTATACAGTATTTATTTCTTAACAGAATATGCATATTTATTGAAAACATTTTCGGGAGTAACATAGAATAAGCCTTCATGACAAAGATTAGGCACTAAATCACTAAATTCCTCATAGTTCTCTTATTAATGTGCTTTTGTTTATGGAATATATCTTACATAAAATTTGCTTATACTTAACAAGAGTATGTATGCATTTGAGGATGTTTTTTATAATATGATTATTCCATTGTATACATGATTATATTTTTGTATATGCATTTTTCTGTCATTGTCAGTGAATGATGTTTATTTTAGTTTACACAACGGGTTGACTTTAGTATCCTGCGGCACGAATTCCTGGGTAATTGTGGGTTCAATCAATTGCTATTAATCTCTCCAAGCCTATCCTAGCGGCTTTTTGTGAGGAAATGCGTAGTTTTTGAAAAAATTTGATTTTAAAGTTTGAGGTTAAAAACAAGTCATATAGAAAAAACAACACGAAATAATTAGGTAAGTTCTTTTTTTTTTTTAAGTTTTATGGCCTTGGAAACGAGAATTGGCAGCAAAAGAAAATATAATAAAGGTAATTTCAATTTTTCTATTTATATGGTATTTCAATATTAATGACAGAATCGAATCAGCCATCCCCAAATTGGAAAGGTTAGGTTTTCGAAATTAGTGACGGAACCGAATTAGCCCACCCCGACTCCACGTAGTCTTGTCTGCCCTATACTAGAGTGTTTTTTTATAACGCGGAGGCGCGGAGGAGCGCGGCGAGCCGCGTGTGGCTAGGAGCAGGCAGGGGCGAGCGAGCCGAAGCGGCCGAGGCTGGTCGGCGAAGCCGACCAGCAAGCCGAGGCTGCGAAGGCGAGTGAAGGCCTCTGCCTGCGAACTAGGTACACGCGTGCAAGCGCCGCGATCCTCCGTGCCGGAGCCACAACAGAAGGGACTGGGTCAATAATCCAATGACCACCAAAAATAAATAGTGTTGAAAAATCCATTGTAGCTAATTTTTTATGTATTTTTTCTTTGTTATAATTTGTTATAATGTTAGGGCATAGTATTGTGATATAACTGGATAATATTTCATTATTCATTGTTGAGATAAGGTCAGATAAGTCTGTCTTTGGGCGTTCAACAAGATTTTAACCTAAAAATTTAAAAATTCATATCTCAGAAACTAAGCGTTTCCTCACCTCCCCCCCCTAGGGGGGAGTTCCTCTACCCCTCCCCCTCCCCCTCCCACCCCTCCCCCCCTCCCCCCTCTGCCGCAGGATACTAAAGAAATACCTACACAACCTATAAATAAAATATTTAGACAATGTTTTGGATTGACCAATCTTCATTTTCAGAAACAAAACATTGCCAATAATGAATCAAATGAAACAAATTCGGTGACAAGCTTATGTGTACAAAGGTAAGCTTATGTCTAGAGATATCTTCCAGGCAACAGTACTAGATAAAAAATGCATAGGTATATTGGACGATAGATACTGATATATATTTTTTTTCTTGGCATATCTACGATCAGTTGATGACTGTAATGTCATGTAAGAGTTGCTCCTCAGCTGGAGGCAACTCATTCTTCACCATCTGTCACCAAGCCTTTGAATGTCATGGTGTTTACGGTGTTTAAGGTAGGTAGCTGATGTGTTTTAGTGAAGATAATTATATATATATATATATATATATATATATATATATATATATATATATATATATATATATATATATATATATCATTGCTTCAGTAGTATGGATAGCATAATATAATTCCCATACCAATATATGTGGCTGTACTTTGTAGTACTGTACACAGTACAGTAAAACTAAAGAATTATTATTGCCCATATACCTATTTTTTTCAAACTAGTGCAACTTAGCACAATTATTCAAGGTCGATTTTGGTGACATGAGGTTTATTTTTTCGCCTTTGTGATAGATTTAAACTATTTAAAATATCACAGTAGAACTTCTGTACAATTTTAGAAAAATATTTTTAAGTTACGTCATTATCTGCAGAAAAACGAAATATTATATTTTAATATAAAGTATAGTTGAACGATATTTAACATAGGGAGTCTTCAAACATTGTTTTAAGTTGTTAATTTTCTTGTTTTGTTTATCTTCCGATATTTAGAATGAAATAACATTCAATCTCTTCTCATAAAAAAGCACGAAGTGAACTATCAACAAAACGGGGGTCCTACCGCCGTAGCTGAAGCCGATTCCCATCGGGTTTTTCGCTTGTGAAAATCTGACTTCTCTTTATGTTTGCGATAAATATCTTTAGTTTAAATTAAACGGTAGAGCGTTATCGTCCTTACCGATAAAGCTTATTAATATTAACGCAAATTTAAGGTGAACTTAGATTTTCACAATAAAAAAATCCGATCGTAATCGGCTTCAGCTAGGCGGTAGGGGCCCCTGATCGGACTTCTATGGATGAGTCATATATATATTTATTTATTTTATATATATTTTTATTTATTTATTTTTTAAAACATTTATATTGATTAACATAAAACAGTCCATAAACCACAGGGTTTGTCTGGGCTGTTTACATTCTGCATAATTTAGAAGATACATTAATAATTATAATAAATTGACACTGTTTTATTTACGTAACCATACATTTAAGATAAACGAAAACAGCCTTGTTACAAGTATTACATTTTTAGTGACGAGGGTAAATAAATAATTAAGCAATAAATGGGGGTTTATGCAAGAAGCAGGTTTTACAATGCACGACCTACAGGATGTGTATACTTGGTGTTTTTTTTTCGTGATTTTTTCATTATTTATAATGGCTGGCCAAAGTAATAAATTGTCAATTATTAATAATTAAGCTTACTTGGCATCACATCATTCATCATCTAGGTTGACGGAGCTCCGCTTCGCGGAGCTTCTATTTCTGGTGACAGGACACGAGAAAACCGTAACCAAAAATCAACTCAAATCTGACCAAAACATGATTTATCACTTTGGCCAAGAAGTATTAGTCAGTATGAATAATAACTAATTTTTCACATTGACCATAACATATATTATATAATATGTCTAGTCGATTCTTGTATCTAAAGTTACGGTAGCCGCGATATCGGGCGAGATGTACCTATTTTGGCACCAGGCACCATATTCTTCGTAGTGGGGTGTTAGTGGCACCACGTTTAAGCCAAATCCAACGTCTCCTGCACGTGGTGCACCCTACTGACTAAATAACGAGGCTATTGCGAAAAAGAGGTAAGGCGAGCGTAATTGTAAGCTGCGCGACTGGGCTGACCACCTCACCGAAGACCGCAGCCAAATAGCAATTCCCTTGATTTTTGTTCATGCGAGTGAGTGAGGTCACCAGGAAGGAAGGAGCTGCTGCATTGGCAGCGGAGGTGGCGGTGGCGCGCGAGCAGATATAGGGTTAGTGTTGGTGTGCCTTATTTCGGCACTGCCCAGGTCTCTGATCTTGATTTTAACTAAACAAAAAATTAGTCGTTAATTTGTCGCCTAAAGGAAAAATTTGTCGCTCTCCCGTTAAAGAGCTATTTTGTGGCAGTGCCGAAATAAGCTTATTTCGGCACAGCCCACTCGGAATCTATAAAACTACATAACATAGCGAAGATATGGTTTTCCCCAGAATTAGTCGCCAATTTGTCGAATTCAGACACCAACTATCAGTTACCTGATGACCTCCCGTTAAAAAGTTATAAGTATTTCACTGTGGCAGTGCCGAAATAAGCCTTATTTCGGCACTGCCCAATAACACTACACCACCTATCGAAAATCTTTGATAATATGTAGGTATTTCGGACCACGACCACGCACGGTGCAATAAAACCGAACGCTAAAAAAATGACGCGAGCACTACCGCCGAAGCCGAGGCCGATTACAATCGGATTTAAGTGTATTTTCTTCGAGTCCCTATTTTCTTAAGAAATCAATGAATTATAATATCGTTAGCATAACTAACGAATATTTATTGTTATTATATAAATAGGTATGGTTAGTTAGGCAATTGTTTAAATTAAAAAGTACATAATATCTATTAGGTAATATTTTTAGTGTATGGGATATAATAGAAAAATAGACAAGGATATATATAGAAGAAGAATATTGAAAAAAAAAACAATTGAAGTATAATTTAACTTACAATCAGACCTTTTTAGTTTTAAGTATTATGAAGAAATTATATTTTAAGTTGATATAAAATATTTTATATTGTAATAAATAAAATCAAGACTGACCATTGAACTTGGCTGGCACCCATTTAGATGTCACTTTGTCGTCGCAGTCAACAACCTAGGCATATATCATAATATTGAACTTTCATCTCATTTCAAATTTATGTTTTTGATGTTTTGTAAACGCGTCACATCTTGGCGGGCCGTATGCTTGTCTACCACACGACGAAGTTTAACAAAGAGGACGTCATAACATTGGATGTCGTACGCACAAAACCTCTCATTAGTAACCAAGTACCGCGTTTTAAGTGGTTCGACCGAGACCGGATGCAATGGACAAACGTATTCTGTTTTCGTCAAAATACAGAATTCCGTGATAACCTTGGACATCGTCGCGTCGGTGAACAAACTCCTCGCTGCGTCCTCTTCGCGCCGATCAAACCTCGGCGTTCTCGCTGCCGTTGTTCAAATTGTCGCCTTGCATAAAGTGACTATATTATTTTATGATATATCATTGATCATTTAATTTATAACTACAAAGTTTTAATTAGCATACATAAGTAGTAAAGTTTTGTGGTGTAAGTTGTTGATCAACATCTTTGAACCAAAGCCAACTTCACCTGCACGCGGTGCACCCTGCTGGCATACAAACTAAGCTATGGCGAAAAGTGTATTTGTAAGGAGCGTAATTGTAAGCTTACAATTACGCTCCCTACCAAGTACACTCCCCAGGCGGGTAGCTACCCGACTGGTGAGTGTATTTCCACCTCACAGAATACCGCAGCCAAATAACAATTTGAGGATTGTTGTGTTTCTGCGAGTGAGTAAGGTCACCAGAAAGGAAGATGCTGCGTAGGCAGCGGGGGTGGCAGCGCGAGCGATATTTCACTTTGCAATATGGCTACGGTAACCGCCTTTTAACAAGCGGGCTGAATGCTTGTCTACCACCCGACGCGGCGACGTGGTATAGAAATAATATTGATATTTTTTCAACATTCTTAAAAACAGAACAACTTCTTGGCGCGAACTTGGTGAGTGCGGTTGTGCTTCTTTAAATTAGTAGAAACCTTGATTAAAAGTGATTTAAACGGAGCTGTCCAGTAATTCCAAGAAGTCGTGCAAAACATCAGAAAAATTGCACTGTCGATTTTACTGTTATTACAAATAATGGCGGAACAAGATTTGTGACAATATTTTTGGCATGTCCCTGAAGCCTGGAATATGATAAATAGCACAAAGACGGGCTCTAAAAGACATTGATTCCTGAGCCGTAAAGCTATTTGATAGATTATAAACTGACGGAGAGCAACACTGAAAACGAAATAATTAACTCTTCATGTTTACATTTATTTGAATTGAATTCAAATATAATATCATGAATAATTCATCAAGTCATGTATTCCAAAAACAAAACCGTAACCGAAGTAAAATTCCTGTTTTCACAGAACCATGTATTATAGGATATATGAGTGTCGATGTTTCAAGGCAATATCATCGAGATTTATCTCAACTTAAGTTTATTACGCATATCCCAAGATCTGAAGTAGCTTTTGATTTAAACCACAGAATAAACGATGCCGTTAAGCGGACTACTGAGCAAAATGTCGAAAAAATATCATTAATGTTAAAATGGCTACTGGATGGAAAATTTCCAAATGTGGATGAAAATGAAAGCCCTACGTTCATTACATACAGAAGAACTATGATTAGTGTCATATACAGTGCCTATGGTCACTCTGAGCCTCTTAGCATAATGGCTAGTTTATTCAATGGTCGTATTTATTTGTGTTCTCTTGACAGACCAGCGGATATAAGTCGAAGAAAGTCACAAACGGCACAGCAAAATGCATGTTGTGCTTGGGGCTATAAATTTGAACAATATATGCTAGCGGGTAAGTAATTCAATTTCTCAGGATATAATATAATAGCAACTTCCCTTCGCTTGGGTGCGCCATGCTGTGCTCCACACCGCTGTCATTGTGGCATTGTTGTCGACCAGCTCGGACACCATGGTCTCTCCTGCACGAAAAGCGCAGGTAGGTTTTCTCGCCATGCCAGCACATGACATAATCCGCCAGGCTTTTGCCACCGCTAACTGTGCGGCCACAAAAGCCTCAAAAGGCGCAAATATAGTAGCCTCGATAGCGGTTACATATTTGAGCCATTTGGGGTGGAAGCGTTGGGGCCATGGGGGCCGAATGCCAAAAAAATTTTTAAAGAACTTTCGTCGCATCTGGTCGAAACATCTCGTGACCAAAATGCTGGGCTCTACTTTGCACAAAGAATTAGTGTTGCGATCCAATGAGGCAACGGGGCCAGCATATTGGGAACTTTGCCTACGGACAGCGGTTTATTAGATTAGTTTTGTTTTTAGTTTATTTTAATTAGTTTTAATTTAGATGTATTTATTATTTATTAATTTTAAGTATTATTTAATTTTAGGTACTTTAGTTTTATAGTTGAATTGTATTTATTGTTTATAGCTTAAGTTTATTTGTGCCTTTGTAAGGTAAATATTGTCGATCGTTTCACCATGTTGATGGATCCCTGCAATGTTTTATTTCTCAGGTAAACAAATAGGTACATTCCATTATTTTTCAATTAGAAAAGATAAGTAGGTAGTTAGTTGGGACACTAAACCACCTACAGCTAGAAAATCTAGGATCCAGAATCTGAACATTTAGAATGGATGGAAATGCATACTGTGCATCGGATTAAGGACTCGTCACTCTACACTATACTTCATACACATACTCTACATACACATTTATAATACAAATGTCCATCTTATATTTTTACGACTAATTCCGGCCTGGGCTCTATCTATGACTATAATAAGGTAAAGGAAACTTGTAGAAGGTTGCTATGAAGTTAACTTACTATATTTTTCTTTAATTTAAGGTCACCCTTCTTATATGTATAGAGTCCTTTTCTTCTTAGGATGTTAGAATTTCGTAGTAACTGGCCAAAAAGCCTAGATTTACAAACAGGAAATAAAGGCTTCTACTATCAATATTACTTTTTATTTTTAAGGTTCCGTACCTTAAAAGAAAAAACGGAACCCTTATAAGATCACTTTGTTGACTGCATAGCTGGGCACCGTTAATCAAACAGTTAACTTCGTTAATAGCTAATCCGTTACTGAAAAAGTTAACTTCGTTAAAAGTTAAAGCGTTACATTTCAGAACATTTAACGGAAGTTAACGTTAATCGTTAATCCGTTAACACGTGATAAAAATTGCATATTATAAAAACTGTTGGTTCTGGAAGTTAACAGGTTAGAAACAAAAAAGACGGGTATAATTATTAGAGTGTGTATTATACACTCGAGTGTGTATTATACACACTCTAATAATTATACCCGTCTTTTTCTGTTTTGATCAATCAAAACGTCTGTTTTGATTAACGACGAAACGGACGGAAAAACCATAGTTTGTCAACATGCCTATATAGGCATGTTGACAAACTATGGTTTTTTATTCATTATGATTAAGATTCATCTCTTGTATGTGAAGAACGTTTCGGCTGTAGTATATCCTTGCCCGTGGAGAAAAGACGTTCAACTGCAGCGTTTGAGGGTATAGCAGTATTATATTTAATAAATAGATTTGCGAATATCCGTTCCCCGAGGAATGCCGCATCATTTAACGAGTCTTTCGACTTCATGTCTAGCCACATTTTGACGAGACTTTGATTTGTGGCTCTTAGGTTTTTTTTTAGACTGAAGGACAGAATTACTCACGTTGCTGCCTCCGCCACTTAAACTATCTCCGTCCTTCGAACTTTCGACAGCAAAATAGTGTCATTTCACTCGCTGCATGCGCCGCGCCGCTCTAATCAATCGGGTCTAGCATAGTAGGTACATGTCAGAGCGGTGTGCTGGATTAACGATTAACGGACTTTGTGAAATTTAACGGAAGTTAACGAGTCCGTTAACATATTTTTAAGTTAACTTAAAAGTTAATCCGTTACTCGAAATGTTAACTTCGTTAATTAACGATTAACGGATTAACGAGTTAATGCCCACCTATGGTTGACTGTCTGTCTGTCTGTCAAGACCCTCTATGTCGAGAATGCGTGGAGGTATCAAGCTGAAATTTGAACTGTATACTCAGGTCTAGGGTCCCATGAAGTTGTAAAAAAATCAAACTGCTAAGTTTATGTAACATCATTATAGACTACAAGTACAAGAATAAATCTTAAAACTATACATTTGTAATTAAATCTTAAATAATTGACGGTCTATATTTTTTATAGGGGTTTGAAATTTCAAATTGAAGCTACTAGTTCAAATGAAAGGAATGAAGTACCATATGAAAGGGCTGGATGTGCACCTTGCAAAATATATTTTATTTATTTTTCTGATGTATTATTTCTTATTTATAATGAAAAATATCAAATTTATAATGATTCTACGTACGGAACTCTCTGTGGGCGACTCCGACTTGCACTTGGTCGGTTTTTTTTATGGCGAGTGACACACATGTAGAGTTTCTTTGCATCACTTGAATGAGAATCACTTAAGATAGTGTTAATAGGGCCATATTTTGCTTCTCATGGTTACATATTAACCAGACTTCACCAACAAATATGTGACAACCTCAACTCTTCCACATCTCTCACACAACTTCTGAGCTGTGTGAGAGATGTTCATACCAATCAGCTTATAAAATTTGTTTAGTGGAATGTGGCTGGAACGCAAACTAAAAGCAGATACAAGAACATTCCTAGAGAGAGTGACACAGTCAAACCATGGTACTGGTGCAGGTTTATTAGAAAAAATGGTACCAAATACTGTTTGTTACTGAAAACCTATTGAAATGCACCTTCCATTCCTCTGCGCAATATTCTCTAATCTTTTCAGTAGCATAAACATTACATATAATAGGTTTATATAAAGAAAATGTTTATGCTACTGAACATCTTTGAAATTTATTTTGAAAAAAATTGATTTCTTGCATCAGGTAAACCATTTTATATTATAAAATGGTTTACCTGATGCAAGGAATCCATTTCAATATTTATTGCTGTGTTGTATTAGAAAGCAAATATTTCTTTGCTGAAATATCCCTATTGAATGAGCTGTCTGCATCCATTTTTATAACATTGAAAAACAGTTTGTATAAACTTACATCTTGTGAAAAACAACTTCAAAAAGAATCGACCATATAGATAGGCATAACATCTAAATACTTGAGATTTAGAAAAAACATACATTATCATCTCCGTTAATTTACAAACAAAAACATTAATAATTTCAACTTTTACTGAATGTCCATGCGGAGGTACACAGCTAGTAGAGACTATAAATAATGTCTACTGCAGAGTCAAAGTTGCATATGTGTTTCATTTCTCAACATACCTTCTCAAAAATAGATAGTGTAGCCACTAGCAACAAGTGTGTTTTGTATTGAAATATATAAAATGTGTAGTTCTTATATACCATATACCTATTTATTCTTTTTAGATCTTCCGAGTTTGAAACCCGATGTTGAAAGGCCTGTTATAGAGAATGAGGAATTTTCGTTATATTATACTGCGAAATTTGGAGACCATAATTTATTGTATGGGGCACAAATCGATGGTTTATTAGCTACAAGTGGTAAAATAAAAGATCCACCAACTGACTCAGATAGTAATGTTATCCTGAATTACTTAAGAAACAAAAAATTCGTTGAATTGAAGACTAATAAAGAAATTCAAAATAGAAGACATGAAGAGTCTTTCAAGTAAGTAGACAAGAACAGTGCAATCCATAACTCAAACATAATTATTAGATTTTTGCTCATCAGAATAGGACAACAGATTGGAGCTATATTCTCTTTGAGTTTATGTGAGAATTCTGGGCCCACATATTATTATTTGTTTTTGCGTTATAGGAAATACAAGATGCTGACGTGCTGGTGCCAGTGCTATTTAGCTGGATTGGAAGGTGTTATCGTAGGTTTCAGAAATGATAATGGATTAGTTCAAAGGCTGCAATGTTTCAATACTGAAGAGATAATTCAATATTGCAAGGTAATTGTCGACAAATATACATTTTTTTAGGTATTAAGCAATCGTACCCTTTAGTAATCATAATACAAGATGTATAGACATAATGCAAGACTATTGGCAGCAAGCTGAGAAATAAAATATGTTGTAGTAAGTACCAAAAGAGATTTTAAAGGAGATGTGGACCTCACGGTATATTGCAACCAAATAACAATTCCCTTGAAGGTTGTTGTGTTCCTGCGAGTGAATGAGGTCACCAAAAAGAAAGGAGTTGTTGCGTCGGCACCGGATGTGGCGGCACGCGAGCGATATTTATTTACATTGCGAGCGGTAATATACCACAGACCAAGTATATAATAGATATGGGATGTTGGCCTGGCAAAAAGTAAGAGTTCGAACTAGTACCCAGGTGTTGATTTGTGTCAGCGTACGTAATTAATCGTAAGTCGTCCCGCTAGTTCATGCAAATTGGCTTGATTGTGGCATATTTTACTGTTTTTCAATGCAGAATCAATAGTTATAGTGTACCATATATCAAAAATTAG
The DNA here is from genome assembly GCA_937001555.2 of Hypsopygia costalis. Lineage (NCBI taxonomy): Eukaryota > Metazoa > Arthropoda > Insecta > Lepidoptera > Pyralidae > Hypsopygia > Hypsopygia costalis. The sequence continues at coordinate 15,328,891 of OW443328.2, read as the reverse complement.
TACCATAATTATAGTAAATTTATGCCTTAGGTATTTATTGCTAATTCTACTGCACTACATAGGGTTCGACCCGTGCAATGATGAGGCACATTGCTTGTAAGATAAAAAAAAATGCTTCAGATTTGCCGCCTTAGGCTTCAAATCTGAAGTAGTAATCTCAGTGTTTTAGTAATTCCGCCACTGATTATTATTATTAATATGTGAAGCAAAAACTTAGTACCCCTTTTTACGAAAATTGCGCGGACGGACGAGTATGAAATTTTGCACACTAGAGTATTGCACGTAGCATCTTCACTAGCATAACTATAAAGTTAATATAGAGAAGGAGTGCAAAATGCTAACATTTTTTTAGCATTAAAAATACATTAAATCAATAAAAAACATTACACACACTACCATGTACTTGGCACACACACGTCGTTTTAAACGTCGACAGCTATGTTTTTTAACTCCGTTCACAATGGCGCCGCTAATACGTACCCTCTTAGATTATCAATTGGTATCCGCTCCGCTTCGACATAGTATAAATAGAGAAGTAGGAGAACTCAAGCCCCGAGCGGGAGATAATAGCCTAAACACGTAGGGCTGTCGCTTAATAGTTTATTCAACCGTCAAAAATACTTGGTCAATCTCTATTATACAAAATTAAGTAAGGTACAAAATACAAAATTAAGTAGGGTAAGTGTTAGGGATCTGTAACAAAAAGCCGGCCAAGTGTGAGTCGGACTCGGTCACGAAGGGTTCCGTACCAAAAACGACACACAATCACGTTTCTTGTATGGGAGCCCCCCTTAAATATTTATTTTATTCTGTTTTTATTATTTGTTATTGTAGCGCCAACAGAAATACATCATTTGTGAAAATTTTAACTGTCTAGCTACCACGGTTCATGAGATACCTACAGCCCTTGATGACAGACGGACAGACAGACAGACACCGGAGTCTTAGTAATAGGGTCCCGTTTTTACCCTTTGGGTGTGGAAATCTAAAAAGAATAAAAATAATTATTTTTGTACATACACCAGGAGTGACTGCAATTTTTTCATTATCTACATTTTAATGCATGCTTACTCAGTGACAAACGAGCAGACAGCCCACCTGATGGTGAGCGGTAACTGTCGCCCATATCATCCACGATTCACGCATTCAAGCTGTTGGCAACAAAAATGCAGGATCGCAGGTGCGTTGTCCTTCAAACCGGAACACAAAACACAACAATGCAAGCATTGTTGCTTGGCGGCAGAAATAGATAAGGCAGTAGTCCTCACCCAGGCGGACTCCTATCATTTGATAAAACCTACTTCATGTTATCTGTTTAGTGATTTGAAAAATTACGGTCTAAATAGGAATAGGATTAATTAAAACGTAGCTTTACTGAATCATAATATTTATAAATATAATCTAAATTATTATGAAAATATATTTTTATTAAGTACCTATTATATATTCTATTTTACACTAAACTATTTTTAATACTTTTTAATTTACACACTTATCATGTGATTATTAGGAGTGTCGGTGGCCGAATGGTTAGGGTATCCGACAAATTCTTAGACATCCATGAACACTGCAATGTTTTTTATGGCTAGTCGACTTTGTAGCCATCTTTAACGAATTTGTAGATAGATACGACGTAGGTAGGTACCTAAATGTTGAAATTATTAACGAACGTCAGCGCAGGCGCGAATCTTGCGCGGTTTTGCGTATGGCGCAGCTCCGACCCCGACTGGCGCTCCATATAACCGTTGTCAGTGTGTATAAATGTTGTCAGTGTGTGCGTGCGACGGCCATACGTACGGGCGCGCTCACATACAAACCGCGCTCGGTGCATTTGTATGAAGTTACCTTACTTCTCTATTTATACTATGGCTTCGACTAGATGCCGCACTCTTTAAAAACCACAGCTCCGTGAAAGCGGCAACTCAATATTGTAGTGTGCGTGAAACAATGTGCAGAGATGCTAGTGTGCGTGAAGAATTGTATTGCGTTTGTTAATCTATGCGTACCCTCATAGCAATTTGATATTAATACAACATAATGGCTATTTTAATTCCGAGGTCTCGGGTGTGTACCTATGCATGAATATGTATGTTTGTCTTTCACTGGGTGTTTTCTATGTATTTATAAAAAAAATGTATTCATGTACATATAGGTACTTTGTTTATATTGGGACTGTGTAATATATATTTACATTCATTTAATATTTCATACAACTAACACTACTTGTTGTTTATTTCAGCACGTGTGGGCACCACAAACCGGACTAGACTTTTTAAACTACTTTTTATCTTACGTTAAAGATTGTTTCCGGAATCGTGAACAGAAAAATAATGAGCCCGTAACACTCCAGTTTAATATCGATGGGACCATGATAGAAGTTAATGAACATTATGATAAGGATTTGGAGATCTTGCCCGATTGGTATATCGCTGCTTTTAATAAATAGAGCCACATATAAGCTCAACTGGCTCTAATAACGAGATCCTCGAGGACAAATAACAAATTATACCATTATACAGGAGACCGCTTTGAAGTCAAACGTGTGTAAATCACTTTTGTTGTGATGTAAGGTGAAGAAATGTATAAAGTTTTAATTTGTGATATGTTTCGTAAATAATATAAAGAAAGTCATAAGTCCTATCTAGAGTATTATTTGTCTCAAACTTCGGAATCGCCCCTATTGGAAACTACGAGGCTAGACGTAAATAAAAAACAGGGCATGTCGAGCCCGACTGGGGAAGTACCCCCATCTTACAGAACCATTTTCCAGCCAAATTACTACTTGCCGGTCAGGATTGGTATCTTCCTACGATATATATACGAGCGATATCACCTGATTTAGGAAGCAAGGAGATTGTACACCCTGCCGATTAGCAAGAACTCTGCCTGAGAGGTATATCGTATTTGTAAGCTGCCCGATTGGGTAAGTAACTCCCTAGCCAAATAACAATTCCCATGATCATCGTTGTGTAGGAACGCAATAACCATCAAGGGATTGTTCCTCACTTCTACCAGAAAACAAGGAGTTGATGGCTAATATATTTACAGTAACCATTTTACATCAGGCGGGCCGTATGTTTGTCCGCCCTAAGTAGTACAAAAAGCGAGGGCGCCAGCCACCAACAATACTTCTTGTATGCTTTATATCAGGCCGGCCGTTTGTTTGTTTGTCAACCGGCGTGCTATATAAAAATAAAAACACCAAATAAAATAGAAAAAAGCTATGTTATTTAAATGTCAATAATACAAACACTACCCTGCTCCTTAGTTAACACCCCACATCAAAAAATTCATGGCGAAAAGAAATGATGCTAAAGTACAACTCCGATATGATCCCTCTGACAACCGGATGGCATATGTTGCTCTTCGTAATAAGTGCCATAAAATCTGTAGGGACTCAAAGCGTCGACCGATACTATACCTCATTCGGTATCTTCAATATTTCTGTACTTATGAGGCGTGAAGAGGTTTTTGCAGACTCTGCAACGTGTGAGTGATGCCTCACTAACGCGCGTTCAGCCAGAGACATCACTCACGCGTTGCCGATCCTGCAAAAACCTCTTCACACCATTCTAAGTACTGAAATATTCAAAAAGCCGAATGAGGTGTAGTATAGAAGGTTTTCACTGGATACAGTCAAGGCAGGCACATAGTACTTTACCCACTACCTACCTTGCCGTTAATTTTGAATGAATCAACACATTATAAATTAAAATTTACCAAAATTACTTTGCAGAGCACGACAATTAAGTTAAAGAAATTTTATGTGTATTTTATTCAAAGGTAACGTAGGTGGCACTTATTGACTATGACAGTAAATCCCTACTTAATATACTTAGTTAATATTTGTTAACCGAAATCACTAAACCGCTCGTAATGAAATTTTCTACACTTATTCTCAAAGGTTAGTTAGGAAGGGCATAGGAAACTTTTTATTTAAAAAAAAGTGCACAACGCTACTAAAGAAGTCTTCACTTAAAAAAAACGGGTTGCACTCCGGGAGTGCCGGAAGGCCGAGAAGTGTAAACATTAACGTTGTGCATTTTTGAATATTTTGGCATGGGTAGGGTATCATTTCGCACGAATTGCTTTATTTATCAGTATAAAAATACTATCATTTGTGTGATAAAATACAATATTCATTTCTTGCGTTATCATACACAAACATGACAATTTATATTACATTAAAATAAACAGCAGGAGCAGGCATACACTTTCGCCGCGCGGTAGAAAGAGAGGGGGATATCACTTCCTCTCCTACGCAGCGCCGGCGGTCAACGCTCCCTCCGTCATATGAATTTTCGATCAGGCCACGTGTCCTGACGAGAGTTTAACAATTTTTACCCAAGTGCACAACGCCGCTAAACGCGGACGGGCGAAGCCGCGTGTGGAAGCTAGTAAAAAAAAAACAAGTCCATTGTAATAGCGTCGTAAGTGTATTCTATAAACAAAACCAATTTCTGAATTTCGTGAAGTTTCTGTACAGCATTATTTATAAATCATTTAATATTACGCTCCATGTGAGCAGCACGACGAACGTCTTCGTCGTCTACGTCTTAAGCAACCGTGGGTGAATCCAAACCACAGAGCGAGAGCTAACACTCCCAGCAGGCCAACAAGTACTATTCCTTGGATTTTTGGATCAGAAAATGAAACTGATGGATCTTCCACAGCTTTTTTCTTTGCTCCTGAAGATGCCTTTTTCGCTCCCGAGGAGCTTTTGGCCATTTTCATAGAGCAGGATTCATCTAACTGCCCCATACTTTGAATTGGTTTTAAACAGTCATGATTTCAGATTAGGATTGTATTTACTTAATATATGAAACATTTTATTTGTTTGGTATTGTGTTTGCTTACTGAAACGTATGACGTTACTGACAGCATCGTTGCATTGCAGATTAAACTCCGCGTAAACACGGCATATACATTCATGACAACTCAGAACTATTCTGAAATGATGACACATTTGACTCCGCAGTGACAGTGTGGTATATCTATAATTTATGTCCAGTCTATGGACATCGGTTTCTATAGTAACGCTATTAGTTATTACTTATTATGTCATAATGTATAGTTCAATTTTGTTAATAAAAACCTATATATCTAAGGTTTTGTCTTTTAACAATTTTATTAACAAAATTTGTGTCTTATGTAACTGTCCTGCTTGATTTACAAAATAAGATGGAAAAGTATCTAAGACCTGAACGATTAGACATCGACCCATCTAGTGCATCAGCAAATAAGGAATGGGAGCATTGGAAACGTACGTTTGAAAGTTTTCTCAAAGTAGTAGATATTTCATCTGACAAGAATTCGAAAGATCCATCATCTATAAATGTGAACTTGGACTTGCTTGTAAATTACGTATCATCGAATATATATACATACATCAATGAATGCACTGATTATTCTCAGGCAATAAATATACTTACAAAGTTATTCACAAAGCCTAAAAACATTATTTACGCTAGACATGCACTTGTCACTAGAAAACAGCAGGGCGAAGAATCTCTTGATAGCTTCTTACAGGCTCTGAAACAACTCTCAAAAGAGTGTGACTTTAAAAGCGTCGACGCTAATACAAATCGAGACGACTATATCCGAGACGCCTTTATCACTGGTATAAAATGCACTAAAATTAGACAACGGCTTCTTGAAAATTTAAGCCTTACGCTGGACGAAGCGTACAATCAAGCACTTTCTTTAGAAATGGCTGAAACTAACTGTCAAAGCTATAATTCTATCAATCTAAATGCTGTATCAGAATCGGCAAGTAACAAGACAAACCAAAATTGCAGCAAAGTTAGTCCAGAAACTTCAGCAGCTACATCGAAATATTTTGCAAAAGCAAGAAAATGCTTCTTTTGTGGTGATAAAGTCCACCCGCGACGAAATTGTCCGGCTATAGAGGTGATTTGTCAAATATGTAACAAAAAAGGTCATCTTGCAAAAGTTTGTCGAAGCAAGCATTTTACTAATACAAGCAATGCTGCTTTTACTGACACTGACGAAGAAGTTTTTGCTTCATGTATTGTAGCTGCATCACCAACTTCAATAAGTCTTCACGAGATCGCAGAATTCCCAGCTATTTGCATGACTACGTTACATCTTAGTACGTGGGAAGAATGTGGTATATCTATAATTTATGTCCAGTCTATGGACATCGGTTTCTATAGTAACGCTATTAGTTATTACTTATTATGTCATAATGTATAGTTCAATTTTGTTAATAAAAACCTATATATCTAAGGTTTTGTCTTTTAACAGACAGCCAGAGAGAAATCCGAACCGTCCTTATCATGTCATTTATTTACTTACAATTATACCTGTGGACCCCCCCCCCCCCCCCCCCCCCAATTCCGCCCTTTACTTGCAACAATAGCTTGGGTGAAAAAATATTATTTAAAAATAAAAGCCATCATTCCATAAAGAAGGAAAAACACCTGAGCGAACAGAACAACTAAGAATATCAGCGATAATGGTGGCAATTAATTTTAAGATGGGAATGATCATGAAGAGGGATAATCAGGGATATATCATCAACACCAACTGTACGCGATTTGACAGTACCAACAATTTTGATAACTTCGTCCTTTGTAATATTTTCCAGTGCGAATGGAGTATCCGTAGATTGGATGGGTTGTTGAAAAGATTACAAAGAGTAGCTTGTTTAATACTAGAATTCATTGCAGCAGTAGAAGAACAAAAGTGTTTGTTTAGAGCACTGAGATCAAGGTCCGCTGTAGCACTAGATCGCTCAACTACTGACATATAAACCAACTACCAATACCTTAAAAGAATTTCGATAACTTCGTGGGTGGACAATGCTCATATGTGGTCCATAGATGACTACTTACCATCAGGCAGGTCGTATGCTTGTTTGCCACCTTCATTGTAGAAAAGAAAACTTCTGGAAATTTAAATTCTAATTTGTACTTCAATTGCGGAGCACTACGAAAACGTATTTATTATTGGATTACATAGCAGTCATCTAATATCCATTTTGCAAATTTTGCACATTATCAGCCTGTATCTACCCACTGCTCGGTACCTATAAGCCTTCCACAATGCTATCCAGCAAAACAAAACCAAAATCTCTCCTCCAATACCTTCCTCACTCATCTGCAATCACTGACTCGGCAGATGTGGCCGGCCCATTGCCACTTCAGCTTGCAAAGCAGCTGAAGGCTATGTAAGGCTCAAAGAAACCCCGACCAAAGCATTCTCCATCGCTCGTTGCGCGGCCTTCGATCTGTACATCAGCCCGATGGTCAGTGTCCAAATCTCTGCACCATAGCTCATTGCAGGGAGGACGCATTGATTGAAGACTAGCTCTCATTCTTACTGTAGAGATTTTCACGATTTACAAACTGTCTCTTTCCATTTTTCCTGCAGCTGTCATTGTTTCAGAGATATACGCATAAATCGAAAATTTGTGAAAAAAGTCCTGGAGAGGAGACCGCGTATGGGGCGACAAAGATGCGGCACATTCGGAAAGAGGAATATCACGTATAATTCATGTTGCGACCGTTAATATGACTACGGTAACTGCTTCACATCAGGTGGGCTGTATGCTTGTCTGTCACCGACGTAGTGTAAAAAAGAAAAGATTTTCTTTATCATTTTATGCCTCCAAATCTTTTGTATGTTGACTTTATGCGAAGATTTTGGTGTGATCAGTAACGTTTTCTGTTCGTTTGCTAAGCGACGGTAGAATTTCTAAAAAAAAAACGGATATCCGGCAACTATGCGGTATCCAGCCGAAATTTACTACCCGACTGGATACGCCGGATACCGGATAGTTGCCGGATATCCGTTTCATTTCTAGTTCTCATGCAGCCAGTGCCAGTAGCTGCTACACTCGCCAGGCGTTGTAGACTGGAGTTTTACTTTCACTGTGGTCAGCTGTGTTCACCATACAACTGATGCGTAGGTCAGAGAGGGTCTGATAACTGTGTATATAACCAAAGTGTGATCTTGGGGTTAAAACCCCCATCTTTTACTAACTAATCTTCTATACCTACTGGCCAAAAGCTATACAGGCCTTCTTTGTTTTAGCTTCCATACGACTCTCCCAATTCAGGTTATTATCAAGCATAATGCCCAGATGTCACAAGTGTTGATAGGGAAAGTTAGGTGTTGAATAATTTTAGTAATTGTAGTTCTGGTGCCTTAATGTTGGTGACAAGGATGAGTTCTGTATTTCTCGGATTCACTGACAGTCGATGTTCGTCACACCATTTTTCTACAATCTGAAGGATTTTACGCATATTTCTTTCCATTACACATTTTCCTTTCATTTCACCTCGTATAAAAAACAACGCAAAATCTAACTAGTTAAGAATTAATGCAAACTCAGCACATTTTTTCGTCTATTTTAGTCACCTCTGTGGTTTAATTGTATCCACGATTCACATACATTCAAGCTGCATGGTTCTATTCTATCCTCAGAATCTATCGTAGAAAATATTTTACCTATCTATCAAATCCACAGACAACACCTTTCAAAATCTCCCAGACACGCGTATTACAATCGTGTTAGTTCTGTCAGTAACGTCATTCATTTCAAGAAACAGAATTTCAAGCAAATGTTTTATTTCAGTATTTTCAGTTAATTATACTTCTAATCATGCCGAAAACATTTTAAAACTAATTTTAAAACCGCAATTCAGGATGGGGCAACTGGAAGAATCCCCCTCTGCGAAGTTGGCCAAAAAAAGCTCGTCAGGAGTGAAAAAGGCATCTTCAGGGTCTAAGAAAAAGGTAATCGATGAGCCGCCTCTTAAGTTGTCCGATCGAAGAATCCAAGGAATTCTCCTCGTGGGCCTACTCGCAGTGTTAGCTCTCGCCCTGTGGTTTGGATACACCCAAAGCTGCAGACGTCGACGACGAAGACGCTCTTCGTACTGCTGACATGGACCGTAACATTAAATAATTTATAAATATTTATGATTCGTTAACTTATGCAAAAATATCCATATTCAGAAACGTTGTTCTACAAATCATAATACCAGTTTATTTTTCATATGATTTTATTTTCACAAATACATACGTCGTTACTATAACGAACTTTTTTAATTAATTTTATATAGTAAACACTTCACGTTTTAAATCCTATCAAGACACGTCTTCTGTACTGAAGTAAATCTGAAAACAAATTAAAAACCATTTTACATTTGCCAAATACCACGAACAACGGATAAAATGAACGGATTTTCGTATTGTCCATATTAGTCTGATTAGAATCAGACTAATATCGAAAATGCGAAAATTTGTGAGAATCGATGTATGTTCATCACTCTTTCACGGGTACACACAGGGACGAGCGGATCCGGGGGAAGGGGGGAGAATATAGGCTCATGCAGCCCAACTTTAATTCGAAGGCTGGATGCGGCATTGAGTACACACTGGACAGAGTTCAAGAAAATTTGGAATATGTTATATAATATAATCTGAAATAACATAGATGTACCCTATGTTATTTATCCCGACATTGAGGAGCTCGATGGCGTCGTTGCGCGTGTCAGTCTAATTGAACACGCAAGTTAAGCAACGTCAACCGCAGCCTGTCTATTGGATGGGTTTATTAATCTCGAGCTTCTCCGTGCTTCGGAGGGCACGTTAAGTCGGTCCCGGCTGTTATTAGATGACAATATTCGCATAAGGACAGATTCTCAAAAGGACAGATTCTTAAAAAGACAGATTCTCAAAAGGACAGCAGTACACGTGAGCAGAATATACTAAATATAAATAGGCAATAATAAATAATACTAAAACTGTGTGATAGCTTTTTAATTTACTTTTCTTTATATTTAAAAATGTCGTGTTCCTGCGAGTGAGAGCAGAGTAGATCTATTATGTACAACTTGTAATTATTATTTTTTATATGAGACGGGGGCAAACGATCATGCGGGTCAGCTGATTGAAAGCTATCACCACCGCCCATGGAGATCAGCCCCCTTACCACCAACTCTTATTGCGATTCAATAACTGAATAGAATGCTTATTCATACCAATGAATAAGCGACTCTATGAAATTTGAAATAGAGTCGCTTACTACGTAAGGGGGCAGCAACACCAAATGTTCGCCGATCCGTCGTCAGCCTATATTCCTTCCGTTCTCTTGTTCTACAATTCTTCTGCCAGGTGTCCCGCGACCGCGATGGCTCAATGGTACAATTCAGGTAATCATAAATTGTCACGCAAACCCAACGAGTGTATCAAATTTTAGCTTAACCGCACAGTGAGAGAAGTGGGTTTTTTATACTACGTCAGGTGGCAGACATATTAAAGCAAATACGTAGTCATATTAAAGCAGGCAACATAAAATTAATTTTTGGTGACCTCACTCACTCGCAGGAACACAACAACTCTCAAGGAAATTGTTATTTGGCTGCAGTATTCTGTGAGGTACATTCACCAGTCGGGCAGCTTAAAAAATACGCTATGCCCCACCACATTTTAAACGTACGGATTTTAAGATTAATAACTTTGTGTGCACCTGTACCATTTCCGGTGTTTTGAGAATCTGTCGACTTGAGAATGTCTTTTTGAGAATCTGTCCTTATGCGAAAAAAGGGTCGCTAAAGCTAAGTCAGTGGCCCTAAAGGCTGCTTGAAAACACTGACCTCCGCCAACCCGCAGTTGAGCAGCGTGGTGGAGTATGCTGTAAACTCTTTCGATTGAGTGAGATCCGTATCCCAACAGTGGGATGAATATAGGTTGATACCGAATTGTATTCCTATGGAGCCGCGGGTAGATGGTGTGAATGCAAAATTAGTGAGGATGGTGGTGCGGATAATTGTCTCTCTTTATATAGTTATAAGTTTGTTAAATTTCATCCAAATCCGTACAGCCGTTTACCCAAAAACGGCTGAAACCTATAGAATATTATTTATATTAACTGCTGCCACACCACAGCTAGTCGCAAATTACGTGAAATCCACCACTTGGCTTTGTGACTAAGTAGTTTTATCGAGACGTGAAATTCTAATCTGGTAGAAATGATGGCGTACTAATTATAGTATAAGCCTGGTTAGAAGTACAAGATAGGAATAGTGGGGACAACCAGTGGAACATATTGACAAACATATTATATATAATACAAGGAGGTAAATATATATTTACAGTAAGTACTTACAAAGAAATGTGATTATTGAATATTTAAATGACATTTAATTATCGAGAGTTAATCCCAGGCCCCAGTGCCGTTGCCCCAGTCGTCATTTTGTTGGTCACCAGTGGCAGCCGAAGCCTCTTCTGAAATGAAACATTTTTTTTACATACGTGATGCTGATGGCATGTGTATCGCTTATGTTCCGTAACATCGCCGCGTCTGCAACGTGGAACATGAAACAAAATGAAATATAAAGAGCGTTGTAGATGCTCCCACTTCGCGTCCCACGTCGGTCACGCGTCGGTTTGGCCTGGCCTTAAAGGCGAATTGATTCCTATCGCTATACAATAATAATAACCACAGGAATTGACGCGATCATGCATAGCAAAATAGTACTTGCGTAGTGATAAAAAAAAGTACCTCGGTCTTCATCTAGTGACGAGAACACAGTTTGAACACCGCCGAAGAAGAAAGAGGCAGCATGAAAATTAAATGAAAATAATTAATAATTGTTCTGCAATGACAGTTCGCTTCGCGCTTTCATCGCGAACGTTGTGCTTTGTGCGCGGTACGTGTCATTTAAGGACAATGACCTCAAATACAGTGAAATGTGCTAACTGCAATGTTGTAATTAATGAAGTACTGGCATTTTTACGAAATGTCATGGATTTTATGGATGAGAAGAGTATACACCAGCTGTGTACAACTTCATTCTCCGAGGAAGATATTGTTACGGCAAAAACGTTACTTTTTGAATCCATGCCAACTACGAAGAAGATGCCACTTCGGCGTAAAGAAGGAAAGAAGAAAATGTCAAGAGATCTGAACGACATTATCGCCCTAATGAAAAGTGCTGATCCTGAGATCTTCCCAATTTTTGTGGCCAAAGACCTGCATAGGCTGCCTCCCGTAAGTTTTGACAGTGTAAATGTGACACGTCTCCTGAAGGATATATTGTGGTTAAAAAATCAATTAAACGCATTAGAAGAGAATGTGGTTACTATTGAAAAATTTAATACATTACAACAAGAAGTTTTGCAAATGAAACATGATTCTTTAATTGGTAACATTTCAACGGCAAATATGAACATAAATAAAGGAAACTGTGTTTATGTACAAAATAGTTTCCAGCTTGACAGTGGTCCCGTTGGTTTGGATTATATACCCGAATATAGATCACCTAAAACATCAGCTGATACTGAGGTGAACGACCGGCCTTCGTTTGTAATACATCCGTCCCTGACGACAAACGATAATGATAAGAATAATTATGTCTCTCTCGATCTCGAACAAATAAATGAGATGGATGCACTAACAACGCACGTGGAGGCCCCGACTGCGGTTCCGGACAGAACGAGTGAAAGTGATTTTCAACCGACTCACGCATGCAGCGGCACTGGTGGAGTGAGCGAGACGGAACGAGCGGTAGATATCGAGGCCTGTACTGCGGTGCCATCGCAAACACAGTATGAAACTACCCGCGCGTCCACATCGACTGGTGTTCCTATCAATGTAACTCGAATGAGCGTTCTAAGTACAAGTACGAAACACGGTATACAATCTACGGTGAAGACGAGTGCTTTGAACTCGAACGTGAATAGTGTGCAAAGAGTAGGGGATTGCAATTCTGAGTGGACAGTAGTTAGAAAAAAATCACATAATCGTTATAAACTTGTTGGTCAAAAGGGCTGTGCTCCAGTTGGGCCTGGTGGTAAATTTAAAGCGGCAGACGAGGTGAAAGTGCCACTTTTAATCTCGAATGTTAGTAAAGAAACCTCTGAAAGTGATATTGTTAGTTATATTGCAGAAAATACAAGTGAAACTGTGTCCTTAAAACTTATAAATATGAAAAAGGAAAAGAAATATAATGCTTATAAGTTATATGTATCGAAAAATAAACTTGACTTGTTCTTAAATGACCAGCTGTGGCCTAACGGTATTACTTTCAGACACGTTTTGTTCGTTTTATGTACAAAACAAAACCGGAGAATATAGTTAAAGCCAATTAATTAAATATGTATTATGGATTCTAATTCGAATAATTTCTTGAGATTTGTTAGTTTTAATTGTAGGTCTGTTAAGAGGTCTATAGAAAACATTCGTGATTTATGTAAAAATTATGATTTGATAGCGCTTCAGGAGACTTGGCTACTACCCCACGATATACCTCTTCTAGGCACTATATCAAATGAATTTGATTATACCGGCAAGTCCGCGGTGGATACGTCCACGGGTTTGCTTGTAGGAAGACCTTTTGGGGGCGTGGCTATTCTCTGGAGAAAGGGTATTTTCGATAAGGTAGCAGTGGTAGAATGTAATAGTGTGCGCTTGTCTGCAGTTAAAGCGACAATAGGCAACCGGTCTATCATTATATTTACTGTTTATATGCCTACGGATTCACCTGATAATTTGTGTATATTCGTAGACGTACTAGGGGAAATAAACGCAATAATGGAAAGCGCCGATGTTGAAAGTGTTTTTGTATTGGGGGATTTCAATGCCCACCCACACGAATTGTTCTATAGAGAGTTGGCTAACTTCTGTAGTGATCAAGCTTGGGTTTGTGCTGATGTGGAAAAACTTGGAATTGGTTCTGACTGCTATACTTATGTAAGTGACGCCCACGGATGCAGACGATGGCTTGACCACTGTGTTGTGTCGAAGTCTGCTTTTCAAGCCATAGTAGATATTGGTGTAATAGAAGACGTTTTTGTGTCAGATCACTTGCCTCTGTTTATAAAATGTAATTTAAAGATAGTTAGACCTAAAATACATACGCATGTCTTCTCCCGGAACACAGTGATATGGGGTGAGAGAGACGAGTCTCAAATAAATAAATATCACAACTTGAGTAGCGCTAAGTTACGGGATTTAGACTTTCCGTCAGAATTTAGGGAATGCAGTCGTGGCTTATGCAATCAGGCCGACCATAAGTGCGTTTTGGACAGAATGTATAAGGAAATTGTGTGTGCATTATCTGACGCGGCTGAGGGGTCGTGTAGAGTGCTTAACAGTAAGCCTAAGAAAGGTAAGCATCTGTGTGGTTGGAACAAGCATGTCCGGGACTCGCATCGACAGGCCAGGCTTGATTTCGAGACTTGGGTGTTATGTAGCAGACCAACAAGTGGCATCATATATGAGCAAATGTGTGAGTCGCGTAAAATCTTCAAAAGTCGTTTGAAATGGTGTCAAAATAATCAAGACCAACTGAAAATGGATGTTTTAGCTAAACATAGGTCGGCTAACAATTTTTCTAAGTTTTGGAAAGCTACAGGGCGACAGGAGATTAAGCCTGGCCTGGCGGCGTGTGTGGATGGAAAAAGCGATCCGTCGGCTATAGCAAATATGTTCAGGGCTCATTTTGGGGTGCACTCTCCGCTAGGTCGGTCGGATTCAATGCCTGACCCTGGGTTTGATTGTGTGGGCGAGGAGCCGTCACTTGTTATTGTCACTGCTGGGCAGGTCAGAAATGTCCTCAAGAAAATGACCGGCGGCAAATCACCGGGGCACGATGGACTCAGTGTCGAACACCTGAGGTATGCTGGCGTTCACCTGCCGAGGGTGCTGGCGTTGTTCTTCACAATGTGAATTAGTCACTCATATCTGCCTCATGACTTAATGAAAACTATTGTTATTCCCATTGTGAAGAACGGGACGGGTGATATATCGGACAGGGGGAACTACCGGCCTATCTCTCTAGCGACGACGATTGCTAAGGTATTGGACGGTCTGCTTGATTCTACCTTGACAAAATACCTAAATCTACATGACGCTCAGTTCGGGTTTCGACCTGGACTATCCACTGAAAGTGCTGTACTGAGTCTCAAGCATACCGTTCAATATTATACTGAACGTGAGACGCCGGTATATGCCTGTTTCCTGGATTTCTCCAGAGCCTTTGACCTTGTGTCATACGATGTGCTTTGGGGAAAGCTGAGGGACAGGGGGGTGCCGGTGGAAGTCCGAAAACTATTCGGTTATTGGTACACCAATCAAACCAATTTTGTTAGATGGGCTGACTCTCTGTCTGAACCATACATTTTGGAATGCGGGGTGAGGCAGGGTGGGTTGTCGTCTCCTAACCTCTTTAATAACATTTATATAAATGACCTCATCGTTGAGCTTAGCAGCGCACGCGTCGGTTGTAGCATAGGGGGCACAAGGGTGAACAATCTGAGCTACGCTGATGACATGGTGCTGCTGAGCCCATCGGCTGGTGGTCTTAGGCAATTGTTGGCTATTTGTGAGAACTATGCCGAAATCCATGGGCTTACGTATAATGTAAATAAATGCGAATATATGATATTCAAGGCCGCCGGTAGGTGCCCAGAGTATTCTCCTTATATCACTCTGAATGGTCAAATCGTTAAAAGAGTCACACAATTTAAATATCTGGGGCACTTCCTTACCGACGACCTTAGAGACGATGTAGATATTAATAGGGAGCGTAGGGCTCTGGCGGTCAGAGGTAATATGCTTGCCCGGAGATTTTCTCGGTGTACTGGCCTTGTAAAAATAACTCTTTTTAAAGCATACTGTCAGAGCTTTTACACCGGGAGTCTGTGGGTTGGCCATACCAAAAGAGCGCTGGAAGCCCTCCGTATCCAATATAATAATATTTTCAGAATGCTGTTGGGACTGCCTCGCTTCTGTAGTGCGTCAGGGATGTTTGCGCATTATCACACTGATGGTTTCCACGCCGTCATTCGAAAGAAAACAGCATCCCTGATAAACAGGACGCGTGACAGTCACAACAGCATCCTCAAAACGATTGCTGATGAGTGGACTTCCCCACTTTGGAAATGTTTAGTGAGGAAAGTAATATGAATTTTTTAAACTATTTTAAACTTGACATCGTATAAATAAATTTTGACATTAAATTCAATTATTAAACTTAATTATATATTATATGTACTTGACATGAATTGACTACCTAGTTACACTTGACATAACATAAGTTGTTTTTTTGACATTCGATCCCATTATTAAATTAAACTATAGATTTTAATAGAACTGAGCTGTGTACAAAATTTAATTAAATACAATATTTAAAAAAAAATATGTAATTATGAATTGCTTATGTATGGATTTTAATTATCTGAAATAAAGTTATTATTATTATTATACCATTTATTTCATATATTTCTCCTTTTTTTTACATTTTTAAATATAAATATATATAAAAAAAAAAATACATTTAAAAATATAAAAAAACAGGGGCACCCGCCGGTAGTGGAGCGAAGACTCAAACTACCGGTGGTCAGGGCTCCAGAGTGAGGAACCTTCTCACGATGCGGGCCGTGTCCAGGAGAACCGCCTTCTGTAGCTGGTTCTTGACCCAACTGCCTAGCGAGAGCCTCTCGAGGTGATGGTCGAGGCTCTTAGCTATAAGTCCGTTTACTGATACGACTATCGGAACAATAATCGTTGAGTCCACATGCCACATGTTGGTAACCTCGTGGGCCAAGTCCAAGTACTTAGAAAGTTTCTCTTTCTCGGCCTTAACGAGGTTCTCATCATGGGGAATGGTGACGTCAACAAGAATTGCACGGTTCGTCACCCGGTCTAATACCACGATATCAGGTCTATTTGCGACAATAGTTCTGTCCGTGATAATAGACCGGTCCCAGTAGAGCGTGACACTACCGTTCTCGAGAACTGGCGCAGGTGCATACCTGTAGTATGGTACTTCAGAGCTCACAAGGCGATATTTAAGAGCAAGTTGCTGGTGTATAATCCTAGCTACTTGATTGTGTCTATGCAAGTACTCGCCGTTAGCAAGATGAGAACAACCGGAAACAATATGCCTGAGTGACTCACCGGGACGGTGGCATGCTCGACAGATGTCGACCGTACCGTCCTTCAGGATATATTTCCGGTAGTTATTCGTCTTGATAACTTCGTCCGTAATTGCACAGACAAAACCTTCGGTTTCCCCAAAGAGGTTGCCGAAACGTAGCCAGGCCACCGACGCGAGCGAGTCTACATCAGGCCCATTCAGAGCCCGGTAGAATCGCCCATGTAGCTCCTTGCTCTTCCATATATCCTTGCGGCCCTGGGTGGTAAGCACAGATGGTTTACGCCAATTCTCGTTTGCCAAGGATAGTGGTGTAAGGCCCTTATCAACTGCTACAACGTCGCGATGCATCCCACTATCACAGTTTAGGAAATATTCCCTGAGATTGCACACCTCACGGTTGTGTAGGTTTTTGGCATTTAAAAAGCCACGACCCCCACACTTCCGTGGAATGTACAATCTCATCACTGATGATCGTGGGTGATGCATGCGATACGTCGTAAGCAGTTTTCGGACCTTTACATCCAGGGCGTCCAGTTCCTTCTGAGTCCACCTTAGTATGCCGAAGGTGTATATCAGCAGGGGCATAACCCAACCGTTGAAGGCCCGAACCTTATTACCACCCGACAACAGACTTTTTAAGACTTTTGTCAGGCGACCAAAGAATCGGTCCGTCACCGATTGTTTTATGTCCCCGGCGGCTATACCTAAAGACTCCGACATACCAAGATATTTGTAGGTTTCGACTTCAGAAAGAGATCTGAGGGACATCGTCTCCGAGAGTTGCAAACTTTCCGAGTTTGCAACTCTACCCCGCTGTACATGCATGACCGCACATTTGTCAACACCAAACTCCATACAAATGGCGTTACTGAAAGTTTCTGTTACTTTTAGTAACTCCAAAAGGTCTGGTTTGTTTGGTGCAAACAACTTGAGGTCATCCATATACAGCAGATGAGAGATGATCTCACCCTCTTTATGAAGTCGGATGCCTAACCCTGAATCCCTTAACAGAGTGCTAAGTGGATTCAGAGCTAGACAAAACCATAACGGGCTCAGGCTGTCACCCTGGAAGATACCACGTTCAATCCTTATACGGTCCACCGACTCAGGAGAAACTCGGCAACCCGGTTGACAAAGGACTGTGGTCCACTGCCCCATACATGAGCCGAGAAAGGAGCATAGAGTTGAATCTATTTTATACAACTCCAGCACCCTCCTCAGCCATGAATGAGGCACCGAATCATAGGCCTTTTTGTAGTCAATCCAGGCGGCAGAGAGGTTCTTCCTGTTTCGGCGGACCTGTTGGCAAACGGCTGTGTCAATGAGAAGGAGCTCTTTAGTACCACGGGACCCAACCCTACACCCATTCTGAGCGATGGCCAAAATATTATTACACTCAATGTGTTTAGTAATTTTAGACGTCAGAATGGATGTAAGGAGCTTGTACAATGTTGGCAAGCACGTGATGGGTCTATAGTTCTTAGCTTCCGTGGCACTACCATTTTTATAGAGCAGGAAAGTAATACCACCAGTCATAAAACTTGGTAGAGATCCAACTTCAAGAGCTTCTTGGAACTGAGTTGCCAAGAGAGCATGCGAGCGACGGAACCACTTGAGCCAAAAGTTGTGCAATCCGTCCGGTCCTGGAGCTTTCCAGTTATTTACCGTTCGGATTGCACAGCTAACGTCCTGGGGGCTGATGGAAATAGCCTCCATGTTTCCGATCGACTCACACGCTCGCTCGACAACGTCAATCCATGCTCCCTCGGTGTGGTTGATAGGCACCGACCAAATGCTTTGCCAGAACTGTGACACAGCATTAGCGGTCGGAAGTTGCCTATCAACCACACTGTTAGTGGGTCTCTCCCAAGTTCGGTATACTTTCCTTTCGTTGCATTGGAAAAGCCGATTCTGATGGTACCTATCCACACGCTGCCTATAACGACGGATACGGTTTGCCCATGCATACACTTTCTGCTTCAGAAAGTCTATGCGCTCTGTGATCCAATGCATATAATCCTGGGGCCTAATATTGGTCCCAGCAAATGCTTGGTGCACAAAGCGCATAACTCTCGGGCGATTATTACCCGATCTGAAGCAGATTAGTTTCCCTATGAGGGCTCTAGCCGCGCTGATACGCCGCTCGATTCTCACTTGCCATGCAGGAACATCGACAGTTGGTCGCGAGGCTCGGTCACAATCCGGAAATTTGACCCGAGCCAAGCGACAGGCCGCGATGGCTGCACAGTAGAGTATCGAGTGTGTATCAGCAAGGTCTCGGCTAGATTCCAAGTAGGAATCTAGTAAGCGGTCTAGAGCCCCCATAAGTGCCATATTTTGTCTATGCACGGGCAAACGTGGTAGGCGCGGTCTTTCGGCAATCGGTGTGGATCTGTACGCATAAAGCGCCTCATCCAATGCCCTCCTCAGTTGCTCATCATCCTGGGATGGATCTACGCTCGTGTTCACATATTCATCTGGTACTGGTCCATCCTCCGCTTGCGTTGTTGCCGAATGTATGTTATTTGGCATCACCGCAGTCGGAGTTTGACTTACCTCGGTGACTACGTGTACAGGTCGCATTTCCCGACGAAGTCGCTCAAGCGTAGGCTCATCCAGCAAACGGCAACGCTGGATAGCCCTCACTTGATCCGACAAACGTTGAACAGAAACGGTGACAGTCGGTTCAAGCACCTGAAACAGTGGAAGCAAGCATACGAGCACGATACGCACTGAGATTGCTTCCCCCCTCTGTTGCCCTATAGTAGGCGCGCATGACGTTTTCATTTATAGCATTTGTCCACCTCATGCGTCGCACTACACCACCGGTAGCGGGAGCCTGTCGCGGGGCAGGGTGCCCCGAAGACCCCAAGCCGGCCGGTAGCGGGGGCCGTCCTCTTCGTCGCGCAGGTCTCGGCGGCGACGGGGGCGGCGTTAGCCCGTCCTCGTCGCTCGACACGTTGGAGGTCGGAGGTGTGGCATATTGCTCCTCCGATGACGTGGAGCTAGGCGAAGCGGGTGGTGGTGGGCGTGCGTTGGTCTGTGACACTAGTTTCTGTCTTGCTCTTGTAATCATCATTTATATTTGTTATAATTTCATATTCATCGTATATAACACTTGACGTTTTTGACAATCATTGTCATGGTGCTCTTTGCTCATATTTGTTTATCTATATTTTTCACTCTAAAATGTTTGGCATCTTAAATATTATTTATTATATAGTCTTGCTTGATAAATATATTGTTAAAAATGTGAATATGATGTTAGAATATGAAAAATAACAAACAATAAAAAAATTTAACAAAAAAGTAGATGTGACATTATTATTATTATTATTATAATACCAATTGACTGCGCAATTGGTATTATAGTCATTGCTTGTGCGTTCTTTCCACTTCACACCATCGAAATTACACAACCAGCAGTATCATAGAGATTCTAGAATCTCTATTCCCTTTGAGAGAACCTAATAATTGTAACTTGATAGTAAAATAATGGAGTGACTTCATATGACTCCACTGGACTGGAGGTTTGATTTGGGTGGTGTCTTTACACCGCAAGTACATTCCTTGCACTTTTGCAAGGAATGTACTTGCGGGCACGATCTCATACGCAAACACCCGCTATTTGTAGCATGTATCGACGCCCGTTTAGTCGCCTAAACCAAAATAGCAAAAAAGAATCAAAATACCCAGTTTCGTGTTAAATGGTTTAGAAGTCGACCTCACTCATATAAAGGATGGATTGCAAGTCTAAATAAAATAATTAAAATTTTACTATACAATACAATAAATGGTTGCGAATTCGATGATGTTACTTTTATTTTTCTAGACATTATTCATTTCATTCGCCATAGCCGATCAATCTTAGTCTTATTTTTTGCACTTCTTTGAATAGTTGTATACAGCTATCCACACTAACTAACACTTCATCTGGTGTTGACTGTACTACGCTCTCTTTTCGTTTCTCTTTCTTTCAACTGTGATGAGAAAAATATTTGACCTGAAACGTTTGGCTTTCCAGTTGCCTCACCAAAGCTAATTACCGCCCTTAATACATAATATACTAATATGGTCTTGTCGTCAACTAATATCGAGTATAACTTGCTCTCTACTTGCCAAAAGACTGCAAAACTTGAGTATTGTCAGCATCTCACATCTGGTAGTCACTCGCAGAGACATTTCTGCGAGTGACTACCAGATGCGAGATGCTGCGTTAACAGCGGGGGTGCCACTGCGCGAGCAATAATTATTGTATTGCAAGCGGCTATATGGCTACGGTAGCTGCTTTATATAAGGTGAGCTTGACGCCCGGTGTTGTAAAAAAAAAACGGTTTTGTAACTATCATTTTAAATAACGCTTATTTTATATGAAATTATGAACGTATTCCGTACCTGTACCTTGAGGAGCAGAGTTGGTTTCCTCGACCACCTCCTCTACATCATCTTCCTCTTCATTCTCCTCCTCCTCTTCTTCTTCGTTTTCTACGTCGTTCTTTACGGCTAAAACATATATTGACAATATTATAAGATGACAAATGTCGAAATAGTTCAGGAGGCGTTCAGCCTCCTTACCACCATCTCTTACTGCGATATTATATTGATATAAAATTAGACACTAACTGATGCAAAATATCGTAGTCCATTTGTGTAACTGGAGAGCTTAGTCCGCAATGAACAATGGTACGTCGTCATACAAAATATTGGAATTTAGCCGTGAGGGACTGAATCTTAATAGTAGTTTATGAAACTGTTGCATAATAAGGGTTATTAAAATACGAGTGTGAGTTTATAACACGAGCCGAAGGCGAGTGTTATAATAATACCACACGAGTATTTTAATACCTAATTATGTGCAGTTTCATACACTACTTTAGCTAATCTCATGAAATATATGATAATAATATTTTAAATACAACCATGAAGTTAATCTATCAGCTATTTTATCTAATCTCATACTGAAATTTCAGTATGAGATTAGATAATAGTAGTTTATGAAACTGTTGCATAATAAGGGTTATTAAAATACGAGTGTGAGTTTATAACACGAGCCGAAGGCGAGTGTTATAATAATACCACACGAGTATTTTAATACCTAATTATGTGCAGTTTCATACACTACTTTATCTAATCTCATGAAATATATGATAATAATATTTTAAATACAACCATGAAGTTAATCTATCAGCTATAATTCTTATATAAAAATCCATTTGCAGATCGAGCATGCGTAGTGCACATGCAATGTGTAAATTTCAGTATGAGATTAGATAAAGTATTTTATCTTTAATGTGTATAGTTTTTTAATGTGTAAATTTCAGTATGAGATTAGATAAAGTATTTTATCTAATCTCATACTGAAATTTACACATTAAAAAACTAAACACAGTATCATAATGACAGACTTTACGCACAAGCTGTCAAAATAAATTTAAAAAGTTATTTTTCGATACAGCTCTTCTATGGACAACTGTATCGTAAAATAACTTTTTTACCATTTCGATACAGCTTCAGCCCTGGATACAGGTATTTTAAACAGGTTTCAATGCAAATACATTGCAACTATGCAAATTTTTTCTACATAATCTGTGAACGCGGCGCCGCGCGGCGCGTCGCGCATGCGCACTACGCATGCTCGATCTGCAAATGGATTTTTATGTAAGAATTATAGCTGATATATTAACTTCATGGTTGTATTTAAAATATTATTATCATATATTTCATGAGATTAGATAAAGTAGTGTATGAAACTGCACATAATTAGGTATTAAAATACTCGTGTGGTATTATTATAACACTCGCCTTCGGCTCGTGTTATAAACTCACACTCGTATTTTAATAACCCTTATTATGCAACAGTTTCATAAACTACTATTACAATCATCGTTAAGTTTTAGATCAAATTAACTAATACAATTATTGTCTATATTCAAAGATAGTTAAAAATTACTCTTATTTGTTTCCTTTTCGAGGTTTTGCATTGATTGATGAAGGGAAATATTTTTTATAAAGGTGTATGTATTACCACGATAATATTCTTTTGATAGTAGTAACTTTTAACACTTTGTATGGGAACATACCAAAGAATTTAAATATAAAGTAACAATAAATAAATTATGCTTACCACCAGGTTTGACCTTCATCATTTTCAGAATATGGTTCTTCTCCCTAGTAAGATGGCGCTTACCATTCAAATGCATTGTCATTTGCTCGCTGCAAGTCACAGAAGTCTGAAAATACCCTTTAATTAGATACTGAAGATAACTATTGACGAGCTCGGTGAACAGATATGTTCATGTACACAAATATTTGCCTTGTGCGGGGATCGAACCCGCAACCTCAGAGTCAAAATAGCCATTGCTACGAGCTCGTCGTTAATGATCGTTTACCATGCGAAATAGTCGGGATGAACAGATTACAAAACATATTTCCAATGAAAAAATATTCGATAACTAATCAGGCATATTGTACAAATATAAGTATTTGTTTAGCTTTGTTCAAAAAAACTAATTTAATTAATTATTTGCGAGATGTGGCCACCACTGCCACTTCATCTTGCTGATTTTGAGAACGATGTCAACAACTTTAATTCTCCGCGAATTTCCTTGTGCCGTATTCCTAAGAAAAACACCTCGGAGAATACCTCTCTGCGCTCGATTTGCGACTTTCAGCTTGTAACATATTATTATATATTAACATATTATGATTTAGTTCGCCTTGTTGTCGATAGATGGCGCTGTTCAATGTGTGGATCTCGCTATGTTTACGTTCTTTGCTTGTGAACATACGGAAAAATATTTATTGTGTCAATATACCATACCATTACCAACCCAGTTGAGTAGTATCATTTATCAACCCTAGAGGGCGCTCCAGCTGATCTAGTGAATCCTACAACATGGTCGATCTCGAATTTTTTTTCGACACAAACCTCAAGCATGTCGAGGTCTTTAATTGTGACAAGTTTCATCTAAATCGGTTCAGTTGTTTTGGAGCCTATTCATTTCTAAGAATGACTTTTCGGCGTATACTCGTATAAGCGTTCCGCTCGGTCCACTCAATAAATCACATTCGTACCTTGCAAATTTCGCAATAAAGCTCCGCACAAATAGGTTTGGTTTCTTTAGGCTCTTCGACTTTCTCAGGTTCCTCGGCCTTAAGAGATTTCTTCTCGCGGCGAATGAGCGCCTGCCTGCATTTGACGATTTTATGAGTGTTGCTGCCTTAAGTATACATACTTCCATTCTGATATACAGGGCGTAGTTTTAAAGACTGGTCAAATTGATAGAGGCGATTGTGTTGATGTTACTGATCACGAAACAATAAAAAAAACTATACCTTAAAAAACATCAAAATCTATTAGTTTTTTAGTACCTCCCTATGTCATTTTAGCGTGAACATACTATGTTTTAATCTTTCATTGAAGCGACAGCGGCGAACGCGCAAAGGGCGCATGCGCGACAATCACATGGTGTCTCCTCCCTACATAGTAAACATGAATCTCGGAGATAAACATGAAATCTTTCGATAGCCATACCGCTTTTATGTTTGACGATTTTTTGCGTTTTTTATTCATTCGTACTAACAACATAATGGTCTCCTTGAATTTGACCAGCCTTAAAACTTAGCCTGTATAAATGTGAAAGTGCGTATCTGTTTGTTAGTTTTTCGCGGCTAAACGGCTGAATCGATTTGAATTAAATTTGTCATGGACGTAGATTATATCCCAAGGTAGGTCAAAGGCTACCTTTTGGCGAGATATGAACAACATTCATGCGGGTACAGCTAGTGTCATAATAGAAAGAATAATCATATCAAAATCACGTTGTGGAAGTTACTTACAATCTGCCTTCATTATTTTTTTGAAGTAGAAACGGATTCTTCGGCACCTTACGACCCTCGACGATCCTGTATACAAAATGCTCAAGTTAAAAAATATAACTAAGACAGTATAAAACTATTAACTTATTACAATATTCCCAATTTAAAACAAGCACTCATCTCGGATATACTTTAAATAATAAGTATAGATGGGGAATTTCACTGCAAGTAGACTTCATTTTATTTTTTTATTTATGTAGAATTTCATTTAAAGAAGTTTGCTGCGTTGGCAGGGGGGGTAGCGGCGCGCGAACGAGATTTCATGTTGCGAGTTAAGCAATTTTATAGACGTATTCACGTCAAAAATACTTACGCACGATGCGGTTTCCCTGCATAATGCGCGTCTGCATGGGATTTTGATGTAATATGAACATCACATAACTCACAATAGAGATCACGAGCCTTCAAAGGGATCTGTAAGAATATAGTACAAAAAATATCAATTTTAAAATTTAATTTTATTATTATTTACATTACGTATTTATTAATATAAACTATGGGAAAAGTTTTTTTTTTTCTAATAATATGGATATTTTCTTTATTATTATACAGGGGGCCGCACCGAAAAGATCGGGAATGAAATTCTTTTGAATAAATTATGTATACACTTAAAATATTTTTGGAACTTATTTGAAATTTAGTATTCTACCAAATTTATTTCCATTTTTGAAATAAGAAAAGATAAAAAAAAGAGTATAATAACTTTCTTCTCTTACCAGTTCCTTTTACTGGTCGGCCAAAATAAAAAAAAAACAGATACTGTACGCCAATTAATACAAAATAAATATGTGACATACGAGCAGATATGCAATGAATGCTCTCAAATACGAGTACGAGCTCAAATGCAATTTATGATATCGTCTGGGGTGATGAATCGTGGATTTATTCATGTGAGCCCGAAAGAAAATACCAATCGGCTGTTTGGGTCTACGAAGGTGAGGTCAAGTCAAAAGTTGTGCGCTCTCGTAGTGTCGAAAAAAATTAAAAAAGTTGTCGCTTCGTTTGTATCGAAAACCGGACATGTGGCTACGATTCCTTTACAGGAACGGAGAACGGGTACTGCTAATTGGTTACACAACAGTTTGTTTGCCGGAAGTCATAAGAGAACTTCGTAAAAGTAATCCGAATCTTCGCATAATCCTTCACCACGATAATGCGAGCTCCCACACCGTTGGGTAAACGATCGCGTTTTTTAAAATTGGGAAAGTGTGGAGTTTACTGACCATCCTCCATACAGCCCTGACCTGGGCCCCAATGATTAGTTTACATTCCCAAAAACTAAAGATTTGCTACGTACGTCAACGGTTTTAAGGTCCCGAAGAGGCAGTCGAAGCTTACAAATCGGCCGTTTGGACCATGTCCGTTTCAGCCTTAAATTCCTGTTACAATAATTGGTTTGAACGAATGCAAAGGTGCATCGATTGTCTTGTCGCGGAGAATACTTGTAGTTTTTTTCTATTTCTGATCATTTCGGTGTGGCCCTCGTATAAGTTAGCTTACGCTGATTGGTTGACATAATTATGTATACCATGTCTTGGATAGGTATATTAAAAACAGTATGATGAAACGTAATTCTTAAGGCGCGATTCCACCGAAGCAGAGCTGAGTGAAGGCGAGATGTTTTATCAATATGTTGCGGTCCCACACCGCAAGCGAATACAACAAGATATGAGATGTATGAAAACACAGTTCGCATCTGCCCAGCTCCTCTTGGCGAAAGTTCGTAACGTAAGGTACCTATGGGTGGATGTTTGTTGTTTCTGCTCATACCTACTAATAAAATAAATTAAATTAAAGAAGTAAATGTCTGTGATTTCAAAATATATGACAAAATTTAACAGAAAAGTGCTACACCACTATACATATTGAATGATCGTATAGTTCTATCGTATAGTATAGTATCATGTTTATAGAATTTTTGTCGGTCTGCCTGAAAGTTTGTTTCGAATAAAAATCGAAATGGTTCAACGGTTTTTAATAAACATCATAAACATTTTCATTTCTTCCATTTCTATATTTTGAAGTATTCATAAAATATGGCACGAGCTAAGCCTCTAGCAGAAGCTTATCATAAATACAAAATAATAATTTTATGGTATATTGACTTAATGAACTAGGAAATAACAAGTTTGTTACTAGGTATGGCCGCCACAGCGGTTAACAACAACGAAGCCGTGCGCCACAAGTACCAGGCAGCTCAGGTATTACTGTCATGGGCGTTTTCTCGCGTCAAACCAAATAGTACTCCGCAAGACTTGGGGCGTGCGAAACAGACAGCACTGGCACTGGGCGAATGCGAAACTGTTGTGTGCAAAAGAGACCTCGCGAGTTATTTGCTAATTAATTATATTAAAAATACATATAATTAATTAGCGAATATACAACATAATGATTTGTCATTATATTATATATATGAACTATTTATATTTATTAAATAAAAATTACCAATCTCTCAATATCTTATTAATTTTCTATCTTATATCTAGCCTAATATTAATTTCAAATATAATTTCATATAAGTACTTAATATTAATATAGAATAAATAAAAAGAATCAAACGTTACACCCTGTGCGTACTATGTAAAAATAAAATTGTCTATGTTAAAGACCCTGTGCGTACTATGGTCTCGGGTAGTTTGTCCTGAAATGGGGTTTGTACCCCATTTCAGGACAAACTACCCGAGACCAGACCAAAACTTAAGATGCAACTAGTTTAGCTTCAAAAAAAGACATACTGCACGTGGTCCTGTCTGCATATTAGTATAGTTTTTATGAACTGGTAGGCGTGGACGAAGGAACACCCGCCTTCTGTAATAACGGTAGTTACCGGGTGCGCCGTGGTGATACTGGCGAGTGGTATCATTCCGTGCAGCGTATTATTAACCAACTTAAAAGAAGGAGGTTATATGTGCGACTGTATCATACAGTCGATGCATATTGGCCTGCTTTGCCTTTTGTTGGTCACATTTTTTTTCAAAAATAACTTACTTCGTCACTTATGATCCAATCACTTCAGCCTAGGCTAAACTAGTTAAGTCTAAAGTTTTAAGAATAAACTTGTTTGGTCCGAAATTGGATAGGACCAATAACATACACAATAAATATATACCTAGAGCTAAATTACCTTCTCTTACACAGCTTGAACTCTACGTTCATTCAAACGTGGAGCCAGACAATTTGTTTCAATGCAAGTTTCTATTCTGACGACTGGTGTTCACATAATTTTCACTTGTACAACTGTCAACAGCGATACTACATACAGTACATATACACAATACATAGTAGAGTGCGGACTTTACTACGATGGTGACAGAGCACAAGTGAAATGTCAAATACTCCGCAGTTGGCGAAAGTATTGACGCAGTTGGGAAGCATTATCATCAACTTTATATCAGCTCGTGTTCTTCCACTGCTGCTCATATAGGACTGCGCGTTTCGCGCCACGTGCTTCCAATCACACCGTAAACATAAACAGAACGAACATTATGCTTCCACATAAACAGAAAAAGTACATTATGTGAACTAAAATAGTCGGCAGAATACTTGCACCTAAGAAACAATGCATTGCCAAATAGTCTATTTACCTCTTTACGACCGTATCCGACTTCGGTATACTGATTTAACCATTTCTTTTGACTCTTCGTATGATTTTTGGACAAATAATGCATTCGTGCTGAAAAGCAAACAAATATTACTTAAACCTAGTAAAAATGTAAATTGTGTTCATTATTATCATTTAGTAACAGGTTTATATACTTCAGCCAACTCTTCATGGAATAAGGGTCAAAAACAAGAGATGAAAAGACTAGTGCGTTGGTTAGATAGATAACATTTTTATTTGTACACTGAAACACACAAAATACAGAATCTTACAATAATTCTAATTATAAAACAGAACTTGGAACACCACTCCAGTCCAACCGCGAGCTATCATCTAATAATATAGCAGCTCACAAACAAACCGAAGCCCCATTCCCCACTCCGTTGTTCGGCGTGTGTTACAGTGATACAAACAGGCAACAACTCAGTGTTGGACTTGCTCAGAGAGCAAAACACAGATTTACAGTTAATAGTGGTTACACAAGGCTTATCGGTGACCGGTAGCATTTCGTGCAATTTCACTGTTCTCATCTGCCATCACTTAATCGGCAGATATGACCGGCCCATTGCCACTTCAGCTTGCAAACTCTGAAAACTATGTCGACAACTTTAGTTCTCTGTCGTTTTATCATTTCATTCGTTTTGTTATTTCTTCGTTCCGGATTCGATCACACAGAAAAACCCCGAGCATAGCCCTCTCCATCGCTCGCTGACCTTTAGCCAGTGGACAAGTCTGATGGTCAATGTCCAAATCTCTGCACCATAAGTAATTGCAGAGAGGATACACTGGTTGAAGACTTTAGTCTTCAAGCATTGGGGTATCTATGCGGTAAAGATGTGACGAAGCTGCCGAAGTATGCCGGTGTGCGCTGAACTAAACTAGAGTTTAAGAGGATGGGTTCATGAATGTTTTTTCCTCTTACAGCTAAACGGTTTAGGATTAAATTTGGCATACATAATAGAATATGTATTGGATTGCCACATAGGATAGATAAATGTATGTGAGGATTGAGGGAGGGATGTTTCAAATTCGCGAAATAAGTTTATCAACATATAGTATTAGACTCAAAAGAAATGTAGAATAACTCCTGGAATTTGTAGTAAAGTATTTAAAAAAGAACCGGTTCTTAAAGTGTGGTTTTCATATATAACATTATAAAAATCCCGACGTTGTTAGCAGGGCTCGCCGATATATATCAGCTGATATATATCAATTGATTTTTATCTTGATATATATCAATTGAGTTTTTCCTGTATTCTGAACTAAAAATTTTGGAGATTAATGTTTACCCTGGCAACACGTAGCGAGAAACTACAATTCAGAATAATTTAGATTGTTTCCCAAGAGGGCAACCGGCAACCTCATTTAAAGTTGGGGAAATCCCCTTTAACTTACCAGTATTTTAGCCAGCTTTTTATTGAAATTCAAACCTTCATAATATAAGGTTTATTATTCTACGAGCTAAAAAAAATGGAAGATTCCCTGGTGCTCCTTGCGTTAATAATTTTCACTTTCACAAACAAATGAACATTATTATAATAATAGGTACTTGGTTTTTTAAGTGTTTATTAAAAAAATCTTTCTCAAATAAACACTTAATTCTTTTGTTACTTTTTTTTTAAATAAAATATGTGATAATTTGACACTTATATTATTTTACTAATTCATTTCACATTTTTAATGATATATATCGGATATATATAAAAAAATTGGATTTTTGATATTTATTATAAAAATCGGATTTTTTCGAAACCTGGTTGTTAGTCATTTAATTTACCAATCTTAATAAATATATGCATATTGTAAATATATCTATTATTTAAAAGTAATTTGGGAACTTTTGTATAAAAGCTCCCGCGGACGAGGACGAGACTATAATTATATTCTACAGTGGAAACTTACCAACTGCATACGATTCCAAAGCCGAAGAACACAAGCCACAATAATTAGGTTGCATTAAACGTAGCATTTGCTTGGGCAGATTCTTCAAAGTATCTTTTGGCATCCCGCAACCTATTAAAATATAACATGCTGATAGTAAATAAATTAATGACCACCTTTCTATAGAAGATGCATTCAAAATATGTAATACACCGTATCGGTGTATTACATATTTTGAATGCATCTATCGATGTCGATAATCGTAAAACGCCAAATACATATAATATATATATGGCGTTTTACGATTATTTTAGATTAGATATTTATATATATATATATATATATATATAAGAAAAGTGTGTGTATGTATGTCCAGCTTTTTCACCATCCACTGCCACTCACCCATGGTTGCAGTGACAGAGATCCATTGGTCTGCACTTATACGTGTGGTATATGTGAGTGGTAATAATGTATGATGTGATAGTTCTACACTTTACTGACACAATGTGTCTGGGCATGCACAGAAAATGTAAAACTAGTTTTTTTGTTTTTGTTTTGTTGTCTGCTATGTATTATAATAATAAATAAATATTTCTGGACAATTTACACAGCCCCATCTAGTCCCAAATTAAGCGCAAAGCTTGTGTTATGGGTACTAGACAACTGATAAATGTACTTAAATATATTTTTTTTGTAAATACATACTTATAATACATAGAAAACACCCAGACCAAGACAAACAGACATGTTCATGCACACAAAATGTTTGCCTTGTGCGGGAATCGAACCCGCGACCTCGGAGTCAAAGTGGCCATTGCTAACCATTCAACCACCAAGCTCATCAACATTATTTATATGTATGTACTTTAAAAAATGTATTTAAGTACATTCATCAGTTATCTAGTACCAATAGTAGTTTAGTTTAGGCCTCCATGGCTCTGTGTAAACTAACTAGAAATATTTATCACTTTATTTATTTTTCGGCAGTATGGTAAAAAGTATGAAATAGAGTGTACTTATGAGATATTTCATTGTCTTCTCGTTAGGATCTGGTCTTCTTCTCATAGGCGGGCCTCGGAGAGGCGGGCCATCTGGCCCAAATCCTCTGCCCCACATGAAAGGTCCTGGACCTGGAGGAGGCGGCCCCATCATTCCCATCGGGGGAAACGGCGGCGGAGGCATGCCAGGAGGGCCGAAACCCCCGCCAGGACCATAACCACCACGGTAATTTCCATACGCATTTCTGTAACGCCTATTTCTGTAAAGTACATCATATATTTTAGTTCACCGAACAAGCGAAAGCTGAAAATCAAATTGGAGAAAAAGCTACTTCCTACTTAGCTTATATATACTACTGCCGTGAGTTTTTTCACATGTACATAAACAACGGTTTAGCCTGCAGGTGGCAGTTTAGGGAGAGAGGGGACACTCTTGACTCAAACAAAAATATTTTTTTCACAAATGGATCCTTGGATCAAATGTAGGTCTTCACACACTCGTAATATTTATGGAGTACCTATCCAACGATAACCCACACCATAGGATAGACAGGGATAAAATCTTCCCCACATTTAGAAGACCCCACACTAAGAGTTCAATGAATTAAATACCACTCAATTCAAAATTGTATAAATGGCATAACAAGAAAAACTTTTACTGTATTAATGAAGTACTTCAACATAACTTTTAAATTAAAATTAATACTTGCATGCTAAAGGTAATAATTCGCAAGACATGAGCGCCCTACTTGAGCACCAAAGATCATTGTATACCATGTCTTATGCAAATATAGATTTATTTATTAAGTACAGGAGAGGTACTCTAAACAAAAAAAAAATTACCCATTTTGTCGGCATTTGTATGTGAAATTTCCGTTTCTAATACTAATAGTCCCTGAGTTAACCCCCAGATAGACAAATAGACAGACGGCGGAAATATAAAGGTGCCTTGTTTACTAGGTAACCCTAAAATACCCTGCTGACATGTCTATTTTTGCATTATGGATCAATCAATCCTTAAATAAATTAAGTATGTAGGTACGTAACATTTTTATAATGTGATAAATATACTCAGTAACAATTTGACATTTTGAATATTTGAAATTTTACTATTATTTTGATAATACGTACTTGAAATTTCCAGGACCGTTTGGACCAGGGCCAAAGTCAAGCGGCATCATTTCATCTTCATCCTCCCATCCATAATCGTCATCAAATTGATTATTCATGTCGCAATCTGCTTCTAAAAATAATAAAGATATATTTTCAATAAAATCGCAACCATATATTAAATTTATGAAGTATCAAATAATAGTAGGGGATCCCAAGAGAGGGATTTCGAGAGTTACTAAAGCGCGGCAGATTAACATACAGGGAGATACCTTGTACTCGATTAAATGCCTCCACCAAATATGAGCCCCATATATATGGCCGGCCGTCCAGGATAAAGGATCAGCCCCCCTAGCCAAGTGTAATGTAATTCGTAGCGTAACGAACGTTAGATAGATCACGTGACATTTGTCAATTCTCTAAAATGTTCGATTTTGATAAATGTCACGTGATTTATCTAACGTTCGTTACGCTACGAATTACACTTGGCTAGGGGGGCTGATTAGTAAAAAAAAACCGGACAAGTGCGAGTCGGACTCGCCCACCGAGGGTTCCGTACGTAGTATCATTATTAAATTTGATATTTTTCATTATAAATAAGAAATAATGCGTCGAAAAAAATAAATAAAATATATTTTGCAATGTGTACATCAAGCCCTTTCATATGATACCCCATTTGAACTAGTAGTTTCAATTTTAAATTTCGACACCCTATAAAAAATATAGACCCCCTATTTTTTAAGATCTATTTACAAATGTATAGTTTTGAGATTTATTCCTGTACTTGTAGTCTATAACGATGTTACTTGCCAAATTTCATAGTTCTAGGTCAACGGGAAGTACCCTATAGGTTTTGATTCCCTTGTGTGTCGAAATATGCGTTTTTTGCTGAATAAACGGCCGTAACTTTTTTCTACGTAAACTTAGCAGTTTGATTTTTTTTTAACTTCATGGGACCGTAGACCTGAGTATACAGTTCAAATTTCAACTTGATACCTCCACGCATTCTCGACATAGAAATTCTTGACAGACAGACAGACGGACAACAAAGTGATCTTATAAGGGTTCCGTTTTTCCTTTTGAGGTTCGGAACCCTAAAAATGATCATCCGAGGTTCTCGAGCGCGTCAGATTAAGGTAGGTGAGTTAGTTACATGCTAAAACGTGTATATTCCACTAATCTGACAATTTCAAAGTGACATAAAAAAAGGAGAGGGCTACAAAGTTGTAAAAAAAAAGGTCAACTCGACATTCTCGAGTGTGGCAAATTTTATTTTTATTTTGAAGGGAATAATTCAAGGTTTACGAAAAATGACGATTTCCATAAGCCGAATTAAGAAAAATTAATCGATAAAGATTAAAGCGTGCAGCTACGTGATGCCTGTATTCCCCTCTCCGTAGATGATGATGAAGATGTAGTCATAACACCAGTTATTCTTGAGGATACTCCAGAGTTAGGTATATTTTTTTTCCAATAATTGAAAAAAACATTATTCATAAAAAAAAAATCGTTAAATATTTTAATGATTTCCTATGCAATCTGAGGATGAAATCGAACCAGAGGAGGAATATGATGATTCTACAGATGAAGATAATAATTTTTAAAAAATATGCAAAAAAATAATGAGGCTGATAATGATGATGATGATGATGACAAGTATTCTACTTAAAAAACATACACTGTTTTATTTGCATGCTATTTCTTCAGCTTTTCAATTAATTAAGTTCAATGATTAAAAAAAATAAAAAAATATATATATATTTTTTTTGCTCTCCAGTATTTCAAAATGGCGAATTTTTTTGCACATTCTAATAATTGCCGAGAGTTTGCGGCACATCCAAATCGTCAGATTATTATATACGCGCTTTTTTTTAGGTTCACTTAACATCCCCTTAGAAAATCTGACACGCTAGATAAATTTTAAATTTTTTTTTTTTGTTCATCTTGAACCCTTATGTACGGCCACCTTCATCATGGAAACAATCAGATTAACATACGTAGGACATGGATGCTATCAATATCTGACGCGCTCGAGTATGTCCATGCAACAGTTTTTTTTTACATTTTTGAAAGTCTATAGCCGCTCCCCCCCCCCCCGATGAAAAGGTATATATTATATGACATGTTTTTCTTCTTATCATCTAAGCTTCGCAATCCAATAGGTCTCTATGATGCTCGAGTAAATCCCGATTTAGCACCAAGGGCTCCACTACCATAAGGGAAGGTGAGTTCAAGAGGGGATCACAGCCATTGTTATCAAATGCCATGGTAGTAACATTTTAAGAAACAATAGTTTCAAACTTCTAAAATGTATCTGCATCAGGCAAAGTACATGGAACAAATTCAAATTTAGAATATTATGAATCTTCATTATGGGTGAGAAGTGTTTATTTTATTATTTATTTTTTTATTTTATTTATTTAATCTTCATGCACATACAAAGAATGTACAAAGGCGGACTTAATCCTATACGAGCATTCTCTACCAGTCAACCCTAAGGTGATGCAGAGATAAGACATGGTAGGTGCACAAGGCGAATAGTAATATTAAATTAATGACGTGTCAAAAATAAAACAGTTAAGAAAGCATTATAGATGAATAGTACTTCACAACATAAATATATAGAGACCGGAATACATAATAGATAAAATACATAACATACATATGAATACTTAATCATATACATAAATATACACGTACATACATACAAAATATATATCCGTTTACAAACATACTATGTCTGTTATTATTATCATCCAACACACAGAATCCAAATATTGTTCAAGACGTGAAGAGGTTTTTACAGAGTCGGCAATGTGTGAGTGATACCTCTGGTATAGCGAGCGTCCATAGGCTACGATTAGTGATAACCATCAGGCGGGTCATATGCTTATTTACCTTAATTATATAAAAAAAAATAAGTAATTTTTAAAAGTCCATACTTTAATTCCACGTAAACAAAGTCACAGGTACACCTAGACCTAGCAACAATTAAACTCTACTGATTTTAATTCATGTCACACCGGGTGACAAACAAGCGGAAGGCCCGCCTAAAGGCTGGTTCACACATTGATTAGTGTTAAGTGCGAGTGCTAAGTGTAAGTGTAAGGGGCCGTCCATTAATCACGTGAGGCTCGAAAGAGGGGGGAGGGGGTTTGGCAAAAATCACGAAACATCACAAGGGGGGAGGGGGGGTGTAGTAAGATATCACGTGTATTTTTTTTAAGTACTTTCATCTTTCATCAGGCGGACCGTATGCTTGTTTGTCACCTTAGTGGTGTGACAAAAATCCTTATTAATATTCAGAAAATTTTAAGATTTTTTGTAAATACAAAAATACACGTAGTAATACGGGGTAGCCTTACACCTCACCAAGTATCGCCAGGGGGGGGGGGTTTAAAAATGCAAAAATAAACCTCACGTGGTTAATGGACGGCCCCTAAAGTGATTAGTAGATACACCATATGGACAGGTATTGATTAGTGCGAGTGTTTAGTATTTGTTTCAAGTGCTAAGTGATTAGTATTTAGAAGTCTGTTCTATTTTTCTACGAGTGCCGCCCCCCACGCCCACTTTCTTCACCCCTCACTTGCAGCGCGCTCCTCACTAAACACGTCTGGACATGAATTGTTGTGATTAGTTCAGTGTATCTATGTGGATAACTAGCTCCACGACTTGATCTCCTGGCTATCCACTTTCGTTGCCATAGTTTTTGAGGTTCAATTTCCACCTCTTTTTCGATTTCCTCCAATACAATTTTTAATATGTCTGTAACGCATTTCTGCAGTTCCCTCTGTACTTCTTCGTCCATATTGTTGATTGGTCACAACAACAATTACGTGTTTGTGTCGTTTGTCACGGGTACTCCTTAGAGGCACATATGAGCTTTACTAAACAGAGCTACTTATCAACAATGGACATAGACTTAACACTTGACACTAAACACTTAACAATAATCAATGTGCGAACCGGCCTTTGTAAAGCGGTTACCTCAGCAAAAAAAAACGCTATATGGATCACCGAGGTGCTGACACCGCCGGGGAAATATACCAGATGCAGCTAATAATTATTGCAGGATACTCGACAAAGCTTTTGAGTCTATCGTGTCATCGCGTCATGGTCTGAGGCACTGGCAGAAATGTCTGTCTGAGAGTCTGAGATGGCGTATATCAGCGCTAAATTAACTAGCATAAAATGGACTTACATAAGCAAGCACACACACAGAATTTTTTTATCCTTTCAATCAAAGAGACTAATTATAATTTCAATCACGCACGATAAACAGCCAGATACTGCAGAAACTGCAGAAACGAAGGGAAAGGAAATCGCAAAGTATTGAGCTGGCTGACGCTAGCTGACAGACAGAATGAATGGCAGAAACAGTGTTGCCAGCTCTACAAACTTGGAAATAGTGCCAAACAACGGCCAAACAGCAAACAAAAAGCACCAGTCAGCGTGTGAATGGTAGTTTTTTGTTCGATGCTTGTGTTTGCTGTTTGTGTATCGGTTTGCAGTGGCATAACTACATGGTGGCAGAGCGGGCAAAATGCCACGGGCCCCCGGACCAAGGGGGCCCCCAGGCTCGAGAGCTTAGTACAAAAATAGTATTTTTTTTAAGTTAGGCTATAAAACAACATACAAAATTTTAATAGGTAAATTATAATTTTTCTTGACAATAAACTTATAACCAAAAATGTACAAAAATCTTCTTTAGTGTCGGTTGCTTAGGTGATTTATTTAGAGAGGGCCCCATCCTCTGAGGGCCCATCTGATGAATTTGCCACGGGCCCCTGATGTGTAGTTACGCCGCCACTGTCGGTTTGGCAAACACAGTAATCCTGTGTTTGCCAAACCGACAGTGGCGGCGTAAAGGCGTTGGCAAAGACCAAGCGGTGGAGCAGTGTTTGAGTGTTTGTTGCTTGCTGCTTGCTTGGCATGTCTCTGCTGTTTACTGCTTGGCCGCCACTTGGCAAGCATGTGGGCGTGGCTTAAGAAGACCTGCAATGGAAAAAATATACGCGTATTTATATGAGTTTACGCACTGAGCAAATAATCACTGGCGCCCATTACACGGTAGGTTTTGCTGTCAGTATTACCACAGTCACAGCTATGACTGACGGATAACCTATCATCTAATGCAGTGACTGATGGTTGAATGAAGTTGATTCACGATTATCTGAATATTTTGATTTTTGCATCAATCAACCATCAGTCATGACTGTTGAGTGACCGTGTAATGGCAATTCGTCAGTCAAGCGTCAGTTCAGTCAGCGCGCGGACAGAGATGGAGTCGGACATGGAATGCATTGGAGTTCTATAAGAAATAATTTAACATCTTTAAAAAGAGGCACGGCTTCCCAAATAATTTTAAGTACCAACTATCATTACGATCAACCAAGACCTGCTTTAAATTCAAATGAATCCATACTGCACATCCCAAATACTCCTACCCCATCACAGTAACAAGATATTAATAATCATCTTGCATCACACATTTCTCAATTGATGCCTAAATTATAAAATTATAAATACCCTACTTTTTTATCTTATTACGATTATATCCCGAAATAAGTATTATTAAAATTAAAGTGTTAGATAAATAACTTGTAATATTGTTTTTGTACTTCGGCATCAACCCATAATCATCCAACTGATGGGATACGAGTCTCGCATCAATAGAAGGGGTTTAGAACATACTCCACCGCGCCGCTCAACTGCGTTCAACAATAACGGGTTGGCAGACGCCAGTGTTTTTAAGCCGCCCAAAGGCAATCCGACCAGGCTTAACGACTGTCATCTAATTACAACAGCCGAAATTGACGGCTTAATAAATAAATAAGTAAATAAATAATTACTTCAGAAATAGCAGCAGGTCACATAATTACTGAAAAGTTCATGTCTTCAATATTTCTACTAGTACCATTAAATCGCAAAGTTGCTCCGAGCTTTCCTTCGGGAAATAGAGCTTTTCACATACAGGTTTTTTAGGTATGGTGTTACCAAGATCAACAGGTCATCATCAACATCTTTTCTGCTAAAATAAATTAAAAAAAATTGCGATTTGCTCGACGGTGACTGATGAAATTAATATCGACATTAGACCCAAAATTTCTCAGGGAATACACGCTCAGGCAAGAACAAAGTTTATTCATAAAAAATGGCCTGCTTGCCATTTTTTAGATACATACAAATTTGTATTTCGTATATTTGTTGTACTTAAAAGTGGACAACGGTGTTGGCCGTACAATAACCTAATATTTTATAAGAACATATTGTTTATTATTAACAGTCCATTGTACTCGCTGTTTGTTGTCCTGAATAAAATAAAATAAAATAATAAATTAAATACTTTTATAATGGACTTTCCAGCTAAACTTTGTTCGACCCTAAAATAAGTCGATCGGAAAATATTAGAATGAAAATTTGCAGATCTTTATGCTTTGTGTATTTTACGATATTGTTAAATAATACACAATTTTTGAACATTGTCAAATAGCATTGTAAAAAGTTGTGCGTACTTTTAGCCTAGCCTTGTATCCAGGGCCATAAATCTATTATTTAAAAAGTCTTCTATTCATCTATTGTTACAGGAATGCGCACTAAAAAACTATCGATCGATATGATCGAAATGGTTTTTTTGAGTTATAATTTTTTTTTAATCCGAAAAAACATCTTACTCCCAAAAGAAAATAAAAAGGTTGTTTTTCCTTCTTTCACATAGAAAAGAACTAATGGATTGACACGATTTTTTTACGGTGATAGTTTGATCTCTGGAGATGGACATGGGCTACTTTTTATTACTTTTCGTGGATAAAATGGTCCATTATTCTGAATTTATGAGTTAAGAATCTTTATGAATTAAGAATGATCCAATAACGTACATTCACAATATACATATTTATTGAAATCGTAAAATGCGAAAGTATGCTTGATTGTCCGTCTTTTATAGTTAAATGACTGACCTAATTTTGATGAATCTTGGTATGGAGACATCCATACAGACAAGTTTTAATATCGGAATATAATAGGAGACAGTTTTAATATCGGAAAAGGACCTATGTCCTTTTCCGATATTAAAACTGTCTCCATACCAAGGCTATTTCTGAACTTCATGTGGGTGAATCGTGAGCGAAAGCTAGTAACTTATAATCAAAGGTCGGATCAAAATCCCAAGATTAATTTTAAAGACCAGAAAAAATCCCGTGATTTATTAAATAAAAATGTTATTTACTTTTACACAATTTAAACCACAGCATGTGCGTTGTTTCCAAACTTATATCAACGACATTGGATGTCCGGATTTGCAAATTTTCAATGTGCAAACGAGCGATGTTAATGTTACCACATTTGTAGTTCGCACAATATAGCTTGTGGGAACAAAATAAAACAAAAGCGGAAATGCGGAGCACTCCCCTCATAACGGTGTACTTGGTATGATGCAGCATTCTATTACGCAAAGCATTTCGATGAAATTAAGTCTGTGTTGTCTGTGCTGAATAGTCAAGAGGCAAAATCAATAGAGAATGCTTTAAACTTTTTAACAATAAAGACAACATAAAGGATGATTTGTCTCGTTTTTACGAATATTTTACAATTATACCAACAGCTTTGACAGTACTTCAGAAATTAGATCTCTCTCTAATTGAATCATTTGAAATATTTGTTGCAGTTAGATTAGCTTTGAGATGGGCAAATTGTGAGAGCTTAGAAGATAAAATGGAAAAGTCATGGATAGAAATCTTGATTTTTTTCTATCAGAAATATAGCAGAAAAAAATTCTTCCTGCATTACGAAGTGGAGCAAGTGTATAAATTTGGTAACTTCACCTCAGTCGACGTAGAGCGATCTTTTTCAATGTAGAAATGGATTTTAGACGTTCAGAGAAATTAATTGAAGCCAGAAAATATTGAAAAGCTGATATATTTCAATTCTCATAAAAGTTATACAGTATACAGTCTTCCTGAGGTTTATGCGAATGGGTCGTTAGTTTCTTGTCCTGCGAAGCATTAGAGCCGTTGTTGATGGTAGTTGCTCCGATAGCATGGACATTAATGCTGGCGTCCGGTAAAGCTCGTTATTGTCCCCTTATTACACGGGCCGCGCTAATGTTCCTCGCTCTCTGGTGGAGGAGAGCCGCGAACAACTTCAGAGATCGAGAGCACATTAAATAGTGTGTCCGATTGGGGGCGAAATAATCTAGTTCAATTCAATCCCACTAAGGCACAAGTTTGCGCGTTTACTGCTAAGAAAACCCCTTTTGCTGTGGCTCCCCAATTCCTGAACACACCCCTTACTATCGCCAAAAATATTGGGATTCCCGGAGTTGAAAATCTCCAGCGACATCCAGTTTCGATATTACCTGGAGGGGAAGGTCAAGCTGATGTCGAAGAAACTAGGTGTGCTCAATAGGGCGAAGCAGTACTTCAACCCGCG
Organism: Hypsopygia costalis; assembly: GCA_937001555.2. Lineage (NCBI taxonomy): Eukaryota > Metazoa > Arthropoda > Insecta > Lepidoptera > Pyralidae > Hypsopygia > Hypsopygia costalis. The sequence continues at coordinate 15,288,074 of OW443328.2, read as the reverse complement.
GCAAAGACTTATACTTTACAAAGCTCAAGTACGGCCGAATATGGAGTACTGTTGCCATCTATGGCCGGAAAGGCCTAGATACCAGCTTGCACCTTGTGACTGGATTCCCAATCCCAAACTGACAGACGGTTTAGAACCTTTATGATTTTGCGTCCCTTTGTGTGTTCTACCGATTATAACTATACAATGGGGGTGTGTTCAGAGAAGTGGATTGACATGATGCCTACGGCCTCTTTCTACAGTCGCACCACTCGCCATTGACAGGGAATTCATCCTCACACATTGGAGCCTAAGTGGTCGCATACTGTACGGTTCCAGAGAAGTTTTCTCCCGCGTACTGTCAAGCTGTGGAATGAACTTCCCGTCGAGGTTTTTTCAGGAGATTACATGCATGGGGTTCTTCAAAAAGGTCGTGAAGAGGTTTTTACAGGGTCGGCAACGCTCGTGTGATGCCCCTGGTGTTACAAGCGTTCATAGGCTACGGTAACTGCTTTTCATCAGGCGGGCCGTATGCTACTTTATAAAAAATACAATAATGTCGGAAGCGCTCACTTCAAATCTTATTGTTAATGAATCGGACAAGGAAAATTACTCTGATGAGCTGTTTGAATAAGCAAATCCTCACGAGTCAAGACTGGAAGCAAAAGTATTTGCTCGTATTTATGAAAAAGGTGAAGTATAAGTATGATAATTTGCTTAAGCCCAACGCCAACCACTCTGAAGTATTATGTTCGAGAAACGTTAGATGCTAGTGTTCATTTGACACGAATTAGATAATCTAATTAAAAATCAAAAATTGAAGTATCAAGAATAAAAATATCGACAATTTTTGTTTGAAAATTTGTATTTGTATTATTTGTAAAAATGTCGAATGAGTACGAAAGTCAAAAATGACCAATGTACATCGATAATTTTTAGCATTAATATCGAAATTTTGATATATCGATAATTTTTGCCCATCTCATCACCACATCCTTATTTCTTTCTTTCATTGCGTGGAGACTTCCAACGAGTAGGCATTTTCTTTTGTGGTCAATTTTCGTGAGTTACTAATTTATTTCGGCTACATTTGTATTATTTTTTTCAGCTTTTGCAGGGTGTTGTCGTAGTACGATCTAGCAAAATGGTTGCAGCAAAGAAACAGGTAAGCACTACTTTCCAATATAATACACGTGTTAGATTGGATTTCTACAGGGACTTGTGACTGGTTATTTTATTATTATATTCAATAGCCTATCATTTTGGCCCTAAATTACAATTTGTTACTTGATAGGCTCGCTTGTTTTATAATTTGCGAGGTTGAGGAAATTAACATACATTTTGAGGTTATGTACGTTCATGTGCGTTCCCTTCCAGGGCAGCTGTGCTGTATGGTTTCTACACAGTACACATTACTATTGTACTTGTAATGAGTGATAATAAAAATAACGGTTTTAGCTGCAAATGTTTTATATAATTATTTTCTAATAGGAGATTTTAGTGACATTATTATGTAGATAGCTATAATTATTATCCATGCTGCAATCCGTGAAGTATTAGTGAAATTGTTCTGTTCTTGCCATTATAAATTTGCTAAATAGAAAAGATCCTCAAACGTCAGAATGATGAAATTTATGTGTGAGTCATTCATTTTAGTCTTGTAGTAATTAACTTAGTTGGAGGTGTGTGCAATGCTGAACCATATTCATTTTTTCTGTTTCAGAAAAAGACTATTGAGTCTATCAACTCTCGTTTAGCTTTGGTGATGAAATCTGGCAAATATTGTCTGGGCTACAAGCAGACATTGAAGACGCTCCGTCAGGGCAAGGCCAAGCTAGTCATTATTGCCAAGAATGCACCTCCATTAAGGTGAGACTACTGAGAAGTAGAGTTTCCCGTTTTTATTGAATGTAGGGAAGCATATGGAGTCTTAGGACAAAGAAGTATGGATTCCCTTAATGAATCTGTTGTAACAGGCTAATAAATATTTATTAAATATAAGTATTAAAAGGAAAATTCAATCCACCCTGTTATCGAAACATATTTTTGATTTGTTTCCGTAGCAGGGTGGATTTAGCTTTTTGCTTGAAGCTCAAAATTTATATTGTACAATGTGTATGAAGTCGGTTACACCTGTTTTTACTGATTCATGATTTGTGGGAAACCTATGGAGTAGTCCTCAAAATCCAAATGCTGAACTTTGAGCAGGTAAGACTTACAACTACTTGCTGATAAATAAATTTGAAGAACTTCATTCGCCAGCCGAGAGTTACCTTCAGTTATCGGACTTTATGAAATATCAATTATTTTTCATGTTTATTCAATAATTTATAAAAAATACTAATTTTAAGGAGACCCCATTTCACCAGTTGTCTGCCACTTCCACCAGATTCAATTGTTTGCACAAATGTTGGTGTTGTCAAGTGATAAGCATGAATTACAACAAACTATAGTAAAACTTTGGTCAATTATTTTATAATGTTAATAAGTTTCAAATTAAAAAAGTATTGTCAGTAATAAAATAAACTCCACAGCTCTTATATTAAAATTTAACATAAATAATTAAATAAATAAAAAATTGTATCATTGTAAACTGGTTAAATTTTGGTAGCTTTCGGCCGTACAACTGCAAAATTTGGAACATTTCTGTATATGACATACCCAATGTTGAAAATATCACCCATATTGACGGCCGCAATCTGGTCATAATTTCATAAAAATCTTGTGTGTAAATATTATGCACCTGCAAATAAAAAGTAATTACTGATGCTAACTTGCGACCACTCTGCGTCTCAAATTACATAGATAGTCAACCTGAATTAACAATGTATTTGCTGGCCACCCTAAATATAACAAAAACATCGGGATTTTTATTAGTTTCGATGCTTGAATATCAAAATAATAATGTGTTTAACAACATGCGTATCAAAAGAAATTGCCAATATACTGAAAATGCTAACATAATCTTACTTCAGAAAAAGATACACAAATTTAGTTTTTTTTGTTAATAATGCCATCAAAAAGCTAGTTGAGTGTACTAATTACTTTTTTGTACATACATCTATATATAGCATTGCATCAAGGGCTGGGTCATGTGTCTTATTAATCTGGCACTTAGAAATGTATTTCTTTATTTACATAATGTGAATTTTTCTTTACAAGCCTCCTGCACACCCTAGTTTTCAATAGTGCTGGAATAGACACATGTACATGTGTCTAATGTATACGTTACGTGTACAATTGTATATGTACGTTAGGGTTGTAACGGAACTTCGCTTCCGCCTCCATTTATGCGGATGTTCCGCAAGAAATCGTATCTTCGCCTCCGCCTTCGTACAATTTTTACGGAGTTGTAACGGAGGTTTATTTACGTAATCATAGAACAATAACGCGCGGTCAAAACTATTAGAAGACATCAATTCCAAATTTTTTGTTAATTTTGATTGACTAGAAAGTAATGTTTATTTATGAGTATATGTTTACCTATGTGATTTGAAATGAAAACTTTGTAATTAGTTTTAATGCACCATAAATAAAAAATTCTATATCCTCTTTCACCTTCGCCTCCGCTTCCGTTAACCTCCGCATCCGCAGAGGTGATACAGGTCGCCTCCGCATCCGCCTCCGCTAAGTAGGCCTCCGTTACAACCCTAATATGCATAAAAAAATGGCTAAAAATTGCTCTATTTCCTTTTTCAGAAAATCTGAAATCGAATATTACGCTCTCTTGGCAAAGACTGGAGTTCATCATTACAGTGGCAACAACATTGAACTGGGTACAGCCTGTGGAAAATACTACAGAGTATGCACACTTGCGATCACCGATCCTGGCGACTCTGACATCATCACGTCATTACCTGAAGCGTCTGCGTAAATTTTATTAAATAAACATAAACTCTAAAACAAAATATTTTATTTAATATTTGTCAACCCTCCTGGAAGCACAGAATATTTGTGTGCATGACTATTCAGTATCACATGTCACGTAGAACCACAGTATAATTAATAGTACTACGCGTAGTAGAACATCAAATATCACCCATAATTCCCACCCCTTGGAGTGGCAGCCATTTTTAGATTTAGTAAATATATCTTATACAAAAAAATACATTGTGGACCTAAAGGCATACTGTTTACAGTGTGCCTTATTTCGGCACTGCCCATGTCTCAGATCTTGATTTTAACTAGACAAAAAATTAGTCGTTAATTTTAATTTGTCAAAATTAGTCGCCCAAAGGAAAAAAAATATCGCTCTTCCGTTAAAGAGCTATAAGGTTTTTTTTGTGGCAGTGCCGAAATAAGCTGATTTCGGCACAGCCCACTCGGGAGTGTGCCAATCATATCTTCGCTATGTTATGTAGTTTAATAGATCCCGATTGGGCTGTGCCGAAATAAGCTAATTTCGGCACTGCCACAAAAAAAAACCTTATAGCTCTTTAACGGGAGAGCGACAATTTTTTTCCTTTGGGCGACAAATTAACGACTAATTTTTTGTCTAATTAAAATCAAGATCTGAGACCTGGGCAGTGCCGAAATCAGGCACACCTTTGCGATGAAAGTTGTCTCTTTAGTAAGTAGAGCTATTGCTTCTACGGTAGCAGAGCTCTGTTAGCCGAATTTACTACGAATACGCCGTGCGGGCATCGCGATTCACAGCATCGCCATGGACCTTTTCAATCATTGTCGCAGTCCTGTGTAAACTGACCCTAGGAATTTTAGGGTAGACCAGAGCGGTTCCCCAAAATAAGCAAGCCTTGTACGCCAAGGAAAGTAAAGAGGCGCGCAGTATGACGCTCCTCTACACCGTTCTCATCAAAAGAAACTATTTCGACTACCTACCTACGACCGCGGTGCCAATACATAATACTAGCAATAACCTAGCTAATAACCAGCACTGAGAAAGTTTTGGAACCCCTGGGGTAAAAGAAATACAACGCATGTAACCTCAAGTTTTTATTAATTAGTATTAAGATACAATTCTAAGGATAGATCATTATTCACAAAGTTGTTCATTTTCGCGCAATGAATGATGTCGGTATGCCGGTACCTGCAAACAAAGGGAATGGTAAGTATCAATATTAAACACATAGTGTAAATTATTAAAGAATTAGAGCGAGGGAGATGTTGATAATACCTCTCTTGCTATAACCATGACTAACTTTAGATCTTTGTTGTGTGTGACTGTCTATAAAACTGGTGAGAGGTAACCTTGTGAATTGTCACTTTTAAATTTCCATTACCACTGCATTGGAAATTATAGGTGATGACTTTAGTGGAGTTTATTAATAAAAGCAAGTCTGTGTACTATTATTCTCGTCTACGTAATGCATACCGAATGCCGTTCATAGCTACTTTTGGACAAAAGGTGTCTGCTATAGCCCTAATATTATTATGCAATACGGAACGGAATATTTCAGAGCTGTCAGAGCTCTTCATATAACGGAAGTATAGATTATAAATGAGATAATGTAAGTACCTGCACAAGTGCTCTTTCTTTCTTGGGACATCATTTGAAGCAGCCAAGTCGCCATTACTTGGATTAGACACGATTGTGTTTCAAAATGTATAATAGTCATTTTATTTCTTCATAGTTCAATTCATCCATGGCCTGTAACGCAAAAACTTAGCATGAAAATAAAATCAAAGCAGAAATGTGTACAAACTTAAATAAATACGACGAAAATATAACTAGACTAGTTGCCTGCTAATAATTTTACTTCAGTAGAAACAATTAGTATAATATCTCTGATATTATCTTTGATTATATACCTACGAAAGAAACTTTGTACATAAAATAGCGACGAATCTTATGGATATCAACTTGAGGCGAAGAGATTACGCCATTTTCTGATATTTATATACCTGCCTCAATTATGATTATTACGTATTTTCTTTGTACCATTCCTTCGTCTGATATATACGTCCATCAGTAATAATACTATCTACTGGCATAAACGTATTAAATACTAATAATATATTTCAATGTCAAATAGTTAGTAAAATATAGCGAGTATTATACACATGTTTACTTGATACTTTTCCGGTATTATATTCTAGCGTAATATGACTTGTTCAAGTCCTTCCATACATTAAACTATAAATTAGAGATTCAAACATTGTACCTCTGCCTATATACATTTTCCGTAAACTCACTATGCTACTAATATGTAAATCTTAAGGACCACCTGCATGGCGGAATGGACCAGTATGGGAACCTTTGGTATAATATATCACCATAACATATTTTTAAATCTTTACTACACATCATAGTGTACATCAGAAATTCAAATCTATAGAAATCCCCTGCCTATAGAATTTCTGTTTTTCGTAAACCAGATTAAATTATTGTTTGAATCTTACAGATCTTATGCATGTCGCAATAGAACACTCCTCTTGGAATCATGATATAATATAATGATATAGTATTAAAACTCATTTGACATAAAAATTGCAAGAATTTATTAAGAGTACATCTCTACAAAAAATAATTGCATGCGTGCGATAACCTACCTACCTAAGCTCTCTTAAGATGCCTTTTAGCATACATCGTTTTTTATTAATAGAAAATATGAAATTTGTTACCTGTTGTTTGTTACATCTTATATGTATAAATACTCTTCAAAGCGGGTACGCAAAATAAGTGGACACATCTAATCGCTCTGGCGCTGCACATGACGAATACCTTGATAAATAGTATTTACCTAATTATGTAATAAATACGATAATTAGTTCTTAACAAATATATTAATGTGATTCAAGTTAGCATTAAGTACAAGCAGCTACTATTTCTATTGAGAACCAAAACTTATTCTCTCAGATACCTATTGCAGAAAGTGGAAACAATAGATATAAGCCTGCTTTTTTAAATTCTACTTCTAGAATTTCAATGAGATACTATTTTTTATCTAATAATTAAATTTTATAACCTTTGCAACTTTATTGCAAAAGTATTACGCTCAAAGAACGAAAACGCTCGTTAATAAAAATACGCTAAACGGTTATTATTGTGTTCAATAATGACAATTACTTGACGGTTCTAAATTTTAGTGGCAGATAAAGCATTAATCACATTTTGTCGGTATTTTAAAATAAACTTACCTACCGGTGTGGAGTCAATATACTTAAAAATCGTATATATAAATGAATATAAATTTCACTATCGGTATGTGGACTGTGTATGCCACACAGCGTCATGGCTTGTTCTTACAAACATACATTGGCGATTATTATTGCAAATTTTACAAATACATTTTCATTTACAAACACAACGCAATGTGATTGCTCAATGAGTGTTTTCGTTCTTTGAGCCTAACATAAGTTATTCATAATATTACTTGTGCTGGTCAGTTTTTATTCCATTAGACAATTGCCCCAAGGAAAATGTGTTATATATTTTCAGGAGCGTGTTGTTTTTTATTACACCATAACTTCTTAACGCCTGAACGTATTTAAATTAATGTGGTGTCATTTGAATCTTTTTATCCTTCCAGGTAATATAGGATACAGTAAGTATTGTTTTATAAAAAAAAAATTAAGGCCGCTGTCATGGCATATTTTGTCACACTCAATGTTTTCTGATTGGATCATTAAGAGATATCAAACGGTCTTTATGACACTTATTTCAAATATACCTATAGTATATTATATGCAATACGTGTTTCATTCTTACTTACGATCTTCGAATAAAATTGTGTTTGGTTTTCGTCACAGTGGCAGTCTTACGCTATAATTTTGTAATTTATCCGTATTCTTGTTGCAAATGCAGTTTCTAGTAAGAAATGTTTTTTAAAATAGATATAAAATATGGGCCGTTAATAGCTCTGATAGATATACAGTTATGTATACGCATGTTGAGATAATAAAAAATATTTAATGACACGAATATCATAAGGTTGTTTGTGTGCCATACACTTGTTTTATTATGACTTATTAGTAAGAATCCTATGATAAAAAATATTTCTTCTTAATTATGGAAGTGCTATGTAATGCCCGAAGTTACATATTTACAATGTACTAGGCCGACAAATGTACATATTTATAATGTACTATAAATAAAAAAAATCATAGTATTCAACGTTTGCTTTTCATCTTAAAATCTAGTCACTAATTTTTGTTATCCCTTTTTACTAAACAATACCTGAAAAAGATTTAAGCTCTTAGTTATGGAAGATTAGTACTTACAGATATAAACGTTTATACTAAACTAATAATAAAATAAATAATTACCTGCAAATCCATGACCGCTTTTACAGGTCGTATATATGTACAAAATATAATGGTTTAGTTTCCTTCAATTCAAATGTGCAACATTATTGCATATCTTTTTTGTTTATTATAAAGTTAAATGTAGTTTTCATTGATGTATTAAAACTTCTTACACTGAGTATATCACCATCCAGGTAGCTTTATATGCAAGTATGTGAGCTTATCAGATATAGATCATGACACATTATAGTTCAGATTCGATTATTGAGTTCTATTCACCGAATTACGGCTAAAACATGTGCAGATGTGTCCATCAAATAAATTATACACAATATCTTTCATAATTTTATTACGAAATGGGTCCTTAACAACTAGAAACATGGGAAAGTAAGTCCATACGAAATACTTTTGCTACAAGATCATTTGTATTCATTATGTAGGTTTTACAAAAAGGTAAAATCTCAGCTGTCATTATTAATAAAATTACTTCACAATATTACTTATGGACTGATACAACTACAATACTTCATCAATAATTATATTGTCTACAGCTTCTCTATTTTGTCATATTTGTCAAAATAATACATCACAGTAACTAAAATATCAATGATATCATAAAAATCCTAACTTAATCATTATGTTTAGGAAATAGCTTAATTCCTGAATGCTTCAATAAACTGATCCATATTTATATTTTGAGTGTGTGGTTTAAAGATGAAAATATTCTGTTATATGCAAACAGATCACCAACTGCCTGTAATGCAAACAATTATACAGATGTTTACATGTGAACATGTTCAGGAAAAGATATCGTTTGTTGCAATAATTAAAAAATCGCTGTGCCAAATTGTTGGATAGGATTGTTTTTATTTCTCCTAGAATCCTTTGTCACTAATCCATACTAATTTGTACAGTATAAAAACATGACTGTTTATTTATAGAATAATATATCTTTACCAATTGCTAAAATATATTTACATTTCTCGACTTTTATTACATCACTGTCCACTGCAATTATTATAATAATAAATAAATTAGCCTAAACTTCGTATACGAGGATACTTTCAGTAAATAATTGGCCTGAATAACATGAAGAGTGTGCGTTAGTGATTATGTCACTGGCTATCCATCTTTTGCTTTATCTTACCATGTCTATATTTGGGTTGCCAAATCGATTACCTAGTTACATAGTCAAAAAAATAATTCGCTATTCAATTAATATTTTTCTCATAAACGCTTAATCTTTGTCTGATTGAGTACTAAATTTAAAATAATATAATTTTCATTTCTTATTTTCTACTATGAAGCCGATAATCTGACAACCCTAAAAAAATTCTACAAATCTATATTTGGACACACTTTCATTGTACTTTTTAAAGTATTAAATAGGAACTTATCCATAAATAGGTTTATTAATTACTAACATTTTCCTTCCTACATGCTATGTCGTTGCGTCCAATTAGTTATTTTTTTTGTAACTGCCTGTGTATACATTGTTTATGTTCAATGATAGCAACAAGATTTACAAGTGCCAATACCAGATACATAATCCAAGTAAGAATATCATGGATTTCAGAAAATATTTCGTTTATAATAATTACTGTAAACACTTTTGAGCAGTAATAATAATTTTATCAAGTTACATAGTAACCATACAATATTGCTAACGAAATCTGCCTATCAACTGCTCACCATTGTTACATATAAAAAAGAATGTCTGTACACATTTGCCAAATAATTTACGAACCCTAAGAATTGTTCTAGTTTAAATACAGATAAGTTTTATCTGTATACTCATATTTTTAATATTGCGTATACGTACCATAATTATTGTTGTATTGCGGCTGTGGTTGTTGGTAAGAGTTGTAGGAAGGTTGAGAATACGAGTCATATGCGGGCGCGGCCCCGGCGTAGGCAGGATCAGCGGCACCATAGCCGGCGTCGCCCGCTCCGCCCGCTCCCCCTCTGTTCACATTACATTCATTTCAATAACATGTAAGAAAAGTTGAATGTGACACGCTAAGAGCGTTTTTAGATTAGGATTTTGTCCGTGCGTTTGATTCCTTATAGGTTCACATAAGCGCAGAAAAAAACGCTAGTCTGAAAGCGTTATAAAAGCACTCTCGTATTCTTTCATAGGCTGGTACAGCACTTGCCACGAATCATAAAAGAAAATGGCGTCTACTGCGCAGGTACATTTGTCGAGGAAAATGTAAAGTATTGTCATATCTTCTTATGTAATCTAACATAGCAAAAACAAGGTTGCATTAAAATATCATTATTCTTACCCATAGCCATCATTTTCGTAGCCTCCTTGTCCAGTGGAATATCCGTAATTGGCACCATATCCACCAGAGTTATAGCCTGTATTTCCTTGTGGTGCAGCAGGGGCTGCGTAGCTGCTTCCTTGGTACGAACTGATACAAAAACAGGAGAACCAATTAGTTTATAATAATATGGGCTAATTACCACAAATAAATAGATGTTTTATTTTTCAGAATATTTAGTAATCTGCATTTGTGTGTCAGACGGCAATTCCTATCTGAGACTAGGTGATCATCATTAAATTCAGGCATAAATTAATTAAGGCGAATTATTCCTTATGGTATAACACAGTATTTTTATAAACTAACTTGTATATCTAACATACAACAACGTTGAAATTGGTAAACAGTAGAACCTTAATAAGATAAACATCAAGGGAAAAGTGAAATAATTTGAGAAAACGTAAAATTTTATGAATTTACAGAGGTTATTACGTTGAGTTTGAGTTGTTTGTTTGAGTTATCAAGGTTCTACTGGATTATAATTTTTATAATAGCTCAAAATTTTACCTTGGTGTGCTATATGCTGGCTGTGCATATGGATCCGCTGGCGGCTGTTCATATGGTTGGTAACCTGTGTGTCTAAAACAAAAACGATACTTCAGAATAGGCAGTAATATTCAAACAAAATATACTTTACATTAATAGATTATCAGTATGTTTGTAATCGTCATATATGTATCTGACGGCACATTCCTATCGTGATTCTGGATCATCATAATTTCGAAAAAACTGAAGTTTACTCCTTACAATTACCAAATAAAACGAAGTCATTTTCATAGAAATACATACGAAGGTGGTCCATATCCATTAGGTTGAGGAACATTGTGTGGAGCAGGCGCCTGCTGGTAGCTTCCCGGTGGTGGAGGCCGACCGCCTCCTCTCGGACCATCAAATCTGAAAATATTTTTTAAGAATAGAACTTGCCAAAAAGTATTTAAGGTTCTAAGTGGCGACCCTGGCGATCAGCGATTCCCAATTAGCAGTACACGTATCCCTGGTGATAGCCTAGCAGGGGATCGAATATGGTGGATTGTATCAAAATACGCGGTAATCTCTTAGCTAAAATAAATTAACAAAAAAATAAACACTCAAGCAACAATTCAAGCTCTTTCTTAGAGTAGTTAGCAAGAAAAACGATTTGGAAAAACACTGACTGAGATGTATCTTGTGTACTTTGTGTAAAGAGTCAGGCATCCAGATCATTACGGCAACAAGACTAAATTTAGTTTTTGTCTCATTATAAGGCTCAGATGTTGCCTGGAAGCCATTGACTTAATAACCCTGCATCTTTTGTAAGTAAAGTTCTACTCTTTTGTAATTTGGCTATGGTTTAGCACTTTACCTATCTTACGCGATAGGCCAGTAATTTGTAAAAAAAAACCAGAAAAGTTTATAAAGAATTTTGTGTAAAAAAGTAGGCTTATTACACAAAACAGACGATAATGGCGCAATCGAACGGCTTTCAGCATGTCTTGATATTTTTTTGTTGATAATCAGGTGAATGCACAGTGTACATAAGCATAAAAGAAAAAATATCTTTCATTTAATCCAGAAATTGTCATTAACAAACATCAGCAAAAGGGACAATTATTCTAAGCAGGACACAGTATTCAATATGCACCTGAAAGCAAGCTTTAAAAATCGAATACATAATTTCTGAAGAGTAGAGGAAGTAAATCATATTTTATAGCAAATTTTAGGCACCTTCCGCGTTTCGGTGGTCCGCTCGGGCCACCATGAGGAGGACCTCCGCCACGTTTGTAGGGTGGACCGCCGGATGCTTGGTGTGGAGGCTGCGCGGGCGGTCCGCCGGCCGCGGCGACAGGGGGCGCGGGGCGTGGCACCGGGCCGCTGCCTCCGGCCGGGCCCACTGGGGGTCCAACCGGGCCCGGCGCGCCCGCTCCGACGGGGGGACCGTGCCCGCCGCGCCCTCCGCGACCTAACCAATACATATGATTAGTAAACATTACAATATACAACACAATCGACTGTTCATTATTCAACTCAACTTAGATTTTCTTTAGAACTTAGCCAGGCGCAAACTTAACTCAACCGAGTTGTACACTAAACAAGATGACCATATTAATCATTATTAATCATCATTTAACTTCTTTTTATATTTATGTAGGACTAACAAAAAATTTGCTAATATTCCTAAAATTATTTGAAGAATAGTACTGTAATGAAAGATGGTGAGCGGGAGATGATGCAAACGTCTGATTAGGTTTACATTTGGTTTATTATTCGTTCATGTTACATTGACGATCTTATATATACTCTTAAATGCTATACCTATAAATACATATTAGACACTACACTACACGCCCACCGGGCAAAATAAAAAAAAATATTATTAGATAAATTTTTTTTTTTTTTGGATACAAGATAATTATTATAAATTACCATTACCTGGGTAACAAAAATAAAGTCTAGAAAATCTGTGCAGGTTGAGTTACAAATGAATATAACATAAAATATCTTTGTTTTTAATCAAAAGATTCCATTTCTCATGGTCAAACAGTGCTATGCCTCTACATTCTATTTTTATATCTGATTGACAAACTTCAATAACTCTACAATATAACATTTATAGTTATCATTCTCGGAAGTCATACACTTACGCATTTCTTATCGCCATCAACTAGTCATCACTAAATTCTCTTAACATCATTTAAAATAATTGAGCATAGTTTGTTCCAGCTCCATGTGTTACTTATACATTTTATCATTTCATAGAGTTAACTCTTTTATTCTTTCTTCATTATTTTCATTATTTTATTAAACACACTTTAATATCATTACAAAAGTAATCCAACATCCTCACGAAGGCATCTCGTGCGCGTCATGATCGGAAAGAAGGTTACGTAATTAATGATTTATGAGAATTAATTTATGTATTCTTGACATATCTGTCACCTTTTATTCTATACAAGTCATTGTCATTCATAATACACTAATTCAATCCAAACCTTGGATTTTTATAGGATCCTACAACTCTTGGGTGATCAGTCCAATTGTTTATAGCAACCATAACAATCTCAGGTTATCACTAATACCTTATACAATCCTTTTATTCATCTTTTATCCATTCGTTTTCTTTGTACACAAATTAATACAGACAATCATTTCGTTCATGACTTTCACATCTACATAGTTTTCAATTTTCAAATATTTCCAACTTCTTCTTCTTCGCATCTTTCGAAAAAATCACGCATACTATAAAATACTATAAGTATATTAAGAAATTGCATCTCGGTGGAATTATAGAACCATTGGACAAAATATGGTTGTTTGTAATAATACTATATAACTCGAAGATTTTTTAGAGTTTCTATACTTTTTGAAACTAATGCTCGCAAAAGAAAAAAAAAATCATTAGCGCATAATTCATAATGCAACAATTTTATAATATAGGTATAATCAAGGTTATCAAATTCATATTCATTTGTTTACTTTGTACTTTGTTCCCAGTTCCTTTTATAGCGATGCATTCCGCACGTAATGTACTCGCACTGGAACGTTCCACTGTATCAGCGTTTCTTATTTCAATACCGAGAGAGATGCTCCGGAATCTATAACAACACTATTTTTGGCAACTTGTACATTCCACTGACCTCACATACATACAAGTTCATACAATATCTGGCAAATAAAATGTGATTATGATTATGATTATAAAAATATTATTGAAAAAAAAAAAGAAAAAACTAAACTAAAACAATTAATTATGGTATACTAGTATTAATAATATTTTTATACATATGTTCGACTTTTTTTTTTATTTTTTATTTCACATGTCTCTAATCTGAGCTTTATAATAATTATTATAAACATAATTCATGATCGACATATTGAAATTCTAAATTTATCTTTCCCATAAAAATATTAACATTATTAAACTACATTTTTTGTTATATGTAGCATAATTATATAAATATTCTATTATAATAATGAGGCCTATTGTCGTTTCTATATGTGATTTTATGTGTGATTTTAGTATAAGCTAATGAACTACTCTTAATCCATTTTTTTTTCACCTTATTAATCAAATCGCATTCGTCATTTATTTATTTTTTGTACTAATTTACATTGGCATTTTTCCAATTGCATATCATTTTTAATACTATATTATTTTGCCTGTTATTTGTTATAATTTGCTTATAATTTGTTTACAAGAATTTAATTTAAATGTAAATAAAATATTTCTTAATTTTCCAATCATAGGTTAATATATTATTAAGTTATTTATGGCTGTCATATTATGTAATTTTTCAGTTTACATGTAATTACAATATAGAAAATTACATTATTAATTTATTACTATTATTACTTATTCATTATATGATTTTATTGTATCGAAAATTGCATGAACATAGAGATAAAATGAAATATACCTACGTGATAACGACATACAATCAAGACAAAAATATATCTTTAAAAAAATATTAACACTAGAAAATGCATACTTTTAATTTATTAGTTTTTCAGTTCTCACCACACATTGCTTACTTTTCACTCGAACGAATGCACTTAATTCACACTAGCATTGATTTAGCACTGTTATTTTTTTTACACTTTTGCACTAAATTATTAGTTACATTTCTCCAAAACCATTTCTCGCTTGGCTCGTGGCGGTGAGGCTCCTAGTGATGACACTCAAATACGAGCCTCCGGATTCGGTAGCCAAAATGACCAGATTACATTTTGCAACAAGACTGCATAATGTTCTTTATACTCGAAGACATCTATTGCAATATAAAGACCTCGGCGTTTTTGAACTTTACTTTTTTTTTATAAATCATTTTTGACTCACAGTCGGATTATTAAATTATGCACAATAGACACGCGCCTCGCTCAACCGAACACCGTCAGACCGCCTAAGTGGCAAGGGTCGCCATGTAATGAAAGATGGTGAGCGGGAGATGATGCAAACGTCTGATTAGGTTTACATTTGGTTTATTATTCGTTCATGTTACATTGACGATCTTATATATACTCTTAAATGCTATACCTATAAATACATATTAGACACTACACTACAGTACAGATGTTTTTGTCTAAGGTATCCAAGTTCTAGTGTTGTTAATTTGACAAACATTATAACTTTAGAATATCATCATGCAAAATAAATTCTTTAAAATGTTTGAAAGCAGAAACAGTTTTTCCATCACAAGATCTACTTGGCTACTATATTTAGCTTGATACCGAGGATTCAATGCCTAGTGCTACACTATTTTACTACTATATATTTTAAACAAACTTATTTGATAGAATAATTTTGGTACTAGTGTATTTAATGAATAAAATGAAAAATGTTTGAACAAAAAAGTGCTAACCATATTCTGTATATAAAATTATAAATAGTTACCTCTCATTGGCATTCCACCACGACCTCCTCTGTCACCACGAGGAGCGAAATCCCCACGGCCTCTGCCACCGCGCCCCCTCATACCACCAGGTCCGCCTCTATTATTAAAACCACCTCCTAGAAAACAACACAATATTACATTTCTGTATCTTGTGAAATTAGATCAGTTTGTTTCAATTTGTCAAAACACAACTCACTTTGTGGAGGTCCACCTCTTGATTCTATTGTGGGAACAGGATGTGGACCAGGTCCTTGTGGTCCAGGTGGAAATCCCCGTCCACCCCGATCGCCACCACCACCTCTCATGGGGCCTCCTCGAAAGCCACGCGGTCCTCCTCGCATTGGGCCACCTCTCATCGGTCCCCCACGCCCTCGCATACCTCCAGGACCACCACTAAAGAAGACATAATATGATTTCAATAACCATTTCAATATTCTCAATCACATAAAATTACTGATAACGATAATGCAGTGAGTACAGCGGTTACTGTGCGCAGTTTGCAGCTTTTCGCTTGCCGACACATCCAGTGAGCAGCAGAGTCATTGCAAACAATGATCGCGGTCGGCGGCGGTTCAGTCAGCTACGCCGCCGACGCACCTTCAAAAATATCCATTGCATCAAATACAACCACTTTTTTCAGAACATAAGATATATACTACTTTGTTTTACCTCCCAAGACTTGGCAAGAGCTTCTCAGTTAATACACTACACAGTTCACAACTAACTCAGCATTGCAATAGCAACCGATACCCCCATTCAGAGTCAGCCAGCGGACAGAGAGCTGCTCACTGTGGACACAGCTTTATTCAGATTTTGTCTAAATTTTTTTAAAGAAACAGTTTTGTATGGAGATGTCAGAACAGGACTGAACACTGCAGTACTATGATGAACACTGGGCGTTAGCCAGCGCGTGATATCATCATTTGCACTCATTTTATGGCAATTTGACAATAAAGTTAAAGATTCGGTTGGAGTATACCCTTCGGGGCACTATGGAGCCAGGGACTTTATAAAAATATACAAAAATCCGAAAAAAAAAAATTGATGAAATTTCGTCAGAGTCCAGTGCCCCGAAGAGTAAACTGACTGGAGAAATTTAGGACTCAACAATTTTTTTTTTTTTCGGTTTTTTGTATATTTTTGCTATGGCATCATATGGGTGATTCTACGATAAGAGGTAACTATTGCGGCAATCAGTTTAAAAGTGTTTTTTTAATCTATACGTTATTATTTTTTGCAATGAATCACATCACTTTAATGTCCTTTATTAAATAACATTACAATTAAATGTCCAATTATAGCATATTTTTGTAAAATTCGTTACAAAGTCTAAAAATGACTCTACCCTGGCCTGTCCCCTTACCAATTTCAGTCTAACTAGCACACAATACTTACGTTCTTTGTATTGTTTGCTAAAGCAAACTATGTTTACCGCGAATTTAAGTAAATATACTTAAATATTATTAAAAAAAAATAAACAATATTTCAATAATTTTTAAACTTAATTTTTGTCCTGCTTCTTTTTGTGTATCTACCCTGGCAATGTTCCTACTGCTACTATTATATAAAATATAAGACGGCCATATTCCCGAACGCGCTCTAGGACATCTAACGACGTGAAATTAGCAATACTAAGCACAGGAACGGTTAGATCGACGCCATTTGACAGTTGTTGCGACGCATCCGTGCGGTCTTGTGGTTTCGCAAGGTCAATGTGTCTCTCCACTGGTAAGTAATAAAAGTTATAATAATCATTATTTTTTTTTGCATTTCCTGTCCTAATTTAGTAATACTGTAATAGTCAAAGCTTGCTTTATTATTAATCGAAATCTTTCTTGTGTAAATTAAAATAATTTATTATGTCATGAAAACGTCCTTCCCCTGGCGTATTTCCCCTGGTAAGATTACTACCAGGGGAGAGATTTACTGGCCAGGGGAGATAATATGCATCATAAGATTTTTGTGCCAACAATCTCAGATATAATTAACTTCTATTAAAGTCAGATTTAAATGACTTAAATAAGTATGGTTGTGTTTATATTGTCTAATATTGTTATAGACGGGCACCACGGAAAAAGTTAACACACATACACAAGTAACGTGAAGCAGAGAGAATACGCTAAAGGAAAATTATATATTTTTTTTTTCGAAGAAGACTAATTAATGTATCTACCCTAATACGAAGTTGCTGGCATACAAGATCATGTTACGAGGAAAGGAGATCGCAAACAAAAAATGAGTTCTTTTCAATACTCTAAGAAATCTCCACAAACCTTTCATGAAGAAGTGCTAATTTATTATCTCATATTGTCTATTTAGTCGCCTAAAGCCATTTTGGATAGTACAACCCAATTGCGACAAACGTGACACTTATCTGTGTATTACACACGCCAATATGGATCTGATTCTTACGGCACTATTCCAATGTAAGATACATCAGTATCATACCATCAAAATCTCCTTCGCATAATTTATTGCAATAGCTACAACGAACAGTGTCTTTCGCGAGAATGCGAATAAAAAATAAAGGACTTGAATACAAAGAATTTGATAATAGTAATCAAATTGTCTGCAGAAAGTGGGAATCCGACTTTACTGATCCTAAAATGCATAAGACCAGAAATATGACTAAGTATATGAAAAATGCGATTCAGATTTATCCACGTAATTTGAATGTGCAGTTAGAAGATAACCAGCATTCTGCTTTTAAAATTGAGAAGACAAATTTGACAGTAAAATAAGCTGTGAGTCACATGGACTTTAGTGAGACTTATTTAACAAAATTGAAGAGATTTAAGCATTCCATTTTGGAGGTTCTTTCAACATAATATAAGTCTGCACACAGTTGTAACTATTACACAAATACATGTTTTACTTTCTTGTCACTCATTTAGTAGAATTTACCCAGCTCTTACAGACTTTACCTGGAATTACCATAAAGGTGGTAAGGGAGCTCCAGATGGTGGTGTAGGTGCTGTTTGCAAGAGATCAGCAGACCGATTGCTAGCTAGTGGCAAGGATATAGGAAGTCACAAATTTGTTTGTTCATATAGACATGAGAATGCCTTTAATTTTTAAAAATTAAAACATGCTCATTTCATGAAACATATCATGAAATATAGCATAGGCATAGATAATCTGAAAATTATCCTGAATATCACAAGTCTTATTATTATTTAAAAGGCGCTAATTTACGTAATTACTAATTAGTATTAATTACTCCCAACTCTTTTTTTTTACAGTATAAAATTAATATTTATTGAAAGTCTGCTTTATGATTAATGTGATATAGTCTGATTAATAATTAATATGATAAAAAATGTTGCCTGATTATAAGTTTTAAGTGCAATGTTTAATAAAAGTTGATTATTTGAATTTTATTCTTTTTTCATTGCTTCAAAATCTCTCCCCTGGTCAAATACGTATCTACCCTGATCTTGATGTCTCTACCCTGTCCGATGTATTTACCCTGGCCTTTTAAAAAGTTACAAAATATGTATAAAGTGACTTGCCCCTAGGTGAAAAGATATATAAACGGGCCAAAAGTCATAATATATATGTTTAATGGAAAAACTCCAACTTTTCTCCTTGGCCGTTTTCTCTATGGACACAAAACCTCTTATCGTAGAACTACCCGTATAGATCCTACCAAATGAAACATTTTCGGTCATATACTGAATCCTTGTACGTCGCATAGTTTTTGAGAAAATATTTGGGAAAGTAGCGAAATTCGATTTTCACGCAAACGGTGCGTCGTACCGGAAAATTGTACATGACAAGAAATTATCTCTTTGATGTGCGTATATAAAAATGTGAGATTTAAAAAGAAAAAAATATCTTCTAAAAATTGGCTGTCCTGATTCATACATTGTTAAAGTCTATTTTTCTCGAAAACGGTGCGTTGTACGAAAAAGTTGTACATGACAAGAAATGATCTATCTGATGTGATCTTTGATGTGCGCATATAAAAATATGATAATAAAAAAAATAATAAAAAAAAGTCCCATGCCCCTTATAAAACACAAAAAAAAATTTTTTTTTTTTTTTTGTTTTCTGCACATTTCATAGTGCCCCGAAGAGTATACCCCAACTCCAACAACCCGCCCCGAAAGCTACCCACTGACCAAAGATTCTGAAAGTAGAAAGGTTTCACTGTATTGTTCATCGGAGGACTATTCAATTCCCCTTATCCTATATTTTTGCAAATATCATAATAATAAACCACAAGGCTATTTCTTCCAAAACGTGAGTCTCACTACCCAAAAACATTTTATCTACATTTTACAAACTTTATATCTTGTAATCCCAATTTCCTACTCATACTCTATTACATAGTATTACGTAAACTTCCATGAGAATAGATGTATTAGAAATGAGCAGTCAGGCTGATTCAAGTACAGAGTCATATACCTAATAGGTGCTCGAGTTCTAAAAGTATGTAAAATACAGAGATTCAAGATTTGGATACTCTGTACAATATTCAAATAAGTACTAAAAGTCTTTTCAGAGTCCCGGGACTTAAGTACAGAGTCAAGTAAATTTTAACAAGTACCAAAATCACATTATTGATAATATGGAATACTTGAAGAATACAACCTTGATTGACTCAATATACCTTTTGTATCCTGATAAGCAAGGTAATCTGTAATTTTGTTTTTTTTTTCTAGACAATAGGTTATAACGTGGTATTAATTGTGTGTTAGAACAACTAGGACAGCTATCACAAAAGACCATAATAGCGATGGCAGACAATGTGATGTGATGATGGGTGGTGGATCGGTACCGAGCGTCACTAGTTTGCACGAGCTAGTGGCGTAAGCGTGCAAAGTAACATAGATCAAATGCCGGTTATGAGTCATACCCAAGAAAAGTTTATTTCACAGGCTTTGGCAATGGTAAGCTTAAAAAAGACGAAACAGTATAACTTATGATAAAAATACATACCGTCCACGCATATCAAATCCACCTCTACCTCTATGATTCGGGCCAGGTGGTCCACCACGTCCTCCGCCGCGGAAACCACGGTTTGGCCCGTCCATGATGTAATACTTGTTTTACAATACGTTTTGTTCTACGTACATATGTTATTATATATAAGTGTTAAATTACTACAACATGTAATCACAAAAGTCGCCAGATAATGGTATTATTTAGGAAAACACAAAAAGACGCAGTAGACAGCGATGGTGTAACTTTGAAAAGAAAATGGCGGCTGCTATGGATGGATTGGCGGATGCGGCTTGGTTTTTCTTTTTTTAAAACAACAATTCGTTGGCCCTAGACACAAGGCTTTTATAGGCTTTCATGTGCAGAGCATTCGAAAACATTAGAAATTAATTAAAATTAGAATTAATATTTTCCACAGACATATATTTTCACATCTGTGTTCGTCATCATCTCAGAGTATCGCCAAATTTTATTAACATTAAATTATTACGTGTTGATCTATTTTATTTTATTTTTTCAAATATTCTATTCTATCTTTTATAGAAATAAAATAATAGTATTGCATTTTTATTAACATTGTGGTTTGTGATTATGTTTCACCGTTTTTTCTAGTATTTCTCGAATCTTGAATTATAATTATCAAAATAACTACCTTGTATATAATGACTACGATGATTCGTAGTCATCGAGTACCAGTGCGAAATTTGAAATGTTTGGTGAATTTTCATACCAATAAAATTTCATCGAGTTTAGAGGACAATTATAAAAGAACAGCTGCTTTGAATGGTATGTTTGCACGTGGTATCTAGTACACACAATATTACAAACACAAATATAATTATGCAAAAAAAAAAAAAGTAATACCGTAAAGTGGGGCTAATTGAAACGTTTTTTCTTGAAAAGTATATAAAATGTAGCTATTCAAGCAATATACGACATTTTTTTATATTTGTTTCAATTTCTTCTAAATAAAACTACTGTAACTATATGTTTCCTGTTATTAGATCTAGAGATAAACAACATTACAAGTGCTGTTCCAAATATTGCAACAATGAGGTTCTTTGGTATCTAATTTTATTGCATTGGTTTTTTTAATTATTTTAAAGTCAAAGTCAAAGTCAAAGTCAAAATATCTTTATTCCTTGGACTTTATAAAGCACTTAGAAACGTCATACAAATTAAATATAAGACATGTGTCTAAGCTGTGTCTAATAGAAACCGCAGGGTGATATTTGGAAAAGTTAGAGGGTAAGAAGCTATCTTGAGTTCATCTCAATTTCGCTCCTATTGGTCTTTAAATATGCGGATCGAATATTTATTCATAGTGCCAACTGTGGCATTTTTCGGAGCTATTTGGAATATAATGTTAATACACTAAATGTGTTCATAATATAGATGAAGCTTTATTTAGAATATTTAAGGCCAAGTTAATTACATAAATTAAAAAGTAGGTGGGAGATCTAAAGCAACAGTATGCACATTTTCATTGTCAAAAAATCAATGTAATAGTTGCGTTACGAGTTTTATTATGGCTTTTTTTTATTATGGATTCAGTTCTCATGATTAATTATATTTATTTAAAAAAAACTACTTGTACATATAATAATTTTGTTTAATGAGATGCTTCCAATCTATGTTTCAAATAAGTAAGATCTAAACGAGTAATAATTACTCTTACAATCACGCTATTTGACTTGAAAAATTTAATTCAAAATTACTTACCTACTTAAAAAACTTTCTGCTTTGGTGTCAGTCACGAAATAACAAAAATATAAAAAAAATCTAAATTAAACTCCGCTGACGGAAGTAAAGAATACAAATATAATGATATATTACTTTTATGTTTAGGACTTACAATAGTAAAACCTAAGAAAATTATATTGATAACCATAGCCAGTGCCAAGAAAGATCTTGCCCATAATTGAGTTCAAATGCTCTATTGGGGCTATTTGAAACGATGAAAAAATGTCATAGCAAAGGTTTGACAAGCTTCAAAGGGGCTATTTAAAACTCAAAGATCTTGTAATACAACACAACTAGATTGTGCACTACGTGTAACGAGCCGAGCCGAGCGAGAGAGTGCATTTATGGCATACGTCCTACTTCACTAGAGTGAATACACGATTTGATACTTCGCGGACAAAGGCTAGCAAGTCGAGTACAGTCAAGTGCAAGTAAAGAAGATTATTGTACAGACATATGCGACGTTACTATAGTCACAGATATTATAATACTCTAATGTTAATATACTAAATGTGTTTATAATAGAGATGAAGCTAGATTTGGAATATTTAAGGCCAAGTTAATTACATAAATTAAAAAGTAGGTGGGAGATCTAAAGCAATAGTATGCACATTTTCTTTGTCCAAAAATCAATGTAATAGTTGCGCTAGGCTAAGGCTAAAAGGCTAGCAAGTCGAGTACAGTCAAGAGCAAGTAAAGAAGATTATTGTACAGACATATGCGACGTTACGTTATAGTCACAGATATTATAATACTCTATAGTTTTTGTTGAAGCAAAGAGGTTGCTCACATAGTAATCTCATTTATACTTAGGTAATACGCGTCATATAGTATGACATGTATTTTTGTGTTCATATTTCTTGTTGTACCTGTTGTTGTTATTATTATTTCTATTATACTCTGGCTGAACCTGCGCACTCAACATTAATGCTACGAGGGTTTTTCCATCAGTTTGTAACAAATCGGCTCCTTTACACGAAAGAAGACCCCCGGACCCCCGCGCCGAATAAATTAACTACCTAAATATTTTAATATGAACTACGCACTACACAGGTCTGTAGTTGTGTTAGCGAGTCACAGCACAGGCCATATGTGCAGTACCTACATATTAAAATACTCTGCTATTTTTTTTTCGCCGGAACTTCTTTCGTTCGTGATAAAGACTCGCAAGTTACACCAAATGGATGGCTACTACACGCTTGTTTCAGAGCTTAAATTCCACGATCGCAAATCTTGGTACATAATAGGTAGGGGAAAAAGTCTTTTCGCATTATAGTATGTATGAACTTGTAATAAAATCTCTTTGGTTATACCATTTGTATCTAGCAGGTTTTGATATCTTTAAAAAGTTTAAATTTTAAAAAAGATAATTCCAAATTCAAATTAGGTAAATGTGTGATTTTCATTTGTTTTTTTTACTGTCAAGATGAGTGAATCTAATGAAGAAATTCGATACATTTTAAAATTTTACTACAAAAAAGGTAAAAATTCAACGCAAGCTGCGAAAAAAATTTGTGACGTTTATGGACCTAGTGCAGTGTCTGTGAGAGTAGCACAAATTTGGTTTAAGCGTTTTCAATCCAGAAATTTTGATGTCAAAGATGCACGTCGCTCTGGTCGCCCTGTTACGGATAAAATGGATGCCATTTCTGAAAAAGTGGAGCAAGATCGGCATATCAGTAGTTATGACGTAGCTGAAGAACTAGGAATTGACCACATAACAGTTTTGGCGCATAAAAAGGTCGTGGTCAAAGGCCGGCCAGGCTTCACAGACTCTGGCGAAACCCGGGTTAACCCGCAACAAGGTGATGCTGTGTGTATGGTGGGATTGGAAGGGAAGATATTCATTATGAGCTGTTACCGCCAGGCAGGACTATCGATTTTGAACTCTACTGTGAACAACTGATGAGATTAAAGCAAAAAGTTGAGAGAAAGCGGCCGGAATTAATTAATAGAAGGAGTGTGATTTTTCATCATGATAACGCCAGACCTCACACATCTTTAGCCACTCAGCAAAAATTAAGAGAGTTTGACTGGGAGGTGTTAATGCATCCGCCGTATAGTCCTGACCTTGCACCTTCTGATTTCCACCTGTTTCGGTCTCTTAAGAATTCTTTAGGCAATGTCAGGTTAACATCACGAGAAGACTGCCAAAACCACTTGTCGCGGTTTTTTGAACAGAAGTCCCAAAATTTCTATAGTAATGGGATCATGTCTCTACCTACTAGATGACAAAAAGTTATCGAACATAATGGCACCTACATACTTTAGTTAAATGTAAATAAACTTTATTAAAAAATGTTTTGAATTTTCATATTAAATACGAAAAGACTTTTTCCCCAACCTAATACTTATATATGCACCTTTTGAATGAATAAATTTACATTTATCCAATACCATACCTCGATAAAAAAGACCACAGAAAGTAAAAGTAAATTTATTTCTAAAATTATTATAATTAATGTTATACATTACTAAATATAATTGTCTTGCGAAGTTTTTGACGCATGGTGGCTTTGTGACCAATCAGTTTTAGCGTTTCGCTTTTTCCATACGCTCGTAGTCTTAAAATATTTAGTCGTTATACATTTAATGACTTCTATTTCATGCATATTTTCACATCTTATTGATAGAACCGGATGAGGTGGAATGAAAATATAATCATTTTGAAAATGAAAATGAAGTCAAATTCATTATTTGGATGCAAATTGTCAGCAGTCCGATTCCCTATTATTATCAATCGTTGCATTTAGACATCATTGATGTCTTCGTCACTCCGTCTATTCTCAAAAGACCACATTCGTAAATCAGCACATTCGCAAAACACGATATTCGCAAAATACATTGCTACGATCCACACCTCCATTGATTCATTCACATTCATCACTCTCTCCACGCATTAGTTCTCTTCAGTTTAGGGTTAGGGTCCTTATTCTTCTTTGAGTATTAATCGACTGGAGATGCCATAACGAAACTCTTCGAACAAATTTTTTCACCACTTTTAGCGGGGGGCGAGGTAAACACGTACAGCACACCACCAAAAGATGTAATTAACTCGCAGCCACAAATTTTGCTGTTGCGATAAACGCACACTACAAAAAAAATCAACACATCAAAAATTACACGCCCACAGACACAGTTTTCATGTAATTATGCAGCACACATACGAAAAAGTTAGTGATGGGGCACAACTGAAGAATGAGTCAAATCAGTTCGATGAATGAACTGAATTGTCTTATACTATTTATTATAAAATTGTAAAAGTGAATATACTGTACATTAAAGATATTATTCAAAAAATATGTTTGTTTGTATGTATATCTGTCTGTATTTATGTGTCTTTGTGTCATTAGCACTCTCGTGCAGATAAACTGTGGTATGAACTGTCGCCCGCGGTTTTTCCGGGCTGATACAACCACTGTCTTCTATTATACAAGTACGCTGGAGTACGTACGTGTAGTATAGAGGTCAGTGGAAACAACCTTCAAGAAAAGAGCGTACGCCCATCTAAAAACCCAGCTACGCACTTGTATCCCTTCATACAGTTGCTTAAATAATTTCTTATCCTTTATTTGATTTTATCGGTCAAAATCCTGTTTGAGAACATGAAATATTGTCAATTGATTTTTTAACAGATATCTTTATTTAATATTTTAAATGTGAACATCCAAAGATCCAAACATCTTCGTTTGGATGTTTAGATCTTTGGTTGTTACTCAATCACGCAATAACGGCTAAACGGATTTAGATGAAATTTGGTATGGAGATAGTTTGAGTCCCGGGAAATAGCATAGGATACTTTTCTAACGCAGGTGAAGCCGCGGGGCGTAGCTAGTATTATATAAAGTAGATTGGTATTTGTAAGAACCTATGTATATGACATTATATTATAATAAGTAAGGGTCATCTGTCCCCACATATAAAGTTATTTAAACATATGAATGAGCAAAGGGAAAGCAATAAAACAAATTGTTAATTTAATTAGAATGGCCACATATTTATTTAAATTAAATTCTCATGTAGGGATTTCTAAATTTCGATTAAAACGGTTTTCATTAATTAGTATTTTTATTGTATACGTGACGAATACATTTCTTGGGGCCTACTTTTTTTTTACAAATTTTGAAATGGATTTGTGGGGCAAAAATGGAGCAATATTTAAATTTTTATCCTTCATTTGATTTTATCGGAAAAATACCCGGGTTTAAAAATTAAATGTATACCTACTACATATATTGAAGTAGTCAAAGATTTAAGAAAAACAAAGAAATACCGACTCACCAAACAAGGACAGAGTCGCAAAGAAGGTATTGCACCTTCAATCAATGTCTTTCTGTTATTTGCATTTTCTAGCTTTCCGGAGTAAAGTCATAATAAAAATAGAGAAGTAGGACAACTCAGCCCCGAGCGGGCGATAATAGCCTAAACACGTAGGGCTGTCGCTTAATAGTTTATTCAACCGTCAAAAATACTTAGTCAATCTCTATTATACAAAATTAAGTAAGGTACAAAATACAAAATTAAGTAGGGTAAGTGTTAGGGATCTGTAACAAAAGACCGGCCAAGTGCGAGTCGGACTCGGTCACGAAGGGTTCCGTACCAAAAACGACACACTATCACGTTTGTTGTATGGGAGCCCCCCTTAAATATTAATTTTATTCTGTTTTTAGTATTTGTTATTATAGCGCCAACAGAAATACATCATTGTATTGTGTTGTGAAAATTTTAACTGTCTAGCTACCACGTTTCATGAGATACTTACAGCCCTTGGTGACAGACGGACAGACAGACGGACACCGGAGTCTTAGTAATAGGGTCCCGTTTTTACCCTTTGGGTGTGGAAATCTAAAAAGAGTAAAAATAATTATTTTTGTATATACACCAGGAGTGACTAGATTTTTTTCATTACCTACATTTTAATGCATGCTTACTCAGTGACAAACGAGCAGACAGCCCACCTGATGGTGAGCGGTAACTGTCGCCCATAACATCCACGATTCACGCATTCAAGCTGTTGGCAACAAAAATGCAGAATCGCAGGTGCGTTGTCCTTCAAACCGGAACACAAAACAGATAAGGCTGTTGTCGTCACCCAGGCAGACTCCTACCATCTGATAAAACCTACTTCATGTTATCTGTTTAGTGATTAGAAAAATTACGGTCTAAATATGAATAGGATTAATTAAAACGTAGCTTTACTGAATCATAATATTTATTCAAATAATCTTAATTATTATGAAAATATATTTTTATTAAGTACCTATTATAAATTATTTTTTACACTAAACTATTTTTATTACTTTTTAATTTACACACTTATAATGTGATTATTAGGAGTGTCGGTGGCCGAATGGTTAGGGTATCCGAGACATCTATGAACACTGCAATGTTTTTTATGGCTAGTCGACTTTGTAGCCATCTTTAACGTATTTGTAGTTATATACGACGTAGGTAGGTACCTAAATGTTAAAATTATTAACGAACGTCAGCGCAGGCGCGAATCTTGCGTGGGAGCGGACGGTTTTGCGTACGACGCAGCCCTGACCCCGACTGGTGCTCCATATAAACTCCTATAAATGTAGTCAGTGTGTGCGTGCGACGGCCATACGTACGGGCGCGCTCATATACAAACCGCGCTCGGTGCGTTTGTATGAAGTTACCTTACTTCTCTATTTTTACTATGGTAAAGTGCTCCGAACAGATAACACTTGTATGTGTAGGTTTCCAAGAATCATTTTCGTCACAAAATTTTCTCCATTTTTCTTTTATATAGGGATCTTTTGGAAATCTAAAAGGAAATACAATTATATTAAATAAAGCTTATAAATAATAGTATCTGTAACGTATACAACTCATAGTCCTACACTAAATGTATTGCTTTTACCTAAGTAGGTAAAAGCAATACATTTAGTGGAGGACTATGAGAATGATGAAAATGAAAAGAATTGTTGGCTAAAAAAAGTTTTTTAGCCAACAATTCTTTTCATTTTCAGACAAAATTTCAACATCGTATGTCCAGAGAAAGGTAATTTTTCTAATTCACCTAACAAGATTTAAATGTAACATACATCTATACCTACTATTTAATACAATATCTAATAAAAAATCTGACTATTATACGAACTGCAGTAATTGAATGAGTGAATGATTCATTCAAATGTTGAATCGCTTTTTTGACTTTGTCACATCCCTAAAGCCGATTCGCCCCTGTACCACTGTATTCATGTTTACATTTCTCTGTCGTTTACGTATCGCAACGGTTTTTACTTTAAATAGAGATTGTACTTAATTACACATTTAATAGTTAGTAAAAATACTTACCTATGATAGAAAACGCGATCTTGTTGCGAATTTAAGCTATCAGATCGCCTTTTGCACGATAATACTGCACAACTCACCATTTTTAGAGAGAAACGTCACGCGACACGGAGCGATGCAAAATGACGGTGAAGCGAATTTAAGTAGTTTTATATAACGTGTATGACCAGTTGACCAATGTACTTTGCCGGAGGGGGTCGCCCGCGTATGGCATCTCCAGTCGATTTATACTCAAAGTTATTCTTCCTTTAGTAAATTCTAGTCACTACATCTTTTTTGAAGCCAGCTTCTCTAATATACTATTCTTAATCCCATCATTCAATTTTATGCCAATCCACTTCTCAATGCACTCATTTCTACTCATAAGGAAAATATTTCAGTTTCTGTGTTGTGTAAAAACTGCCACCGTCGAGTTGTTCCAAAAAGCCGTGCCAAACAACAGTGAAGTTGTACTTAGCGAATTTGCTGTTGAGTAATTGAGAAATTAATGGATTCCAATTCCAGACGATATTTTTCTGCTTATTACTGGGGCCGCGTGATGAAATGATTAACTTGATAATCGCAAAAATAATATAATCACCGATTAAAGAGTGGTTGCCAAAATGAAACAAGAAGCAGAATATCAACATGTCTACAATGTAATTGGAATATTTCGTTCGATTGGAAAAATATTTTCACTTGTAAATAAAAAATGAATGATCAAGATAAAGTTTTGAATTATTTAATTTCTGTAGAAAAGTTGGCCGGTGAAATATTGTCCGACAGGCGGGAAATTGTTTTGCTGGATAAGAGAAGAAATCACAACCGTGAAGCATTGAGGAGTTTTACGAAATCAAAAGAGGTAAAATATTGGGCTACAGTTGGCTCAATTCTCATAAAACATGACAAGGAATCAATTAAATCGCTTCTGGAAATGGACCTGAAGCAATTGGATATAGATATAAATAAACTTCGATGTGATCTTAAAGTAAAAGTGAATAATCTAAGAGATCTAGAGATGCAACCACCGGTACCTGGACTAATGTTAGTTCCCCTTACACATAAAGAAACGGAAGGATTATCGCGGGGTGGTCTTTTTTCATGAACAAGTATATTTTTTTACCAACCATCAAAGGATAAAATCAAGGCGACCAACTCCTTTTGTAGATGACCTGTACATGTCTACAACCTTGACAGACCAATTAGAAGTACTGTAACGAATAGTAAAAACTAAGGCTATAGCTAAAGCCGATCAACGTCTAATGTTATTTCATTGGATGATCATTCACTTGACCAGGAACTATGGAGTTTGTACAGTGAAAAGGGAATTATGTAGTATAAGGATAACTTGATGGAGGAACCAACATGGCCATGATCTACTAGATTGGATACTAAGCCTGTTTTGTTGTAATAACTCAATGCTCGGGAATTGCACCTATCTCACAGACACTGACACTTGTGTAATGATCAATGCATTTTTTTTTAAACTAATTAAACTATTGAGAGTTATTGAACTCATAAGTGAATAAAAACTAGTATTAATACTTTTGTAATCATATGTAATGATACATAATGACAAAGTATGTAGGAAACCAAATGACTATTACATTTTTTTTTAGATTAAATACATCTTTTAATTGTTCTTGAGCCATCTGAGCAGTGATTGGAAATTTTCACACTTATTTGATCTCAACAAAGTTTTCATTTTTATTGACAACTAGCTGTTCTTTAATTTTTTTTTTCTGCATTCCATAATGAAAATATATAAATTAGCAGAATTGGTAGAGCCATTCTTGAATTTTGCTCTTATCATCATTCATTTTTATTTATACAGGGTGTCCCAGATCTCAATGTCAAGCCGAAACGGGGTGACAGGATTGATCGTAACCATCATGAGAAAAATTGGAAAAAATATCTATCCCATCCCTAATCCCAGTTTGAAAATTATGGGCATTTTAAGAAAAACCTAGAAATTTTTTCAAACTGTAGGTAACCATTTTTTGGTTATTGTGGTTAATTTTTATTATTTTTGTTCATTTATACTTTGGAACCATAACCCTAAATAACATATCTGAATGACAGTCAAAAATAATGACACAATTGCCCCAAGTTTCTTAGAATAGGCTAGTTGTTGGTTACAAGATTATAAAAACTCTCTATCAGTAAAGCAAAATACATAAAACTAGAACAATCTGCGTTCTTAAAATTTTAATTACTTATGTCCGACGTGTTTTATGATCGATCAAAGTTTGGTGGGAAAGTCCATTTTAAAGGTATGAAATTATAAAAAATAAATATTAACATTGTAGAAACAATAAAAAATACTATAACTTTTGTTACGGCACTGGCTACATAAACGCAATATTTAACATAGCTGTCGTGCAAATTTCTGATTGAATGCATATAAAATAGCAAAGTGTGACGTCATAACGTGGTGGCCTTTTGTATGGACCGTTTTCGGGATAGTCCAAAATGGTGATCTTCAAGTTATCATATCTCGAGAAGTTTTTATGCAATCAAAGTAATTATTTCACTATGTATTTATATTATTGTGACGTCTTTAAATAATAAATCGAAAAAAAAATGGGATACAAGCCTACTGAGACTAATTTGTTAAACTATGAAAATAAAATTTTCAAAATATGTCGTCTTTGAAAGGCCCTCCTTTAAAAGAAATTAACTAAAGTGCCTTGGCAAGTGCCATTAAAAGTTGGCGCATCTAACCAGTAATCTAAAATCGTACAGTGCTTGTTAGTTTCATATAAAAACGTGAAAAAAAATAAAAACCTCAAATTACCCGATTTTTGCTAACCCATTTTACTCAGTTAAAATGTTTTTGATTCACACAAGTTCTTGGTAGGTTCTTAATTTTACGGCAAATTGATGAGAGAGATGGATACTGGACGTGTTGGCCATGAGTGAGCAAGACAGATAGTGACGCCACGCAGTGAGACGGAGATGCGTCGTTTAAACGAGTGCGAATGAAACAGATACAGACGCCATACCAAGCAAATTGCTACGCTACCAGTCTGACACTAGTTAGTTAGTACGTTTCGCTCATTCGTCTACTTTCCGTATTCGCTCGTGTTGATTTAGTACTGACAACTTTGGCTTCTCTTTTTGGACTTGGATTTTTGTGAATTGGACTTGTTGATTACATACCGGCAACTTTCGCTTCTCTCTTTTGGAATTGGATTGGACTTTTGTGTTGGCATCCTTGTTATCTACCATGCCTACGCGCTACACTTCACAAGAATATGCGAACATGCACCTCATTTATGGGGAATGCAGATGCAACGCAAGTGCCGCCGCTAGACTTTATTGTGAAAGATATCCAAATTTACAGCGCTATCCGGATCACCGCGTGTTTGTTAATGTGCACCGTTCACTTACGGAGGGCGGCCATTTCCCGCATCAAATACGGGCTGGAGGTAGACCTAGCTTTCCTTACGAGGAAGAAGTATTGCAAGAGGTCGCAGATGGTCCAAGTATTTCCGTTCGGGGAATTGAAGAAAAAACGGGAATACCCAAAAGCACAGCACATCGTATTTTACAAAGAGCCGAAATGCATCCGTTTCACGTACAACGAGTTCAAAGTCTTCTCCCTCGAGATTATCCTGAAAGGATTTCATTTTGTAGAACAATGTTACAGAGGCTAAATGAAAATCCTCAATTCATCCAAAAAATGTGGCACAATTTTATTCTGCCAGTTACCATAGGGCAAATTTAAGGATTTCCCCTCGATTTTTCTGGAATCCCATCATTAGACCCTGACTTGGTGAATATGGAACCATCTCGCAATTACCCTTTCAAATAAAAAAAATGAATTTGACCATACATGCTTATAAAATTTAAGGGTTTCCCTTGATTTCCCTGGCATCCCATCATCAGATCCTGACTTGGTGAATCCATATTCATCAATCCATTCATGTGGTCCCATGACCACCTTGCAATCATACCCTTTCAAATAAAAAAGAATTATGAAAATCGGTTCACAGTTCGCAAAGATATATCGAATAACATACAAAAAAAATATTCAGTCGAATTGAGAACCTCCGCCTTTTTTTAAGTCGGTTAAAAAATGGTTACAGTTTCACTAAATTTCTAGGTTTTTCTTAAAATGCCCATAATTTTCAAACTGTATAGGATAGATATTTTTTCTGATTTTTCTCATGATGGTTACTATCAATCCTGTCACCCCGTTTCGGCTTGACGTTGATTTCTTGGACACCCTGTATAGATAAAAGTACATGCAAATAGAATTATTCAAGTGATAATTCAACACAAAGTACATGGGTACCCAAATTATTGTCACTGTTTACAATATTTAAAAATAGATATGGAGGGAGAGAAAGTAACTACAATAAATATTTTTCATTTCAATCACAGCTCAGAGTCTAAACACAAACATCCCTAGTCCATTAATCATCATTATCATTGGCTTACCCAGTGGCAGATAAAGGCTAAAGCGGGCCCTAGGCAACATTGTATTTCCGAACCTACTAAAGAAGTTTTTTACTTTTTACCAAAATAATAATTAAAAACCTAACTTTCGGGCCCTAAGCACGTGCCTAGGTTGCCAGGGCCTTAGTCCGCCCCTGGGCTTATCCTTTTCCCATTATTTAGGGTAGTACCTATGTCTTTTTCTTCCATTCCCTCCTATCAGTGTCATATCCACAGTTACCCCTTTCTTACCCGTATCAGCTCTTAAACAATTCAACCACCTTTTGTGATCTTCCTCACATTATATTTGATTACTCTCGCCTTGGTCTTTATCCCTATCTATAAATATACCAAAATATTTATTTAATATTAAGTTTAACAATGTGCGTGTACATTAAGTCCCAACTCACACTAGCGCAGAGTCGAAGCGACGCGTCGCGTCATTTTTTTCCGCCTATAGCATATTCATCTCTATTATTCCGTTATTTAAGTACAAATTTGTGCTATGTAAATATGGAAGCGCGCGTCGACGCGCGTTGACGCGCGCATTCGCGCTTCGACGCTCGGCTGGAGTCGAGTGGATTCGCGAGTCGCCGCGCTTACTCCGACAATGGACGAAGATGAAAAATTAATTTAATTAGTACAAAAATATGAATGTCTGTGTAACTACGTCAAGGCGAAAACCTACAGTGATAAAAAATGTAGGAAAAATGGAATCCACTCGACTCCAGCCGAGCGTCGCCACGCGTAGGTGCGCGTCGCCGTGCAAAACATGACGCGACGCGGTGCAAAACATGACGTGTCGCGTCGCTTCGACTCTGCGCCGGTGTGAGTTGAGCCTTAGTGAGAGCACAATTAGTAAAAGGTCTAAAACAATTAATTGCAAATCCAATGTTACTATTCCAAAGTAAATAAAAATAATATATTAAGAATAGGGCGTCTGTTTATGTTTTTACATGCGATGCAATCATGTTTTTCACATGATTACAATGTATGTATTAGTATAATGTGTGCCTTATTTTGGCACTGCCCAGGTCTCGGATCTTGATTTTAACTAGACAATAAATTAGTCGTTAATTTGTCTAAATTTGTCGCCCAAAGGAAAAAAATTGTCGCTCTCCCGTTAAAGATTGCCGCAATAAGCTTAATTGTGCCGAAACAAGCTTATCTCGGCACAGCCCACTCGGGATCTATTAAACTACATAACATAGCGAAAATATGATTTTCCCCAGAATTAGTCGTCAATTTGTCGAATTCAGACACCAAGTATCAGAATTAGTCGACCTCCCGTTAAAAAGTTATATTACGCATAAGTTTAATTACGCATCGACCTGTTGTGTTTTATTTCCGACAAATTCAAGGCAACATCTAGGTGAAATTAGATTTTCGCCCAAAAAACTACACCACCTGTAGTTTTTTTGGGCAGTGCCGAAATAAGGCGTATTTCCGCACTGCCACAAAAAAAAACCTTATAGCTCTTTAACGGGAGAGCGACAAATTTTTTCCTTTGGGCGACAAATTAACGACTCATTTTTGGCCTAGATAATATCTAATAAAAATATAATATAAAATCAAGATCTGAGACTTGGGCAGTGGCGGAATAAGGCACACAAGTATAATAGGTTTAGAAGTGTTCTAGCTTTTAAACAAAAATTATAGCACGATTCAGCTGACCCTCTTAGAACTGGGTGAGTCTTAGATTAGGGTAGACTGGGTACGGTTGAAACATTTTAGCATTTATCATGTATAGCATCGGGATTTGTTAAGCGAGCGATGTCGGAAATATACTAAATAAAAGACCTTATATCTGTCTACTACAGGGCAATGTTATTTAAGATCACTGTATAGTATTTTCTGTATAAAATCAAATTTAAAAAAAATTGTCATTTGTTTGAACCGTCCCCATCCCAGGGTCGGTTGAAACAGTGTCTGGGGTCAATTGAAACACATGCAAATAATACAAAATATAACCAATTATCATGTTTTATTAATCTTCTAATAACATTTTTCGAATGGTAATGGCACATTTGACTATCACAAATATTTTTATGAAGAAATATTTAAGTCTTTGGCTATATTTATAATCTAACATTATTTTTAATCAGCCTTCAAAGTTTTATATTAAGTACAACTCAAACTAAATAATAATCAGATGTTGGTAGCGATAATATTTTTGAAATAAAGTTACCAAGCAAACATGCTATTATATTTCTCAACTATCAACACTTTTAATTATAAACTATCAAAACAAAGACATTAACTTTATCAATGAAAATTAAAATTAAAATTTTAAACAAAACTACTTCAATCGTTACGAGATCATTCGGAGTCACAGTTGTGGCAAACATAAGTAAGGCTACCTTTCGTGCACTCTTCATGCGCCCACATTTTACATACTATACATTGTATCCATTTTTCCCTCGGTCTGCTTTCTGAATATGCTGACATACAAACAACACAGTAGCACTCTTCTTCTTCTGATGATGATTCTTGTCGCGTGTTAGTTTTTTTCTTGTTTGTAGTATTTCTTTTAGTCTTTCTTCCATCTAATCTTTTCTGAACTTGCTTAGCTTTGGTTCGTTCCATTCTGATCTCATATTCTCTTCTTATCTCTTCTTTTTCAGGTGTGTCTGTGTATATTGTAGATTTCTGCACATCTAATTAAATATTTAGATAACTCACGCTCTCGTTCCTGGGTAAACACACGATTGTGGGCCTTATATCCCATTTCTTGATTTTCATCGTTACCAGCCGCATCTCGTTTACGTATATATCTGAACAGGGAACAGTGGTTCAGTCCATTATTTTCTGCCGCTGTTCTTAACGAAGATCCCGCTTTCACATCTTCATAGGCTTGTTTGTACGTTAATAAGTCGGTTCGACCTTTCGTAGTCTTTCTTTGGCGTACTCTTGGCATCTAAAAATCAATAAAGTTTAATTAATAAACTGTTTCAACCGTACCCACAAATAATGTTTCAACTGTCCCCACCCCCCCATCTTAGTATAAAACGGTTCACAATAAGAATAATAGTAAATTAAAATAAAAACTTATCATACTACAATATTGTACAAACTTCAATTCAACTGTAACAGAACTCTCAATCATCTAACTATAAACGAAATCTTAATAATTGCAAAAATGTAGGTACAAAAATACTTACTTTTCCGTCAAAAAACACAATGGGGCCTCCTACAGACAAACACAGCGCCCGAAGAGCGACGCAATACTAAAATTCAAGTTTCGACTTGTCGCCCGCTACGTACTCCCCTTGTACCCTTCACCTCATCACGCACCATTCACGAGATATTCACTTTGTTTCAACCGTCCACCGTTTCAACCGTACCCAGTCTACCCTAAAACAAAAATGGGAAGATACGGTACCTAGTCACAGCGCATGAGACAACAAAACTGCGTTTAGCTAACGCACTGTCGTCAGTCATTTGGGGAACCTTGTTTCGTGAACACGTCACTTTCACTGCGCGTTTGAACTAGGTACTTTGAACACGTTTAGCCGCGATCAGCGGTGGCGGTGGCGGTCAGTTTTAACGCTAGGTAACACAAGAAAACATTCAAACAAGCACGGGCGCCGCACGGCCCGGACGCGGCTGGCCGCCACCGCAACCCACGCCCTAGCCCCGCCCTGATCGCCACCGCGTTGGTTTGTAGTGTGGCGGCCGCGGTCGCGATCACGGTGGCGTTGAGTTGTAAATAATCACAACTGATCGCGTCACCGCGTTACATAAGTTCAAAATGGCTGCGGACAAAACGGAGCAACTAATAGAAATTATTATTAATTACCCAGTTCTATACGATACATCGCATGCGGTTATAAAAACAATAGAATTTAAAATTTTCAAGCGTTGAGGTATGAGCAACATGTCTAGCGATTGTGTAGGTACCTACCTTTCGTCATCTTCACATAAAGCAAACAAAATCAACACTTCGTCTTCTAAATCTGCGCTAGGATGTCTAAACATCTTGTTAATTAGAACAACACCGTAACAATGGGTGAGAATACTTAACCCGTGCTTGATCGCGCGGTATGGCTGTGATCGCTGGTCACGCCCTGATCGCCACCGCGGCAGTCTGTGTACAAGTGATCGCGCGATCAGATCACCACCGCCACCGCCATCGCGGCTGTTTGAGTGCCTCAGAATCAGTCGTCAGAATGCCTTCTTGTTCATTTGACAAGTGCCTCAACCATTCAGGGAAACAAAAAAAGTCTACTGGAACTACCTTTCATGCGTAAGTATTTAAAAGAATTTAAAATTATATTAAAATCAATTTCTTTAAAAAATATTATGCAATGGTTTGTGAAAACGAGATAGAATATACGAAAACGCGCGCGAGTGATATTGATATTGTTATTTCGTTCGCACTAGTTTGAGCACGCATTCCTGTCTCTGTCATTGATTACAATAATAATATACAGAACAATTTGAATGTATCTGTTGGGGTACGTTTTTGCATGTAGTTGTAATTAACACAGTTGCCGAATAATCGATGTAAGGACATACCGTATCTTCCCCTTTTATCTCCCCCATTAATCTAAGGGGTGACCCCACATTTTAACTTTACAATTGTTGTACACTTTTTATTAATTAATAAGTCTTATATATGTATATATTTCTAGATTTTAATGGCGTGCCTTATTTCGGCACAGCCCAGGTCTCAGATCATGATTTTAACTAGACAGAAAATTAGTCGTTAATTTGTCTTTCTCCCGTCAAAGAGAGCTCTAAGGTTTTTTTTGTGGCAGTGCCCAACTTATTTCGGCACAGCCCACTCGGGATCTATTAAACTATATAACATAGCCGATATCCGAGACCTGGGCTGTGCCGAAATAAGGCACGCATTTTAATGCGCACGCACATCATACGTATGTACCCGCTATATTTATATTATTTATCCGATACAGCAGCCAATAAAGCCAGTAGCTTGGATCTCAGACGCATAGACAAAAACAGTACATAGAAACATACGAGTCGCTTCTCCGAGCCGCCAATACGCCATCTGATGGTATAGGCTTATAAAAATACACTACTTATGAGGAGCTTGATTAGCGTGGCAAAAAACTGTATAACAAATAAGAGATACTAAAACCACGCGAATACATACTAGGTTTGTGATTAAAACAGTATTCCGTACTATCTCCGTGGATCATGATAATGGGGATAGTGGGGTCTGTCAGTGCGATGTACCGTTTGTATCGTCTCTACAATTTGTCTGTAATTTTCTCTGTCCACGTGTGCCTTATTTCGGCACTGCCCAGGTCTCAGATCTTGATTTTAACTAGACAAAAAATTTGTCGTTAATTTGTCGCCCAAAGCAAAAAAATTGTCGGTCTCCCGTTAAAGAGTTATAAGGTTTTTTTTTGTGGCAGTGCTGAAATAAGCTTATTTCGGCACAGCCCACTCGGGATCTATTAAACTACAAAACATAGCGAAGATATGATTTTCCCCAGAATTGGTCGTCAATTTGTCGAATTCAGACACCAAGTACCAGAATTTGTCGACCACCCGTTAAAAAGTTATAAGTATTTTTTTGTGGCAGTGCCGAAATAAGCCTTATTTCGGCACTGCCCAAAAAAACTACACCACCTAGCGAAAATCTGATTTCACCCAGATGTTGCCTTGAATTTGTCGGATATAAAACACAACTGGTCGATGCGTAATTAAAAAATTATACACATTTTAAAAATTCACGTTGTAGTCAGAGAGCCTAACCTAGGCAGAGTAGAATAACACCACCCCATTCACATATGGCTATCGTAAAAAGCAACTAATGCAGTGTTAGAGAACACCTAAAGCATTCGTAGATCAGAAAACAGTTGCATGCATTGACAAACTTTGCCAGACTCTGAAAAAGGAAGGAAATAAAACGGATACTGTTGCATTTTGTGCATGATATAATTTTGATGCAAGATCTCGGACTATACTTAATATGAGAATTATTAAAATGCGTGTAACTTTTTAATTACGCATCGAC
This sequence comes from Hypsopygia costalis, assembly GCA_937001555.2. Taxonomy (NCBI): domain Eukaryota; kingdom Metazoa; phylum Arthropoda; class Insecta; order Lepidoptera; family Pyralidae; genus Hypsopygia; species Hypsopygia costalis. The sequence goes on along the minus strand of OW443328.2, from coordinate 15,248,775 downwards.
CAGTTGTGTTTTATATCCGACAAATTTCGACAAATTCAAGGCAACATCTGGGTGAAATCAGATTTTCGCTAGGTGGTGTAGTTTTTTTTTGGGCAGTGCCGAAATAAGGCTTATTTCGAAACAAGGCACAAACAAATACTTATAACTTTTTAACGGGAGGTCGACTAATTCTGATACTTGGTGTCTGAGTTCGACAAATTGATGACTAATTCTGGGGAAAATCATAACTTCGCTATGTTTTGTAGTTTAATAGATCCCGAGTGGGCTGTGCCGAAATAAGCTTATTTCGGCACTGCCACAAAAAAAACCTTATAACTCTTTAACGGGAGACCGACAAATTTTTTGCTATGGGCGACAAATTTCGACAAATTAACGACAAATTTTTTGTCTAGTTAAAATCAAGATCTGAGACCTGGGCAGTGCCGAAATAAGGCACACCACACTCTGTCCACAGATACATCGTTATCTAGGCGGTTTTTAAAACAGATAAAAAAAATCCTACTCAACCATGATAAGTATAGGCTCGAGTGCTGCCATCTACCACTACCTATTAGTTTATAACCCTTTTCACTTCCCATCTCTTTCCACCCTCCTTTCTCAGTTACAGAGGAAAATGTGAGAAATGAAACAAATTATTATTTTCATGTTTTAATTTACTAAGGTATTCAAATAAAAAGTCATCAAATATATAATTTTCAATATGCATAGTTACACCTTTATACATGTAAATGTAAATAATATAGTACATAACAAATAAATAATAAATAGTACCAAAATTTTAGGATTTATCCATTAAAAATGTAGTTTGGTTGATTTATTATACAAAATGACTTTGTTTGACTAAATGCCAATTTGTAAGTGAAATAGCCATACAGATTGAAGAATAAAATTACATTATCTAATATTTTTGTCTATATGGTCATCAAAAACGATATTTTGTAATTTATAAGTCATGGCATTTCTTTGTTTATAAAAAGTAATAATGTACCAATTACTCCCCCTCAACTTTCTTAACATTATGAACATTATAATATGGCATATGTGAATTAATAGTTTCAAATTACATTTTCTTTTAGAAATAAACATTAGCAACGTAATATAAAACCTAAGCAGTATTTAACTTACTTATGAATAATTATCAATATCAAAACGTTTAGTCTAGAGGTTATTGCTTAACATTATAAATAATCCCTAGCAGCTTGTATTGAAATTATAATGTCAGTACAAAATGCAACCTTCAATAATCGTAGTGTCCTCAAATATTTGAATAAGTATAATAATATTTTGTGGATTGTCTTTTGAGCACATTATTAACTGCCACTATCACAAGTTTTTGATTTTCGAATGGCCGAGCTGCATGATTCCATTTCAGTTATATTCGACTAATCTACTGGCATGTTCTTGTACAATAAGGACATTTACCTACGTACATACAGGGGGACTCGTGGTGCTTGTTTACGTACATCACAGATCGTGAGTGCGCTCAACGGCGGGGGTGCCTTGCTACTACCAATTGGCCATGCCGGGTTTGTTGAGCGTCATGAAATATATTTGACAAGAGGAGCCACCTTTAGCGGAAGAGAAGAATACTTTGTCATTGCGCTCACATAAAAATTTAAGTCGTTGTGCTTTCTTGTGCATAAATACTCCGTCGAGGTGACCACTCTCTACAGATCGGATTTCAATAGCTTTATTACCCCAACCCATAATTTGTCCAGTGCCAATGTAGGCTACTGAAGTCGGCATCTCTCCCCACTGCAAAAAAGAAAATTACTTAAGAAACTGAGATTTATTTATCCTATACTATTAAACGAGAAACTTAACATATGCTACGACGTTCTCGCAAACGGCGGAGAATCAGATCACGCTTCTTTTTTCTAATTCCGGGATTGTATATGATTATTATATATATATAGGTGTTTTCTATGTATTATAAGTATGTATTTATAAAAAAAAAAAAAATTAAGTACATTTATCAGTTGTCTGTGTTTGGCGCTGTGTAAATTGTCCAGAAATATTTATTTATTTATTTACCTGTCTGCAATCCCCGGGATTGTAGCCAGTTAATGAAAATTCTCTTTGCGCATTTGAGTGATCGCGGATTCCAAGGATATAGATTTGGTGCTGGGATATGTTAGAAATCGTTTTGAGGTGTATTGAAGGCAGTGTTGGAATGTTACAAAAATTGTATCATAAACAATGACGTTATGTCCGAACAATCAAAAATGTTGTTGTTGAAAAACTTTCACCAAATTAATATGAGACCACCGCATACATTTATTATATTTATATATATACAGACGAACTGAGAACCTTCTTTTTTTGAAGTCGGTTAAAAATAAGCTGTTATAATAAGAGTTATCTGTTCGAGGTCTTAGATATTGAACAGAGAAAAGGTACCAACCTGTAAAACTATGTTTTTGCTGACTCGTCCATTAGTATTAACGTATACGCCTTCATTATCGTAACATAACAATAGTTGCACACCATTAGAATTCGGAAGAGGTACAATGCAGTGTGGAATAATAGCCCCCTGAGTCTGTAAACAAGCACATGGTAATTATATAGAAAAAAGTTTACATAATTTCTAATGAAGAAATTTTACAATTAAATTAGATACATACATGTTTTGGAATATAAATATCGTAGACTGCAGTAGTATCCAAGTCAATAGCATGGAAACCATCTGCCGAGCCATAAATTACTTTCAGTCTTGTGCCTTCTTCAATAGTAAGGTCTACTAATAAGGGCCTGAAAAGAAGAAATAATGACTATTAATTTCGGTGGACGATTCATACACTGTTCTAAGTAAAGGACGGAATAATAATATTGGGTATTTGGCAGCACTGTACAATTTGTCAATTCATAGCATCTTGTCAAATGTCTTGTAGACGTCTTGTGTTGTCTTGTCGTCATAAAGTTTCACTGTCAAGAAATTCAGTACCCTTTTGACAATCCGGACCCGACGCCTACCTAGTGACATCTAATGTCAGAAAAAATATCAAACATCCCCATTGGGTTATGATTATGAATAATGAAAACAAATAAGCTAAACTTACAAAAAGCGAAGTATCGTTGTATTAGCCAGGTTACTATTACGAATAATAAAAAATACTTAAATTAAAAACCAACGCAACTCTTATAAAATCAATATGTTATAACATCAAATATTATTTTGTATTGCATATTTTTTTTATTCCCCATGGAGGGAATTGAATTAAAAAATAACATCAATATATAACCACACCCCGGCCACTCCATACAAATGAGGCATCGTTCACTATTACATAAATAATGACGTCTGTACAGAGCGAGAATGAGCGTGTGTGCGTGCGGCGCCATACAAACTGTTCCACATTTGTCTCAGAGGGGGGAGGTGAGGTTGACACGAGAGAGCAGCAGGGAGTGGCCATACTGTACGTAGTACTATTATTTATACTGTGATATAATAAATTAGTTAAAGCACTTAGAACTCATAGTGAAATAAAGAAACGTATACATTTTTATATATATGTATTTTATGAACACTCCTTTTTGGGCAGTTGTTAAAAACGAATGTTGTACTTGTACTAAGAATTCTGCCCAGTATTGGTATTGAAGGACTATGGATGTATTTTTTGTAGCTACAAAGAATCTTAAAACTTTTAGAATATTAATAAGGATTTTTGTTATATCACTAAGGTGACAAACAACAATGCTGTTACTCTATGGACGCCTGTAACATCAGAAACATCACATGCGCGTTGGCAACCCTACACGTACGAACGTTGACGTTGTAGTCTCCTGAGAAAACCTCCACAGACAGTTCATTCCACAGCTTGATAGTACGGAACTTCTCTAGAACAGCACAGTACGTGACCTCTTCGGTTCTAATATGTGAGGATGAATTCCCTGTCGATGGCGAGCGGTGCGACAGTAGGAGGAGGCCGTGGGTATTATCAAATAACTCTTTTGAACACACCCCATTGTACAATCGGCAGAACAACACATAAAGGGACGGAAAAACTCTTCTCAGACTCAAAGGTTCTAAACCATCCGTTCGTCAACAGTCATGAAGAAAAGGATGCTGTCTTTTTCCTTAGGGGCCATCCATAAATTACGACACACGAATTTCATAATTTTTTGACCCCTTCCATATTTTGCAATTTTACGTCTAAAGTTGCAAATGTATTTAAGTTTTTCGTTAATAGTTTATAGTACGTGTTTTAACACTATATAGATTATAACAGATTTTGAAATGTCACGTCACAAAATTTGGGACCCCTCCCACCCCCTTGTCACACAGTATCACACTTTGTCGACCCCCTCCTTCCCCCTTAACGTGTGACGTAATTTATGGATGACTCCTTATCGTGCATAAAAGTTCTGCCCCCTTACCACCAAGTCTTATTGCGATTCAATAACTGAATAGAATGCTTAGAATAGAATTATCTGAAACCATTAATAGAATAGAATAGAATTAACAAACAGCTGGTAGCCTACTTAGAGGATCACCAGCTGATAAATGATCGCCAATATGGTTTCCGCCATGGTCGCTCAGCTGGTGATCTTCTGGTATACTTGACTCACCGTTGGGCGGAGTCAGTGGAAAGCAAGGGCGAGGCATTGGCTGCTAGTCTGGACGTAGCAAAAGCTTTTGATCGGGTGTGGCATAAAGCATTACTTTCCAAGCTTCCTTCTTTTGGGCTACCTGAGAAGCTTTGCATATGGATTGCCAGTTTTCTATCTGAGCGTAGCATCAAAGTTGTAGTTGACGGAGCACGCTCGGACCCACTACGCTTGAATGCTGGCGTACCACAAGGCTGTGTATTGTCCCCCACGCTGTTTCTTCTGCATATCAATGACTTGCTGCTTATACACAATGTTCATTGCTATGCGGATGACAGTACAGTGGACGTAAGATACACTGGCCAATGTAATGTTTCTCGGGATTGCGTCGATGAGTACCGAACAAAACTTGTGTCTGAGATTGAGACGTCCCTTGGACACGTCTCGGATTGGGGTAGATTGAATTTGGTGCAGCTAAATCCCTCCAAGACACAGGTTTGTGCGTTTACCGCTAAAAAATCCCCATTCGTCGTAGCTCCTAGTTTGGAAGGTACTCCCCTTAGTGTAAGAACTAGCATTACCATCTTGGGTGTCGACATATCGAGTGATGTTCAGTTTCGCGGTCACTTGGAATGCAAGGCCAAACTGGCTTCCAGGAAGATTGGTGTGATTAGTAAAGCCAGGCGGTATTTTACACCCCGACACCGCCTTCAACTATACAAAGCCCAGGTTCGACCTCACATGGAGTACTGTTCGCATCTCTGGGCCGGTGCGCCCCAGTACTTGCTTGCTCCATTTGACCGCATACAACGAAGAGCAGCTCGAATCGTCGGTGACCCAATGATCTCGGATCGATTGGACTCTCTCTCTACACGCAGAGATGTAGCGTCTCTTTGCGTTCTATACAAATTATATCACGGGGAGTGCTCCGATGAGCTGTTTGATTTGATACCTGCCGCTGAATTCCACTATCGTACAACTCGCCATAAATTAAAATTCCATCCATATCATCTTGATAATTGGCGATCTACTACAGTACGTTTCCTAAGACATTTCATACCACGAACAGTGAAACTGTGGAATCAACTTCCCTCAGCGGTATTTCCGAACAACTACGACATGGGTGCCTTCAAGAACAGAGTTTTCATTTTCCTTAAAAGGCTGGCAACGGATCGGCGACCCCTTGGTGTCGCTGGTCTCCATGGGCGGTGGTGATTGCTTTCCACCAGGTGACCCACATGCTCGTTTGCCCCCCTCTCACATAAAAAAAAAAAAAAAAAAAAAAAAAAAAAAAAAAAAAAAAAAAAAAAAGAATGCTTGAAATACTAGAAACCAATGAATAAGCGACTCATTTCAAATTGAATAGTATTCATTGGTATGAATAAGCATTCTATTCAGTTATTGAATCGCAATAAGAGTTGGTGGTAAGGGGGCTGTTCGTGCAAGCGTGAACATGCTAGACGCGCTACAGAATCGTGGCAGCTCCATCAATACTCTGAAACCATTATTATACTGTATGCGCAGGGAGTTGTAGGCCGTCATCGTCTTCAACTTCGTTCGTTGCCTAGCATCGGCGAGTCAAGGTCACCCCGCTTTTCGGTTTATAAATCGCGCGTTTGACAAAAAATAAATATATGTGATATTTTACTACACCCCCCCTCCCCCCTTGTGTGATTTCGTGACTTTTACCGAACCCCCTCCCCCCTCTTTTAGCCTCACGTGATTAATGGACGGCCCCCAAGCTTGTACAACATATTCAATTTGGAGAACCTATTTTACAGGTTACCTATGTAGGTTTTTTATCATTATTCATGTTTATAATAAAAACTACCTATGTACATTTCTATTATTAATATGAGATATTCTTTAAAACAAGGCTAGTCCTGACAAATTCCCATTTTGCATGAATACAAACTTTAATTTTTATGTTGCAGCACAGAATAAGTTGCAGTTCGCTTTCGTTTCTAAGTGGAGTAAGATTACTGACAGAATCCTTACCTATGTTGTAATACTCCAAAATTCTTGAAGGCCATGAATTTGTGATATGGTTTAGGTGCCCACGCATATATTTCGATAGAATCCTTTAGGGCAATCACTAGGAACTTGATCCTTTCGTACTTTACGATTCTAAAATGAACTGCACCTTGTAATTCGCCGACATTTATCCATCCATTTCTTCTTTCTGCTTGCTGGAAAATAAATAAAGGCTTTTAATTCAAAATCTTTGTTACTAGTGATATTGTACAGTAGTGAATAGAAAAACCTGCAATGGAAATACAGTCGAATGGATTTTGCTAATTCTACAAAAAAAAAAAACCGGACAAGTGCGAGTCGGACTCGCCCACCGAGGGTTCCGTATGTAGTATCATTATTAAATTTGATATTTTTCATTATAAATAAGAAATAATGCGTCGAAAAAAATAAATAAAATATATTTTGCAATGTGTACATCAAGCCCTTTCATATGATACCCCATTTGAATTAGTAGTTTCAATTTGAAATTTCGACACCCTATAAAAAATATAGACCCCCTATTTTTTAAGATCTATTTACAAATGTATAGTTTTGAGATTTATTCCTGTACTTGTAGTCTATAACGATGTTACGTGGCAAATTTCATAGTTCTAGGTCAACGGGAAGTACCCTATAGGTTTTAATTCCCTTGAGAATGTCGAAATATGCGTTTTTTGCTGTAACTTTTTTTTATGTAAACTTAGCAGTTTGATTTTTTTACAACTTTATGCGACCATAGACCTGAGAGTATACAGTTCAAATTTCAGCTTGACCTCCACGCATTCTCGACATAGAAATTCTTAACAGACAGACAGACAGACAACAAAGTGATCTTATAAGGGTTCCGTTTTTCCTTTTGAGGTACGGAACCCTAAGAACGGTCATTTGATGTTATAATAATGATTTTTAAGAAAAAATAAAAACCGACTTCAGCTGGCAACAGGGCAAATTTAAGGGTTTCCATCGATTTTTCTGCGATCTCCTCACCAGACCCAAATAAAAAAAAGAATGTGACCATATGTGCTTATAAAATGTAAGAGTTTCCCTAGATTTCCCTGGGATCCCATCATCAGATCCTGACTTGGTGAATATGGGACTACCTTGCAATCATACCCTTTCAAATAAAAAAAGAATTTTGAAAATCGGTTCACAATTCGCGAAGATATCAAATAACATACATACAAAAAAAAATTCAGTCGAATTGAGAACCTCCTCCTTTTTTGAAGTCGGTTAAAAATGAGTCATGTACAGTTTTCTTATATACACATAAAGGTAGACGAATTAAAATGCAGTATTTATATACCTATAATGGTATATATTAATTGGGTATTTGACTATATCATAAAATAATTAATGATGTTTGCTTCATTAAATCAAATAACAGTAAGGGGTTTTCACATTTATTCCGAGTTTTAATTAACATTTTTCAATTCATAATCGCTGTTTTGACAGCTGATAAAAAGTTATTTAACTATGGCGTCAATACAAGAGAAAAAGTTATTATATATAATTATACTCACGTCACTAAGTCCATCGGTACGTAAAATCTTTGATTTGAGCCAGCTGAGATAGTATACACGAACTCTGTTTTTCTTTCCAGAAACTGTCACAAGAATGTTTTGTCCTTCTAACACTTCCATTTGCTGGAAGCGGCGTCGTGAGATCAATTGATAAACTTTGCCTTGACCAGAGCGGTCCAGCAACATTAACCCATTCTCTGTACCGATCAGTAAATTTACACCTATAAAAAGTAAACATTGTTGTATATACAATATAAGGAGTAAGAATAAAGAAATGAAGGTGGTAATAACCCGGGTATAAAAAATAATGATAAAACTGGGCGACTATAATACTAACTTGGCCACTAAAGATGATTTAAACATAACAAACCTAATCTAGTATTTCAGTAGTCCATTTAATATTTTTTAGTGGTTCATATTATTATGTTCCCATAATAAATACTCCTGGACAAATTACACAGCGCAATCACAAACTAAACAAAGCTTGTACTATGTTGTAGATAACAGATAATTGTACTTAAATATTTTTTTTTGGAAATACATACATAATAATATGTAGAGAACACCCAGGCCAAAAACAAATACATATGTTCATGCACGCAAATATTTATCTTGTATAGAGATGGGCGGCGGGTAAATTCTCATTATGGGAAAGGTTTAGGGTTTTTACCCCAATTACAGTGGCCTTAAACACCGTCATAAAATTTTGTTTCCATCGCAAATTTATGTCTTGGAAGAATCTCTTCGAGCTTGTATTCATAGTAAAGAACTTTAACTTTAAAAAATCATAATCTTCTCAGCCTTACGCTTGGTGATAGGATAACCTTGGTTTTTATGAATACGATTAATTATATACGTTAAATACTAACCCCATAAAGCTGCGCACAATATCTCTGAATTGAATCGTTTCTTGTATTTGCGTATCTCCGGCGTGTCGGAGGCCATGTCATGTCCCGTGGGCGTTACGTTGACGTTGACGTGGCTCTCGCGGCGCGAGGCGTTCCCGCCCGAGCCGGCCGTGCCGCTCGACCCGGTGGTGCCGGCGCCGAACCCGAACGCCAGGAACGACCGCTGCTTCTGTTGCAAGGGGAGGAACTGTTGGGACCCCACCGAAGAGTTCGAAGGCGAATGCTGCAGTCCGAGCGGCGAGCCCGCACTCGCCACGAACGACTTCGACGGGGTCGACTGGACCGAGGACGGGAGCGGGTGGTGGTGGTGGTGCGCGATCGCTTGCCTATACTGTAACAGAAAAATAACACACATGTTTAATATTAGTCCATTGATTAGGCGGTTCTCGTTTGACTTCGCGCCACACGACGGTGCACGGGACGATAGAAGTACTCTCCCGCGCGCAGGACGTTGTCTGTGTGTTGTACTGCGCGTTTTCTATTCGAGTTTGTAATGCTACGGCACAACATTAACAAAAATAGTCTCGCACCTCGTCGCGTAGTGTGGAGCAATGTAAGAATCGCCTTAAGATTACACAATACATACAATAAAATTTGTTTTTTTTTTGTAAACAAAATTAAAAATATGAATATTACATTTTGGTACTCCAATAATACTTCAAAGTGGTCGTTAAAATTTAATACACAATAAGTTCAAAAAAAATATGATTTATTCTTTTGAATATCGTTTATTTCTTAGTAAGTGGTTAGTCAATTAAGTCCATCTCCCAAAGATTAGTCATCATATCAAATATATCAGAAAGTTATTTGCTTGATGAATCTACAAACTGTGAATATAATATGATTTGTGACGTAATGATTATGTGGAGCAGGCAATGATTTGATTATATAGGCATTCGCTTGAGAAGCTTTGATATATTTAATGATTCGTGAATTGGCTAGCATATTATACCGAACTACCAGCGAAACTTTCAAGAGCTTCCTTATAATCGAGTATTTGTACAACTCTGGAGGCTAAAATCCAATAATATAACTATAAAAACAAGAGTTATTTATTTGTACTAAATAGTAAGCCGTTAAGTTTCCGCTTGCCCCGGGAGGTATCGGTGATATATGTAACATTAGTTTCTCAGAAGCAAGACGCGGTTATTAAAACTTGCCATTGTCTCAGCCACAAACTTGTACACCAGGTCGACCACATCGCGATTAAAAAGCTATATTTTCTCTACCTAAAGCCGTATTACGATCGATGATCTAAATACAACAGTCCGATAAAGATGAAAGCATCCAGTATATGCATAAATAGGAAGAAATGATACATGTCTAACTTTCAACAAACAACAGTCTATGGAACCTTTACAGAAGCATATCCTCTTGCAACTCGATTAATACTTACGCAGTGGTATCAGCTGCCTGCGAGCTGGTCACTGTTTGCGGCTCCGGGATGTTTGCATGAGCGACAACGATCATTATATTAATACGATATACCAAAAGCTGGACACCACATGTGACCCTACTTAGGAGCTTCCAACATTGTGCCAAGGGGTCGTCCATAAAACACGTATTTACTCTCGGGATTTGTACCTTTATTTCTGACCGTATTATCTTGAATGTAGACCCCTTAAGTAAGTTTTTACTTTTTAAATGTTACAATGTTACTTGAGTTTTTAGTTCTTTACTCAATATTTCCTTTTTTTCATGAACCGACATGTCGATTTTATCACACCTCTCAGCCTCTCAACATTGCTACATGTGTGAATTATGAACAACCTCTAATGTACATATATCTAATGTACTATACAAACTGTGGTATTGTTGTCTAGCACAAGTAGTGAAAAGCTTCTCGATCTTTAATTTTATTGCAATATATAAAGTTTCAGATAAATGAAATAGTACATTAATTATTTAGTCTTTTTTAGAACAAGATATGTTGGAAGCCCTTATGCCTAGGTAAATGAAATATTAGGCGTATCTGCATGTATCTAGTAAATTGCCTCAATGTTAAAAGCTTAACCTTATTGATTTTCCACATTGATATTTATAAAGCACGCATTTGGTACAAATAATGATATGTAGTACACATATAATTATAATACAAATGTAATCCCAATGAATACTGTGTCATTTGCGTGATGTATATACTCTTATAGGATGATTTTGCTGTTATGCTAATGAGTACGTCCGCCTGCGTATTCGTAATCTGTATTGCTCTAAAACCAATAAAAGCTGATACGAAGGTATGCTCGGCATAACAACAAAATCAGCCTAGGAATTAGGCGTACAGTTTATTAGAGGACTTATTTTTAATTTATTTATTTAGGTGCTCCAAGAGCATAACAATATATCTAGATATACAGGCAGGTACATAGTTCGAGTGTATGCCGATTATAGGCGCACACACCATATATAATACAATAGTTTATTAATAGGTACTCCTTTACATTCTTTGGCAAATTGTTAGATGAAACAAAAAAGTTTAAGATTAAGGATCAACACTAACACAAACTTTATTTTAGACTTAAATAGCTTAAGCGAATCATGTTGATCTAAACATGTCATAATAATATACAAATATCAATCAGGTGATTAATTATCATGGGACCAAAAATAAACTGTGCGCCTTAACCTAAGTCAATGTTTTGCCGAAGTAATGAAAAAAATAAAATTGTCAAAAAACCAAAATATTAAGGAATGGTCGATTTTGAACATAGCGTGGTTGGTGCGTAATATTATTTCTATAATATTATATAATGTGCGATAAGTGAATATTCAATTGATTTTAAAGTCCAATCGCTCAATTACCGGCGAATGAGCACCGCTGGGTGAATCTATGTAAATGTCAGGGACGTTATTTGTCATAGATGTTTAACGTTACATAGGCAGAAACTTATTATTATTATATTTATGAGATCAATTACCAGCATTGTTTGGGTGTAACGTCACTAAAAGAACAGCCGAACTTTCTTTCGGATTGTATTTCACTGGTAAAAAAGGAATAGTACTAGTTTATAGGTACGCACACGCTTTGTGAACTTATTTATGAAATAAATTCTCCGGCTAAACATGACTACAGAAAGCGAATAATAGCTCCGAAGTGTTTGAATTGCAATATTTATGAATCCCATCACACGCGGCGAAGATAATATTATTATATATTTACAGCGAGACTATTGCCTCTCTTGTCTCGCTCAGGTAAGAAACGATGAGTGATTGAAAAAAAAAAATACGTGTGGCACTCGGGGACTGCCGCGGTAAAGCTATTGCATAGCATTTTTTAGTTTCGTTATCATCATGGTTTTATTTTCGTTACGGAATTTCTTGAATCGGTCGCCGCGATAAAAGCTATTTTATTAAATTAAATTTTTATCCCAAAATCAGTAATAATGTCAAAATCGAATGTCAAAAATAATAATAGCGAAAAAGTTCAAAAAAAGTCTAGTCATTCCCCAACATCGAATAAAGTTACAAAAAGAGTAATGACCACATCGAGGCGCGAACGTAGAAACGATAGTTCAAATTGGTCACACAGTTACAACTGCGCCATTGACTCGATAATACTCACTGGCGAAATAAGAGTATGTATAACACCCCCCAGGGTGTTAGGTTTTGTTTTCGTTACGGAATTTCTTGATTCGGTCGCCGCGCTCAAAGCTCGCGATAAAAGCTATGCAATAGCTTAAAGATTGCTCCTGAAAGTGTTTCACGAGCTCTATCAAATGATATCAATAATAGTTCATAAAATAAACTGGATCTGTATGGATGAAATTTTAATTTATGGCGAGTTGTACGATAGAGGAACTCAGCGGTAGGTATCAAATTAAACAGGTCATCCGAGCACTCCCCATGTTATAATTTGTATAGCACGCAAGGAGACGAAATATCTCTACGTGTAGAGAGCGAGTTCAGTCGATCCGAGATCATTGTGTCACTGACGATTCGTATTGATGTTCTATACTATGTTCGCAGTGTGTGATGCGCATAGATAATAGATTTTTGAGCGATTATAGTCTCTAAGGAAAAAAATGTGGGATTTGCTATGAATTTCAAATGAGAAGATAACTATCCTTGTGTGCATTTGGAGACTACCCCTTTTACACACACTTCATTCGTTTATAAACATAGCACAGATACAGAGGGGTAAATGGAAACGGGGCAACAAAAAGCCTAAGTTACTTTAATCAATCGAATTCTTACAGAATACTACTACTATTGCTTTTTTTTTCAAATATTTAGAGGTGCATTCACAGATTTACATAAATATAGTAATGTCGTCGGCAAAAGAAAGTTCTTTTTTAGCAGTTCATTTTTAATATATCGATGCATGTTAAAAATATCTTGTTAAAAATTCCGTTTTTTTTGCCGATAGTATATTTTTTTGTCTAAATCTGTAAATGCCCTTCTAACTCTACCGGCTGCTTATCAAATAAGAATCAAAAGGAACATATGAGACTACAGTACTAGATATTCATACAATATATAATATAAGAAATTAATGAATTCTACCATTGTAATTGTTTTGTTTTTATCGCTAAATGTTCTTCTGCTGATTTTTTCTAAATATGGTAATGGCACTCAATTTATTAAAAAAGTGATAATAGTATTTCTGTAACTATAACGGTTAAGTTATCTTTGGTGGCTCATTTCAATTTATCAGCCTATATAGCCAACAAGATGATGTATGTAACACTTGGATCGCAATACTAACGTACTGACCATAAACAACGTGAGTTATCTTCTTATTCGAAACATTAAGTGGTGATTTCGAGTTATGATTGTATTTTACCTCTTCGCTGGTAGACTTGTCGTGTCTCGGCGGGGTGGTGGGCTGGCCGGCCTGGCTTAGCAGGTCTGGGAGTACTGAACTGGTTCGTGCACCGCTACCCTCATTCGTTCCGCTCGATCGACCCTTTACATAACAATACTATAAATTAGCAATCCGATTAGGTAAACACAAAAAATACACCACAGTAAATTCGTGTACAAAATTAGAGGAACGTATAGTGTTTATATTTTGCATATATTTTTGAAACATGTTCGTAAAAGATATTCACGATTTCCCGTGTTCCATTCTTCTATTTTTGTTTTAACTGCCAGTAATCTACAACTGCGGGGCGAGTAGCAATCAGGGTTACCAACTATTTTTTATAAAAAAAAGAGCGGAGAAAGAAAATAAAAAATATTTAGAAAGAAAGAGTTTTATTTCTTACAAATTTTTGGAGCTTCCCACACAACTTAATAGTTTGGTATTATTTTAAGCTTCCCTATTAAATTACAGTTAATAAAAATAGTTTTATGAACATGAAATTGCCGTTAATTTTATATCTAACTATTTCTTATTTTAAATACTACTATGATTAAAAAAAAATGTCATTATTTAGCGAATTGGGTATGGATGAGACTCTGGATTTCGAAAACAGAGATTTTTAAAACTAACAGTATTTTTGTATACTTACTGTTTTATAAGAGAAACAAAGAAAAAACAGCATTGAAGTGTAAATAAAAATTATGTATTTTTTTTAAGTGCTAAAAAATAATTCGATAGGTCCGTGGTTTCAGTCATCACACCCCTCTCCCTCATCAATCTAAGGCAATGATCGGACAAAAAACTTTAGACTTTTTTAAGTCTAAAGTTTAAATTATTTTAAACAAAAACCGTTTAAATTTTTTTTTTACATAATTTTTATTTTCAAGTTTTTAGTTTCTAATTTCTTCATACTTCTCATACTATTAAGTTTAGATTTGGCTTTTGCCATTATTATTTTGTTTTTACTTTTAAATTTGTCTTGTATTAATTTGAATCTCATATTGTATATTGAGAAGATATTTAATCGCCAACCGGCCATTTTGTTGACGGCCATTGGATTTTACTATAATATTCATCGTGAATTGTGTTCTACTCAAAAGTCAAGCCCTTTCATTTGATACCCATATTGATTGGGTCGTGAGAAAATATGTAATCGGCTATTTTGTTGACGGCCATCTTGGATTTTAATATTTTTCATCGTGAACTGTGTTCTGCTAGTCAAGCCCTTTCATTTGATACCCATATAGTGGTAGCCATGACAAAATGTGTAAACCACCATTTTGTAGCGGCGGCCATCTGAGATTTTCATCTTTTTTCATGTGAACTGTGTTCTGCTAGTCAAGCCCTTTCATTTGATACCCATATTGAGGTAGTCGTGACAAAATGTGTAAACCACCATTTTGTAGCGGCGGCCATCTTGGATTTACAATGAAACAGAATTTATTTAATTGTATTGTCACCAGAACCACAGCATTGTAATACGGCGCACGCACACGCACCAAAACTTCCTGAGCGGTTGGCTGTGTGCGTGCGCCGATTTGGGCGCTAGTATGAAGTTAAAGTATTGGTTGTATTACTATGCTGTGCCAGAACTAAAGGTGTGTACCAAATTTCAGATCAATCTGTTAACAGGAAGGGCGTGTAATTTCAATTACTAGATTTGACCCAAAAATATAAATAAACAAACAGGGCAAGCTAAATAAAACCGTTTAAAAAGAATATAAGATTGTTTACACAGTAATATACTGTTTTCGAGTTTTGTGGCAATGCTAAGCAAACCTACAAATTCTATGGAAATACCGCCGCAATAAATAACAATGTCCTTGATTGACTTCCTGTGAGTGAGTGCAGTCGGAAGGAGTTGCAAGTTGCGAGACGGCGTGCTCGGCACATTCTATGTTACAAGTTTATATGGCTGCAGTAAATGTCAGGCGATCCGTATGTTTGTCTGCCATCTGATTTAGTATAAAAAAAAACTAGTGCTTCTAATAAAATTTTCATAGTTAATTGTTTATTGATATTGCTTCATAATAGAGATGGTATATTATGCTGCAAGTTATCATTAAAGTGCATAAAATTAGTGGAATCTTTGATCATAAGTGTATGTTGCTGCTGTCGAGACATTTCGTGTAAAACAGAACTAAAATTACAGTATCAGTTGTGATGTTGAGTACTACTACTTATTGTTTAGTACTATTAATATTTGGGGAGCTAGAAAATTCCTGACGACATGGACATGACCCTAAAACCGAGGATAAGATGAAGAAATTATATAAATGTCCGGGTTTTAAAAGACTCGTATTCTAGCAGCAAAATTAATAATGAAATAGGTTCAAAACCAACGTGACACACAAAACCGCCATTCAGCGTTCGTTTCTTTCTTCTGAAAATGTTGCTACTCGCCACGCAGCTGTTATATACCCCAGATTACGTTAAATAAAAAGTAAAGTATATTTTTTATAAATTATTTGTGGTCATTGGATACATAATAATAAATTATTTAAGTATGTTTTATAGAATATAATGTGAATTGCAGAAAAGCTAAAACTCACACACAATTAATTACTGGTTGAATCTAAACATCTGTTATAAACAGTTAAAATTTTAGGAAATGTAGTATTTTTCTAGCAATAATGTTAAATAAACGTCAATAGAGCGTGACAAACACAAACGCAGCCAAACATGCAATAGTAAAACACATTCACAAATCGGGACGCTTTTCTTAGCTTGTAAAATATTTCGTTAGGCGCTCATTCCCAAATGGTTAATTTTCAAGTATTCATGGCACGATTCTCTATATTCACTATCTGAATATGTCGTATTTCTTGGCAGGAAGACGGTATTCGCGCTCGCTTTATTTGCTGACAGGGGAAAAATATTAGAGGTAGCTGTCAGTACAGTTGTTAGTAATAATGAAGCTGTTAAGTGCTGACTAGTCTATAATTAGAGCTAGAATTATAGAACTACAGTAGGGTCTGTGGATAGTTAAACTTTGATATCTATATACACTGCTATTATCTTTATATGCATCATCTAAATAAGTAAAGATCACGCCAAAATGTAAGACGTGTGAGCATTGATCGCACTCAATACATTAACCCGGTCGTGGACAACATTAGCAGAAGCTACACGTATAGCAGTCATTAGTATATAATTCAAAACATAATTGTATACTTCATTAATAATATACTACATACAAGAGCCATTTACCATTCCCACACAATAGTTATGAGGTCCAAAACCATATTAGATATACTAAATGCAGTCTTTCAAATATAAGCACATATTTTACGTAATGTTAGTCATGACAAAATATGTTAGATAGTAACCCTCATACCAAATGTAAGTATAAAAATATTAATGTAGACCATCCTGTCTGGGAGCAATTTACCTGTTCCAGTGCGAGTACCGCTTCCTGCCCACTCGACATAAGCTCAGTGTGCCGATTATAAAGGGAATTTCTTCGAAATACTATATCCGATTCGGTCTTTTCTCTGCGAGGCTTTACTACATTGCTAGTGTCGGTAGATGGGCCAAGTTGCAATATGTTTTCGAGCGTGTTCGCGGTGAGGTCTGGCGTGCCAGCTTTCTCGAAGGAAGCGCTGCTTGAGAAACAAATGCTCGTCGCCGGCGAGTCACTGTTGACACTGCTTTGTCGACTCGGACCGTTGCTTTCGCTGTCCTGTCGTATCAAAGCGGCTACATTCTTTAGAGCGTCTATAGGGTTAGTCGCCGCTGTACTTTTCTTGTCATTACTTTTTTTCTCGTTCTTTTTTGCTTCTCCCTGAGCCGCCTTTTTTAAACTGTCATTCATTTTTATGAAGTCCGTTAATATAGGTTCTCCAGTAGCAGAGGATTTCATGCCTTGTTTGCGAGTGTTGTTAAAAAACCCACTTGATCTTAGTTGCTTACTCGCTCCTACAGGACTCTCGTGTTTTGGAAAGTAAATAGCAGAATGTCGAGTACTAGGCAATGGAAAAAAATCGGAGTTTTCTCTTCTGAACCCTCTAAAAAATCTATTTGGTGAGTTCAACTCCGCATCTTGTTCTTTCTTATATTTCAATATATCAGATAGTTTCTCTTGAGTAGATTTTTCAGTGGGTTTTTGAAACAACTGTTTGTGACGTGAAGGCGGAGTGGCGATCGCTTTGTACTTCGCCCAGGCTTCCTCCATTTCCAACCTCGACTGGGATTGTATTTGGGCTCGTTTTTGGTCAGTCTCTTTTTGTGTATCTTTTTTACCTTCCTTAGCAGCGCTACTCTTCGATGGGAAAAACCTCGCGAAGTCCCAATCCTTGAGCAGCACCGCTTCGTCGACCTCAGACTGCCGTTTATCGCTCTCAGAGCTTTCCTTCTGGTGTTTTTCAAACATGCCCGATACAAAAAGTACATATAAATAATAGGAATAAAGAATAAACCAAGAAAAGAAATCGCGCTCACTAATCTTACTTTGGCGTGAATAATTTATACGAATGCCTATAAACCTCAATTGACTTAAGAAAGTCACGCATGTCTTGGGAAGAGAATCACGTACTGTGCCTATGCGGGATCCACGTAATCGGAAGCCGCCGTAGTCAAACATAATTAGACACAATTAAAATAACTTGCGAAGCGAACTCTTCGATTACGAAGATTACGCATACGACAGTTACACAAATGGGCATATAAATAAAACAATTTCGCAGCTGCAAGTGAAAACTACAAGTGTAGTATGGGAGTAGGAAAACAAAATATTCTGCAGTGTATTGTTTTAAGCCACCTATTAAATATAATAGAACAAACAATACAACATTTGTGCCTCAACGAATGTTCCACCTGAATCAATTAAATATACAAACAATATGACATTTGTGCCTCAATGAATATGATATGAATCCTTATAACTGCGAAATCGAAAAGTTATATGCTCATTATAGTGAGTAAATATTGTTAACACAATATAGCAAATTGGCGCGTTCTGGTGTGTTTGTGTGAAGCGTGGGCGGCGATGTGCGGCGGTGGTTTGCAACTTACCCGCTTCATGACGAGCGTGCGGTCGGCGTGCGCGTCGTCGTCGTCGGGCGTCGGCGGCAGCGGCCGCGTCGGCGCCGCGCCGTCCTCCGCCACCGCGCTCAGCCCCGGCCTGTAGCAGAACTCGGGACTGACAAGCGGAACACAACAGAACAAGGACGGGAAGGGACAAATCAAAACGATGGGTATGCGCAAATCAAAGTAACGATGAGAGGACATAGGTTAGATGACATGTTACACGTACACTACGTAGGCGTTGTGCAATGGGGTTATAAACTGCTGATTGCTCACATCGAAGGTCATAACTGAAGAATATACTTTTAGGCATTGTCATATAATTTTTATTTTTCGTTTCGTTCACAAACATTTATATTTTATTTCTTCATCGACTTTAACAATAAAATATTACGTATCTCATCTCTTCCTCAGTTTCTTGAAATAGCAACATTGATAGTGCAAGTTTTAGTATTGTCGATATCAGAATTTAGGAACAGGCTCGATGCCACCTGTCGCTTTCGGTTTATAAGCCCCATTGCCAAACGTTCGATTGAACAAAAGATGCGATTTATTCGTGCGTTTAAAACAGACCGCGATAACTTCAAATATGACATTTACAAATTAAACAGACGTCAGCTTCAATTAAATATTATGCAGTTGCTTGACGAGCCAAATATGATGCCACAGAGCTAATTAGTGTTGTAACACATATGAAAATCTTTTTTGAACTTAAAAACTGATGATGATATCAACTTAAGATTATTATACACGACATAAAGATTAATTGTCAAATATGTGTAAAAATGATAACCGTTTGAATATTATTTTACTAAAAGAAAACCTGGTTTAGCTGTGGAATCGCCAACTATATTTTTTTAAGCGTCAGTGTCATTACAATCGCCTCGTCAACGAATTAAAAAAAAAAAATACTGCACAGACACAATGAATATGATATCCATTAACGATATTAATGATATGGTAATGTCGATCAGAAATTAACCCAAATAGCTATTGGACTGGACAAGAAAAAATAGGGCACTGAAAGTAAGACATCAGCGACTTACAGTGGCTTAGGCGGATCACTGGCGAGCAGTGTGCCGTCGTTGCGGACTCTACCGCCGCTCTCTTCAGCTTCGGAATCACTGTCCGAGTCGTCGAACGTCGGCTCTGGCGGATTCCTTTCGACCGGCGGTCCTGAGAATATCAATTAAAAATGATTAGAAACCTAAACATTACCTGGGTACGACGCACGGAGTGGTATTGGAAAACAAAAGCTGACCAAAAATTCGTTTTTGAAAATCTGTCGCCCACCTGTGTCGCCAATCTGTGGCCGATTATTTAAATTTCTAGCATAATATTTTGATTTTGAGGCGACATGGGAGACGCAGACGCGGAGTATTGACGTTTCTACAATCTATATTAAGAACAAGAGTACAATGACAAAAATAAATACTTCGGATTTGTAAAAACTCTTTACCAATTTTGTACCACTCCCAAGACTGGGGTGGACGCGTCTAACTCGGACTCAGCCCTTATACACTTATATAGAAGACAGCGGTAGGACTGATAAGTCTGTCCCATAAAATTAAATACTTGTTGACTAACCTTGTCCATTAGTGGGTGCCCGTGGAGGCCGATTAGGCGGTTCATTTCCGGAGCGAATTTCGCCCATTTCGTTAAGTTGCGCAGCCAATTTATCTAAATCCTGAAAGCAGGGAATTTATTTTAAATTAGACATGAAAGTTATTAATTTGAATTTGGCGAACACTATACCAACATAATTGCTTGCATATGAATAAATTGAAAACTTGATACTTTCAACACAAGATGTCATAAATTGAAAAGTTAATACTTATACAGGTACATGTAATTATTATTATTGTGAATATATGGGTTTAGGACTACTTCTCAATAAGACTAGATAGATAAAATAAAAATGAAAAGAACAAAAAAACATAACATTTACAAACCTCAGGCCTTCGGGGTGGAAGCTGCAGTTGTAGTTATAATGATGTGCAAAGAAATTAACAGCGTGACATGAAAATAAACAAAAAGCTAATAAAACAAAATGTACATTGGAACACTACAAAACATACAAAAAGTTTTGTGATAATGATTCAAAGTACATAGTAACTCCTTCAACAAGGCTGGCAAACCACAGAAAAAAAAATTGGGCCACGCTAGCTTTTGTTACATTGTAAATTTCCGGTGGGAAAAATTAAACTGATAATAGTAGTCAGTCCACCAAAGGGTATCTGTATATGTATACAAAAGGAATTACACAAATGCCGTACAGTAATAAATGACCGGAATATTGCTTCTTAAAATTAAAAATTTGCACTGCCTTACTGCACCACCGCTTTAGTACGACACTAGGTTTTTTGACATTTATTTTATCATTATCATCTATATACTATAAAAAAGCCGTACATTAATAATTAATCGTAATTCCTCACTTGTACCTGGGAAATTCCATTTACTCATGTACTCACCTGTACCGCTCAGAAATGACGGCATAGTGCTCAGAGTTATTTTCTGATATAGTAACAGCCTTCTAAGTGTTATTCACGATGGTTCATTTCACAGGTAACGCATACTTATGCGAGCCGAATGCGCCGAACGGACCGACGATACGAACTTTAAGACTCTTTATCTAATCTTATGAAACCTCGTTCACCTTCCTGTTTTCCCGATTTAGATAATTCGGCATGGATACCGATGTGCGTGGTGTCATAAGATTTAATATAAAGAATTCTAAGATTCGTTTTGTTCGGTGCGTTCGGCTCGGATAAGTGTGCGTCCACCATTAGGTGGTTTCCGGCAGACTAGAATAGAATCACTCCGTTTCTTCCCGTGGATGTCGTACAATGCGACTAAGGGAAATACATTATCAAATATCGATCAGGCCTCGCCAACCAGACAAAAACTAAACTTACTAATAAATTTAATTCCTTTTCAACACTTTTTGGTCGCACAATGCGATGATGTATATAGGTACGTACCATAGGTTTGAACATGTTGTGTGAGCCGCGCTGCGGAGGCTGCGGTCCGCTGGCCGGCGGGGTGCCGTTGTTGGAGCCCGAACTATTGGACGAGCCCGATGACTTTGGTGTCGGTGGCAGAGGCCTACACCATAAACAATACTATATCTATAGCACACGGCGAGCACAACATTGGGGCTATGAACTGCCGATTGCCGACTACAGAAGTAGCCACTCGAGACTGTAACTTTATGATTTTGTTCAGGAAAACCTTTTTTATTATTAGTTGTGTGGCCTTAAAAGGCCGTCATTTATATTTTATTTCAAAAATATTACGATAACCGTTCCTCAATTTCTTGAAATAACAGCAAAACCGATAGTGCAATTTTGATTATTGTCAATGTCAGATTAAGAACAGACTCGAGGGCTGCCACCTGTGCCTAGCTTTCTGTCTAGACTTTAATTGATCGAGAACATCGATATTTGTTTATTATTAAGTATCAAGAGACTTAGCCCAACACATTAGGGCTGTCATTGAAAAAATATTTCTCTTACTTTGTTACCTTTCAGAGGATCTAAAAGCGTTATTTTGTGAACACTGTGGTGTAGCGTCAATTCCTTTTTTTTGTACGTTATTATTGGACAACTTTGAACAACCATGTAAACAATAAATAAAAAGTTGAGTAATATTATGAGAAATTATGTGTGTCTTCTGTTATATCATTTTGACGTAAAAATCAATAACGACATCGTGTTGATTTTCACGACAAATAGAGGTATATTTACATAAAATAAATATAGTTATCAATTTACCTGTATCTATTAGGCTGCTGCACCTGAGGATCTGGCACAACAATCAGTCTTTGGGGGATGGAAGGCCTCGCCGGAGGGCCGGGTTCTAGGACATACACATACAGTTAAAAACAATACAACTATTTGACTTACTAGCTGTTACTAGACAGTTATAATTACCAGGAATCTCCTCGCGCTCCTCTCGTTTACTATTGCGTTTAGGCGGCGGCTGTGGCTGCGGCGCGTCCGCTGGGACCCTGATTTACATGTGAAATAAGTTAATGTCAAATCTACACTAATATTATACAGCTAAAGAGTTTCGTTTGTTTCATTGAATGCACATAACTTAGAACTACTGGTCCGAAGTGAAAAATTATTTGTGTTCGATAGCCCGTTTATCAAGCAAGGCTATATAACATCTTGCTATGATCAATAGGAACGGAACATCAATGAAAAATGTTGCAACACGGGGAAAAATATTTCTTTTAAGAGTACCCATTGCGTGCGCTGCATAAACAGTTAATGTAACGCAACAATCATGTATGACGGAATCGTTTCTCTTAAAAAGTTCTCATATGCCTATCTTTTAAGATTGGCTCATATAAATTTTAACAGTAATCTTACGCTTCATTCTGAACTCATTTCTCTCACAGGCACAGCTATGCTGCGATCGCGAGGAAGACGTTCAGCGAAATCACTTTAAATTTGCAATATTTTATTACTTGTTACTTTTAGATTGGTTTCACATTTTTTGTTCGGGGACTTTGTTACAAGGTTTGTGTTTAGGGACTGTCATATAAATCGACTACATTATAACTCATGATCACAGATTTACTTTAATATTGCTCATTATATATTTCATAAGATTGTATTAATTTAACTCTCGCAGACGACTGACCGGCATTCCTGAATTTGTTGGAAGTTTCGGCGGAGCGTGTCGCCGCCTTGATGAGCCGCGGCGTTGTGCACGATGGAGGAGGGCTCGCCAGCCACCGCGTTCTCCTCTTCTTCTCCCTCCGAACCTGAATATTTATAATCTTCTCGCACAGAGTTATCCTGCTTGCGCTTCTTACATCTGTCAATGTGATCTTTCAGCTGGATCCTCACTTGTCTCTCCGTTGGTTGATCTCTGAAATTTAACAAATGAAACGACTGTTGATATCGTACCTGTACAAACCTAAAAAAAATGTTTTTTTTTATACAACTTAAGTAACAGACAAGCATATGCTTGACGCATACAACGGAGGCATCACTGGCTCATTGCCGGTCTTGTAAATACTTCTTCATTCATTTTTGACGAACTTCACGCCGAGTCTATTGGGAAAGTCTCGACAGGGAATTCACGATAGTGCACGGGAGATATCTTCATGTAAAAATCTCAATGTAAAACTAGGTATCACAGATTCCATGTATATTATGCTTATGCGGAATATTTTCTATAATTAAATTAACAACGCCGAAACAAGTAGATTCTAAACAATTTCTATGCAAAAACATGTATACTATGTAATACGAACTTACCTTATAAAAGGATGTTTCAACAGATTTTCGGTGTATGGGCGTTGATGATAGTCCTTCACAAGAACAGTCTCAATGAAGCCATGAAATTTTTTCGTCCACTTCTTTGCCTTTAAACGAGGAGGTGGATTTCTGAAAAAACGTACTTTGTTATGAAAAATAATGTGATAAAATCTGAGAAAATAACGCCCACATACCTAGAATTTCGTTTACATACTACATTTGACGATAACGCGAAAAATAACCGTACTGCCTGCCTGATGTAAAGCCCTTACCTTAACCCATACATGCTTGCAATATAAGGAGTGTGTTGGACAGAATTGGGGAGATGCATTATTAGCGCCCCATGCTATCCCTTCAAGTTTGGCCTCAACACTGATCTCAGTCACTCCCAGGAACACAACAATCCTCAAGTGTATAGTGTGTTATCTGCCTGCCGTCTTCTGTTAGATGGAGGTAGGTTCGTCATGCCATACTTTCATCTTATATGCTTCCAGCTTCAACATTCTAGTGGTGACTGGTGGGGAGTAATGGTCACTCATCTTTGAGCAAAAAACCAAGGCTCTGGCGAAAGAGAGACAGGGCTTGAGCCCGTCAGTCAAAATACCTCCACTCCACCTCAAAGAAAACAGCAACCAAACAACCCTTGAAGATTGTGTACCTGCGAGTGAGGTTACAAGACGTGAGATGCTGCATTAGCAGGACTTCTGCCCGCGAACAATACTCTTTGTGTTGGAACTACAGGCTACGTATTTACATCAGGCGAGCCCTGTGCCCGTCGGTCTACAAAAGAGGTAATATCTCATTTTGTGCTAATTGGTGTTGAAGATCTCTTTCTCATTTGTAATTTGTCAATTTCGTTGTTATAATATAAGCAAAAAACTTATAGATTTATACATGCTGACTAAGCAGTCACTATGTGATGATGCTGTTTAATATTTGACTGTAAAAAAAGTGTTTGTGTTGTTATTTCTGAGTGACTGCCTCCTTACAATATTTAAACAATTGAAATTTATTATACTATCTTACTAATATTATAAATGTGAGACTATGTCAGGATGTATGTACAGATAAGGGAATAAACCTAAAAAGTTATTAAATAAAATAAAAAAAAATATAGACACAAAAATAAAAGTATGCATGGATAAATGTCTGATTAGATTTATATGAAATTTGGCATGCATGTCGCATTGACGCATGGGATACTTTTTATCTGTATTCACGATGCGAAACCATAGTATAAGTTAATCTATAATATACCTTGGAATAAGGAACAGAGCTCTCATAGGGTGAAGATCACAAAGGGGCGGTTGACTCTCAGCCATCTCGAGTGCTGTGATCCCAAGAGACCACAGGTCAGATCGATTGTCGTATGTTGCATCAGGGTTCTCGTCACACGCGATAACTTCAGGCGCCATCCAGTAAGGCGTACCAATAAAGGTGTTTCTTCTTCCAATGGTCCTGTCCAATTGTGCCGATACACCAAAATCCACTGATAACATAAAGAAATATCTTAAAAAAAATATTAAAAATTTGACTCTGCGCGAGTCTAATTTTTAACAGGCGAAACTATTTTTATGTTTTAAAGAAATATTTTCTCAATATTTTTTATCGTAAATTTTTCTAATAATTTAATAGTTATTCAACTATTCAGGACGGAGACAAATTCAACAAATCAAATGTCATAAAAATCGGTCCAGAGACTCTGGACCGATTTTTATGACATTTGATTTGTTGATCTTGAGTTATAAATGGTATAACTAACGAGACTTTGTTTTAAATATTGATTATGACTATATACATATAAAGTTGTTATAATTCTTCAAACAATTTTGTCTCTAAAGAACTACAATCAAAATAATCTCTTGTGATTGATAAAAGTAGCTATTGCAACAACTGTATAAATAGTAAATGAAGAAGACAACATCACAATTACCGAGTTTAACTTCAGCATTATCTGTGAGCAACACATTTTGCCCCTTAATATCTCTGTGGATGACTTTGTTGGTGTGTAAATAGCTGAGGCCTCTTAGTATTTCCCTGCATATGTATGATATCCACTCTTCTTTCAATGACTGGCCCTTTGTCGATTTCACCAGATCAGTTACTGAGCCTAAAAATAAGCAGTTGAAATAAATGATTTTAGTACTGCAGAAATTGAACAAGATAAATTAAAGGAAGACATTAAATAAACTTTATGTGCGTACCAGCTCCACAGTACTCCATGACCAACCATAGCTGATCGTCTTTTCCCGGAGGGCTCTTTTTTATGAAAGCACCATAATAGGTAGCAATATTGCGATGATTTGAATACTTCTTCAGTACATTTATCTCGAGTTTTATCTCTTCCTCCTCATCTTGTGTGACATCCATAACTTTGATGGCAGCAAGTTGTCCTGTTTTTGTGTGACGTCCCTGAAATTAATTACGTGTATCTTAGTCAGTGTCTTATTAGATAGAATGATAAAATGTAAACATTCTATTTCCAGGTGCACTCCAAACCTATAAATTCAGACACATTTTCTCTTAAAATATTGAATTATGAATGTGTGACATCTTTTTTCCTAGATATATCATGAACCTTTGATTGAACAGGGACTAACTGATAGGCATAAAATTGAGGTTGACAATATTTGGAAAATATTTATTCTGCCAAGGTATACATTTCTATAAAATACGGAGTCCAATTTTAAATTTTTCGTTTAGTTAGTTTAAGACTTCGATCATATAAGGTTTAAGACATAATTAAACACCGTTTAGTAGCTAAAGGGTATTATACAATAAATGAATATATATTAAGCAATAAGGATGCATGGGCTAAAATAATCCAGACACAAGACATTCAAAAGTAATTCTGTCTATATTCAGTTACTAGCTGCATATTATTTGTATAAGGATTATCATATTATTTATTTGTACTTAAAACAAAATATTTTTTTTTTATTGTTTATTAATAATATGTGTATTTGTTTTGTAATGTTAAATCCTGTTATTTAAATCACTTATATAATAAGTACTAATACTATTTATGAGCAATTGTAATTCTGACATGAGATAGTGCCTGAGAAGGCCTATTCCTTGAATAAAAGTTGGAGTTTGATTTTTTGAAATCATTTAAAATAATCTATCTTTACGCAGGAATTTTTTTTTGTTTACATATTTAAATTCATATATGAATTCAAATATTAAAATATGAATACAATTGAAACATTCAAATCAAAGTTTTTTTTGTTTGACCTTTGTTTGCTAGTATTTACATGGCAGGATATACCTTGTGCAAGAAAGGGAAGTAAGGTTGACTTTTACTCTAAAGCTGAGAATGATCTAATTACACCCTAAACATATAATAATTTATGAAAGACATGGCTTAAAATTCCATAAAATTAAATCAATTAGCATGTTTTTTTTTGTTACTTTATGCATTTTTGTATAGATAAAAGCAAAAATGTT
Organism: Hypsopygia costalis; assembly: GCA_937001555.2. NCBI lineage: Eukaryota > Metazoa > Arthropoda > Insecta > Lepidoptera > Pyralidae > Hypsopygia > Hypsopygia costalis. The sequence continues at coordinate 15,221,234 of OW443328.2, read as the reverse complement.
GTATAAAAGACACTAGGCTACTTAGATAAAATATTTTCTCCATGATGTCCTTTTGATTTGATATTTATTTTTTATATAACATTTATGTAAAATAATAACATGTTCATCAATTTAATCATAAATAAATAATTTCATAATATTTACTCTTAGGGGTAATTAACCCGCTTCGTAAATTTATCAGGCAGAATCCCAACTCTCATCACAGTGCAATAAATGCATTACAATAAAATGAATTTTATTGTAATGCATTGCATTACGGTGCAGTCTGTTACTCGAAATGGGTGACAACGCCCCTTGCGGGCGCTGGAAGATTTCAGGAGTCGGTACAATACCTACAAGAAACTGGAGGGTGTTGACTTATTATGTAGCTATCTACATGATCTGCTTTTGTAAAAAAATATTATATTTTACTCATATTCTAAAGTAACATTAATATTTACTATTGCAATGATTATTTTAACAAACAAGTAATAAAAATAAAATAAACAGATTGCGAGTCACTGCTTAAACTGTGGACTGTGGAAGATATGATGTAATGTTGGAGAACTTATGCTCTAGTTCAGGGCTGTCCAAGGCATGGCCCGCGGGCCGCATGCGGTTCTCAGCTTATAATTGTGCGGCCTGAGACGTTTTTTTCATTTACCGGTTTTATATAGTTTTTTACCGCTACATGTTTTGTACAACGAATCCAACTGAAAATTTATATTTTTAGAAAAGTTAAAGTTTTATAACTAACTGGTTACACTAAGCTTAAACTTTCAAAGTAGGTACCTAGTAAAAATGTAAAGTAGGTATTTGTGTCTGCTGCTAATTTATTTATCATTTGTAATGGCCTGGTATTGTATATGGTTTGGACAGCACTGCTCTAGTTAGTTAAATCTATAGTAATAACTAGTTGACCCAACAAACATTGTTTTGCTATAAAAAATAGATAACAAACTATTCTCGGACCTACTGAATATGTATATGAAATTTCATAAAAATCGGTCAAGCCGTTTCGAAGGAGTATGGTAACTAGCATTGTGACACGAGAATTTTATATATATTAGATAAACCTGAAAGGTTTGTTTGGTTGAACCTGCTAATCTCAGAAATAACTGGTTTGAGTTGCAAAAAAATTTTTTGTCAGATAGCCCCCATTTATTGAGGAAGGTTATATCAATACGCTATGATCACTACAATCATTACGCTATAATCAATAGGAACAGAGCATCAGTGAAAAATGACACAGACATAATTGCGTGGGGTCAACTAGCACACAAATAAAGCATGTTTGAATACTATCACAAAAAACTCTTATCCTGAGAAATGTATACACAACAAATAGGCATTATAACTGATAGTATTACAAAGTATATCCTTATCTGTAATTAGTTTGGTAAGAATAGCACAATGGATTTTAATGGTTTGAGTTTAGGAACATATTGCTATGAACTTTAGAAATATACTATTGTCTTTATGAGCAGTAATGGTATGATTCATAATATTTTTGAATGTTATCTGAGTAAATGTGCAAGAGTGAATTATAAATTAGTTTCACTTTCCACACATACATAAATTTATATGCAAATATAATAGCTGTTACACTGACAATATCATTACGACAGTATTAGGGTTGAATTTTGAATAATTTGGTAACATCAGACTAAATCCAAACATTGTGGATATGTAATGCTTTCCTGTTCGGTTAATTAAAGCTGTTAGACAAAGGGTTAGATGGAATCGTATAGGGATAACCATACATTTCGTCGTTGTTAATCCTTATTCATCCCAATGCTGGGATAAGAGTTTTGTTTAGAGCATACTCCACCACGCTGCACAACTGCAGGTTGGTGGACTACCCACACATTTGCTATTTAAAAAATATTTTTTGTATTTTGCAAATAAAGCTATTTTTTATTATATTATATCTATAACTATGATTTGTTTATTTAAAAAAATATGTGTGATGTCGGTAAACCTAACTAAGTAGGTAGTCTGTTTGTGAAAAATAAAATATTTGGTGAATAAAAGGAGACTATTGCAAGCCAACATTACGGGTCTAACACTTGTAAATAATACAATATATATATATAATTTAAGCACTTTGATTACATTATATATATATTTATGTACCAAATATAGAGAATATTTTTAGAATTTAGAGTTTATGTTTTGATGATTTACATGGGGACCTATATAGATAGGTCATCACATTATTAATGAATATCATAGAACAAATATGGATTGTTGTTTGAACTATACAAAAAGGGAAAAAAATGTATACTCTTTTAATACAATCATGCAGTATAGATAATTAATTATCTGTAAATATAATAATCTAAAATATAATTATACCAAAAAGCTATTCAACAAGATTATAAATTAGGTTTGATAAACAATCATATATTATTATTTTATATTCATTATATGTAATTAATTATCATTGTAAATATCAGCAGTTTTTGAAGATAAATTGAAGAAAACAAATAAATTTACATATTTTGTGAATATATTTTTATTAGGTAACTTTATATTAATTTTGATTAGTTAGGGTAATTAATTATTATTAAGTATTAAGTATAGGTACCTATTTTCATAGGTACCTATACTCTGCTACTATACTGTAAAGTTTTACTCGACTAAAATGTAATTGCATTATCACTCTTCATCATTTTGTACTTCACAAATATATAGGTATATAGAGAGAGATTGCCCCCATTAATTAATATTGGATTAAGCTGAACCTTTTTAATTGCTTACATTGACGCCTAGTAAGACATTTTTGTCCTAACAATGGTATATAATTGTTCCATAATGTTGTAATTGTATACTAAATGCATGGGAAGCAGACACAGTATAAAGATATACATATTATGGTACCTATCTATTGTGTTAATATAGTTGCAGGCCTCACTCATTTAGATCTCACTCACCCTTGTCACTTTACATCAATAACTTACTTTGTACACTTGTCCATAGGTGCCATTTCCAACTACTTCTATAAGTTCAAATATACCAGCAGGGTCCTGAAATGTTAATATAAACCGTATTATCGGAGATAAAGGTTAATACACTTACTCAATAAAATGAACCTTCACTTATGATTCACGCCCTGTGAGATCATTGCCCTTTCAATCGTTTTTATTTAATGATAAGGGTAGTCATAGGGTATGAATATCTACAATTAGTTAATTCTAAAAATAGTATGCCTTAAAAGTTTACCTTTAGTGCGCTGAGGTCAATGTCGTCTAATGAACAATTTACAGACGGTGCTAGTTGATGCGCCATTTTGAGTATATTGTCACACACGAAGACAAAGCAAAAGAACCTCACATCAATGTAAAAAGCGTATAAAACCTCTAAAGTATTACATTGGCAAAGCGTTTAATAAGTTGTTAACGTTGTATGATTTAAATAATTTGTAAAACACATTGTTTACACTTAAAATTAGATAAATTACAAATACACAAATCGTAATGTCGTACACACACCCGACCGACAGGGATACCAGATACATGTCACGTAAAGTACTACCAAAATACGAAAAGTGTTACCATAAAAAATGTTGTTACCGACGGCTTATCTGCATCGTTGACGCTATGCTAATATTACTCAGAAACACTGAACACTGTAAAAACGAGCCAATAATTCATTGTAAAAATGACGAAGTATCAAGTTTGACGTAGTCTTAGCTGTACTTTTATAAAAATAAAATGGTGTTAGCTAGTTGTGAACGCCTGGAAGGCTAGCCAAATGACAGTTTGTGAAGTAGAAAAGCATAGCGATCGCTAATTTGAACTGTGGAGCTCGAGCTCATAATAATGTTCGATTTGACAAATGTCACGTGATCTATCTAACGTTCGTTACGCTACGAATTACACTTGGTTATGGGGGCTGGTCAAATAGATCGAACAAAGTTTTTACGTGCCTAAATAAAAAATTGAACATTCGTACTGAAACCTGGATAAATGAGAAATTGGGGAATCTTGAAAATTTTCACCTGAAAAATGTTACTTTCCCGACTTTGCTAAACTATTCCTGTAATAAAATTTTGTTCTTACGTTCGTTCTTCAATCTATTGATTCTTGTCGATGTGAAAGAAGGCCAAACAAACACACACATTTGACATACATCGTGGTGATGACCGACAAAAAACAGGATAAATGATTTATTATATTAAGTACATATTGTTTGTTTCACTTTGAAATATTTACACGTTTCACATTCTTTAGTGTATGTAGAACTTTAATTTGTATTATTTACTATAGTTGTAGATGTTTAAGTATCACTGCAATAAATAATCGTTTATTCCACCTTGATCACCTGGGATCGTCATGGATAGGAAACTCTTTAGCGTTCTTTTCACCTGGGGATATAATCAGTTCATAATTCAAAACTACAGAGTTATAAATTTCTTTAGATTCAAATAACTATTTCGATCTCTCTAAATCACCTTCAAACAATGATCTTTTAGATATTATAGATATGGCATACCCATACTAAATGCTGTCAGAACACGATTTCTGTTTCGGTTAAGTGTCGAACTATCGCTATCCTTATAATCTCGACGCTTTAGTATATTTGCTATCTCTTTCTCACGTTGAATGCCAATTAGCGCAATGTCGTCCTTTTCTTGCAAAAATATGAAATAAACCTAAAATAGGTACGTGTTAACATCAAATATTATTGTGTACTTTATTGTGATATATGATTCCTTGGGCTTTATTTACTTTACTAACGTAAATTATCCATTTTCTTGCTACAGAAAGTTAATTACTTCACTTTTCAGGTTTTAATTTTTGATGATAAGTGGCATATCTAACATTACACAAATCTACCATATCGAACATATTTAGCAAATTTATACTGGGGCGAGCGCTGCCCATGGACGACAAGAAGGACCGAGCTGTCACAACAACTACAAACTTACCCATATTAATGTTAATTCAATCAAAAATAACCTTTAATCGTAAAAGACAAAGTATATATAACTGTGATATAACATAATAAATGTACCAAAAACCGATCTGAGCGAGATAAACTAAAGATACCATTGCGTTTCGTTCTAACATTTTTTTTATTAAATTATTTTATATTAAGTATATGTCTCTCTCTTCCTTCTTCTTATTCCCGGCTAGCTTCAGGGAATGCAGAAAAATATAGATTGAAATCTTCTTCTTCCTCAATTAAGTAATAACTCAACAGTAAAACCCACATTGCAAATTTACTGCTGCATTGCACGACTTCTTGGAACAATTCAACAGCGCTATTTAAATAGTTTTAATAAAAGATACTAATTTTATAATTTTATGCACTATATAATGATCACTTGCACACAACACCTACACTATCTTTATAGTGATATGACAGGTAAGTAGCAATAATATGCATTTTTTGTATCACTAAGATAGCAAAAATCCTAGGTGTGGTAATAAAAATTTGAGTTTCATTAATTCCTTGCGTGACACTAATCGATTTAATCATGTCAGTCGAGTTTTTGGAATAAGTAGTTTTTTTTAAATATTAATAACGTTTTTCTGTTTTTAATTTATGATGAATATGAAACAGTTCACAATATACTCTTCTAAAAATCAACTTCTCATCATGAAAGCTTTGGAGAGCTCGAATGACAATTCTATTTTTAAGCCCATATTTGGTGGTAACCATGGATTAAATAACCCGTCTCTTATTTTTATTACACAAATGTTCTATGGTAGTACACAACATGGATGACAATTTGTGATCGATCACATGCATCCACACTACAACTAGGCGATACACGAACGTAAAGCGATAATTTAGTTGACGTAGCTTAGCTAGAAACTATTGAGATACGCAGAGGGATGGTAGAAAAATGAAATAGCTGATAAGATTTTTGACTCCGTTCTACTAATTAGTAATTCCTACAGTAGAAATAGTTGAGTACATAATAGTAGTAGCACGTTCTACTAAGCAGACTAAAAGAGCTTAAATATCTAGAAAAAAAGTTATTTTATATTGGCCGGAAATAGGCATTCAAATTACAAACTTGTTTGTGATGAAAATATTTTTTGTTGGTACGCTATCTAGAAGTGGATTGCTCTGAGTCCATTCCATCTGAGTCCAAATTGTATCATTTATAACAATGTACCTAGTTTCAATTTCATATCAAATTTCGTTCTGTAACAGCAATACTCGTATCACTTACACAACAAGAACATTTTGTTTCGATTGTTGCTCTCTCCATAATACAATAAAACAATGCATGTTCTATTGGAACTAGACTAGGTAATATCGACTTTTTAAGATGGTTGTATTTTGTATGTAATATATACTTATTTTGACAACACACATGATAAACAAATATCATGTAGCTATCCATGATTCTCTCTAATTTCCGTTATTGCCATGTTTTGAAGATTTTGTCGCGCGATTTATATATTTTTTTATAGGTACTACGTCGGGTTGCAGGCAAGCATACGACCCGTTTGATGTGAAGCGGTTATCATAGCCATATTAACGCTCGCAACATAAAATATCGCTCGCGCGCCGCCACCCCCGCTGCTAATGCGGCATCTACTTGTAACCTCACTCACTCGCAGGAACACAACAACCCTCAAGGGAGTTGTTATTTGGCTGCGGTATTCTGTGAGGCGGAAGTACATAATGGCTGAATACCGCTGAAATAATGCATGTACTCGTCAGAGACCACGGGGCCTACCGCCTAAGCTGAAGCCGATTTCGATGTGTGATATTGTTTAGCTTAGCTGGTAGACGCTCTGGAGCTCTAACAACTAAGCTGAAGATGTTTATTTATTTATTTATTTAAACTTTATTGACCACAAAATTACATAAGGGTACAAAAGGCGGACTTAACGCTAAAAGCATTCTCTACCAGTCAACCTTTGGGAATAGCAGAAATTCATAAATGCGGTTCTAAAGCAAATGAAAGAAAATAAGATCTCGAAAATAGAGATGATAAATAATCAAGTAAAATAATAATATATTCTTTACAAAATAATAATAATAATAAACATACATACATATTGTTTTATAATAAACATACATACACATACATAGACATAGGAAGATGATGATCAGTACTTTATTAAACCATCTAAAAGGAGAGTATAGATTTTCTTTTAAAATTAAATTTATTTGGAATCCTTCTAAGCGATACAGGCAGCGCGTTCCAGAGTCGTGAAGCTTGAAGTGTGAAGGAATCAGACATAAAGCCAGAGTGGAATAATGGAATGGAAAGTTGACGAGTATTGTCAGAACGAAGTTGAAGGCTATGAGAGTCACAGAGAAATTGTCAATAAATGAAACATCAGACCTATTTTTCGAATCAAAATATTCGATGGTAATCGGTTTCAGCTTCGGCGGTAGGGCCCCAGTAATCTAAGCTGCAGAAGGGAATACTTCGTGGGGATGCCATCTCCCCGAAAATATTTACCGCAGCTCTGGAAGGCGTATTTAAAACGCTGGACTGGAAAATTCGGGGCATCAATTTAAATGCATCGGCAAACCTAACGCGAGCCATTTTGTTATATTGTATTAGTGTACTATATAACACCATTGATATGTGTGCCACCATTGTTAAAACGTCGAAATTCTGCATTGTAAAGAGATTGTTTCTAGATAACCCTGGCAAAAAACAGAAGAATAAAATAATTCCCAATTATACTCAACAAATTTTGATAAATAATCATAATATTTTAAAAGTTAGTATGTTTTTGTCGGTAGTATAATACTAATTACTTGAGCTGACAATTTTACCGTAGCGATAGATGGCGCTAGCTATGATAGTCGTAGCCAACCTTAAAAATAGTAGAGTAATGTTTAAGGCTGGTAGGCGAATTATGAAAGCATTTATACAGACATGTTATGATTTTATACAATAATTATATTATCTAAATCATATGAACAAGTACATAAAATGAATACTCAAATAACTTCAGCCCCCTTACCACCAACTTTTATTGCTATTCAATAACTGAATATAATATTTATTTATACCAATGAATAAGCGACTCTATTTCAAATTGAATAGAGTCGCTTATTCATTGGTCTGAATAAGTGTTCTATTCAGTTATTGAATCGCAATAAGAGTTGGTGGTAAGAGGCTGTACAGTATTGCTCAGTTAATTTATTTTTGAAAGCGTTACTGTGTTATCTTCTGGCGTCAGGCAGAGGGTGGTGAGTGACTTACAACCGAGTGAGTGACTTACCGCCGAAGCTGAAGCCGATTCCCATCGAATTTTTTCATTTCAAAAATCAAACTTCTGCTTTGATTTATGGTACTTGTGTTTAGCTTCGCTGGTAGAAACTCTGGAGCTCTACCGACTAAGCTGAAAATGTTTATCAATAACTAAAGCATAGAACTTATTTTTCCCTATTAAAGTAGGGCCCCAACTTTACTATTACTACGAATTTTAAGTCATTTTGTATCTATATTGGCTGTTTGATAATGACCAAGCTAATTCGGATGTAAGTCGCTCACCGCCTTCTGTTTTCACATCAAAATATAGTCAATATACTATAGTTAATATATACTATAGTTACTATACTATAGTTAATATTCTACTCGACGTACCTACTTACCTATCAAGATAAAACATACACCAGATTTAAGATAGACCTTCTTTATTACAGCTGTTGAAATGGCATCCAACAACAAACATACAGACGACAGACAGTAAAAAAAATCTAAAAATATTTTAAGTCCCAGAAGAGATTTTGCGTCCCTTTGTGTGTTCTACCGATTGTACAATGGGGTGTGGTCAGAGGAGTTGTTTGACATGATGCCCACGGCCTCCTTCTACAGTCGCACCACTCGCCATCGACAGGGAATTTTGCCTCACACATTGGAGCAAGTGGTCGCGTGCTGTGTGGTTCCTGAGAAGTTTTCTCCCGCGAACTGTCAAGCTGTGAGTGAACTGCCTTCGAGGTTTTCTCAAGAGTCTACAGCATGGGGTTCTTCAAAAAGGGCGTGAAGACGTTTTTACAGGGTCGTCAATGTCGCGCATGTGATGCCCCAGGTGTTACAGTAATTCATAGGCTACGGTAACTGCTATACATTAGGCGGGCCGTATGTTTGTTTGCCACTTTAATGGTGTAAAAAAAAAAATTTGCTATGTCAGCAATTAGCCAGTTAAAATTTTTAAAGTTAAATCGTGTAAAACGATAGCGAGTTTTAACCACAGATCTAGACCTGCTCGAGTCGATTCGGCATTCAGTTGTTGTGTGTGATGATGCCACTTATTATAGGTATTAATTTGCATTGGTACCTGGTAAAAATTGTGGCACTAATTCTATGAACTGTAGAGCTAACATCCTGAACACAGCAGCATCGTGCTAGTCCATTCGCTGTGGTGCATGTCACGGATCGACAAGAATTTGCCAAAGATGTCGACATGAAGATAATTTCTTAATGATTTACGGGGCAAGTTTACTCATAACTGAAGACACTCTTTGAAAGTGATTTTATTACAAATACGAGTAAGTATATTTTAATTTTTGTTTATTTCGTTCTTACTAGCACTGCGACCTCGCGCGTATACATTTTGGACAAACACAGCTTTGGTTTTATTTTTCTATTAATTTGTCTACTTCCTCTATTATATCCTATTACGGATTACTGTCAGTGCTTCTGGGTGTATAAATTAATAATGAATAAAAAAACGCAGTTACTCTTACGGCACGTTAAGATGGCATCTATGTCATTTGTATGCTCATGTAGTTTCGTAAAAATTAACAACTGCATTTGTTAGCACAAAGTACTGTCCTTCATGGTCAACAGTGATGTGAATAATAAAAATAATTTATCGAATGTATAATTTTAGGACACAAGCTTATTCAGTGTACGAATAGCACAAAAGCTTCATAAACTTATTTAGCTGAACAATCATTTTAGGAAGTGAAACTACAAATATAAAAGGGAGGTAGGGCATAGGCGTATTTTTTAAGCTACCCGACTGGGGAAGTAGCTCTACCTCACAGTATACCACAACCAAATAACAATCCCTTTGAAGAATGTTGTGTTCCTGCGTGTGAGTGAGGTCATCAGTAAGAAAAAAAGGAAGAAATATAGACTGCCAAGGGATCGGTGACCCCTTGGTGTTGCTGATCTCCACAAGTGGTGGTGATTGCTTTCCACTAGGTGATCCATATGCTAGTTTGCACCGCTCTCATATAGAAAAAAAAATCCTGACATCTAGCAGTAGTGTAGAATAATGATATTTTTTTTATCTTACATTCGGCTTACAATAGTCACGTACACAATTTTCCGTTAGCTTATTTACTTCATTTAAGGAATTTGTTTATCAGCGCTCCTTAGTTTTTCTTTTTTAATATCTTGACCGCACAAATTGTATGTATTTTCGTTTCAATATTCAACTAAAATGGTTTTATTTAATCTTTTTAAATAAATAGATGCAACTCTCGCTTGACAATAATTTCCGATATTAAATCGACCAAAGTCACGTCACTATTTTAATGTGTCATAGATGCCATTTTAAAATGCCCTATCTGTAGTCCAATCGTATAATATTTTTAATAATCAAAATTGTCATAAAACAAAGTAATATCAATAATAGACAACATTTATAAAAAACAGTCTACGTGGACATGTTCTGCTTTTTTTTTACAAAAGACTAATATCCCGTAATGGAAGCCTTAATGTTCCCTCTTGGATTTGCGTCCAGGGTACACAGCCGCGATCACGTTTCGTGGCCAGGACCGTATCACCGACCTTGATTGCAACGTCCACTCCCGTTACGCGTCGGGGCGTTAACGTGGGTAAATATTTGGTTACCCACTGGCGCCAGAAATGATCAGAAAGGCTAAAATCCTTACGCCAACTGCTTCTGCCCATCAATGCAGTGTCGGATAAGTCTTCACTTGGGAACGAACGCCCAGACGAATCGCCAAGTAAAAAGTGGTTGGGTGTGTGTCTCTCGGGGCAGTCGGCACCAGAGGAAATGTGGGTTATGGATCGCGCGTTTACTGTCGCTTCTGCTTCTGCGAGTAAGTTGAGAAAGATCTCTTCACGAGGGGTTCGTTCTCTTAAGGTGAGGTAAGAGCGGTCTTCATTGATCGTACGTCAACGCGCGTATGATGCCCCTGGTGTTACAGGCGTTCATGGGCTACGGTAACTGCCTCCATCAGGCGGGCTGTACGCTTAGGCCGTATGCGGACGATATGTATGAACGAGCCTTTCCCTAGCGCCTCCAATAAGATACAAATGGAGGTATAAAACGCCACAATATTTCATTTTCCGCTGCAAACTGTGGAACAGTGACTGGTTGGCTCTCACAAACGACGTCCAGGGGCCCTACCGCCGAAGCTGAAGTCGATTACCATCGAAATTTTTGAATGCCTAAATGAAACTACTGCTTAGATTGTTGCTAATTACGAGTATGTTTAGCTCAGCTGGTAGAAACCGTAGAGCTCTACCGACTAAGCTGAAGATGTTTGTCAAATCTTTAACATAAGACCTTTTTTGGAATCACAAAATCTGATGGTAATCGGTTTCAGCTTTGGCAGTATTTTAGTTGTTGGAGTATATGTGACTGAGCGTGTTATGTCGAGTTCGAGCTTCGAGTCGAGATAAAGCGACGCAGACACATAATGGCCGAGTCTACAGACAAGCTGGAAACAATATCAACGTGGATGGTTCTTGTCACCATGAACATAAATAGAGCCACTCATCTCTTCTCCCTGATTTATAGAATATATTGTACATTATATCTACATTTTAAGAATATTTATAGATTAGCTTATGTAATATGCTTTAAAATAAAAGACATGTTTTGTAAATCTATTTACGCATTTTTTATACTAAGTTGGGTGGAAAACAAGTATACGGCCCGCCGGATGTGGAGTGGTTACCGTAGCCATATAAACGCTCGCAACATGAAATATCGCTCTCGCCCCCGCGCATTTCCTTTCTGGTGACCTCACTCACTCACAGAAACACAACAACCCTCAAGGGAATTGTTATTTCGCTGTGGTATTTTGTGAGGTGGGGTACTTTCCCAGACCTCTCTTTTGCTAGCCGGCAGGGTGCACCACGTGCAGGCGAGATTGGCTTTGGGTCTAAAGATCGTGGTGAGCCACTTACACCCCATATATTCCCATGTAGTCTATAGAAGCTGGCAACAGACTTGCTTACACCCGCTGCTAACGCAGCTTCACCTCACGTCAGGTGATCTGACACCTTGCAAGAGCACAACACTGCTCAAGGTTGTTATTTGACTGCTCTACTTTCCTAGTCTACATGCTCTACATCTCTTCCTCCAGAACTTCGTTTGCCAATTAGCAGAGTGCACCTGGATTCGGGCTGCGGTAACTGCTTGCCAACATCGTATCGTATTTAGGCTGCGGGCTTTTGGGAGTCAGACGTACTTTTCCCGTCAGGTTGAACATGATTGACCTCTTTTTCTGATTTATTGATGTTCGAGCTAGCGCCGAATCTCTTTCTGGCTCTGATAATGATGATTCAGTCAGAGTCTATTGTGATTATGCTATGTTCACTTTTGACATCGTATAGCATTAACGCAGCGCCATAATTCCATTTCCTTCATATGGGACATTATTTTATTTTCTATGTTGACGTTATTTGTTCTCTTCTGGCTCTCTTTGATATACTCAATGAGATGCTCGGAAAAGAAAAGTGTCCTTCTGCATTTGATAATCTGATTATCTCTTACAGAAATTCAATGCCTAAAATAAGCGCGAATTTTAGTGAGGAGACACTTTTGGCGCAACGTAGTACCGGTTCCTGGCCTAGTTGTAGTTCGCTCGAAGCAACGTGTGCTGTTGCACAAACACCAAACTAAAATTATTGACTAGATATTACAGAAGTAAAATATAGCCGCGGTGCTACGTGCGGCCGCGCGACCGTGCATACCGAATCGTAAGATCAAAGCACGCATAGGTACTTTACGTACTCTGGCACCCACACGAGTGCGCCATGCCAGCGTGTACCTGTGTGGGAACTCACACAGAGGCAGAAGAGGTAACACTAATAAAAGTATAATAAATGTTACCAAGACATAAGCACAGCGTACGGTACTATTTGTTTGGAGGGAGGTTGGAGGCACTCATACAAGCGAAGAGAGGCTGTGTTGTCGCGGCCCGCCAGTTTACCGTTGCGAGGCGCGTAGTGCGGCCGGACGCTGGACCGCCACCCGCGCGCCGCCGGCACCCTGCAGCTCTCCCCCGTATCTGCTCGTCACCCTGGACTCTCCACCGGGACTCTAAGGACTCCTATCTCTCTGTGCTACCGAGGGGTGTTCATGAACTAAACCACTTGATTTGTTCTCTGACGTAGAGACAAAGTGCTACAACTCGTGCTTATTTCACTGGAGTGTTAATCCGATTTCTGGTTGTTTATTGGATCGCTTATTTCTCGGCGAAGGTAAGTTTTATACTTTTATATTATATATTTATAAAATAAAGCTGCTTTTTGCGAGAATAGATTTACATATAGGAAGTACTTTGAAACTGCATAATAATATATTATTTTCACATTTTTATGGATAATTCAGAGTAACTAAGATGAAAGAACACATGATACTACTCGTATACGAGTACCTACAATTCGTGTTTGAATGGAATCGTTTACCAATAAAGCTGAAATATTATTAACACAACGATATGCAAAGCTCAGCCACGTAGGTAAGTATACACCTATATTATTAAAGGCAGCTTTGCTCGTGTCTTCATCGAGTGACTAATAAGAATATTCAGATGATTATTTTCGCAGTTTTTGTTATTTTCACTGTAATTTTTACAGAACACCTACGTATTTCTAAGTGAAACCTGTTCCGGATTTTTTAAATACGAATTTAATTCTATTCGGTTGGAAGTTACAGATTTTTTATTTGGTACGGCCTCAATGACACAATATACGTAAAATAAATAATGACAATTATTTTGTTTAAACGCAACGATTTTTTATGAAACACAACAAAAACTGGAAACATCCGAATATGCGGGCGAAATTTCAGATTTTTGTGACGGGATAATAGGCCGCCTATTTAGTGTTGACATATTACCTAATTTTATAGGAGTGAAACATAAAATATTGAAGATTTCACGCTATTAACTTGGACTTTTCTGATGTCTAAACTTATTCTAGGTGGCAGACCGGTAGCAATTTATAACAGCAATAAATAATCTTTGCACAGATTACAGAATTCTTTAATCGAAGCACTATGTAAAAACGCGATGTTGAAATTGAAATGAAATTTATTTGCACATCTATCTAATTAGGTATTTCTTAAAAAAATACCTTTAATAAACTATTAATTTTAAATTACAAGTGAAGAGAACTATTCATTTTAAATCACAAGTGAAGAGTTTCGTCATCCAAAACCAACATCAAGCGTTACTTATAAGTATCTGATATACTCGCAGATATAGAACGAGTAGAAATCTGAAAAAGGACATTATGTCTACATCTTATTTTTCAACAAAATCCAATTATATTATAATCTTTTTTTATATAATGAGATAAATTTTTATAGATACGTTGCTACAAACATGCGTAAGACTCGCCTGATGGAAAGCAGTCATTGCTGCCTATGGGCGCTTTTGACACAACAGACATCAAACACGCATTGCCGACCATGCAAAAACCCCTTAACTTATCTACATTCTTAATGGTTAAAGATGATGTTACTTTTAAGCCTACGGTTCAAAAAACAGCACAATAACTAGGTAACACATTGCAATGTAAATAGAGCTTCAGAAGTTTAGAAGACTTTTTAACTAAGGACCTAATGCAGATCTTTAAGTAGGTTTATCTGTGGATCATTTGCACTGCATCTCCCGGACGTATGGACCAATTTGAAAGTCTATTTTATGTTTGAAGGCACAATTATTAATTGCATTTAATTTACAATGTAGTGGTTCCTAAAAGTTATAAAGGTGATGATCATGAATAATTAACGATTACCTTTATTTACTTTGAAAATGATTTTCAATTAATCTTTCGGTAAATAAGTAAAAAAAGTAGTAAGCAACCTGTTATAATTTTACAATTCCGTCCCAAAATGTTATAATTAATATAGGTATACATAATTATATAAAAAAAAAACCGGACAAGTGCGAGTCGGACTCGCCCACCGAGGGTTCCGTAGGTACGTAGTATCATTATTAAATTTGATATTTTTCATTATAAATAAGAAATAATGCGTCGAAAAAAATAAATAAAATATATTTTGCAATGTGTACATCAAGCCCTTTCATATGATAGTAGATTTGAAGTAGTAGTTTCAATTTGAAATTTCGACACCCTATAAAAAATATAGACCCCCTATTTTTTAAGATCTATTTACAAATGTATAGTTTTGAGATTTATTCCTGTACTTGTAGTCTATAACGATGTTACTTGCCAAATTTCATAGTTCTAGGTCAACGGGAAGTACCCTATAGGTTTTGATTCCCTTGAGTGTCTCGAAATATGCGTTTTTTGCTGAATAAACGGCCGTAACTTTTTTCTACGTAAACTTAGCAGTTTGATTTTTTTTTAACTTCATGGGACCGTAAATCTGAGTATACAGTTCAAATTTCAGCTTGATACCTCCACGCATTCTCGACATAGAAATTCTTGACAGACAGACAGACAGACAGACAGACAGACAGACAGACAGACAGACAGACAGACAGACAGACAGACAGACAGACAGACAGACAGACAGACAGACGGACAACAAAGTGATCTTATAAGGGTTCCGTTTTTCCTTTTGAGGTTCGGAACCCTAAAAAATACCTATTAATAAATTAAGTGTATATTAGTAATTCATAATTTCTTGGCTTTAGTGGCACAACTTTATAAGTAGTTAAAAATCTTTTGTATACTTTCCAGACTTTCCTTGTACATTGTTCTACGTTAACACTGCCAGTACGTTAGTACTATTACTTATACTGTGCTGCCAGTTAAATAATCAGTGTATCAATGTCATGTTTGCACTGTATGGAAATCCAGAACTTAAGGAATATCGAGGTATTTTTTTTTTATTTTATGCCCATATCTACTATTTGTAGTTCTGGTATCATCCACATAGCCATGTTGAGTATATGTATGTGTGTGGTTATTCTTGACCGCCGTTTATCATACGGGTAGGTACAGTTAAATGGCTCGAAGCAATAGTTATGATTGTATACCAAATACAGAAATGAATCAAACCGATTAAAATTATTGCTACTCGCGTGGAATAATAAGATGAAGTACCTATCGTCCAGTGTGTCCAACTTTCTGATATTGGAATTTTTTTTCATTAGTTCAAACATAAACGCAAACGACGACTGTGTGAAGTTTGTAAGCTGCTTACTATTATATGAATGATTCTACATATTTCGCTAAAAATATGTATGAAAAAAATCAGCTAAAGAAAATATTGGGTGCACGACCTACGGCATGACACAGCACCGTGTCTGATGCCTAATGCAGGGAACATAAGGTTAAACTATTATCTTTTGCAATTTGTAATTAAAATGCCTATAAAATTTTGTAACATATAGTGACTTATTGTTATCTTATGATTTTTACTACATTTGGATCTATTAAATTGAACATAAATATTTTTACAGCGCCTTAACTTTCTTTTCGTTTGATGAAAGCCTTTTTAAAAAAAATATTATTGAGATGGCGTAGATATACTGATTAGAAATTTAAATAAAAGAAAACTTTATTGAAAAATTATAAAAACAGAGAAAAGCTTATGTTTATCACATTAAATAATTAAGGAAACTATAATGTATGCACTAAACATGATGTGAAATTAAAAGCAACATTGTAAAGTTTAGGGTTTCGATGTCTTTGAGCTTTAACCTTAACTAACTTGCGCTGCATATCAAGTTGTAGTACTTAGAATTCGATAAACAAATATTATTATTATTCATATAGGCAATATAATTAATGTAATTTACAAATTTACTTCTTATATGGTACGGTATGGTATGGTAAGGTCTTATATGGCACGGTACAAAATAATAGGCCATACTAATACTTCTTTAATTATTCCTATTGGACCAGGTTATTTAATGCACTAAAGTAAATACTGCACACCTCATTTTCTTTAATTGATTTTATATAAGAGGTAGAACTTACTTACTTTATATAGCCACACAAAAGCTAATTTTCTTTTGTATTTTTAACAATTTATGTTGGCTAAATGTCCTATAAAATGTAACATTTCGAGAACAACAACTTATATTAATGATCGACATAAACCAGTAATAATCAAAGTTGCTACATAGGTATGAACACTTCCTTGTTGCTTGCGTCGAACAGGACACGGCGGGTCGTGATGCAAAAACGACAGAAATATGTCGACGGTGTATTGATGCAAAAATAACAAAGATTTAGAAGTAGTTACCTACATATTTAATTTCATGCTGTTGAATGATAATGGGTTTTTATTAATAGACTACACATGGTAGAGCAAATATTACAATATAAAGCAGTTGCGGGCAACTAGACTTATTAACTACCTAATTATTTATATTTTTATTGAATTTTTTTTTGTAATTTATCATATTTTTCGACAAAGATTTATTCAAAATATATACATTCTACCATACTTAGAATTCTTTGTGTTCCAAGCATAATACTTAATTAATTTACTTCCATATTCAGCATTTGTAACCAAAATAACATATTTATGAAAATATAAAATATTCATGTATATTTATAATATTATACAATATAAAAAATTGAAGTTCAATACAAGATTTAAAAATTGAGCTGTCAAGATCAGGAAGCATGGCTTTTCGATATGATTCCAAAAACACCGGGTCGAACCCGCTGCAGCTCCCGGGGCCCTACCGCCAAAGCTGAAGCCGATTACCATCGGAATTTTTAAAAATTTTAATGAAACTATTAAGCTATAGCAAGTTTGTTGCTAATTATATATAGCTCAGCTAGAAGAAACCCTAAAGCTCTACCGACTAAGCTGAAGATTTTGCCAATAACTTTAACCTAAGATCAATTTTTGGAAGAAAAAAAACCGATGGTAATCGGCTTCAGCTTCAGCGGTGGCCCTACCGCTGGTCCCTGGTCCCTCTTACTAACGGAAATAGCAATTAATCCTTTTTCTCGTAGTTCACATATCCATAATTTCAGTGTTCTACATTTAGTTATTTGGAGCATTGCATCTGCTCGACACTTATTATTTTTTTCTTAGTTAGTATAGTCATCACATCATGAAGGATAAACTTTACTACGATACATACTGAAGAAAACACTTTGACATTAAAAAGAGCAGATCTTGTATCCATTATGTGAAATGATTAATTTAGAAGAACATATTAAGTTCATACAAACTTAGATTTGGCGGAACATGTTTAAAATTAAAACGATAATATTCGTGAACAGTCAATAAGATACCTCTCTGAAATAATATTTAAGTGTAATATAACAGTGGTGCAATAAGTGCAAGCCTCTCCATAAATAAGATTTTTCACAGAGATAAGAACATTCTACATTTTTCTATTTGAACTAATTTATTTAGTATTTGTAGTATAGTTTAGTCTATGTGGGAAAATTAAAAAAAAAAAATATAACATGATGAGAAAGAGAGTGTTTAAGCAATATGAAGCATACGTACTCGTACCTAATATAAAAAGCTTATAAAAAGCATGCTTGAAACATAATATAAAAAGTATATCTGTAATTACTAACAAAAGATTTCGAAGAAAAAATATTCTAGAAAAAGAAAAGAAATCAGCTATAAATAAAAATGTTTCAATTGGGAATGATTACTAAAAAATATTCTTGGATATGTACAAAATGTCAAGGAACTTCCTAACTGTGATGACATTTTTGTCCAAGCATCCGGTTGTGTCGTCTCTATAAACGAAGTACATATTGCCTTGAGCGGAGAATTGAATTGGACAAAGGATTAGGCATGCTGTGGTAAGAATTCACTGGTGCTGATAGACAATAAAGATGGTATTAAGGTAGTCAGAGGGGGGTGCGGTGGGGGCGTTGCTTGCATTGTTCGTTCGTAGCGCTCGCAATAATACCTGAGGCACACTGTGATGACTAGACAAGACGTCTTGTCTAATATTATTCATTAAAGTGAGCGCAAAACACCTCGCATCTGAGTTCACTGGGTCAATTTGAGCCACCATAAACATCATACCTTATCTTAATCACCATTTACGAGTAGAGAAGATGAAATAATTTAAATTTAAATACTAATGAAAACTTTGAAAATAAAATGTGGCTTTTAAATTTAAATTCTTTACCTCTTAGGTAAGGAATTTAAATTTAAAAGCCACCCGGCACTAAATAATTTGACAGAGGCCATATCATATACACACTTTGGCAATCCCATTGAAAAGAATGCGTAATAATTATAATGATTACTTCTTGGTATAATAATATAGCTTAGGGATATACGGAGCGAAAAATCGATTTAGATGGGTCTCCATTCTAGGCAAATTTGTTTTTTTCTTTAAAAACGTTCGCCTTGGTGCTATGTATTATTTATTTTATATTACGTATCTATTCTGTGAGGGATATGTGAGGATACCTATATTGTATCTTTAGAACAGTAGTACTGTATTATAAGTCTATGAAATAGTGTTGTTATACATATAAAATACTCTTAAACACATTACTAATATAAGTACGATAGCAAAGGATAGCATTTAAAAATTATGCTTTGGATTGTCCGTATTAAAAAATATTTTTTCATCCCTCCATCTCGGAAAGAGTATTTTTGCTCTTCGATATCTGAGTGCAAAAGTCGTTTTTATCCGATAAAGGATAAAGTAAATTTGAATTTAGAACTTTGTGTGCACTAAGTTTGTGAATTCAAAATATCATTAAACCTATTTACTTCTACTTCCATGGTGCCGAATTTATCAAACAACTTTTTTTAATTTGTTAAAAACTTCCTCCTTCTTGGTGTACTTTTTTTTAATTTGCTTTGCGCGCGCATTTTTCTTTTCACGTTATATTGTAACCTTAGGTTAAAAACAAAAAACTTAAAATGAGTGATTCTAGCGACGAAGAAGTTTATTTGACGCCAATAGAATTGACTGCAACTGTTAATAATGCGCAAATGAGCTTTCACCCTCAACAATTTTGTGATTGTAAATGATTTTTTTGCATTTAGTCATTTCCTCGCTGGGAAGGGATGAAAAGTTACGTGTTGCACTGGAGTGCAAAGATTTTTCACCTCGTTCTCTTTTAATTCCCTCGCTAACGCTCGGGATTCTAATTTTTCCTTTGGAATCCTTCGCTTGCTCAGTCATCAAAATTGAGCACGAGGTTAAAAAGCAACTTTGCACTCTTGTATAACAAATAACTATTTTTTTACTTAGCAGCGCTATATAAATTCTTTAAAGCGAGTAAACTATACTTTTAGAATATAAACGTTTATTAATTATTCTCGTTTCAGGATTGCGGTAGTTCTTATTTGATTTGTTTACAACAATAATAATAAATAAAATAATAAATATTGTCAGACAAATTACACAGCGCCATCTAGCCCCAAAGTAAGCGAAGCTTGTGTTATGGGTACTAGACAACTGATAAACATACGTAAATATTTTTTTTTGTAAATACATACTTATGATACATAGAAAACACCCAGACTAAGACAAACAGACATGTTCATGCACACAAATGTTTGTCCTATGTGGGAATCGAACCCACGAGCGTTGGTGTCGAAGCCGCGTCATTGACCGCTACGCCACCGAGCTCGTCATATTACAATATTAGTTTATAATATAGTTCCAATAATATTGCATACAAAACTGAAATCATATGGCGTTAGATGTGTTGATGTATTTATTCTAGGATAGATACTAACCTGTAAACCTTGCAGCATTTACATAACACTAATGCTCCATACCATATCTCGTGCTACCATTATAATGCACTAAGTAAAATGGGAACATAAACTATACCAAATATCAAATCATGACTTTTCCTTTTTGCCAGTCCAACTATGGCAGAACAACATTTATTTTTCATATGAAATATAGGGCAACCGGAGTGTTGTCGACAACCCTTTTTCATCCCACTGCTGGGATAAGGGTCTCTCCTCAATAGCAGGGGTTTAGAGCATACTGCACCACACTGCTCAACTGCGGGTTGGTGGAAGCCAGTGTTTTCAAGCCGCCTAAAGGCCACAGTCTTGGCTTAACGACTATCATCTAATAGCAACAGCCGGGAATGGGGGCTTAACGTGCTCTATCTCTATGTCATAGCTGAATTGCCATTACAGTGCCAAGTATACTTCTTGGTACAGACAAGAAATAAGACTTAATTAATAAAGCTATCAATGGAAGCCGGGTCTCACGCACCAAAGACATCCATCACATTTGTCGTCGTCATAATTTTTAGGGTTCCATTATCTCAAAAGGAAAAACGTAACCCTTATAAGATCACTTTGTTGTCCGTCTGTCTGTCTGTCAAGACCCTCTATGTCGAGAATGCGTGGAGGTATCGAGCTGAAATTTTAACTGTATACTCAGTATTACTCAGGTCTACGGTCCCATGAAGTTGTTAAAAAAATCAAACTTATAAGTTTACGTAAAAAAAAGATACGGCCATTTATTCAGCAAAAAACGCATATTTCGACACATTCTCAAGGGAATCAAAACTCATAGGGTACTTCCTGTTGACCTAGAACTATGAAATTTGGCAAGTAACATCGTTATAGACTACAAGTATAAGAATAAATGTCAAAACTATACATTTGTAATTAAATCTTAAAAAATAGGGGGTCTATATTTTTAGGGAGTCGAAATTTCAAATTGAAGCTACTAGTTGTAAATGGGGTATCATATGAAAGGTCTTGATGTGCACATTGCAAAATATATTTTATTAGTTTTTTCCGACGTATTTTTTTATATTTATAATGAAAACTATTAAATTTGTAATGATCTTACGTACGGAACCCTCGGTGGGCGAGTCCGACTCGCACTTGTCCGGTTTTTTATAAGACAAAGTTTGTTTAATTTTTCTTTCAAATATGTATGTCATAGCTTACAATTAACCTCTCACTTAATAGAAATAATCTAGTTTAAAAAGTTACAATAAATTTTCTCTCGCTATCTACCTTTCATAACTTATCTGCATTGACCTACTCGTACATATACCAAGTTTCATGTCTATTTTGTACCGTTTAGCTCTGGAAGCTTCTGACAGACGAACAGAGTGCTTAGTGCGAATTTTTTTATTCGCGCTCGATCATTTCAACGTAAACAAACCAACCAAATAGAGAAGACCTCACATGTTGTGAATTTATAAGACGCCTGTTACATATTTAAATTATGTGGCTTACTTGCTCAAATTTTAAAGTAAGCAACCCGGCTAATTTAGATATATAACACGCGTCTGGTGAATTCAATGAAACTTTTTCTCAATTTGGTCAGCATGTAAATGTTAATAAGTTCGAATGTGACCAAAAAACTAGCACTAAGCACTCTCATCAGCGGATTAAACCATTTATAAGTGTTCCATTTTTCCAATTTTGGTTTGGAACTCTAAAAAAAAAATATTCGGCGCAACGATTAATAGCCGTCACGAAATTTTCTCATCGTTCATTAACTATGTACATACTAATCATTAGTAACTAATGGATTCATTAGAGAACCTTGCGTTCGTTGCAACAAGAATAGAGACATGCTGCGTTATTGGCGGCTCGATAAACAATAACCTTTGTAGGGTTCCGTGTATAAATGTTACGATGGAAAGTTATAATTTATATTCATACATGTTTATTGGTGTAGTGTCTTGACGCCAGTAAATATTTAAATTTAAACTTAATAAGTAAGACATTAGTTTATGAATACCTGTCCTAAAGAGTTTTTATACGTTCGTTACGTGCCTCGTAAGTCCGCATTTACTTGGAAATTATGGTCTAAATGTGGTTAAATTTTAGCAGGTAGGCGTCTTCTAAGAACCTCCACTTAATAGTGTTATATGGTCTTAACTATGGAAAATATAATAATTTTATTTGTTACTAGCAGTTACGCCGCGTCACCCGTGTGGTATAAACTTCAATTTTTTTTATTATGTTGTTTTTATTTTCATGCAGGAACACTAAATATTTCTGAGATAAAAGTATTGTGTAATAAGTGAAAATCCGATTACAATTGGAATAGGTAGTCGTACTGAAAATTACCCCGGTCAAACAAAAACTCTTCAATTTTATTTACATGGTATTATATAAGATGTTACTAAACATACGCTCACTATTATAACCATAAGCTTTGCTGCTTATATGAAATACATTAAGATATATATGTATATTAATTTTAAAATTAATATTAGTTTAGCGCTAAAAATCACAGATTCTATCTAGTTAGATATCTTCCGTACATAAGAAGTATAGTTAAAACATTCCGTGATTTTCCATAGATATCTAAACAAAGTAAGATTAGTAAAATGTAATTCCAATTTGAATGAATAATTGGACCAGAATGGGTGGAGTGGCGTGCCGCTGCGCCTTGACCCCGTCGTCCGCGGTTGTGGCGGCCCGGCGACGCGGTGAGGTGAGGCACTACGCGGAAGGTTTGTGTGCGCTCAACCGACACGAACTCCTGCGCAGAAAGTGTGTGTCCTTGTCACAAAACAGTCTCCAACCTTTGCCCTGGAGCAAAAACACCGATTGATGAATTCTTATTGTAATTTTTTTGTTCACCTTTAGTGAAAAGTTCGACCTGATTGCTCTAACGCATGACCAAGATAAAAAGTATACACGTGGTTTATGCCTATGACAGACATAAAAGGAATTTCGAAACGATCAATTTTTTATCTATAACGTTTCATTATACTTGTATTTTATTAGATAAGCTAGTGCAGTGGTAAAAAAATATGCAAATTAATTAAATATATAAGTGTTTCCGGACAAACGACACAATCAATGCCAGCTTGTCGCAAAACCTGTGCTGTGACTACTGACTGATTGATAATAACAGTTGTTTGAACACATTTAATTGCAAACTATTGTAACACGTAAGTTGATAAACTTTATGTTGATACTACAACACGATGTTACAATGTCGCGAAAACCCTATTTTTTACTTTTTACCTATTATACTACTTTTATTCACGAAAAAGCTAAAATTATACATTTAACTTTAACTAGTAGAATAGCTATTTGTAAATTAAATAAACTAAAATAAATTATTTATGGCAATAAATAAATCAATCATCTCCACCAACCCGTAGTTGAGTAGAGTAGGCTCTAAACCCCTATTGAGTGGGGACCCATATCCCAGCAGTTGGATGAACAAGAGTTCAGGACGATAACAATAAATAGCAAATTACATGCATACTCGTATATTATATTTTACTTAAGTCCGTGACACATACTTTTAATAAAAGAAATTGAGCAAAATATAACCATATACTACAATCTCCGGTGCTAGTGCGTCAGTTGGAGTCCGCATGGTGAACAAAAACCTCATAGTGGTCCCTGAATATAGATTGGTTACCACTGGTAAACAGATCAATAGTGTTGTTTATGATACGTGTCGGAAATGCTACACATAATAAGTTATCGTACAAGCTTACCGGTGTCTCTCTTTTGAGAGACCCAGTTACATGAAAACACACGGTAGAGTCGTCGGAACTACTGAAAGTAGAGTGAATAAAGTGAATAAACTAGAATTACTTCTTAGGAGCTTACTTGGATGGTTTCATAACGTTGCTTAACGTCGCTAGTACTAAAATTAAATGGGTTTTAGAAAGGGATCTCTAAAAAAATTACAGAAATAAAGTTCCGCTTCCGCGGTTAAAAAGTAACCGCTTCACATCAGGCGGACTGTATGCTTGTATGCCAACCGACGAAGTATATAAAAAATAATTCCCATGTTGGAAACTACTGACTGATCTACACTAAGATCTAAGAGGTAGAATTTGTAAGTTTGTTTGGATGTCGGACATTCATCTTGGTAATTAAATCTATTATCGTCAGGATGGACACAGGTTATTAAGACCCCTAATTCAGAGAAATGTTACGTGGCCGAACTGAGGTTTCGCTAAAAAGTTTTCGTGTAGACGTTCAATCGTTTATAATATTTTTTAACATAATACGTGTTAAGTCATTTATATACATATAATAAAATCGTAAATTTTGAAATGTTTATACAAATAACGCAAAATCACAAATTGAATTACTATGAACCTTTAGACAAAGTAACATTTAGCATTTGTGTCATTGAAATTGAACCACAGAATGAAAAGATTTATATATGCGAAAAATCTACTCGTTTAAGTTACGAATAAATACCCTTTATATTATATAGGTATTATTGTAGTGTAGTAATACAATAGTAATTAATACAAGAGGACTAAACCATCTGGGAAATATTAAAATATATTAAATCACGTAGCTGTACGATTTAATATGACCAGACATATTAAACGTACAGCTATCGAACGGAAAACATTTAACTGGACATCATATCGGCATCAGAATCTGCACAACGAGCGATCATTAATATCATTTTTTTTTATAAGGTATTAGATACATTTAGAGATGAGAATATTCGATCGACGAATAGATTTAATCAATCAATTATATGGTTACAACATGATTTTACATACTTTCAACCAATATAGTTTATTATATTTTTCAGTAGCTGAGCGAATGAGCCATGCTACTCATAGACTACGCATGGGGACAGACAATATAATACTTTACTAATACATGGGGTTTAAGGGTGTGCAATGAATTTTCCAGGGCTGGCAACGCGCTCCTACAATTTTGTTCTAAGTTACGGCAACTGCTTTCTAACAGAGTGCTTAGTGCGACTTTTTTTGTTCGCGATCGATCATGTTAACGTAAACAAACCGACCAAATATATAATACAACAATTATGTTCTTTCTTACATTTTTGTAGTGAGCAACTCGGCTAATTTGGATAACACGCATCTGGTAAATTCATAATATGAAACTTTTTCTCAATTTGGTCGGCTTGTAAACGTTAACACGTTCAAATGTGGCTAAAAAACTCGCACTAAGCACTCTGACGTTTGTTTAACATAGTGGTATAGAAATCAAGCGCCATAGTTTGATTCGATGACGAAGGATAACATACAGCTACTATATTAACTATGAGATTAAAAGTCTCAGCATACATATCGCGATATCTCTGACGGGCCGGACACGTGAAGTTAAGAACGACCAAAAGAGATGGTGATAAGGTATATTTTCAAGTGCCATCCCGTCCCGCTCCGTCTCGTCTGTTTACTCGTCACGTGTATTTTGTTCCTTTATTTTTATATGCTACGTAGAACAAGACGTTGCGTACACTGAGATACCTTTAATAGGAAATAGAAAAAAAAATCACAGATATGTCACGTCATTATTATTTATGATTGTATTTTGAAATTTCAATATCTTTCATCGAAATAGGACCAAACATAGTAGTTTTCATGAAATATACTCCGAGGAAACTCTTAAAGAAAAAAATATATTTAATGTCAATAAAATAACATCGAATGTACTTTTGTAACTCTATCAGTTTGCAATTAAACACGATTTATAACATTTGTGTGCATTGTTGCTAGTTTATTTCCAAAGGCCGAGGCGTAACTAATCTGCACATTAAGCTTAATATGTCGAAATACACTGAAACCGAAGTAACATACATGGAAAGAATTTTGTGTCCATGCATAGTACACGGTCACACATACACATCGCGGTTGTTTTTGTCGAATATTTAGAGTCGAAGAAACCGCCGAATACCGCTAGCAACGCTGTCGGTTATTGCTCTCGGATTCCGCAACAAATTAACATGTATTCAGTACGACTACATTTTATACTCAGTAATTTTACGTTAAATAAGTTTCTATTAGTAGTATCTAGAAAATATGTAACATTTTTAATTTCCTTCCATTCAGGTATTTATGTTACCTCAATGAGTGCTTATTTTGTAAAATGCATTTTTTTGCAAAAATAAATCTAAACATGAATCGTGCCATTATTTTGTATGTATGTCAACAATTAAGTTGACGCCCCGTGAGGCGCGAGAACGAGGTCGGTCCGTTTTGCATTTGGGACCAACTTTTGTTTGTTTTCCGCGTGTCTACTAGTTCCTAAATACATTGTCTACAACTCATTGTTTTTTTATGGTAAATACGTATCAAGTTGATTTTCAATTTCGAGTGTTTTGCATATTTGTTACTGAGATTTTGTTGAATGATATTAACGATAAACTCTAATACCGTTTGAGTAAAATGTATAAAAAATCGATATTAACGATAAACTCTGATACCGTTTGACCGATGAAATTTGGCACATCTGTTTTTTTTATATTCAGAAGGTATTAGCATTGTACTAATTGTAATTATTATGTGTAGATGACTTAAGTCTATTTAGCAAGATGCCATGATTAATTATCGAATCTTTAGAACTTGCAGATGAACTGACAGATTCCATTTCACTGTGTCTGCTTCCGCTTCATTTGATTTTTAATTATTTATTTATGTAATCACTATAGTTTCCAATTTTTCACGCCTGCACAAACATGTGTTATAAATAAACATATATAACGACGTATTATTGCATATTATCAAAATAAATATGAGTAAGTGTAAGTATATGACATTAACAAATTAATCACCTTACTAATTGATGGATTATTTTTCGGCAAACCTCTTCTAGACGCAAAATCGATTTAATATTTTGTTGAACATAATTAATTACTCGACTAGCCGCCAGTTGTTGTAATTACTATGAAAATAAGGCATTATTAGCATATCGCTTTACGATGTCCAAATCAACATTATGATGGCAATGTAAAAATATTGGTAAGCGCTATAACTAAAATCCTAACTAGTCTCAAAAACCAGAACTGGTTTGTTGTCGGAATATTCGATGATAGAGTGCAAGTGAAAGTCATGATCGACGTAGGTACATAAACAGTTCCGGTTTATCTCAGTTTTTATCATTAATTAACAAGTCTTTCTTTTTGACCAGAGCTTGGTACGCTAACTAAAAATGTTTTTTCAAATGATGCGGGGGAAAAGTTTTAGGAAAATAGTTAAATTATTGCTTTTTAATTGTAGCAAATGGAGCTTAAACTGCTAATACTCACTTAAGACATACATAAAATAAATTCAGATACCGCCATTGATCAATTTTTATTTTTTAAAAGAAAGGAAGGAGTATGGAGTGGCAACGTATCGGCGACCTCTTGGTGTTAGTAATCTCCATGGGCGGTGGAGATTGCTTTCCATCAGGTGTCCAACATGCTCATTTGGCCTCCTCTCATATAAATAAAAAAATATATATATTTTAGCTTGACAGCTCTGGTTTGGATATAATCGAATATTATAAGTTTGTTTTTTCATCTTTTGTATTTTTTGTTTCATTATCAAGTTCCTCAAATTCTTTTTATACTTATTCAATTATCAATTTTAGTAATAGTCTAGTATTACCACCTATCACGAATAGTTAACAAATCTACTTGAGGCTTTCCTTTCTATAAGTCGATTCACGTATTTTTTTTTCACCTGAGAATCACAAAAATATGGACGTTCATTAAATGAGCTTAACACCGAAAAACAGCGATTAAACATTACATGAAATGCAGTAACTTGTCTACGAACTTGGTTCCATAGATCTTAGATTTAGTCCATCCAGGCAGCTAAAAATAAATAAATTATATCATTATACAGAGAACACGCCAACCAAGATAACGACATTTCAAACGACCTTCAATGACACTCTGATGCGGAAATTAAATTAGGTAGCTAAATACTAAATTACTACCTATATCTACTTTAGTAGACCGTATTTAATGATATATTTCAGTATATTTGGTCATTCTAATAAAGAAAATGTTTCTAATACTAACTTATCAAGCGTATTAGGTAGATATTCGTAGGTACATGTTTTAGAGGATTTACGTGATATGATTGCTTTATTTGGGAGTATTAAAATGTAAATATGTGGAAATTCGGAGTTTGTCAGACGACCTTGTTGCTTGTCTGCAAAAATATACGGAAGTCGCATATAATGCGTTTCGAAATCTTAATTTAGAGTTTTGAGTCATGTAGACTAACCTGTTGTAGCTGTTAAATTGTCAGCTATGATCTGAGGTGCATGGAAGCCGTGGAGTAGCTTCGTGTCGGTGTTGCATGCGCAATTACATATTCCGTATACTATCATGACTTTGGCCAAACTCTCCGCTATTTCTCGTGTTGTGCGGAATAGGTACTAAAATGTATCGCGGTTTCGCCACGGAACAAAAACGCTATTAATGTCATTTAATCGGCCTCTCGAGCGTGGGATTACGAACGTAGTTTTAGGTATAAATTAAGTTTTAATTTGTCTTGTACTTTTCCAGCAGTTTGACTGACCTTCAGGTTTTAACGATAAAGTCGAAGCATTTTTCTTGTCGTGGAAGCTTAGTTAAGCAAATATATTTTAATATCTCTATATTACACGTAAGAATTATTTCATATCACAAAGGTGTATATTATAAAAAAAAATATACAAATAATAACGATTTTTTAAAGCTACAATCACGCTTTTATTGTCAGAGTTTTAGCAAATATTCATATTTTAGTGATAAAATATTTATATAAATTTTGATACCATCTTAAAACATTATTTTGGCTTCAACGCGGTATACTCGCATCAATGGATTTAATAATTAACTGAATGTTATTTCATTGCAAATAATTTTGATAATTCTAGCGAATTATATTTTCATTAGTAATTATATAACGTCTTTAGCCAAATACATTTACTTAGATTATTAGCCAGATCGATACTGTGAAGAACTTTTCTTATAAATGATGTAGGTACCATATCACTCTCCGTATATCAAGTATTTACATACTTGTGAAAACAAGTATGAAAATACTTGATATACGGAGAGTGCTCTGAAGAACTGTTATCCCTTCCTCCCCTTTCCGTCACCGAACAACACGTACAGACTTACGGAGTGATACCACAAATTCACCGTTGGTATCATTCCGTCGCGTACTAAAAAGTTTGGCAACTCCTATCTATGTCGCACTATTAAAAAGTGGAACGCGTTGTCGGCATATGTATTTCCTCAATCATACAATATAGGATCCTTCAAGCGAAGCGTGAAGAAGCATCTTGTAGGCCAGCATGAAAGCGTCAACTGACAAGACATCAAGGTCTCTTGTCTGTTGCCGTTGCGATTGGGGCTCCTCTTTTCGCTTACCATCAGGCGAAGTGGAGCCGATATGCTGAGCTAATATAAAAAAAAACTTATATACTTCTATAAGGTGGAAAACAACTAAAATGAAAATAATTGCAATTAGGAGTCCGAATCTGAAATTACGCCAATTTTATTAACAATTTCTCAATTATTACTCTTTGTTTTCAAAAAACTATACATACTACACTGTATTTAATTAAATATTATGAAATCCCATCCAATTAGGACGAAAAAAACTTCTTAATATCTTATTTATTTAATACATGCATTTGAATAAAACCGCCTCGATTTGACATCAGTTTTCGAATTTGATGGATTGGGTTCAAACAATGGTCTCGATTAATTATACATATAGTTAAGGAAATACTTTGAGAAAATACCAGTCATTATTTAAAAAGTCGTCTTTAAGTGAATAAACTAGTAAGTTTTAATTCATTTCAAATTTATAATTTGCTGAAAAAAAGTAAACACAGGTAAATTTACGAAAAGTTGGCGCAAAAGCGATGGTTGTTTTGGCTATCTAGAGCAATATTTAATAATATGAAAAATACTGTAAATAAATGTCAGTTTAATGACTATTAATGTGTAAAATAAGAAAATATTATGATTATTAGTATTCGTAACAACAAATGTCTAATAGTACTCGAAAACTCAGCCTTCTTGGATGTTTTATTCCTAATATCCAGATTACCTAATGGATCGAGATATCTATAATCATTATATAAACGTATACAATATCGGAGTTTAAGTTATAATACCTCCGTATCAAAAGATACAAATATATCTCCATAACATACCGACGATTTACCGACATAGTTGAAGTTGAAGGTTAGGTTATGCTTGTGATCACCAACTCCTTTTCGGTGTCGAAATCCAGAGAATATTCTACTGTGTATGTCAAAATTAATCTAAATCCGTTCAGCTTTTTACGCGTGAGTGATTGCATACAATGAATTGTGGTATGCCATGGTCTTGTAAATAATTGAAGCCAACGAACTACAAATATATATTTTATCGGATTAACCAGGCTATACGGCTTGAAATCGAGCTTGGCCGGTCACATATATGTAGTTCGTAAGTAATAGCAGTAAGTGCTAATTTTGCTCTCATCATCAGTAAGTGTTGTGCTGTACTTTCAGCGGTGGCGACACAGACACTCGCCCTAATGATGGTCTCTGTTTAAGATCGAAACTACTATACTTTTTCGTGGTCAGTGACTCGTCAATTAATATTTATTAATGTGATAAAATATTTATTAACAAAATTAACATTTGTAACTATAATAACTAATACGTGTAAGCAAAGTGTAGCAGATAAAATGTATGCACACCAGAGTTTTACAAAACAAGCATATGCAAGTATGTAATATGGTTTTCACATAAACTTTGCAGTTGATTCTGGCTTTTTCCATTCGGTTACGTCTAAAAATGTGTCTGAGATGAATCTGCAAAATGAATAAAACCACAACAGTGGTATCCAATTAAGTGGATTGCTAATAAAAGTGAAATCGAAGCGAGTGCAGTGGCCGCGCGGCACAGGCGCAGCGCACGAGGAGCGACGCGTTCCGCCGCCGCGCCGTGTCGCGGAACACACTCCACGCTCTATCGTAATTATTTGGATTATAATATCACCTTCCTGGAACAACTGCCTCTTCTCTAATTTACCCTACACCACCATAATTGTAATCTTTAACTTTCGTGATCAATTACACTAACATGCGCAACGCATTTAGCTCTTCGCATAGATAATAGAAGATATATTTAAGAACTTTGCGTCTATAAATGTATAGTTATGTATATACATAAATCCTTAAAATCATGTAACCAAATGAATCCAAAAACGACCATTTTTATCCACAGTAGTTTTCCAATCTTCTAGTTATAAATACAATCTGAGAACTAGTAGATACTACACTTGTTGTAATGAGCTGGACTCCAATCTACAATGTTACTTGCATGATATAATATACATTGAACCGCGCTCCGCGGCGGGGTTATAATGAGACACGAATGCACCAAATTATACGTATTTTTTTTAACTGCTATTTTTTAACAATTAAAGTGCAGGCATGTGGCATGTTTACAAATTTTATTTGGCTTAGAGTCTTGCCTTGAAAAGATTGATTGCATCCTTAATAACATGTATTATAGCCCAGCCAAAATTTTCGATAAGTTTTTTTTATTACCATTTTTTTTCTGTAAATATAACATAACGTGGAAGCGGTTGTGCGATGATCTGTTGCAAACGGTAATATTCATAATGATCATGTCAGTATTCATAGCGCTTGCTTTATACAACATTGTATACAACAAAAAATATTCAAAGATTTTGAGGTGGAGTGAAATCAAAAGTTATGAAGTTAGAGCTATTATAAGCATAATATATTGTTTATTTTGAACTAGGTAATAATTACCTACTCATATTTTATTTTATTTCTTTTCTTCTCTTCTTTCTCATCTTTGTTAACAAAGCCTTAAATATTTTTTATATGCATTTTTTTGATAAAACGTTTTGGTACAACCTGATTGATACATTTACGGTAGAATTTAAAAATAAATCGTCGATTACCAACATTAAATTAAATTATATGTATTATGTAAATTTTGCTGAAAATTATCAAAGACTTCAAGGTATACAATAGATGACATGCTTTTATATTGGTAAGTAAAATAATATATATTTAATTACATTAGGCGGTACATGTTATGCTGTAAGTACCTAATAGTAAACAATCGCGTGCGCGTTGATGTCTTTTACTCTGCACAATTTTAAGAAACCTTTTTATAAATCAGGATGATGAAGATGTAATAGAAAATACAAATAATTAGTTGCTGTGTTGGCAGCGGGGCTATCGGCGAGCGAGCGATATTTTACGTTGCTAGCGTTCAAGTGGCTACGGTAACCGGTTTTTATCAGGCGGGCTGTAATTTAGTGCTCATGTATTGATAGGTTTTTCACTTAATTTGAAGCCGCTCACTGCTCTATCCTAATCTTTTTTCTTCTTTTTTTTTCAATACTACACATATGTTACGAATTTACGCATACAGTTTTCATACTACAAATACTTTATCAAATGTATGGAAAAAATCAATATATCCATTAACCCCCAGCTAGCCGCGACCTGTCAATTCTCCAAGCGTTGTAATCAACGATGTATCCACCATAGGACCGCGACACGCGAAAGGATAACGTCTAAGCCCATAACAATAGCAGCCTATTTAATGCTTTTTAGGTAGCAAGATACTCGCGGCTTTCTTTAGAGTCAAAGCCCATAGCATATCGCAGCTAAATAACAGTGCCCTTCAGGATTGTTATATTCCTGCGAATGGTTGAGACGTTAGAAATTACTGCATCAGCAGTGGGGGTGGCAGAGCGCGAGCGAGCGCTCCAGCGTACCCAATTGGTATTTTAAATTATTCGTGACCACGAGTAGTACAAAATAACCAACGTGCGCTGTGGGGTGGCAGTAATCGACAACAGACAATTAAATATTGTGTTCAATAGTGATAAATTTAGAACCAAATAACCCATTCGTCATTCATGATAAACGGCGTGTAATGTATCGTAAATTCGCATTACCGAATAACCGGATGTCTGTTGACATCTCGTACCGACACTATTTTGGCGGACGTCCTTAGAGAATACTACAAAAGCTTGTAGCGGGCGAGGTGCGGGCGCCGAGGCACTCGTGGCTTGGTACTCGGCATGACTTATCGCGGGCCTAGATCCGGTTCGCGTAGCCGCGGCGACTGCACCCACGCCTTATTTTGCTCTATTATCCGCCGAAATGATCGTACGACTATAAAATACAACTATTGGCATGTTTTTGTCTAGCCCGAAAGGTACTAGTAGGTATTGGTACTAGTAGGTACCTACCTGCAATACAATTATACCATTTTTTCATTGCCTATAAAAATATTTTATATTTTTAAAGTATATATAATTATGCGATATATCTAATTATTCTGGTGTCTCTTTGTGGTTTAGTTTAGTAAGCAAGTAATATTTCTTGTATATGTTTGTCATGTGTTTTAGAGTCAAAGGCAACTTTAAGCATACGTACAAAAAAAAATTAGAATACAATGTTAATCATCATGAGGAAGTACCTCTACGTTACAGCAGGCAAATAATATAATTTTTTTGGGAAATCACTGTTAAAATGTTGAATACTGTAGTTGCGTACATTAAGCGATCTAAGAAATCCGCCAAGTTGCTTTATCTTGCAATTGACTTATTCTTCGTGTTTAGTCAATTTGGTAAATGACAAAATCATTGAATCTTCTCGAATCGTTGATCGTCGAATGACTAAATACGTTGCCGGTAACAACAGTTATAAACGCCCATATTTCACACATTTCCGTTAACTAGTTAGGATAAATATAAAACTAGGAAGTGTGTATAATAAATGTGATTTCACACATTTTCTGACTATTTTAAGTTTTATATATAATGCTATGTTATAAACATTTCCGTACCATCACGGTGATATCGACGTCTCCTTAATTCCTTATAAGACTGTCTTTGAGGCTCATGCATTTTTTGGAAGATATTATCTATACGCTTGGATAAACGGTAGCATTCAGGAATAAAATCTAAGGACCAAAATTGTAGGAAATATAGTAAATGTAAATTGTAGGAAATACCGAGTTTCTAAGTGGTATACTCGATGACTCGGTATGTTCTATTAGATGTCGCTTAATTAAAATTAAAATGCATTGATTGCTGAATTGGTCTCCAAAGCTTTTTTGTATAATATCCAATAGCTTATAAGATGTCTATGATTTCAAAATAACATAGTGTCTCTCAACATTGTGCATATAAACTTCTATTTGCAATTGGTGTTGTTAAACTACCAATAATTTTTGGTAGTTGAACAACAACAAAAATTATTAGTAGTGATTATTGGTAGTGTGATTTTTGAGAAAATTATTGGTTTGAGATAACTTGGCCTAACAACCGTCGCTTGAATAATCGTCATAATTAACAAAAAAAAAATGACCTGTTAATACCGTAATCAATGTTGGGCGATGTTATGGGTCCCACCGCGTCCGGCGCGCGCCCTTTTACGCCCTTGCTTACACCTCTACGAAAATGCTACGCTGCGACCCCACAATCTCACATATTGGGGTAAGGCGGATTTCTTTACTTCTCCCTTTACTGTTATGATAATCACTCTTGACAAATATCTTTTGTTATTTTTATTAAGTTTCGAATAATTGAGATTTTAGAGCGCTACTTATGTAGTAGAAGAGCAAATGAATATTATAAATGCTTAAGGAATATTCGTAGTAATTAAAAGCTGGGAAAAATACGGTGCCATTAAAACTACAAAAAAAGCAAAAGAAGAAACTGATTATTTTTCTCCCTTAATATAATAAAATAACCCATGTGAAAACGATTCTTACGATGCAAACTTCTGCTCTATTCTTCTGGATAACGATGACGGTTTTCACAACGTAAATAGCATTTTTTATTCATATCTAGTTGAGATTTACATATTCAACAACAAAATATTTGGCGTGTTTGAACACAAAATAAAACTGGCAGTGTAGCAAGTTTTTACACTGTACATATTTTGACGACACTCTTGACCAGGGGTCCTATAGCCGGAGCTGAAGCCGATTACCATCGAATATTTGATTAAAAAAATAGACCTTATGGTTAAGGTATGGACAAACATCTTCGGCTTAATCAGTAGAGCTCGAGGGTTACTATCAGCTAAACTAAACACAAATACCTAAGTTGAAGTTCGATTTTCTGTATTAAGAAGTCCTATGGGAATCGGGTTCAGCTTAGCCGGTAGGGCCTCTTGTACTGGTTTTGAACATCTTGCGAAAGATAAAGAATGTAAATCTAAGAAACCAGAGGAGACATTAAAGATTTTGAGATATTCAACCTTGAATATTTATTAAAATGACGCGGCGACGATGCGAAATATCTTTTCGACCGCTTGTATATTTATTTATGTAAAAAATTCTTGCCCTAACATATAAATTTATGAATTTCATGGACCCCTTTCTAAGTAGAAGGTAGTTTAGAAGTATTACCAACACTACGTTAAGTCTGATGCTTTAGCATGTTTCTATTTGTATTTCTTTCGCATTTTCTTGCTCGTAACATCTTATACTGGCCCAGTTATTTAGTAATATTAGCGCACGAATGCTGCAAGTGCAGACCGCAGAAAGAAGCACGGTAGTGTTGAGTGTTCTGTCAAGTGTGAGCGTGCGTGAGTGTGCACCACGCGCGAGCCGGCCGCGGCGACATACCGTCACGCCATGCTCTGCTGCTGCGCACAGCTAGTGTTGTAATCGCACACGCTATATTGCCGCTATAGTTTGCACTCGGTTGTTGCTACGTTTACGTAATTAACAGATTTATGATATTTTATAGCGCCAAATGTTTTGGTATTTGAACATGCAAGGAGTATGAATTTTGTATGTCGTGGATTTTGCCTAACAACAACTATATATGTGTGTATTAGCTGTATGAGCAAGTGCTTTTATAAATATACTATAGCAACGATGATGGGTAGGTAATCAAAAATAATGTAAAATTAATTTTATAAAGTGTTAGCAGTCAATGTTATCCCGAAAGTTGTAATGTTTAACAATATAAAAACTGTACGCCCTGCTTACAATTTGGCAAAAAAAAACATTCGCTTAGTCATTATAATGACTAAACGACTTTTTGATACAGAAATAATATAAATCTATATGGATAATATGATCATATATATTGAGCTCTTTTGTTTATGGAACTAATTAAGTTGTAAGTATCGTTTTTCTGTTAGTCACAAGCTCCCAAACGGTACTCAGCGATACGGTATTTGTATAATCACTGCTAACGGTACAAGCAAGAGACTTTAAATTTAGCATAGGTAGGTTTTAATTTTATCGAAATTTCATATAAGATATCAGATTTACTCATATGAGAATCTTTTATGAAATCATATCATAGCAAAGGTGGACGAAGCTGCACCTAATATTATCGAACTTTTGTACAAGTTATTTTAATTTTACTTATAAAAGCATTTTAATATCCATGTTTATGAACCAGCAACTTATTGCATGGTATATTTTTGAAATGAGTCAGCGTACGAGCGCGGTGGGTGGTTGGCGGGTGGGAGGTAATGCAGCGCAGTGCATCGCGGTGACGATGTACAGAAGCAAACAGCGCAACTGCACTGATACAGTTGATGTTAGCTTGCATTACACGCACCGCCCGGGGCGATGACGCCGAGAGAGACAACAGCAGCGAAGGAAAGTCATGACGAAAGCCTCACACTATATACAAATTACAATGCATACACACGTTTTCGCAATTAGACCAAGCCTGCGCACTATCTCCTGACATTTATTGCTTTTTTTTTCTATTTCCAACTTTATTAGTATATTTTTTGTGAAGACATCAATCAGCTTGTCTCGCCGGTGTCTATTGAAGTGCACTTTCTTCTACGCCCGTCGCGTCTGTCAGTCAATGCATCATCATTATTGATGACCACTTGACCCGAGTGTTTTATCTCTTTACGTTTTGTAATATGACAGTAGTAATAAAATAAATGCTACATCTATTCATGGTATTAATTTATGGCTGATTTACATTATCTATAAATTTATTAAAAGTAATTAAAGTGAGCTCTGTAATTTATGAATTGATGTTTCCATATCTATTGAGAGTGTTTCATTCAATACGAGTACAAAAGGCCAAAAAGGTATCCGTGAAGGTACTATGCCATAATTAAAGTTTCTTAATATATGAAGAAACTATATATATAACATATCCAAAACTGTATTATTCTGTGCTTATTAACAGTATTAACATTACTTACCGATATCTCGTTTCCTCAATGATGATATATGTAATAGAAACTTGGAAAGTAAAACATTAATTAATAATAATTAGCTCAGTGGTCGAATGGCAATGGTAGCTTTGATTCTGGGGTCGCGAGTTCGATCCCCACACAAGAAAAATATTTGGGTGCATGACATGTTCTTGGTCTGAATGTTTTTTATATATCATATATTTACTAAAATGTATTTAAGTACAGTTATCAATTATCTAGTACCCATAGTACAAGATTTGCTTAGTTTGGGACTAGATGACGCTGTGTAATTTGTCCAGGAATATTTATTTATTTTTTATTTACCTCTTATCTAATATGAAAATTCAAAAATGCTAATTATATAAATATATATTTTTTCAATTAGATTCGTTATTTATTTGCAACCCGTGATTTAGAATAAGGAACCCCTTTAATGAGGTTGTTGTATGTAGAGTGGGGCAACGAGCATGTGAGTCACCTGATGGAAAACAATCACCACCGCCCATAGAAATCAGCAACACTAATGGGTCGCCGTACCGCAATGGCAATTTTATTTATTACTTCCATGTTTTAGTTCAGGCTCGTCTAACATAGGCCTCCGGGCCAACATGCGCCCCGCATAAATCTTTCAAGCTGCCTCCAACCTAGTCAAAACTTGTAACCTCTGTATATATATGTAGGATTTAAAAGACACTCGTTATAATTAACTTATTTTATTTTACGGCTTTGTAATATTATAAAATATTTATTTGTCTATGTACATGTTCTTTCTCTAGTCCAATCAGTCGTCGATTCTCCTATTTTTCTGAGTCATTTCCTTTTCCGTCTTGTCGTTCTTTGTCGGTGGCCAGTTGCGAGGCTGCTCGCTAAAGAGTCCGCAACAATATATGTTAAGCTCACTTTTCTACATAGGGATTTTCCTGTGGGCTGTTCCGGTAACAATACGTTACAGGTGGCCAAAAAAATATGAAGGACACTAATACCTTTGCTGAAAAAAATATGCAGTCGTATAATGAAATGTTTTTGAGAAATCACGAACACATCTCCTTTTACGACATCGTTTAAAATATGCACTATTTAACGTTATGATCCAAATGTAGATGGTCAAATCAGCAAATGTTGTAGATTAATAACGATAATACTAATTCTAATTGGTCATATCATGAAAAGTCACCATTTTATGAAATGATCGTGCAATTCATGATGTGGCCAATTTTATGATCAGACCGCGACAATAATAAATTAATAGTATTTACCTACATGAACAACTACAAAATGTATAAAGATTTTATTTATTAATTAGTAGTAAGTCTTTATTAAAAAAATTAAATAATAAAAAAAGTAGATCATTAAATTTGGCTCGCGACTACTGTTAGATGGTCATCAGTTTATTTTACGATGACTGCGATAGGTCCTCGAGTAAATGCGTAGACAAAAACAAAATAGGACTTCACAGTGCCTTGGACAGGAAGTTTCAGTAGTCCAAAGAGTAATATAATCCGCACGGTAGAAAGACACAAGGTATTGACGAGCTCGGTAGTTGCATGGTTAGCAATGGTCACTTTGATTCCGAGGTTGTGGATTTGATCCCCGCTCAAGAGCTCATTTTTGAGTGCATAAACAAGTCTGTTTGTCTTGGTCTGGGTGTCTTCTATGTATTATATATTTGTATATATTTACAAAAAAAATGTATTTAAGTATAATATCAGTTGTCTAGTACCCATAATAAAAGCTTTGCTTAGTTTGGGAATAGATGGCCGTGAGTAATTTGTCCAGGAATATTTATTTATTATTCAATTATTTACTTATGTTCTTCCTGTATGTTGCCAAACCAAAATCTGTTATTTTCTTACAGTCCGGGTACGTCACCAGTTATATATTTAAATTCAAATTACGTGACCACAATTGTCGCTAAAGCACATACCTTGTCTTTCTACAATGATAATACGGAGCAGTAGTCCATCCACTACCAAGGAGGCCCACCGCGTCTTCGTGCATCATCCATTACTTTCAGTTCTAAATAATTTTTATCAAAGCGATCAGTCACGGTACGTTCACTAATTTATTAATTGAAATGCATAACTAATGTATAAAATTTCATATTTAGATAAAAATAACTTGAGCTCGTGGTACCGGATCAGGGGCTCTAAACCGCCGAAGCTGAAACCTTTACTATTGAATTTTTTGCTTGCGAAAATCGAACTTCAACTAGAATGGCAAAATTTTTGAGATCAAAATATTCAAACGGAATCGACTTCAGCTTAGGTGGTAAGGCCACTGAAGCAATTTCGATTTAAAATATATGCAGAACTTTGTTATTGTTGCTCATAATCATATTTGTAACAATGCAAATCTATACGTTGCACGTGTTGTTTCTCCGAGGTGGTTTTCATTAAAATTTTAACGATTTTGCGCTATAATCAACACGGAAAACCTTTGACGAGAGGTTTCACGTAAATTTATATCCATTCTAGACATTTATGCTGCGTTTTTAGTGTTCGGGAAACCAATAAAATGTAATGAAACATTTTGCAATATATCCTCATATAAGTAGTTTATTAGGATTATAACTTTCTACATTACCTGCGAAACATTAGACTTAACGATCGATAATTGTTCAGTCGTCACAGGTCTTACAATTACGTCCAAAAATCTCATTAGGCTTACTTGCAATTACTCGCATTACACCTAATAGCAAGTTAGTAGCTAATTATCGCCATCAGAAGTGTCGGCGAGCATTGCTAGTGGCGCTGTGGAAGGAGGTCGAGGCGGCGGGTATTGGTACCACGGTACCACTAACGTACACTTAAATTACCTCGCCGAAAAGAAAAAGTGTACCAATTGAGCTGTGTAAGAGCTAGACGTAAATCAAATTGAAGATGCCCGATAAAGTGGATAATAATTAGTGGAAGACGTGAAAGCGTTGGGAGAAAAATTCGTGAGAGTTTGTGTTAGTGTGATTGTGCATTTGGCGAGGGACATCCGGTTGCGGACGCCGCCGATGAGCTGCGCGTTTGGCAGGCGTGTTGTGGTATGTATCTAGCATGTTAGCTAATATTGTGTTCCAAATATTAGCTTTAAGGTTTTGCCCGTAAGGTTATTAACGCGTAAGTAAACTAAAAAAATAACTCTCCAATACAGCTATCATAAAAAAAATGGTTAAAGTGGTGGAAATGCCATGATAAAAGTTAATGTGGTATGTATTTATATGATTACTTATGAGAATTATACCTACTGGCAAAGAACTGGCTGAGTAAGTGTTGAGTAATTAAATACTCATATCGGTTGTTATGGTGTCCTCGAAATGAAGAAGAAGGGACAATAGTTATTTTTTCATTTTCTTCCCATAATATGGCTTGATGCTATTGAAAGGAGATTTTAATTTATTTGAATTTTTAAAATTGAATTTCCACAGATTTAACAAAAAGTTCTACAGTTTACAGCACTAATGTAAATACAGGACTTACCGCGATAGAAGTTTATATTTTTCGATATTTCGGAGACGTTGCAGACAGCATAATCATCCCGTGAGCACGATGATCACGGGATGATTTACTTTAGTAAAATGAAATAATTACGATCGTCGATCCATCTGTCACAAGCTGACTATTCCATATTATCATACTAAACCTTGCTATATGTGTTACACATAAAACGGTTCAATTATGAGAACATAATTAGATAAATATATAGGCACACACAAAGTTCAATACTGACTTACTGATGGAGTACCTACTATAAATATGGAGAGTATAAAATTAACAAAACGCAAAATGCAAAAGAAAAAAAAGAGTATTGATCGTTTCTATTGGATGGCTTGCAAATGAAAGCTAAAAAAAACTCAAGCAAAAATTAGATCCTGGTACTGTAGTTACCATTTATATCTATATGCATTGATAAATTCTTCATTAGATTAAATATATAACGGCGCTATTAGCTGTACCTGTAACTTTACTCCGCTGCCGTTGCACGTTTTTGATTCATAACATCATCATCATCGCATATACGCATAACCTCATTGACATAGTGATTATCCGATTTTGAACGAAGAAGGTTTATATATCTGTGCTGAAAATTTCATAAATTAGCTGATCCGACAGAGGTTGTCCTATCTAAACCTGACTGGAATATCTACCGCCGAAGCTGAAGCCGTTTACATCGCATTTTTTGATTGCGAAAATAAAACTTTAGCTTAAATTGGCGCGAATTGTGTTTAGGTTAGCTGGTAGAAACCATAGAGCTCTACTCACTAAGCTGAATATGATTGATGTTAACTTAAACCTAAGTTCAATGTTCGCGATCAAAAAGTCTAATGGAAATCAACTTCAGCTTCGGCAGTAGGGCCCCCGGCATAACCAGAGCACTCACTAAAGTTTCATTGCAATTCGATGAGCGGTAAACGAAAGCGTAGAGGACAAACATAAAAACATTTTATTTTTATTTATAAAGATAAAACTCTTGGCTTGCTTATTGTCTACTAGTTGTATCACTGTCAAAATAAGGCGGCGATATGTGAACACACACAGTGTGCATAATTTACAGACAAACAATGACAGTATTCGATGAGTTAGCACCCACAACGTCGATATTGCACGGGTCGTATGATATATTGTTTGATTGTGATTAATTTAGCTTTTTCTATACAGTAGGTACGTAGGATTGCTCTCGGCCAAATGAGATCCGTTATAACATATTTCCTGAAATATGACTTTTACACAAACCGTTCATATTTTATCAAATGTTATAATAGTGCTATTAGCGTATTTGTTGGCAAAATTTTCATGGATTAATTTTGATATTTTTTGTAACATTCAATGCTTCTCTATTCGAAATCTTAATATAATTTTGAACAATTTTGGATATATCTCTCTACATGTTCCTGATATATGGATTTAACCGGCCAAAAAAAAAGAAACATGTCCTGTATATTTTTATTGCACATAAATAACATAAATTACAAGTATACCCTATTACAAATACGCCATAACACAATATAAGTATTTTTTAAACTTATACAAATGCAACATTTTTTAGAGGTCTGGCCATTACCTTGCTCAGAGGATTAGCATTGCTACTCGTATTCAGCGAGGTAATGATGCCAGCATTCTTGGTACGCTACCGACGGGCAACGATTTGGGGGAAATCTTTTACTTATAATTTTTGTTTTCTTTCTTTTCTACCTTTTTTTCTATTTTAGTAAACATTAAGTTCAGTATATAGATCATAGCATAGTTTATATTGATAAATGAGTATTCAAGATGAATAAAATATATACATACATACATATATTATGCATATGTCCACGTGTAACTTTTTAAAGTATTTTTACTTCGATGATACTTTTTGGGTGCTCTCTATGGAATACAACTCTCTTTGGAATAGAATCATAAATTTTAAGGTCAGGGGTCCTACCGCCGAAGCCGAAGCCGATTACCATCGAAATTTTTGAATGCGAAAACTGAAACTACTGCTTAGATTGTTGCTAAATATATTTATATATAACATAACTGGTAGAAACTCAAGCTTTATACCCATTAAACTGAAGATGTTTGTTAATAACTTTAACCTAAGGCCATCTTTTGGAATCAAAAAAATAGACGGTAATCGGCTATCATATCGTATCAGCATCGGCGGTAGGGCCCCTGATCTTTGTATAGAAAGATATTCTCGATTGTAAACTAAAAATTGTTAAAATCTTTTGAATAAAAAGAGAAACCTACTTCATTGAAATCGACCTATTCACATCACTCCTTATACCTAAAAGCGTCGATTATAATAAAGTCGGTTTTTCTTTTTATTAAAAAGATTTTGTTATGATATGATTATTTTCAAAACTTGATTCAAATTGTGATTTTAAATTTTATACATATTTTAACTCCCTTATGTCACTAACGTTAATTTGTAAAACTTTAGGCTGTAAAAGTTTCCGCGAGGTCAAAAATATCCATTAATCGCATTGTTTTCGTTGAGTCATTGCTCGTCACGTTTACCTAGCTTCATTACTTTTCTGTCGTTTTTTGCGCCTCTTTCTTCTAACGATCGACATAATCGGTGGGTTGATGGGCCTTCAAGCCTCCAGTTGACTGAGCTGTAAACGTCTGCACGTTGTTACACTTTCGGTGCCGGTTTTTTTTTATTGATTAAGACTATGTACTATTAAATTTATATCAACATTTCTGAACTTTGGTCGCAACTATTAGGGTTGTCGCCATTAGTAGATAAGGGTTGTAATGTATACAAAAATTAAGACCTATGTACGAAAGATCCTTTCATTTAAATAATGTATTTAATGTAGTGATGGCGTCGCATACTTTTTTTCTTTTTGAATATTTTGTGGGTCGAAAAACTAGAAACGATAAATTTATATAATCATTACATACACCACCATTTTTAGAGTCATAGTCGACCTAATGTAGTACGACGTAGCTCTAAAAAAAGTAGATTAATAACTGAAAAATCTTTCAGCCACAATTCTTTTTCTCCAATCTGAGAAAAGAGAAACAAGAAAGAGGCGCCATTTTAATTGAAAGTGGTACATTTTAATGTGCATTCTGCTCTTGCCATTTGCAATTTTATGAAACCAATAAATATTTTTCTTTTCATAACGAGAGTAAATTATTACAAAGGCACTTTCATATTTTGGCATTGCATTATATGTTACTTATTGATATATTTTATTATATCAGTAAGGTGACAAAAGAGCATATGAACAATATGGGCGATAGTGGCTCCTTATAAAACATAATTGCCCACACCTAGGAGGTGAATTTTGCATATTAAAAATATTATAATATTCCGGCAAGTTGGTCTAAATCAACTATTAAAATAATAATTTTAAATTTTATAAAAGGTTATGGCAAACTTTAAAATTGTAGCTCAAACATACATAAATACAAACATACAAAAAAATATTTTTCGACCCAATTCGCTTTGAAAATAATTTCAGTTAAAAAAAAATCAAAATGATAA
Source organism: Hypsopygia costalis (assembly GCA_937001555.2). Taxonomy (NCBI): domain Eukaryota; kingdom Metazoa; phylum Arthropoda; class Insecta; order Lepidoptera; family Pyralidae; genus Hypsopygia; species Hypsopygia costalis. Next base: position 15,176,296 of record OW443328.2, on the reverse strand, counting down.
CTTCAAACTCATATCCTCAGATCATATCATCAGTTACTTTATTTTGGTTCGTATCTATTCATATAAATTGACATATATTATCAGACAGAATCTCATGTCTGTGGATATCGAGATGGATACCTAATCATTGAACAGATTTTAACGCATATGACAGGCAATTGCTCCATACTACGATGGCACGATTGATATGGAGTACTTACTGAGGTTTCGTTTATTTGTAAGCTTTATATAGATCGACCACTCTCACTTACGATGGAATTTGCCATTACGCTTGAGAGTGACACGCTTTGATATCGTAGGTGGGGGATCGATCAGTCTTTCATCCCACGTAAGACAAAAAAATATTATGTTTTATTAAAAAAAATTGACGGATTATGAATTGGTTCGTTTCACGAACGAACCGAAGCACTGATAGACCTTACTAAATCTAAGCCTTTAATATGTTTAGTAATCGACCAGTGTTTCATTCAGCGGCCTTTCGTACTGCATGAAACGAACCAGAGAATTTAAAATCCATCAATGTATTCTTTTGATTAAATTCTATGACATAAGAACTGATGATAGTGATGATCCTATATAATAACGGATGATAATAATCATAACCGTCCCATAATAATAAACTTCCTGTTACATTTTTTTTATTTAATAAGTACGTCGGGTGGCACACAAGCATACCCGCCTGATATGAAGCGGTTTCCGTTGCCATATTAACGGTCACAAGATGAAATTTCGCTTACGTGTCGCCAGTTCGCCACCCTCGTTGCCAATTCATAAATATAGAAATATTACAACATGCTCCAAAAATGCTGGGATTTGTGGTTAAAAATCCCAGCATTATTGGAGCATGTTGTAATATTTCTACATATAGAATACATATAGAAACTACACATAGGTAGCAATTGCGATTTATCAAATCATTGCATAAGTGTGTATTAACACTGAAAATGACATTTACATTGATAAGATATACATTAATGTTACCAATATAAGAATGCACTAAATAAAACAGTAAATATATAGGTATGTTCAATTATTTGATTAATTTATCTCGAATTCGTGTCACGCCCGCTTTTACAGCACCGCGACGACGCCGGGGCAAATGCGGAACTAGGTAGGTACGTGGCAAACTTTATCATAAACAAGTAATAAAATTGCTGTTCTTAAATATAGACTACATTAAATAAGCGAGGTAAATGTGTGCGTGTTGTCAGTAGTAGAAACTGACACAAAAACTTGTGGTCGAACAAGGCTGCAACGCGAAAAGCCTGTAATGAACATTGCAAAATATTTCAATTATGAATTCTGACCGAAGTCTTTTAAATTATATTGACGATCATTATCGTCGTAATTAACGTAGAACATGGCTTATAATTTTAATCAGCAGTGGCAGCGACGAGATGATAGATCGACACCTGGTTCGTGGCAGACTTACGGTATGTATTATGCAATGAGCCGGACTCAGAACAATGTTAAGTGCCCTATGATAGGTATTTGTGTCTCACCACAAGCCGTTATTCCGTGACCGGACCCGATTTAGATTTATACTTACATACATCATAGCAAAAATACCCACGTCAGTCGATAGCGGATGTGTCTATGTTATAGTATTTTAGACTGTGTTAGTTTTTGCTTGTGGCTTAGTTCCATTGAAACACAGTACCGGAACAAAAAGCATCATATGCGCGAATTCATATTATATTCCATAACACATACATTATAAAACCATGGAGGTTAAACTAATGCAGTAATCTGCAGTGATTTTAGATAGATACCCGTACATACAACCAGAAAAAAAATACTATGCGTAGCTATCAATAAGCGAAAATAACAAACAGCCTTAAAGGTTTTTGGGGTGTAAGTGGTTCATCCACATCTTTGAACCAAAGCCAACTTCACCTGCACACGGTGCACTCTGCTGTCTGACAAACGAAGCTCTGGCGAAAAGAGAGGTAGGGAGCGTAATTGTAAGCTACCCACCAGGGATTGTACCTCCACCTCCGGGTTGTTGTGTTCCTGCAAGTGAGTGAGGTCACCAGAAAGAAATGAGATGCTGTGTTGGCAGCGAAGGTGGCGGTGCGCGAGCGATATTTTATGTTACGAGCGTTAATATGGCTACGGTAACCGCTTCACATCAGGCGGGCCGTATGACAATATTATTACCTAGCAGTATTAATATTGTCATCATAATTATAAACGGTTCCAAAGTAATAAATGTTCATTCTTACGCACAGGCATTCGCATCTTATAATATTATTTTTAAGTAGAATCTATTTTCATGATATACCACATTTATTTATGAACTATATTACATAAGTATTTATTATCCATAATGACCTTGATTATAATAGCCATCATAATGATGGAAATTCGTAATATTTTATTAACTTAAATTTCAATATTTTTACACATACCATTGCTAAGCACTTGTAGAAAGTTACTAAGGTGAAAACTCCGTGACATGATATTATATAATAATAATAAATACTCTTGGACAAATTACACCAGTAATTTATAATCCCAAAGTAATACGAAACTGAGCAAAGCTTGTACATTTTTTTAAAATTACATAATTAAAACACATAGTAAATACCCAGACTAAGAAAAACAGACATGTTCATGCACAAAAATGATTACAGGTTTGACATGCGAATATCGGAAGTAAAAGAAATGGATACGATTTGAAAATAGTTATTATGAGAACGAATAGAGAACAGTAAATACCTACACCGATTTGTTAAAAAATTATTACTTATTTACATAGGCTTTTTAACAAACGTAGGTATAGTGAGTAGCTATTTAACATAACACTTATTTATCTATTGAATGTCCGTGATGAACTCTCACAATCCGGCACTTTCAGATAACACTTCTTTCAGTTATACGAGTAAAATAGTTTTTTAACGAAGCAACAAGAAGTGTTTGTACAGTATGAATCACTTCCCAAACACTCACGTGTGAGTAGGTATAGCGAGAAGATTGAAGAGAGTAAGCACTGTGACGTCAGAATTCCCGGTCAAGTAACAACGTGGTATGCAAGTTATCCGTACATGTACCAAGCGGCGGTTGCAAAGCACATAGTAAAATATCTAAATTGTAAATCAGGGACCCTCCTGCCTATGCTCAATCCGATACAGATTTTCAGATTCCGATAATCGGAATTCTTCGGCCTTCCGTTTAAGTCCGATATTTGGCCTTTGGTTTAAGTTAGCGACAATTTACTAGCTCAGTCGGTAGAGTTCCAGAATCACTATTTTGCCACCAGACTTTATTGCTATTGGACCGTACTTTGCTACCAGATAAACTAAATACAACTACTGTTATCAGTAGGCCTTACTAATATTATATTGACAAAATATATGTTACAGTCAAATCTCATAATCAGTCAAACCAATTTTGGCTGATATAATCAGGCAAAAATAGTTTTTATCAATGTCCATCAAAAACAGTTTTGACTGATTTTTGTAGTCAAACAAAAGTGGTTTTGACTAAAACGTTTTCAGTCAAAAGTGTTTTTGTCTGATTTAAAGTTCAGACATATTTCTCCGTCAATCCGCTGTTGAGCAGCGCGGTGGAGTATGCTCTGAACCCTTTGACCTATTGAGGGGAAACCCGTATCACAGCACTGGATATGGGTTGATGCAGCAAAAATATTCACTCAATTGATTTGCTGAATTTTTCTCCATTCCGAACAGCAAATTAGCTAAGTATATTGGAAAAAGTAACTCAAAAAAAATATGTTAAAATTGTCAGGACGAGGTTTGTATGAAATTGAATTCACTGGAATGAGGTAGAAACGGGAAGATAAAGCCACAACGAAAAGTGAGCGGGAGGCTTCTGCGAAGCTTCACACGCGTACACTGAATTAAACGTAAATCTATTATAGTAAAATACGTCTTCGTAAGGTATGTGGCGTGACTAGATAGGATCATATAAGGAATGATTATATTAGAGGAAGTTTGAAAGTAGCACCTGTGAGGAAAATGATGAGAGAAAATCGCCTTTCGTGGTATGGGTATGTACTGCAGTATAACTATAGATATTACTGATAGTATAACTATAGATATAGCTGATAAGGGTGAATGGAAGAAAAATGCATACTGCCATGATCCCTCCGATACTCTCCACGGAGTACCCGACTGTGGAGAGTTCGCAGGGGGAACTACGGGTCCCCCTGTTTGGATCAGGGTGCCTCGGGGACTGGCGGCAGCCCAATTTGCCAGTCATGGTTCGGATTCGAGGTGGCTTTATGTGCGTGTAATCACTCACGTGCATGTGGTTTAGCTACAGAGGTCGGGCATGTTCGTCTGCCTTGCCATATTGTCGGCCGGGCGCTCGGCCTCGCGCGTAGCGAGTTGGTTATCACTGGCCTAAGGCGAAGGGCCGCCACAGTGATTCTCAACGGGGCTTGGAGCGGCCCTTACATCGGCCGTCGGCTTTCCAGCTGACGTCGCAGCTCGGGTTGCTGACCAAGGAGGATGATGGGCGATCGCTTCCATCACCCCGGTCACCCTACCGTAGGCTCGGGGTAGACGTTTCTTTTTTGAAGGACGTCGGGAAGTGAGCGCGCCTTATACAGCTCCGGTACCTGTCAAGGAAATCAGGGAGCCGGCTATCCGGCGCCCCAGTGTGGGTACAGAAACAGCGCGCTTGTACTTGTGCGCCGGGATATGAGCGTGCCATACAGCTCCGGCTACCCATCATGGAGAATGGGGAGTGGTAGTAGGGCCCTGATGTTTGGGTTTTCTGAGCGTCGGTCGCCACGAGCTACTCGACTCAAGAGTACGTAAGTAGCCTGCATGCAGGTGAAAGCGGAGTAAGACCTGCTACTGCTACGCTTGCGTGCTCGGTTGGTTTACTGAGCGCAAAAACGGTGCAGGTAAAGGTCCTCTCGTCTGGTTGGTTTACTGGACGAGAGACTCGCAACCCGTGATATAACCGGAAGGTTGGCACACGGGGCGCATTAGCTGTTAGGTATAGGGTGCGTTGCCCCGACCCCAAATAATGGGAAAAGAACAAAACAAAAGGTTTGTTCATCAATTTAACAAAAACAGCTAAACGGAGTTGAGTAAAACTTTGGACACAGACGGTTTATAACCTAGATTAACATGAACACGTTTGGGGTGTAAGTGGTTCATAAACATTTTTGAACCAAAGCCAACTTCACCTGCACGCGGTGCACCCTGACTGACCAACGAAGCTCTGGCAAAAAGAGAGGTAGGGAGCGTAATTGTAAGCTATCCGACTGGGGAATCTACCTCCACCTCACAGAATACCGCAGCCACATAACAATTCCCTTGGGGGTCGTAGGTGTTCCTGCGAGTGAGTGGGGCCACCAGAAAGGAAGGAGAAGCTGCGTTGGCAGCGGGGGTGGCGGCGCGCGAGCGATATTTTATGTTGAGAGCGTTAATATGGTTACGGTAACCGCTTTACATCAGGCAGGCCGTATGCTTGTCTGCCACCCGATGTAGTATAAAAAAAAACAAAAAAAACGGCGGCAAAAGCCGCGGATGGAAACTAGTATATAAAACTTATTATATACAAGCGGAAATTGTCTGGCTGACTGATCAATCGACGGATTGCTCAAGCAGATCGGGATGAAATTTGGCATATAGGGTAGTAATATATTTCTGGCGTAAGCAAACGCTGAAAAATGATTTTTGGATATTCTGGCGGAATACCAGGATACCCGTGAATCACGGGCGAAAAATAGAAACTATTCACATGTAGAAAATTTAATCTCGCAGATTCGTTTAGATGGTAACTTCGTAATGATCAGATATCATTGGTCACATCAGTATGGAGGGATCAAGCTGTTCCTCAGAATAAACTAAACGGCTAAATATGTATATATTTATGCAAAAAAGACCCATGTGCCGGGCTGTGTGAAATCGCCAAACGAACAATAACTTTAAAATGCTACTGGATTCCCGATGTTACAAGTTCCAAACAAAGATCCTATTCTCACAGCTAATGCTCCCAGTGCACCGAGATTCCGGTCTTATCACAAGATTACGAGTCTCTCGGCCAGGAAAGCAACCAGGCAAGACGACCATTACCGTCTCGCTATCCAGTAAACCAACCAGGCACTAAAGCAGTTTGATAGCAGATCTTACTTCCCTTTCGTCTGCACGCAGGCTACTTAGCACTTTTGAGTCGAATAGCTCGTGGTGACCGACGCTCGATTTCCCAGCCATCGAGTCCTACCACCACTTCCCAATCTCCATGATGGGGACTGGAGCTATAAGGTAAGCTCACCTAAAGAGGGTCACTCGCAAATGCCAGACAAACCCACCACCTCCCATGGCTCCACCGACCTCACAGTCATATGAGCCGAATCGTCAGAGATATGCGCCAGCACCGTTGCTCTAAGGCTCTTTTGTGCCTCGGGCAATTCTTGATTCTCGACAAATTATTTAATCTAACTAGGTACATCCTTTGAAATGTTTTTTTTTCATTTTGAATTTCGAGGCAAATGCCAGACAGTGTGTATACTAATAAACTTTCTAGACGCACTAAGTATCAACTGTCAATATGATTTTAGATTGACGTGTATTGTGCAGCGTTGCCGCCATTGAGATGCTGTTTCATTTGTTTGTTCACACACAGGTGTGGGTGGCGGCGTCAAGTTGATGTTATGATAACAAGTAAATATTGTTCTTAAAGAGTGGTAGCATAGAAACAAAGTATCAAAATGACAATTTGCGCGGAGGAGATTGAATCGTTTACGTAAATAATTTAGCCGTGTATGCCGTTCAAAATAAATAAATGAGTTTGAGGCCAATACCGTTTCTTCATTGATTGACGTGATAACTTGATGTAACCGCGTGCTGGGCGCTCCGTACCTTCACATCTTTAACGATGAAAAAAAAAATCTCGATGCAGACCCCAGTAACGCTTTGCAAGTTATTTTCCATACATTTTATTGTGTTCTGTGTTCTGGGCAGTCTGTAGATGCAATGGTTTATTTACATGTATATATTTATTGTAGTGCGTTGTCGTTTGCTTGTAGTGCAGAGGTGCAATCTGGTCTGCTATAACATAATTATAATAAATGAAATGTTAATAGAATTAATTAGTAAACAAAATTATCATTAGGCTGCGTCCTCACTGTGGACGCATCGCGCACACGGTGTCCGTAGTTCTCATGAAACTATTGTGGAACTGGATCATATGGGTTGTGTACTTGTTTGGCACCCGTCGCGGTATAAATAAAAAATGTAGGCACCTTTTTGTACTCCAAATAATATGCAAATGATTCAGTATTTATTTCATACTCAAGACTCATACCGGAATACTATAAACATCCGATCTGATATAGGTATATCTTAAATAAAATGTTCCTTGAAGATTTATTTGAACTATGATTATTATATGGGTATATTGTTATGATTTTAGTGCAGCTATAAAACATCTCAACTAGTTTGAATTTAATATACAAATCAGATTAGATTAAAAATAAATTTTTCCTTTTTGCAAATTTTATACAACTTTTGATACTCTCTTAAAAGAAAACATATTTTGTCATTTCAGTTACAGTTGCCACTTTCAAAGGTGGAAACTTCGAAACATGAAGGAGTGAATGAAAAAAGATTTTTTCTGCACAGGGTTAAATCAAAATACGAAACAATACTTTGATTTCGTAATAACAAAATGTCGAGACTGACTTAATTTTGTTTTAGTACTCGTACTGACGATTACATACATAAGAAAATTGATTTCGCCTGATATTATAAACGAGGCGCTAATCACGCAAGGTTTTTATTTCTCAAAATCTCAGACAACTTTATGACGGCTTGAAATAATTTCGTATTATCTTAAATTTTATTTACACCGGAAAAGCATTACGAACTCGTTGACGAATAAAACCACGCTGACGCCTTTAAAACCGCCAACTCATTTACAATAACCTATTTACCGCCCTTTTATTATAGCCGCGATTATGGTAGGTATCTTCTGGTTTTTTTCTTGAGACTGGTAATTTTATTTTATACTGGTTTTCCGTTTCCAAATTCGTTTGCGTCAACTTTATATTTTATTATTACTGAAAAAAATATAGCCTATGTTACTTCAGGATAATGTACGTGTATGTAATATTAATATTGGTCTTGCAGTTTCAGTGTTTATCGGTTAAAATCAAACAAATGTTTACTCATTATTGTAATATTTCGAGCATTATGTAGGATAGGGGAAATAGAGAGGAATTAGCAAACGTTATGGAGAATAAAAAAATTAAATGAACAGAATATGGGTTTAGACAGAATGAGGGTGAAGTTATAAAGGAGGTAATAGAGCAAGGACAGGATCTAAAGGAAGCAAAAGCCTGGATATTTGCTTAAAAAATGAGCGAGCGAAACCGCGGGCCGGGAGGCTAGTATTGTATACTTTAATGAAAGTTTTACTCCATCGGTTTCTGACTCAATCAGAGTAAGTTGAACAGATTAATAGTTTTATTTTATTGCTCACAAAAGTTTCCACAACCCATAATTAATATAAACATAACTTAAATATTTTTATTGGCAGTCGTAATGTATTCGTATGCACAGGTATTAAAGATTGAAAGGACTCGGAAGTGAAAGGTAGTTTATATATTTTTATGCATTTTTTGTTCTTGGTACTATTATTTTTATTGTGATTTCGGCACTTTTAAATAAATTGGCTCACGTTGCTCTGAAAATATCAGTCATGTCACGTGTGTATCAATCACTCAACTGACATTATTTCGTGCTAATAATAACTTTCAAGAATCTTGTCAGAAGTGTTTCAGTGGCGATGGCCGCCACGATACGTATGCATACCCCCTCCCTGGTATGCGAAAACCAGAGCACTTGCCCACGCTGATTGCAACGTTTTTTTTTGCAACCGATACAAATGTATTTTGGATAATAATTAAAGCCGCGACTGCTCTCTTTGGATATGCGATAAATTGCAGCGATTTACATTTTATCAAGTAGAGTGGTGGACGGCGGAATGTCGTGTATAGTATTATTTACATAGTAAATACGCGTGTGGATAACGTGACTCGTGACTATGATTGTACAGCTGCATTAAATCGTGAGCTAATGCAACTATAAAACGCTAACGTTCAGATGTTCAGGCGATAGCTTCGCTCATGGAATGAAAACTGAAAATGGTAGGAAAATATTTGAATAGTGCTTAATTTGCTAAACATAAGTCGCTTATTTAAAGTAAACGTTACAAAAATTAATACCACTGCTTTACATAAGTGCCATGAGAGTAGGTTAAGAACTTCAGATTAAATTATCAGCGTCCACGATATAGAGCAAGCGGTTGCAGTCGCGACACGCGCGTGTATGTCGGAGGCTATAATATTGCGGTCGGTTTCTCCTGCACTTGTATCGCGAGATCTCGTCGCAGAGGCGTTTCGGACGCCTTTTTTGGCATAACTCGAGCAAATTTCGTTGGAAACTTTTATTTCACTTCGCGCGAGTTGCACTCGAAAATCGGATTTTTATTTTAATGAGCCAGTTTCGCGGCACCGTCTCGCTCGCACCCGCCGCTGCACTGAATAAATAAATGAGTTGCTCTACTTTCTATGAGATCGTTTCTTTGGGCGGTTCGATGAGACTCGCGGCCGGGCAGTGACGCAGCGTTGCTTTGTGCTGGCGCGCTCTCGTGCTGCCGCGCCGCGCCACCACCGCCACGCTCCGCGCCGCGCCTCGTGCCTATCAACAACATTGTTCTTTTACTCTCTACATAATAACAATGCTCTACGATCTGTAGAGATACATTTTGGTCACGATCTTATATTTCAGTATTATTTCTTTGTCTGGAAATACCAGGTGGTATCGCTTTCTGTTTCCACTAGGCGCAACAGTACTCTTAAAATACTTACCTATTACATTTGTGACTTATATATATTATCAATACCATTATTTTTTACATTTATAGCACAAATAGATAAAGTAATTATTAAAGCTGATTGTCATACAAATTTAATTTCAGAACAATACCAACCACTTACATTTACAGTTTACTTCTTGTGTTATTGCTTGTTATTATATTTATTGCATATTCTTTTTATATTGTAATCAACATGACTATTTAAGTACTTGTCAATAATTTGTGACGCATCATACTGATAAGTTGAACTACTATTCGGGTAAAATGCTATATAAAAACCACCTGAATCGTTGTGTTTATCAGGAAATTCCGTGAGGTCAAATATTAAATTACATATAAAAATAATATGGTTACGGTATAAATACTTATGACGTGACAAATATACTTACATCTTGAATTTGCATATAAGATCATGGCATTGATTTTTATTGTAATTAGATCCTTACGAGGATTTCCATGGTGGAATTCGCTTCTTTAATCGGATAAGTTTTTAAGTAAAAGTAAGCACTTAGCGAGGATATTTACTTACTGTTAAAAAAATAGTTTTTTTTCTGGGTTGTTACGATAAACAAGTAGTTATTCATTTTACTAGAATTACTATCCAAAATGCATATAGTGTAACTTAGTAGATTACTATATATAAATATATGTTAGTAGGACATATTATGTAAGTGTACAAAACAAGATATTCGTGTATGTAATCATGTACATACATAATGTATCTATTAATGTTTTAAATATGTTACAAACTGCTGAATAAATGTAATATGATTTGTATTGACACATAGGACACTTTTTAACGCGCTGTTTTTACGCGAGACGAAGCCGCGAGCAGAAGCTAGTAGCATATGTAATTGAAATCTCGTGTAAATGAAGAAAAGTGAAATAACCTTATCGCATTTATTTTGCTTAAATAAATATACGTATTTTAATAACACTGCTACCGCGTTACGGCGGTCGAGTTTATTATTACGTGTTACCTACCGGACATGGAAAGGACTTGTTATTAGTGCAATGCACTTGTATGCGTCACTACGTGAAGGACGCGCTTTGTCTGGATCAGGTGGTCGCGCCGCAGGTGAGGGGGCGGCGGGGGGCGGGGGAGGGGGACTCGAGGCCGCTTCCTGTCGCAGGACTGGTTCTGCGGTTTGCACCACTTCGCTTTGCACCAGTTTCCAACCATGTAATATGAGCGACCTCTTAACACTCAAATATGCATATGCACTTTTATAAATACGCATGTACTCCTTTTTTATGTCGTGTTCATGTCTTATACCTTGTCTGGTTTAATGACCTAATATTGTCTCAAGTTTTTTATCGATTTCACTGAAAGAAGAGGTTTTCAAGTAGTGTGTTTTATTTGTATACATAAGTATCATTTATAATGTAATAATACATACATAACTGAATATGTGTATAAACATTAATATTTATCTATTGATATTAGTTATATAAATGCCGATTTTGAATATTCTTATTTGCGACGAGTTTGGTGGTCGAATGTCTAACAATGGCCATTTTGAATCCAAGGCAACGGGTGTCCCCGTAGAAGACGAACATTTGTGTTCATGAACATGTCTGTCTGGGTTAGGGGTTTTCTATGTATTAAATGTATGTATTTACAAAAAATATATAAATTTATCGGTTATCTAGTACCCTTTATAGTTACTGCCTGTCGAGGTTTCCTCAAGAGACTATACCATGGGATTCTTCAAAAAGGGCGTGAAGAGGCTTTTATAGGGTCGACAACGCGCGCGTGATGTCCCTGGCGTTACAGGCGTTGATAAGCTACAGTAACTGGCTTCCATCAGGCGGGCCGTATGCTTGTTTGCTATCTTAGTGGTAAAAAAACCCATAGTATAAGTTTTGGTTAATTTTGGACTAAGTAGATGGCGATGTGCAATCTATTTATTTATTATTTATTTGAAAGATGTTTTGGAAAACTGAAAGTATTGTGTGTTTATTCTTAGAATACTTTAAGTATTTCTTTTTTTTTTATTTTTTTTTTTTATACTACGTCGGGTGGCAGATAAGCATATGGCCCGCCCGATGTGAAGCGGTTGCCATAGCCATATTAACGCTCGCAACATAAAATATCGCTCGCGCGCCACCACCCCCGCTGCCAACGCAGCATCTCCTTCCTTTCTGGTGACCTCACTCACTCGCAGGAAAACAACAACCCTCAAGGGAATTGTTATTTGGCTGCGGTATTCTGTAAGGTGGAGGTACATTCCCCAGTCAGGTAGCTTACAATTACGCTCCCTACCTCTCTTTTCGCCAGAGTGTGCAGGTGAAGTTGGCATTGGTTCAAAGGTGTTGATGAACCACTTACACCCCAAATATATATATTTCTATAAATATAACTTCATTAACTAATGCATTTCTTCAATAGTGCAAAAACCAAAGCCTTGACTGACAGAGCAAAGGCATGTTCTGTTAATAATAAGGATTTGCCATCCTTTTTTGGAAAATCCTATGGATTTTCGCTATATGCACGTATGATGCCGCGGTCCAAAGTTAGTCATTATATTATATAAACATAAAATGTTCAAACAACATGGGGTGGTGACCGGGTGACCCAAAACTAAAGAAACAAGTGCCTGAACTAGGCTTCGGCACCAGTCTACCACAAAAATAGTATACAAAAACTCAAAATGTGTATAATTTGTTATTATTATATTCATCGATCGAATAAGTACATTAAGGAAGTTTGTAGTTATGATGACCTAATAAAACTTGATTACATTTAGGTGCTCATATTGAAATTCCTTGAATACTTCTCGGTGTTGGCTTGCCGATTACGTTAGTGAAACACCGGTCATCTCCATTTTATCGAGTAATTTACGCACACTTACAGATTTCTCTTGAAGCATAGGTACTCATTCGCTCAGTTCATTCCACCGTACACTCGTACACGACATATCCATTTACAATTGCAATATATTTGTACATACAGAAGACCGCATTAGTAAGAATCTTATATGTATAAGTATCACTGTATTTGTAACGTAGGTACATGCTATACAATGCATTTTTATATGTTACATAACTTTTAAAGATTTGACATTTACATCAACCATTATAAAATATAATGCTATTCTTGGATGCCTTCACAATTACATCCATTTGTTCGATGCAATGATTACTACTCAAACTTTATTATTTATTGTCATACATTTTATAGTACAGACATAAAATATGACAATTTGTAGAGCCATAAAGAACAATGCACGCACCGTCTTAGTTGATACCTATTAATTTTAAGCAACAAATTTGATTCATGTTCAAATCAAGCCAACTCTGAGGATCATGATTATATTAAAGCTGAGGAGAAAGTTGTTGACTGTATTCGCTTGTTGATTTTTTTATATGGATTCTTCGATAACATAATCGCTATTTTAATTTTAGTATTTATAAATCTAATTCATTTTTCATTAACATTCGATTTGAAAAACGGATTTATTAAAACATAACTTCAAATTATCTTGAAAACAATGGTGAGCGAGCTTTTTTTTTTGTTAGACCCTTTACCCCTTGAAATAAATATTTTATTAACTTGACTTAGAAAACCATTATAAATGTGCCAGATAGTGTTGAAGGCAAACCAAATAGTCAGACTTTAAATTGCGTTGGTGTTTGTTTCGCCGTGAATATTTTTAAATTTATTGAATTTTGTGTAAAACATTAAATAAAATGAAATATGATTGTCTAAAGTATTTTTTTCTGATTTGCAGATAAATTCGTCGGGTGCCATCTTCTCTGTGACATCAAAATATAGGGTAAGAAGATAATATATTTATTTTTCTATTAAGGGATTTCGTTTATGATAATTCGGTGAGGGATGCCTGTCGTTGATTGACAGTTGTCGTGATGTTCGCTTGACATTCTGCAGCAGCGGATATCTTTCGAGGAGTGTAATTACGGATCCATCGTGATTGGTGGCTAGCCTCGTGAACGACGGTCTTTTGACACGATGCAGACATCACGGTGTTGTATGCAGTGGTTATTGTAATTTGGGTATTAACGAGTGTACCTACACGTACCGCTTTCGAACATTGTAAAGAGAGATATAAATTTACGGAGCGACGCGGACGTGTCGATCCGTATACATGTAAACCATATATGTATGTAACTGGATGGATTTTAACGAATGACTATGTTTATACCAACCGCAAAAACATAACATTTTATTGTATCCATTTATTGGATTTGTATAGATAGATTGTGAATTGTATAGAGAAATTTGTAATTAACCGAGTCAGTTAACTACGGATTTAACTATATAATAATTATTAAGATTTTATTGCCCCAAATTTTTTGCTATGGTTCTTTAGATGTAATATATATATAGAATTTAGTATTTACATTATAAACACTAAGTATATAAATATATTGCAACTGTGATTGTCATTTGAACACTGACTGTACGTAAGATTAATATTTGCAAATGATAAATTAATGAATAACCAAAATTGTATATTTAATTAGCTGTGTTAAACTAACAAATCATACGTCATCCCGTGTACATTAAGTACATGTATTCTACTCTACGGAATGATATTTGAACTATCAATTTACTGTATCTAGTTAAAAGTCCGACTTTAATACATTATCATATACAAACGCTTACTTTCGTGAATTTCAACTTCCCGAAAGTTGAAAGCCATAGACTGCAATTAACATTGTAACGGTAACCCCCCCCCCCTGAAGCGACCGTCCGTAGCCTAATGTGTAATTAGGATTTTCCCCTTTCAGTGATCTAGATTTTCGCCCTAACTCCTATTTAACATGACTTAATTCTGCTGGAAAAGTACACGGTTAAATACACACAATTATGAACACATTTGCTGAAATATACACATATGTCAAATAAACCGAATATGATTACGCGGCTGAAATGATACACGATTAGTTTAAAGACACAATATTAATATACAATAATGACAGAAAGATAAGACACACAGTTAAGTTAATTACATACACAGATTATTAGTCACGCCGCTGAAAGGTTACACAGTTTAATACACACAAATCAATATACAGTGAAGACAGAAATTAATAAGCAAAGCGTATTTACGGAAAATATTATCTATTTCCGGTAGTGTGCCCACTCCAGATCTGGGAATCCAAAGTCAATAACTTACGGAGTTTGACTCTGGAGTCCGTTCGATTCACACAACTCAACTCCCTCAATCAAAATACGATTTAATCCGATTAAAACGCACTCTGATTTACACGCAAACCACCGGGGGTTAAGCCCAACTAAATGAATCTTTTTACACTCCCAAACAAAGCGTTTTGGAGACTTTGATTAATTTACAAGCTAGCAATCAAAATCTTAGCTGCAATCTCGACGCTGGCTGGTAGGGTGCCTCATGTGCACTCGCAGGGTGGCCGATGAATCTCTCGAACTGCTTTCCACTGGAACACACTATATGCTAAGCTACTCGGGCCGCTTTGCATCGGTCATCTCAGTATCTGGAGATGTGAACGCGTCCGGCTAACAAAACCAACTAAAAATTATCTCTACGAATTATAACTACTGACTTGGCGTGCGACCCCAAACGATGTATGCGTCTACACAAAAAAGGGGCACCTCGCCTTTTGTTCCCAGAAACCATTGTTTTAAATGTTCGACGTGTTATTTCAACGCAACAACTTTCTCGAACTATGCCATTTAAAGCATAGATATTTGAAACCAACTCCATAAATATCCCTTTTTTGTACGATAGCTGGCTTCGGCCGTTTGACAAAAGAGCTGGGGTCTTTTGTCTCAACACATCAATTCTCAAACACATAAATTCAAATTATTGCTCGCAAGCAGGACATTAGATCGCCACATGTCTGAACCTTCAATATAATATTTCACGCTGATAGTCTGCCGTCACATCCTCCCCTCTGAAAATGTGTCTATGTGATTGGTCGCATGACGCAATTTCACTATTCAGAACTACCTAACTATCTCCCGAACAAAATGAAATATTTACACCGCCTTGTTACTTATTACTACTCTTTATGGTATTTTTTTTTTCCTTAACTCCTAAGTACTAACCTACAATTACAACCTTACTACGTACAATCTACACTTTCTAGGTATAATCTACATGAACTATCCTATTCTATTCTGCTTGCCATAATAGTATCTTGTTAGATGAATGGCATTATAATTCCCCTTAATCGAACCCGTATCTGGCCTTACTAAAGTATATACATTATGATAAGGAACTGCACCAATTTTATATGGCCCTTCGTAAATTAGAGCGAATTTCTTAGTCAACTTCTTTTCCGCATCTGATTTCGATAATGACCTCAATTTGACCCAATCACCTATGTGAAATTGTATAATTTTGTGGCAACGATTATACGATTGTTCTCGTAATGTCGCGGATTTTCCAATATTTATCCGAGCTTGTTTCTGAAGCTCGTCGATCTGACCTGTGTTTCGACCATCAGTCGATCTACCTATTATCCATTTATCTGTAGATAACACAATTGACTGACCCTTGACAAGTTCCATTGGCGTGAAGCCTGTACTACTATGAACAAGATTATTGTAACATTTCTCTATTCGCGGTACGATATCCACCCAACTTCGGTGAGATTTATGACAATAACTCTTAAATAGTCTTCCTAGCTCTCTGTTCACGCGTTCTGTTGAATTTGGACGCGGATTACGTATTGACGTATGTGAATATTTAATTCCTAATTCATCTAAACCACGTTCCCATTTGTTTGACGTAAATTGTGTTCCCGAATCAGTGACAACCTTGCTTATAGTGATTTCCTGATGAAAGCACTTTATACCCTTAAGAACACCTCCACCGGTCGCCTTCCTAAGTGGATACAACTTTATGAGTTTACTAAACGCATCTTGCATAACTAATATATATTTCATACCGTATTTTCCCGCCGGAAGTGGACCATACAAGTCTGCGAACACTAACTCGCCTATGACCTGTGCAATTACCGCTTTACTCGGTCCTACATAAGTCGCTAGATCGTGTTTAGCTTTCTGACACAAGTCACAACATTTTATTACTCTGTTTATTTCTCGTGACATATGTGGAAAATAATATCGAGGTTTCATCGCATAACATACCTTCGACCGACCGTAATGACCTAATTCTTCATGAACATTCTTGATTAACCCGTCTCTCAAACTATCAGGTATGACCATTAAAGATTTCTTTGTTTTCGGCGACTCGTAATACAATATATCGTTAATCAATTTATAGTTCCGAAATTTGCTCTTTTCTACTGTTACTTTATCGTTTTCGATCAGATATTTTATTGTGGTATTCAACCTTTCATCCGAGCGTTGTAAAACTTTAATAGACTTGAGTTGTTCTATTATTTGAATTTGATTACTGGCTTTAAACATCTGTAACTGAGGGCATACGGTTCGCGTAGATTGGTTATCGCTTCCGCCAGGTAAATTTCGCGATAATACATCTGCCACTACATTCGTTTGTCCTTTGACATATTCGATGACGTAGTCAAATTGACCTATGTAATGTGCCCACCTCATCATTCGCGCACTTAATAGCTTCCATGAGTATAGAAAGCTTAGGCTTTTATGATCAGTTCGAATTATTAGTTTCGCTCCGCGTAAGTATGTCTCGAATTTCTTAAGACAGTAAATAATTGCCCAAAACTCCTGTTCAGATACAGTCCATTTCATTTCAGCTTCAGTTAATGCTTTACTACAGAACCCCATAATTAGTGGTTCGGCCTGATCCGATAATTGATACACATAACCTGCCACGCCGATGGCGCTACTGTCCGTTTGCAAATAATACGGTTTATTTATATCGGGGTGCGCTAACATTACTGTGTCAATGAATCGTGATTTAATTTGTTGAAAGCATTCATCTAATTTTGTATCCCATCTCCATGCAATGTTTTGTTTCAACAGATTACATAATGGTCGCGTTAATTCTCCGTATTTATGCACAAATTTCCTAAAGTAATTTATCAATCCTAAGAATGCCCTAACTTGTTTAACCGACTTAGGCGTTGGATATTCCCTTATGGCTTCCGTTTTATCCGGATCCATTTTTATACCATCGATTGTAACTATGTGACCTAACAACTTAACCTCCTTTTGCAAAAATCTACATTTAACAAGACTACACGTCAAGTTGGCCTCCTTTAATCGCTTTAGTACTGCACCTATGTGACCAATGTGATCTTCCAAAGTCCCGGTTGTAAATACGCATAAGTCATCTAAGTAATTAAGACAAAATGACCTTATTTCGGGCCCTAGTATGATATCCATTGCTCGCGTAAAACTCGCTACTGACGTCTTTAAACCCTGTGGTAAAACCGCATAAGTATATGATTTTCCCATGAAAGTAAAACCCGTAAATTTTGTAGAATCTTTACTAAGATTTATTTGATAGTATGCATTATTCAAATCAAGTATACTTATATATTTAACCCCGTGGAACGATTGTAATATCTCCGATGTTAATGGTGGCGTTTCGATATCACCGACCATACGTGAATTTAATTCGCGCGCGTCTAATAAAATTCTAACGCTCCCATCTCGTTTTAATGTATATGTAAGCGGACTACTATATGGCGTACTTTCACGCTTAATTATACCTAAGTTTTCCAATTCATCTATCCGCGCCTTCACCTTTTCGCGATGTGCATATGCGATTGGATAACTCCTTTTTAAAAATGGTGTGGGGTCTTTCATTTGAATTGTATGTGTGTACTTTGTCGTACGCCCCGGGTGAATTGAAAATACTTCCCTATTACATTGTAATACTGACAATAACAACGTTTTTTGTTCAGTATTCAACGCCATTGAGTCTACATAAAATTCAATCTCTTGTTCTGTGGCACACGCCGCGGCTGTCCCAACTTTATGGCCTGCCATAATTCCGTTCAACAAATAAGTAATTGTTTGGCACGCGCTATTGTTTACAGAAACTGCGCCCAACTTTATTTTTGAATGAATTCCTAAATGTTCTACGGTAAGACTTTTGTTTGGCCCACATGTTATACTCGCCTTCATACGTTGCAACCAATCAAAACCTAATATTAACGATCGAGGTAACCTCTTTAATACTAGTACCGGTGTCTCAACTTCAAGCTCGCCTAACTCTATAACTATCAAAATTAGCTTAGTCACTTTCTCACTCTTCGAACCGAATGCGCCTTGTATTTGTAACGCTGGTATGGGTATTTCCGCTAACTCGCCTACAGCTAACCTGATGCTATCATACAACTCGTGTGAAATGCATGTTACTTGACTTCCCGTATCAATTAATCCCTTCAATTCGCGTCCATAAACTTTGACATTAATCTCCGGTAAGCACGGTAAACCTAACAACCTCTCCGACTGATCCTCGTAAAAATCATCGTCGCTAAATATAGTACCTAACATACGTTTTTGTCGCGAATCGCACCAAAGACATGGCTTACCTCGTTCAGTGCATAAAACCACATCACGACTTCTACTGTTCAGTATTATACTGACTTGATTCGCTAATTCCCATTCATTCTCCTTATGGTCGTCATTAATAGGTCGTGTAATGCCGCTCTCTTCACATCCTAACCCTTTACCTGGCTGCCAACCTGTCTTTAACATATAGTTATATGCGTTCCTAATACCGCTACCCGAATGAACCTCTTTGTTAAGCATTTTAGTCGAATTATCGAGGCCTAAGAATCCGACGTGACACCGTTTCCCGTGTGATTATTATCGTTTCCCGCTTCAGTATTTGATACGCTAGTCGATGTAGCTCTTTGCCATTTAATAGCAGGCAAAGACGTCGCAGTCCTATTATAGACCCCGCGATAAGACGCTCGCGTAACACGTCGTCTGATTCCGCGACTCCGTGCATTACCTCTTGAAGTTGTTCGTTGTATCACTGCCGTAATTGGTGGCTCATGTCTGCTAGTACTACCCCTCCGCCATGTATACGCACGCCTATTATTAAAGTTGCCACGTGTTACCATCTGTCTCGGCAAAATTTCACCAGTCGTCAATTCGATATTTCGTAAAAAATCTAACGCGGCTAACACGGTTCTATTTCCCCGATCAGTGAACGACCACTGTCGCAACACGTCACCCGGAAAATGCCTCATAACTCCGTCTACTACATCGCTTTCCGTCAACGGAGTTGACAGCATACGTGATAGTTCTAAATGTTCGGCAAAATAGTCCGCCATTGATATTCCGCTATTCTCATTCCACTTTGAATACACTAAACCATAGCGGACCTTACTCTGTTGAATTTCGCCCCAGTATTCTTTAAGGAAATCCCTTTCAAACGCCGCAAGATTTTCCCAACCGTTGTACAAGCTCATTCGGGTGGTTGCTGGACCAGTCAAGCATTCAAACGCTATATCTACTGCTCTGTGTTCTGAACCTATCGCACTAATGTATTTCCTAACTTTCCTAAGAAATTTCATCGGATTTTCATCGTCACTCCCCTTAAAGCACGGTCTATCCATTGCTGGTCGCATCACATAAACATTCTGTGCTTGGGTGCTGGACCTTACACTTTGTGACGCTAGATCGACATTCATATTCGTATTAGTCCCTAAACTTAAATTATCGGAAGTGCTTGGCGTAGGTATGTCAATAATTCGCGTATCCCGTCGTTCTAAAACTTCTAATCGTTTTATTATTGTGTCCATTTTATCACTTATAACACGCGCTATCGTCTCAGATAAATTTTCATTGTCCGTCGGACTTTCTAAAGTTTTACGACGCGAACCGACACGTGTCTGTCTCGTGGCTACCTGCGGCCGTTTCCTACCGCGTCGCGTTGTATTGCGATCGGCCATTGTTATCCGAATAAAATGATGTATTCAAATATCAATTTACTATGCGTCCAGTTATTTCGTGTTAACTTAATGAATCTATTCAATAATCTAGTAATGACACTTATCGCCTCCTTTTATAACAATAATCTTTTGATCAAATCGACACGTATGTGTACGGATCTAGTTCAATTCGGATTAATTATGAATACGTGTTAGAATCCCAGCAAGGGCGCGGTTAGTCCCCGTGGTTACGACTCTAATCAAGCGCATCGCCAATCGATCCTACGCGGAAGGTGACCGCAAGGTGCACATCGAATTAGCCATTGAGAGGTGTAAAAAATATTATCAATGCAACTGGCGTCCCAGCGCAAAATGATTTTATCTCGGATATATTTTTTTTTATTTTTTTTTATTTTATTTTATTTTTGTTTTTTTTTTGTTTTGGGCCTCTTATTTATATATAGATATACATATTTTTAAATATATATACGTATATATATTTTTTTTTTGTTTTTTTTTTCTTTGTTTAAGCGCTTTGTGTATTTATATCCGAGTATTTATTATTTCTTTTTTTTTTCTTTCCACTCTCTCATCAACCCGAACTGATTTAATCAGCAACCACCTCGCTACGATATTATGGGCTATTTTTACCCAACAGAAATTAAATATTTACTTTTATTCAAGACGGACGCACACAAGTGTCAAGACTGATTGTGCTCGTTGGCAATCTTAATTAATGGTAAGGACTCATATATATCAATCTGTATAACTCCAACCCGATTATAGATATTTTGAATACAGTCAGCGTTCTTACTATTAATTTCACTAGCTTAAAGCTACTATTTAAACTTTAATAATTATACATGCCATATGGCTAAGTCTATACTTTAAATAAAATTGGACCTAATCGGAGCGTCCCCATACAGTTACATTAAATTCACTCCTAATCACTAAATTATAATTAACGTTATTTTAACTTCACTCCTAAATCACTAACTTATAATTAACCCTGTCTTTACCTTATTAGAAGTTCTTATACAATATTTCAATGCCTACTTCCTGTCACTCTTTATGTACCAAATTATTTATTATTCTAACTCCCCCCAAACGACAAAATTATTGCTAGTCATCCAGCTTGAATTATCGTATTGACCATGTCCATCTATGTGACTGATTACCACTTCCTGTAATGCAAGCAATATTAAGTTATATACGGTTATTTGTATTTTATTATACCTATATAACTCAATAATAGAGTAATTAGATCGTCTATAAAACAATTTCCTACGTTTGTCTATAATTTCCTACGTTGTGTTTCCTTTGTTTTTTTTTATATTCCCCGTTTAATAATAATACAGTGAATTTAATAACTAAACATGTAATTAATTTTATTTCCGCACTACCCAAATGTACTCCAGTTGTTGCAATTATATGCAACGAGCCTGGATCCTGGTTTCCACGGTACCAGATGTAACGGTAACCCCCCCCCCCTGAAGCGACCGTCCGTAGCCTAATGTGTAATTAGGATTTTCCCCTTTCAGTGATCTAGATTTTCGCCCTAACTCCTATTTAACATGACTTAATTCTGCTGGAAAAGTACACGGTTAAATACACACAATTATGAACACATTTGCTGAAATATACACATATGTCAAATAAACCGAATATGATTACGCGGCTGAAATGATACACGATTAGTTTAAAGACACAATATTAATATACAATAATGACAGAAAGATAAGACACACAGTTAAGTTAATTACATACACAGATTATTAGTCACGCCGCTGAAAGGTTACACAGTTTAATACACACAAATCAATATACAGTGAAGACAGAAATTAATAAGCAAAGCGTATTTACGGAAAATATTATCTATTTCCGGTAGTGTGCCCACTCCAGATCTGGGAATCCAAAGTCAATAACTTACGGAGTTTGACTCTGGAGTCCGTTCGATTCACACAACTCAACTCCCTCAATCAAAATACGATTTAATCCGATTAAAACGCACTCTGATTTACACGCAAACCACCGGGGGTTAAGCCCAACTAAATGAATCTTTTTACACTCCCAAACAAAGCGTTTTGGAGACTTTGATTAATTTACAAGCTAGCAATCAAAATCTTAGCTGCAATCTCGACGCTGGCTGGTAGGGTGCCTCATGTGCACTCGCAGGGTGGCCGATGAATCTCTCGAACTGCTTTCCACTGGAACACACTATATGCTAAGCTACTCGGGCCGCTTTGCATCGGTCATCTCAGTATCTGGAGATGTGAACGCGTCCGGCTAACAAAACCAACTAAAAATTATCTCTACGAATTATAACTACTGACTTGGCGTGCGACCCCAAACGATGTATGCGTCTACACAAAAAAGGGGCACCTCGCCTTTTGTTCCCAGAAACCATTGTTTTAAATGTTCGACGTGTTATTTCAACGCAACAACTTTCTCGAACTATGCCATTTAAAGCATAGATATTTGAAACCAACTCCATAAATATCCCTTTTTTGTACGATAGCTGGCTTCGGCCGTTTGACAAAAGAGCTGGGGTCTTTTGTCTCAACACATCAATTCTCAAACACATAAATTCAAATTATTGCTCGCAAGCAGGACATTAGATCGCCACATGTCTGAACCTTCAATATAATATTTCACGCTGATAGTCTGCCGTCACAACATGTTGTATCAAAACATAGTGGTCGACGTAGGTTAAATAAATACATACTCATAATACCTGCTTTATACTTCTTTAGCAACGAATAGTTGAGAGCGTAGCGGTAAAAGTATTTCTAAACTACATATTACCATGTTTATTGAATTTTGCGGAGACATGTTCGTATGGTCGAGTTGATGGTGAGTCACTTGAAAAGTGAGAGTGACAAAGAGAAGCTTCGTCTGAATGCCTACAGTATATTATTTAGTTAACACTGGTTTTGGGTATACTTGGGTTTTGGTTAAGACAAAGTAGGGCTTCGCGGTTTGCGGCTCACTGACTCTAGCAATATTATGACGTTGTCTGAACATAATGGAACCCCTAAAAGTTTCAAAATATTCAATGTTATTTGTGCTTATAGAGTATGATATGACAAATTCAATACATTTTTTTATTTTATCTAGGTATATATTCTGGAATGTAAAATATGAAACATATCTACAGTGTAAGTATTCTTTATCGTATTCTCGTTAAGGGTTTAAAAACTAAGATGGAAAGTTGGAATTAATGTTATAAATAACTTATTACAATTTCGATATTTTTTTATATTAATAAAAACACATTTTGTTATATTAATACTGGTCCACTTAATTAAATTATTTTTTACCTGTCAGTTTCACAATTAAGGCATTATTGGTATTTACATGGTTTTCTCGTTTCTAAATAAACTAAAGAGGATTTTGTATAACAATACAATTTTTTTCTTCAGATGAAATCTAATAATACCTAATGGAGAATACGATAGTTAGATTTATTTTATAAACGTAATAAATACTTGATGATGATTGTGCAAATAATATTTTACAGTCGCAATATACATATTATGAATGTAATAGGTCATACATTATGTATCTATCATTCAAATCAAATTGGAATGATTCGCGATGATGATGAATACATCTCAGGCGGTACATGTTAATGTCATACTTTCTCGGGTATGATAGCTCTGATACACGGGCATCTTGAGATCGAGCAGATAATTCCGGCCATGATTTGTTGCCGCAAACGTGGGCCAAAAGTCAAGGGCATCGGATTTATAAGTCAACTTGTACAGATGTTTGAGCTTATTGGGATGAGGCAAGTGAAACTTGCGCTGTAAGATAAAGTCAACTCTATTAACAAAAGTGTTTGGAATAGAACACTAGGTATCCCTTCCGTCAAAGAATTTTAATGTCCCAAAGATAAACTGGGGATAATGCTTCTAGTATTAAGTTTGCCTTATACAGTTTTAGGAATATTTTCAATAAAGTTATTAATTAAAGATCCCCTGCAATTTATTGGTACAACTCAAAATTTTACGTATTTTAAGCTCAAATATCCCATATTTCCTCGATAGTTTTCTCATAATAATATTATAGGATTGGCGGTAGTGAACCGTTAAATAACAAATAATAAAATATCTAAAATTATGCTAGTTATTGGCGGTGCGAGTAGGCATTGCAGAAGTACACACAACTAGTAAAATGAGAATTCATTTTAAAACGAATAAGAATATGAAGGATCTTAAATCGTTTTTAAAGTTTACGGCAGTTGCATATAAATACAGTAATAAATTAACTTGAACAGACAAAAGTTTTATATAATAGTTATTATTTCATTACTATGTACGAGTATAACTAATTTTAGTAGTAATGAACAATGATTCTGTACGAGTAGTTTACAATTTATTTCCCGTATTTGTTTTTTTTTGTAAATTACGCATTGTATATTACCATTTAATTGCACTTCCTTACATTAGGAATTTTGAAATTTCCTATTTTTAACTACTACTACTTTGTTACATTTGACTAGATTATAGAATAATAAAATATTGTAATTATTATAACAATACAAGTCCTCGTCACATTCACATCCACACATCTCCTATGCATTTATTGCTATTAGTAAAACGTTTATAAATGCGTATTTGCCTCATACATAAGGCGAAAAATTAATTATAATTACTTACAATTGATTTGTTAAAGTTTTATTAAAATAGATGTTTAGTAATTGCATGCCGCAGCAAGTTTACACGACGGACTCAATTTGACGGATATCCGGCAATTTTGTTATTCCTGTTAAATAACGTTTTTGACGATATATCGTGCCAGTTGCGTTTGTCGCCAAAGTGTATGTGTGTTGAGTCGAGCCAATGACGGATTTCCGACATGTCTCGCTCGTGCTTAAGTTAAAAAAAACATTAAGTGTTACAACAGTGTACCTAATTGTCTAGCAAGATAATTACCGGATCTTATAATGTTCTCTTAACTTAAATAAAAAAATGTCCATAATAATAATTGCCCTAATAACTATTTTCTTTGAAATTAATATATTTAAGGCGTACACATGCTAAGTAGTGCCACAAATGAATAAAAAATATAATTCGCTAATGATTATAAATAGATCAATCATTAAATTCGTCTCAACGACAATAAAGTGTTTTACGTCATTTGCTCAGTAATTCAAATATAATTAATTATAATAATTAATATATTTTTTATTATTCTTTTTCCTGTGTTATATTTACATTGTTGGGTACATGAAATGTAACACAGGAAAAATACTTCATGTATTTAATGTTGATAGCTTTCGTTTTTGTAATCTTTTACGAACTCTATTTTTATATTAGCGGTAACGCTACTTCTGCGCATTGATCGGCTAAATAGAAAGTAAACTAATTGCTTAAAATTAAACTCTTAGAAATTATTTTCCAAAAGAAGAATATTAAAATCGTATCTGGTCGAATACAGCACTGCAGCTGATCACATTATAATCTACGAGTGTTGATAATGTCTGTATATATCTTAATGATGTGTGGTGAAGTACTCACGTTGAATTGTGCACGAAACTAAATGTGTCACTTCACTATGCAGGATATGGATATCGTTTATATGCGGTGTCAATAATAGTTGAGCCAAATTTGAGAGGACATATTATGAATGTGATTTACAAAGCAGGAAAATATTTAAAAAAACTTATTGTAAAGTAAAAATCAAAATCAAAATGCAAATTGACACAAAGAATGTTAAAGTGTTAAATATATAAAAAAAATACATATTTAAAAGTTTAACATTCGTTGCACTAGTTCGTTTAGTCTCCCGCTCAATAACTTTTTCTAGTACTATCGTTAGCTGGAAGAGATTTCTTGTAGAAATAAGCTCACCTTTGTATACGTCCAATATTACTAACTTATGTAATTGTTTATGTTATGTGCAATAAAAAGTAATAATAACACTAATGAATACTAAAACGATTGTAAGTAAATTATTACTATACTGATTGATCCCTTTAAATTTAGCCCGTACTTTCGATGATTTTAATTAGAAAATATATAAAAATACACGCTCCATTTTTACATATTTTCAAACTATTAGCAATTCCAAGAAATAATATAACAAGCGAATAATTTGTGTACATAACATTATTACACGTAGTTACCCTAAACAAACATGGCAATGTTTATTTGCTCGTAAAGACAAAGCTAATATACACATTCAAGTAGCGTATACTCTAATAACGCTTTAAGAGTCCATAAAGTTGCATGGAACACGAGAGAAATTTCAATTTACATAAATTATCCATTTGTTTTCTGTAAGACCAATAATATTTATATGCGCACACCTAAAATGTGCATGGCAATAATAAAAATATATATATATATTTACTTAGATATATTAAACCATCCATAAGCTGCTGTAACTGCTTTCCATTAGGCATGACGTATGCTAGTTTTCCACCTTAGTGGTAAAAAAGGCATTCATTTTGTTTATTTGGAAAATTTTGTACAAGATATACACATATTTTAAAGATTTTATCGGGTGTAATTAAGAAGTGGCTAGAATACTAGTCAGAGGTCGAAGAGTCAAGTTCCATGAAGATATTCGCTAGCTAACGTCAACTTGAGTTTTTAAATAATTAAGTAATGGTAACTAATTTGAGATATAAATAACACTGCGTTTTTCCTGAAGATTCTTGTGTATAAGTGTGTAGTAACTGTGTACTTTCAATTATTATTTCAGTCAATCAATTCTGAATATCATAATGTTATATATTTTTAATTATGAATATAACTACTTAGAGGTATCTCCATCTCATAAAATAGAGCAGTCAAATAACAATACCCTTTTTTGAAAAATGGAAAGATTCACCTGTCACCCCTAGGTGGGATCTGGCATCCCACCTAGAGGGCATCCCCCCTATCTGGCAAGTTGGCCAAGACAACTATTTCAATAATAATAACAATACCCTTGCAGGATTTTTTTATATTGCAAGCGTTATTACGTTAATATGGCTACGGTAACCGCTTCAAATCAGGCGGGCCGTATGCTTGTCTGCGTAGTATAGAAATAAATATTTATTGAACCGTAAAATATCCATGATTATAATATTAAAGTGTAGACACTGACATTCAAGATACTCTATGTTATCTATGCTCTATGAAATGCTCTAATATTCTGGATGTTAATAAAATAAAATAGGTTATTTACAAGACTTTGGATAACGTCTCAGATCTTAAGCGTAGCAAAAAATCCTAGGTGTGTGAATAATATACCTATAGTTTCGAGTAGAATAATTCATACCAATAAAAAAAGGTCCAAACAAACTAGTTTATGATCTGGTTACCTAAAAAGAAGAGTTTCACTTTAAGTTATATTTAGACAATCTCACAATTGCTTCTGTCAGACTATAGTTATTAACTTTTAGCGTTAATCATGAAAACAAAACAAGTTTTTTTTAAAGATAATAGTCACTTGACAAAAAATATATAACAATCTCGTTTCTTAAAAAACCTGTGTTAGGTAAGGTTTTTTTCCGAGTTGGTATGTTGCAGAACCAGTTTGATCAATTTTATGTGCTTGTATTGCATGTGGTCTGACTATTCGTGTATTTTATTACTGTGATCTGTTGTAGAGAACAAATTGTGAATTAATATAACTACATTAGCTCTAAAAAATTACAAATATTTTCTATAAACTACTAGCGCTACGTTTATAGGTATACATAATTTGTGGAAGAAATTTTTTTTTTACCATCACATTAAAATTTTACTTTGTTTGTGAATTTAATTACGTCTTTACCATGGCATTTAAATTTTACTTTGTTTGTGAATTTAATTGCGTCAACTATTAGTCTTCATTTAAGAATACCTTATTCATTTAAGAATTTAAGAAAACATAGAAAAACCAAGTCTAATATTAACTTCTGTACGTACGTGTGCAAATAATTATATAGTATCAGGGAAATCGTGTTCACGCGTTGATGTCTTTTGTACGAACGGTTTCGATCTACACTAGATATATCTTCGCAATTGACATTTAGCTTTAATCGTGTCATTTATCCATACCTTTGTACCTTATTATCTGTTATTTATTTAATAACAATAATATATTAGGTCGTATTACAATAGTACAGAATATTTTATGTACCTAATTTAATCAATAAGCTACAACGATAAATAAAAAAATTGAAAACGTTTCTTTCATCATTTTCAGATCAGTTTGTCAAATACTTAATATATTTTTATTTCGTAAGTTTCGTTTATTGTATAATTTGCATTTCTAACTTATGTACTACTTTGCATATGTTGTACAAGAACATATAACAACGCAGTTGTGCCAAACAATGTGGTATAATAAAGGCACGCGAATGCTAACTGCAGATAGCTAAGCCAATATGAGTGAAATATTATTTTAAAAATTTACAAATGAAACTAAGTTCATTTCGGGAAATAAAATGTACGCACTAATCAATTTCTGTCTGTACAGAAAAACATAATCCGGGATAGGCGATACTGGTTTACGCGTGATTGCTCTTCTGACCGAAAACGGGATGATTAATGCAATTAAGGACTATTTTTATTTTAAAAGAGCATTGCTCAAGTCGGAAACTCCATTGGAACGATAATAATATAGTGTCAGTGGTAAAGTGGAACAAGGAACTCGCGTAGTTGGTGATTGGTACGTTGAACCTCCCGCGGCCTGCGTGTGTGTGTGCGCGCACACTATCCTCTTTGGATACACACAGCCCTAGTGGCGACTCATCCGGACAGCGTGAGCGCACGAGTCGCTATCGGCATATGCCCATTGCTAGTGTAGTAGTGTAATGTTAATCTGATTCATGGCGCTGTGATATGTATGTACGGAATCATATCTTGCCTGTTGCCTTACAGACCTATAAATTCGGATTTTTTTGTAACTTTCGAGTTTTATCTATAAAAGTTTAAACTAATTTAAATGAGTTTCATAAAGATCTAGACAGTGACAAGAACATAGTGAGATTTAAAAAATGCACTTTCTTGTATTTCAGATGTTACATACACATTAGCGTTTTTGTATCACTGCATCTTAAAATTTGATGAAATACGTAAATGCATGGCAGCGGAAAGATATGTACATATGTAGGTATATAATTATGTAAATATACATTTATATAAATATTCACTGCTTCTATCCGCGGCGCCGAAAATTTCCACATTGAAATTAATAGAAAACATGCAAAGTTAATGTGTTTTATTTTTAGAAATTCACCTAAACAACAACCGTAGACGTACGCAAATTTGTGAGTCGATAGGAGGCAGACAGTAAGCTCGATCGGCGAGTTCTTTGTAGGAATAAAATGCTCCAATAACAAGCTAAAGCTATTCGCAAGTGATTGCAGCAATAACGCGTGGTAGTTACCGATCGGTGCGGCGCGGCGGCGGCGGCGCGTTCGTCCTTGCTCGCTTGCTCAACGCTCTATAAGTGCACGGTAATATTAGCATCATCGCATTAAAAGCTTTTGAGTACAAAATAAAAATTCGAATAAGAACAAGTAATTAAAGACGATCGAAATTGTTTAAAGTGCTATTTGGGCGCGTATATTAGGTATGATTACCGACCTTTGGCGGTTGCCATGTCGTAATGTTCGGTACAGTCGCTGACAAACTAATTTCTTTGTTTTTCATACACGTTACAAAATGTTACTTGGCGACACAAGGCGAGTATCGTGATATTAATATCAATAGTATGTATTTATATGGTATTTATTTTGATTGTTACGACCACCGGTAATAAGTAACTATGTCTAGCATAAAGATAATATGCATATAAGTAACCTTTTTTTAAATATATTAGTGTAAATGTATGGCAATACAGACAAAGTTGTGCAAAGTAATTTACGTAATGTTATTACGAAGTAACGTAACCCTCATTACGCTTAAACTATTATTTATATTTAATGTGTGTGCGTAAAATTTACATATAGTATTTATTCGAAGTTATTTTGTGGATAATAAATCGGTTGAGTTGAAATATATGTGTAATCGACAACGCCTAATATATTGACTTTTGAATCGCCCTTATGACGTCGTAACAGTGATGGTCTTGGTACTGTTACGCCCGATAGGCGGTCGACACACAATGCAGCTACCAT
The DNA here is from genome assembly GCA_937001555.2 of Hypsopygia costalis. Taxonomy (NCBI): domain Eukaryota; kingdom Metazoa; phylum Arthropoda; class Insecta; order Lepidoptera; family Pyralidae; genus Hypsopygia; species Hypsopygia costalis. Next base: position 15,145,548 of record OW443328.2, on the reverse strand, counting down.
GTTTCAATGAAGTAACCTAATATTAATTACTCTGACACAAGGTCATTCAATTATAAAAAAAAGCCGGACATGTGTGAGACTAATTCAAGCACAAAATATTGATCTAACTAAGAGATAAGTTGAAATAAATGATAAACTTTGTAGTTAAAAAAACAACCACATATTGATTAAACCCCACAATGGATTATATCTCTACAGCTGCAAGTGAAAGTATTACACATTTTCATTATTACAAATGAAATGACTTTTAATATTCGGATTCTTGCCTCTTCTTTGCTAAGAGCCCTTCTTCTGAGAAATTTATTCATAAATGATTATTTCTTGATTGTATAAATTTTTATATAGCTCACCATAAATCGCAGACTCGAATAAGTACGACGAGCGACGAGAGTACGTCGCGACGAGCGGCGTGCGTAGGCGCTTAAATTTACCAACTTTCATAGAGATATGCATGTATGACTATATTTATATGTGTCATCATTTGATGTTGCCATTTCAATGCACCATAAAAATATATTATTATTCAAGATCAATCAAAATATAATCAAGGAACCTACGAATAAATAAAATTTAAGTGACTGTAATGTCAAAATAAAAGCATATTTGTTTGATATGACGCCTATAGCCTTCTTCTAAGTCGCACCGCTCGCGATCAGCAGCAAATTCACCCTCACACGCTGGAGTAAATATGGTTATGCACTGTGGGGTTCTAGAGAGTTTGTCTTAAGCGAATTCTACATTTAATTTTGTGAAATTACCCACCTGCCGATGTTTTCCTAAGAGACTATAGAATGGGGTTCTTTAAGAAAAGCGTGCAGATCTATTGGTGTGAGGTGAAGGTACTTCCCTAGTCAGGCAGCTTATAGATATGCAATACCCTACCTCTCTTTTGCCAGAGCTTCTTTCGTTATTTGGCAGGGTGCACCACGTACATGCATTTGGCTTTGGCTCTAAAAATCGTAGTAAGGAAATAGTAGAGCGTAGGAAATGGGGTAAAATAAGTGGCTCACCCACTTATTTTACCCCATTTCCTACGCTCTACTATTTCCTACACACACAAAGTTACGGATAACGAGTAGTAGTTCATAAATGTTCAGTAGAATCAGTCTTTGGTATTATTTCGGCGAATGTACTTTTGAACACGTAGTCAAACGTTATTGTTAACTAGCATTGCGTAAGGTCACGGTGCAATTTATAGATAAATGTCATTACTGACGTGATAAAAACTGATAGTAATCTAATTCTTTTGATTGGTACAAAGGACGGCGTGCAATTCAAACGGTAATTATTTCCTGGATGGATGTAGCATAACATGTTAGTAATTATAATAATAATAATAATAATAATCTTTATTTAACATTATTGATTATACACTGTTACATATTTTAACACTTACAATAAATACGGTGACATTGTTTATTACTATTACAGAGTGTTTAATTTACAGAGTATTTAATATCTTTTATTAATATCCAAAATGGTACCTATAACAGTGAATACAATGACCACTACCCCCCGCGCTAGTAAAAACTGTGTTACGGCTGGGTAGAATTATAATATACTCTCGGGGACACAAAACTATTTTGAAACAATTTCTTATTAATCGTTAGTATCACTTCATTGTTTTACTGGTTAGAATCTCTTTTAATCTAGGGTATACATATATTATTTAATATTAGGGATTCAAAATGCGGTTGCATAAAATATAATAACTGTATTTATGAATAAATTGGGATGATTAAAAAATTTATAAATAAAACTGAATTTGTCTACATGAACATAACTTTTATCTATGTAGTTATTTCTTTTCGTATATTTCTATTTACATTTTTACACGTTTCATCATCATCAGGTCCATTTTATTCTCCACAACAGGAGCACGACCCTCTCTCGTCCGTCCTAGACGGAAGGAGGATTTGGCCTACACTCCCCACGCTGGCCAAACGGGTTGGGGAGGCCTGATCGATATTTGATAATGTATTTCCCTTAGTCGCCTTGTACGTCATCCACAGGAAGAAACGGAGTGATTCTATTCTAGTCTGCCAGAAACCACACGGCCAACACACGTTTGAAATCCAGTAATAAGGAAACAGTAATCACAGTTGAATATTTAGCCTAGTAAAGTTTTGTCTTTTACGTTTATTTCTATATTGGTTTCATGCATTATTATAGTCAACAGTTTTGTGATTTAATACCAATTGAGTCGATAACAGACTCAACCCACTTTACCCAAAATATCTTCTACGAGTGTCGTAGAGGGGCTACGTGACAGCGTAGCATTTTTACATTCTTTAAACGACGCATTAATAAAAAAAATTCAGTGTATCGTACATAGATAGATAGAATATGCCTGATTTGCGCGATAAAAAGTACAGAGCATACAATTAAAAACTCAAATTAATAACAAAAACGTTTGTGTGCAACAAGGCGGCCTTATTGCTGATAGTGATCTTTTCAAGGCAACCTTGAGGTACGAGTAACTAACTAATGCATGAAAAAAAAATTCGCAAGAATTAAAAATTTTAAATAAGTTATAAATTAAATCCATTGCTATATAATATAATAATAACTATTATAAAAAAAATACATACAACTCATACACGAAACACAGAGAGAATAGAGAGAAATATACATACATATACACACATGTACAAATAATAAAAAAACATTATAAATATTATAATATAAGTAAATAACAAAGCTAATAATGTCAGTATACATAGATGGAGTTAAAGCGAAAGGAATTCGTTCTAATTTGTTCAACAGATCTACAACATTAAGGTCTGGATAAGATATATCAGCATAGTGAAGGATTGGAAGAAGAAAAGACAGTGCAAGAACAAATTTTAGTAGCAATGGGTAAAAAGTTTCTAAGATGTCTCAGTAACGCAGATGCAGAAAAGATCCTCCTGCTGACCTTGGCTACTTGTGACCTCCAAGATAACCGTTCCGCTAAAAGAGATGCAGACCATCAAACACATGCTTGATTTGAGAAACGTTAAACATTGAAATAAACGCCGGATTGCCTATCATAATAGCCAGAAATTTACTCGAATTCGCTCAGTTCAAAGCGCTTACTTTAGATTACATTTAGCCCACATGGAAATCCAAACATTCCACTACACAGACACTGCAGTTGCAGTAGCACTTTCCGCCTTTTGCTATGCTATAACATAGACCAATAATATTTTGTGACGAGTGACAAGTACGTATCTCTAGCTTCTACACATCTTTAGCCAGGAGAGCAACAATGGATTGAAGATTGTTCAGGTTTAAGAATCTTTTTATTTCTTACAAAAAGTTACATTATTCACTTACAGAGAAATACAAATTTCAAGAAATGCATTATCTGCTATCTACTGACACAAACGAAATGCACAATAATTGCTATAATCAATGTAACTGTTATAATAATTGCTTTTATATTATTTATACGGTAACAAAATATTTTCCAACAGTACATAACGACTATAAGAATAAATCAGCGTCGGGTACACATATAAAATTTAGTAACAGCTGACCACCACGTCATGACACTGAAGATTATTTAAGGTGGAAGTGGCATTTCTCCTGAAAGACTTCAACAAAGCAGCTAGAGAGTTCAACATTTGAGAATTTCAGATGGCTTCCAAGTCGGCGTCAAACTGTTCCATCCGCTTATTTAGCTGCTCTATGATATCCTCAATTGTTTTTTCAAAGTCACCATTGTAGAAATTTGAATTGTATATTTTTGATAATAAAAGAATTTTGCGTATTAACTATTTTTAATAAAATATTAAAACTTAGGGCTTATACAAACACGTCTAATTATTTTGATGCCTATGCTCAAAAAAAGTATTATCTATATAATATATAGATAATACTTTTTTTGAGCATAGGCTATATTATATTATGTATATGTTAGGTATGTAATAAATGTTTGTATAATGTTGAAAAAATTATAATCAATTTTTAGATAATGTTTTATATCAACGAAAAATCTACAAAAAGTATTAAACAAGTCATATAATCCAATGACATACACAAATTTGGATCATTTTGTGCTATCTGTCGGACTAAAACACCAAAATTATTTAGACTTATCAACAAAATCATACGATTTAATTTGCATTCGATTTTTGTCTCGTTATACCAGTTTACTTAAATCAACAACTTTAAATGTCAATGAATACAATATATTTGGCAACTAGCATGTATATTTCTTTTAAATGAAGTTACCCGTTTAGTTAAAATTATTTAAATATTCCATCAATTAAGTGGCATTAAGTTTCACGCCATCATTTAAACCATATTTATTGATGAGCCTAAGTATCTAATTACCTATTGACCTTTGCTACGAATTGACTATTCACCTGTTTTTTTAAGTAAAAAATAATGCTTGCATAAGTTCACAGGAGTTGAACCTAACGTTTTCAACATAACATTCATTAAAACATGCATTGGTTAATATAATATAGTATGTTATGTATTAAATCAAAATTAAGTATTACAACAGTAATAGGTATATATTTCTGTTTATAATTGAAACTGCTACAAAAACTCCTCATAATAAATTCCATAAGGCATTCGTATCGTGTATATTTCTTGTATGTTTTGAGACATTTATCTACCGAATTCCGTAATATCCGTTAGAGTAATTTAATGCACCCACACATGAGCAACTATAGCTGCAAGGTGCACACATAGATGACTAACACGGTAAAACACACGTGCACAGTGGTACCAACAGCGCGGAACGAGTTCAGACCGACCTGCTGCGCCCGCAAGAAAGAACTCAGCCAAGGACGCCGGCGTAACGGTCCGCGGGACGCCCGCGACCCGGCTGTGATTCAATGCGGGCGGAGCGAGGGGCGGGCGAGAGGGACACCCGACCCACACACGGGTCGGGTGTCCCTCTGCGGCTACCAGACACGGCAACGTACCTCGCACAACCTGCAGGAAGAAAAATGTCTTTGCCTTTATGACTAGATACATGACCAAAGATTATATGAGGAATTTACTGTTGGTGCCTCGCATTTGCCGGGTGTACACATTACGTGATCTTATCAAATGTAACATAATATGTATGAACTTCTGTCTTCTGAAATATTTTTATTTCATTTATTTATAACTTCATTGGCTATATAATTATATAGGGTGCAAAAGACAAATTTAAAGCTTATAGCTTTCTCTATCGGTCAACCTTTGGGTATAACAAAAAATCAACAATACGGCTCTAAAGCCGATGAACAGAAAACAGACAAAATAGGTATAATAATAACCATACTCAATTAAAAATATACTTACATCAAATAAAATAAACATACACATTACCTTTATATATGTTTCATGTATGTTTGTTTATTTTTAAATATGAACGTGCAAACATGAGAGTAAATTAGTTTGATAAACGACCTGTAACGTGTAGCACACGAATTAAGAAATAAAATAAATGACAATCGTTTTCACGTAATTTTTCCATCTGAATGTATTAAAATTTATTTTGAAATCATTGTACATAGACTTCCAATGGAATTATTTCAACAAATGTTATTATCTAATGTAATTATAATTATGAGAAAACGAAACTCATCAACATTTTACTTTGTAACATTAAATGACTAGTTTCTCGACCTATGAGATCATGATCGACGTGTCCTAAATGAAGCATAATTCTTCAGAAAATCCAATTTTAAGTTCCTTAGCCCGGCCAACGACCCTAAAACCTTATTCACTATCTCGCTCAGATACCTTATTCTCGATAGTTTCGTCTCGCAGTCACGAATACCGCTGTTCTGTCTTTATTTTGTTCCATTACGGCCAAGAACAATGACTATTTGTCGATAGGAGCGCGTTCCTATACCTATTCTTTTCTCACGAATGCACGAAGGCAGCGTTTCGAGCGGGACGACCAGTCGTTTGAAGCGCATGTCGGTGTTAAATGTTTCGGATTCTTATTGGGCCGCTGAGAGCTTAAAGATGGCCACGCGAGAACCGTTTTCTCGTTACGATAACCTAATTTTGTTCCATTACGTCGGTAGTCGTTCTGCTTAAATTTCAATAAGGCAACTCCATTAAGTTCGAATGTCAGGAGGTAATGTGAGTAAAAAGACACCGACCTCGCAATGTATGTTCGCACGCTGCTGCACCGCGCCCCGCGCTGGCCTGAGTCCCCCACCGAGATCGTATCGCGACCGTCCCGCGCCCGCCTTGTAGCACTCTGTGGGCAGCGTGGCGCTGTTGATTCAACTGTGTTCGGAAACGTTGAAGGTTTGCCGGACGTAACTGATACGGAACTACCTTCGGTTTATGCGTGTTTCCAGGTATTTTAATAACACAATTAACAATATAGAACTGCAATAGATATACCGTGCTTGCACTGTACTGCTCGTTAAAGTACTATGTAGCAATACCAATGAATGTATTGTAATTTAAATAATTACAAAAAAAACATAAAATTAACATTTATGCTTCAAAAGTTAATCGTTCTTGTAATGTCTTCAGACAAACGAGTTTGAAATAATATTAAATTAAGGTCGGTCATTGTTGTGCCGAGGCGACCGGAACAAAAGACTTCAACGGGCTTCATGCGTCAAGTGTTGGTTTATTCATCCATTGCGTTCAGTGTTTTCATAGCCTCCATTATTTGTAGTTCAATTTCCATCGATACAGTAATAGACATGTGAACACCTATTTCTAAAATTAGATATTATTTCCGGCAATTTTTTTTTATACTACGTCGGGTGGCAGACAACCATACGGCCGGCGTGATGTGAAGTGGTTACCGTAACCATATTAACGCTCGGAACATAAAATATCTCTCGCGCGCCGCCACCTCCGCTGCCAAAGCAGCGTCTCCTTCCTTTCTGGTGACCTCACTTACTCGCAGGAACACAACAACCCTCAAGGGAATTGTTATTTGGCTGCGATATTCTGTGAGGTGGAGGTCATTCCCCAGTCGGGTAGCTTACAATTACGTTACCTACCTCTCTTTTCGCCAGAACCTCGTTTGTCAGTCAGCAGGGTGCACCGCGTGCAGGTGAAGTTGACTTTGGTTCAAAGATGTTGATGAACCAATTACACCAATATATTCATACATTCAGTGGTATACTGATATTATTAATTTCTGGGTGTAAGAACTCACCGTTATCTTTCAGCCAATGCCAACCTCATCAGCACGTGTTGCACCTTGTGTATAACCAGCGTATTTTTTCCTGTAAAGAAAAACACAATAGTATTTTTGTAATTCGTATCTCTGTATGTATATCACGGCTGGGCCGATTTTAATGGGATTTATTTTTACTACTTATTTAACTATTGTGATGTATTTAGTTGATGGATTAGTTATTGAATTATTATAACAAAACTACTAGTGATGATACAGTAACAAAATATAAATAAATTATTACAAACTTGCATATAAGTAAAAAGGCGGTTTTATTGCTGAGAGCAATATTTTCAAGGTAACTTTGGGAAACGATTTTGTGCTTGGAGTGGGCAGAATTCGCAAGAAAAAAAATCAGTGGAATGTAATATATTGCAGTGTTAAATAATAAATAGAATACATATAATTATTATACTTATTAATAATAATATACGAAGACGAAGATGTTTGACTTATTATTGATATATAAATTTATAATAAATAAAAACTTTGGGAAACGATTTTGTGCTTGGAGTGGGCAGAATTCGCAAGAAAAAAAATCAGTGGAATGTAATATATTGCAGTGTTAAATAATAAATATAATACATATAATTATTATACTTATTAATAATAATATACGAAGACGAAGATGTTTGACTTATTATTGATATATAAATTTATAATAAATAGAAAACATATAATATATACATATTTGCACACAGATACCTGCTATACGTATACTTATCATTGCTATACATGTCAGTTTACTAATGAAATGCAATATATCGACTCATCATTGCCCAGTTTAAATCACCATAGAATAAATCGCATGAAGTTTATATTTCAAAAAGTAGTAAGTTCATAGGATAAGTTATGGTACTACCGGAAGCTTTACATTGTACGCGTCGTTTGAAAGAAATATTTTCCAATGTTTTTATAGAAATAAATTTTGCAATATAATTTCCGACAATTTACATGGGCCATTGTATTCTGGAAATCGAAATAGTTATAAAAAAAATAATCGTCGGACAGCTCATCGAGACTTGTTATATTCTGCGAGAGTGCTAAAATAGCGTTTTTCAAGGAATAGCATTACAAACTAACAGCTCGCTAGTGGTGGCAGCACTGGTACTGTTCCTCAAACCTGCTTCCGTCCGCGGCTTCGCCCGCGTGGATGTCGGTTTTCGCAAAAGGACAAACTTTTGAACATACCTCTGGAAAAGCTCATTTTTGGGATAAAGAGTAGGTAATCTATTATTTATTCTGGACTTATACTATAATATAATATGACGTATGCAAAATTTCATGGCTATCGCATAGATAGATAAGACGTGAATAGTGACGATAAGGAAGTAAGGATTTATTTATGAAGTTGCTTAAATTATTTAATAAATAGCCTATTATTTTGGTGTGGAACCGTTCTTTTATAACTTTTATTTATGTATTATATATAATATTTAGCTTTTGCTCACGGCTTTGAACTCTGCATACTTTAAAAACTGATAAAAATCCTTACATAGCATATTGGGCACATTTCACATTTTTCACATGTGAAATGTACCCAATATGTCACACATCACAATTTTATATTAGATCTATGGTTTGACTGGTGCGTTGATAAATCAGTCAGTCAATCGTCTTTCCCCCACATGACGTAGTGTAACAAGGTATATGTCTTGAGCACGTCTGTGTGAGCGTGCTGGAAAGCCAGGTTGGAATACCCATATAGGATGAAAGCGTATACCTTACAAGCGGCGACGTTAAACAAAGATTCGCGAACTATGACTTTTCAATGGCGGTGCCAGTTCTATTGTCTTAAGAAAAAAAAATATGACCCTCATAGTACAATACATAATGAGTAATTAATGACATTCTAACATAATAGATGATGCTGTCTCGAAGTCATTTCAAAAATTGATCCAATATTATTATTTTTATCATTTGTTTACATTATTAATTTGACAAAATTGAATCAGCCATTTGCGAGTAATAATGCGATATTTTATTTTCAGGTTAAGGCAAATATCTCAATAACGAACTGGTTTCATTGTCCAATGAATTTAAAATAAGTAGTATTTACGTTTTCTAACCTCACCAAATTTTATCAAAATCGATATTTTGAAATAAAGTGTATACAAATAAAAATTTTTTTTTCGCCCAAACTCGATGCATGTGGTAAATTATTACACGATAAATTTGTGACAAACTGTTCATCTAATAAATTTCATTTTAATTTTCAGCCATGGAGCTATTCGTACATTTTTCAAAGCTTTTTTTAATGACATATGATCGCATGACAAAACAACTAGCCTAGTTATATAAAGTTTTTATAGCTTTATAACAAGCTATTGTTGTGTTTGTTATCAGAAGGTTATAAATAAGACTCCAATTGCTTGTGTACGACTGTCGAATAATTTTAATTTTGATTTCTTATATACAATATTTTATAAGGTAAATAGATAATAAGTAGATCGAGTAAATATCCAATCAGCGCCTTGCTCATGTATCAGCTGAAGAAAGAGAGGCTGCATGTTGTTGTTATCGCTGTCTCTGTCGCACGCAGATATAGTCAGTTTCGCTCGCGTCGGTGGGTTAGTCTTGCCGTGTCTACGATGCGTGCGCGCCGTGCCGATGAATGCATATTTTGTCTCCACAGTACCCCCCTTCAAGTGAAACGTACAACACGACGAATGACTCTGCCGGCTCGCGTAGTGTATGTTCTGTCTTGCGCAGGAGCGGTCGTCGGCTGTGTTGCAGTTATAGGGTTTCGAGTTTCGTGTTTCGAGTTTTCGTCTTCGTTCGGCATGTGTGCGGGTTTGAGGCGATCTAACGACACTGTTGCAAGTCGAGTAGGCAGCTTGATCTTGAAAAATTTTTCATGGCGTTCTATGACTTCATAAGGTCCTTCGTATGGTGGTGTAAGTGGCTTTTTGACTGCGTCGACTCGCATGAAGACGTGTGTGCATGTCTTGATGTCTGTAGGGACGAAAATGGCTCGGCTTGTTTTTCTGTTCGGCTTGTTCGGTGTGATCGATGACAACGTTTCTGTGAGGCGTCGTACAAATTCGGCAGGTTCTTCTTTTGACGTTGTAGGTGTGAAGAAGTCACCTGGTAGGCGTAGTGTTGACCCGTACATGTACTGTGATGGACTTAGATTGTTGTCTCTGTTGATCGCAGCACGTAGTCCCAGTAAAATTGTAGGTAAGTTTTTAGACCAATCTGTGGTATTTCCATAAGCCATTAACGATGTTTTCAGACTGCGGTGCCATCGCTCGATCTGGCCGTTGGACATTGGATGGTAAGCAGTGGTCCTTATGCGCGTTACGCCCAGTCTCTTCATTAACGAGTTGAATAGTTCTGACTCGAATTGGCGTCCTTGGTCGGTGGTAATTCGTAGTGGGCATCCAAAGCGGCTTATCCATCCGTCATATATGGCTCGGGCAACTGTTTCAGCAGTGATGTTTCGTACAGGAATCGCTTCTGGCCACTTCGTGCATCGGTCGATCATTGTCACGATGTACTGGTTTTCTTCTGAAGGCATCATGGGTCCGACAACGTCGACATGCAGATGTTGCAGTCTTGCACTGTCTTGAAATTCGCCCAGTGGTGTCACTGTGTGCCGGTTTATTTTGCAGCGTTGACATTCAAGGCAATTTTTTGTCCAAGTTGTGATGTCCTTATTCATGCTTGGCCAAAAATATTTTTCAGTCATTTGTTTTCTTGTGCTTCGTATACCGGGATGACTCAGGCTGTGCAGCGCTTTGAATGCAGCTGCGCGGACTGCGGCAGGTAGGTATGGTCGCGGTGATGACGTAGACATCTCACAGGTGATCGGTCGTGTAAATCCGGGAAGCTGTATGTCGGCAAACTTGAGATTATTTTTCTTTTTCAGTTCTTGAAGCTCGCTGCATACTTGTTGTTCTTGTGATACTGTGTTGTAGTCGATGCTTGAAGAAAGTTCAATCTCGGAAATGCGCGATAACGCATCTGCGACTGTGTTATCTTGTCCACGTACATATCTGATTTCTTTGCAAAATTGGCTGATGAATTGCAGTTGTCTCTCTCTTCTAGGTGTGTCATTCTTGCTTGGTGCTTGAGTTAGTGCATAAGTGAGTGGCTTGTGGTCGGTGTATACAATTGCCGGAGTTCCTTCGATGTATCTTCTAAAATGTTTTATAGCGGTGTATATAGCGAGTAATTCGCGGTCATACACGCTATATCGGCGTTGTGTTTCACTCAGCGTCTTCGAAAAAAATGCAATTGGTTGCCATTGATTCTTGTTTTTTTGTTGTAGGACTCCTCCGATACTGCAGCCAGACGCGTCGCTCATGATAGACAGCTCGGCGCCTGGTATCAGGTGTGACATCAGTGTGGCGTTCTTGATGCTTTCTCGACATTGTATGAATGCTTCTTCTGTGCTCGGTGTCCATTGTATCGGTGTCTTGTCTTTTTTTTTAGTGTTGTGAAGTAGCTTGTTTAACTCGTGCTGTTTATCGGCTTGATGTGGTAGGCAATGTCGGTAAAAATTCAACATGCCAAGGAAACGACGAAGTTCTTCGATGGTTTTCGGCTTTGGATATGATGAAATGGCTTCAATTTTCTCGTCCAGTGGTCGGATGCCTTCTTCTGAAATCTCGTAACCGAGAAAATTGAGTTTCTTTCTTCCAAATTCGCATTTTTCTGTACTGATGCTTATGCCGTACTCGTCTAGTCGCTCGAAGACTTTTTGTAGGTGCTCTCGGTGTGTCTCTTCATCCGGTGAAAATATCAGTAGATCATCGACGTAGCAGAAGGTGAATTCGCTTAGTCCCTGAAGTACTTGGTGCATGAATCGCTGATAGCTTGAGCTGGAATTCCGGAGTCCGAAGGTCATGACCATGAACTCAAAAAGTCCGAATGGTGTAGTCACGGCAGTCTTCTGTATGTCTTCTTTGCTATGCATAGGTATCCAGTAGTATGCTTTTTTGATGTCTATCTTGGAGAAGATCCTTTTGTTGTGCAGTAATAAGGTGAAGTCTTGAATTCTGGGCAGCGGGTAGCGATCTGGCGTTGTAACTGCGTTGAGTCGGCGATAATCTCCACATATACGTAGCTGGCCATTTTTCTTTGAAACGACGTGTAGTGGGCTTGCCCATGGGCTGTCTGATGGTCTGCAAATTCCCATTTCAACCATTCGTTCGAATTCTTTCTTCACTTCTTGGTAGCGATTGGGTGCTAGTGGCCTTGGTCTTGCAAATAATGGCGGTCCAGTTGTCTGTAGGCGGTGAGTTACATCGTGCTTCGGTGGTTTCTTCATTGATAATGGTCGCTGAATATCCGGAAATCTCGCCAAGAGATCGTGGTATGGATGAGCTTGGTTGACGATGTGGACAGCAGGCACTTCGCTGCGGCTGATGGGAGCGTTGACGGATAGCTCCGTGACGTTGTCAATCAGCTTTTCTCTTCGCAGGTCAATCAGCAGGTTGTGATGTCGGAGAAAGTCAGCGCCGAGAATAGATTTCTTGATGTCAGCTACGACGAATGTCCAGGTGAAGGTGCGACGTAAACCAAGATTGAGCTTCAATGTCTTCTCGCCATATGTTTCTATTGTCGTCCCATTTGCTGCATATAACTTGTAGTTTGAAGCTATCTTTTTTCGCTTCGATTTGACGGCCAATACGGAAATTTCAGCGCCGGTGTCGACGAGGAATCGTTCTTGCGAATAGCGGTCGTAAACACATAGGCGGTTGCTTCTGCTGGGAACACCGACGTCCGCCACAGTCGGTGTCGCATCTAGTTTTCCGAATGATATTTTCTTCGGCAGCACGGAGATTCGCATCGTCTTGCTTTGTCTCCAAACTTGAAGTGGTAGCGGCATTCCCAATCAGTGTCTCCGGGCTTCTTTGAACTGCGACTGTTTGAGCGTGAGCGGCTTCTCGAAGGCGGTCGTCGTCGAAATGGTCGGTGGCGCGTACGTAACTCCGAAACTTCAGTACGTAGTTCCGCAATCTCGAATGTGAGTTTTTCAAAAATCTTCAGTAACGTGTTGAGATCCGTAGGATGTGCTTGTGACGGCGGTGGACATGACGATACTGCTGCAACTGTGATGGGCTCGGTGCTAAACTCCAGCATGCTGTCTGCCATGGCTGCGAGAGTGTCGAGTGATGCTTCTTTGTTGATGGACAGCGTTGCACGTACGTATGGAGGCATGTGATTTAGCCATTCAATACGTATGCCTTCGTTAGTGATCATGTTGCCACCAAGTTCTCGCATTCTTCGTAGCAGCTGTGACGGTTTTTGGTCTCCCAATTCAAGTCCGCTGATGAGTTTTTGAAAATTCTTGACTTCTGACGTTGCGTATACGGAGAGTAGACGGGCCTTTAAAGCGTCATATTTACCACTGGTTGGTGGATTAAGAAGTATGTCGCTTAAATGACCGAGATCTGTTGTCTGTAGCTGTTGTAACGCGTAGCGGTATTTTTGTTCGTCGCCGGTCTTCAGTGGGTTTACAATTGCTTCAAAATGCGCGAACCAGACGTCAGGTTGTTCCCGCCAAAATGGCAGTAATTTTGAGCCTAACGAAATCGCTGCGAGATCGAGTTGCTGTTGAACCGGAACGTCGGCTTCTGTCACCACTGTTGTGTTTGTTATCAGAAGGTTATAAATAAGACTCCAATTGCTTGTGTACGACTGTCGAATAATTTTTTTTTTTTTTTTTTTTTTTTTTTTTTTTTTTTTTGACGCCCTACGCGCGCGATGGACTACCTTCCGGAGGTGACTACGGGAAGGAGGTGGTGAATCCTCATAGGATACCCCCGTAACATAAGGTTACGTTGGTTATGTCGGACTTCTACCGACTAAACACCACCTAGGGAATTGCTTTTAGCCTTGCGGGGCCTTAAAAGCTACAACTGAGGCGATCGCTACGTTGGGAAACGAGGCGACGCAGACGTCACGCTCACGAATGAGCGTGCGTTTGTGAAAGTGGCAGCCCCGTGAAGCGGGGTGGAGCCACAAGAGATTGTGGGGTTAGAGGTAGCCTGCTGCGGCTACCTGGACTTTGGGGGACGCGAGTGTACTACCCTACCTAACTACATACGCCTTAGCTGCCATGAGAGGGATTTACGGGATTCTGGGCCTCCAGGAGGAGTTCCAGATCGCGTGAAAGTTTGTCTGGTTGGTCCGTCAGTATGTTGCGGGGTCTGCGGAAATTTGTGCGGTTTGGGGGAGGTGGGTCGTAAGCGGCCGCTTCCCTGATGAAAGGGTTAGGATGGCTTTCAGAAGTTTTGAAGAAACTTTCTGAAAGTTTTTTGAGGTGTTGTTGGATGGTGGGAAGTGCCATGTCTCGGTGGAGGTCCGCATTGCGAACGCACCAGTGGGCATTAGTAGCCCTGCGGCAGAAAATGGACTGCACCGTTTGCAGTTTTTTTAAGAGGGATGGTCTTGCATGTGCGAAGACCGGCGACGCGTATGTCATGACCGGTCTTATGCAGACTTTGTACAGCGTACGCTTGTTGCGTAGTGACATTTTACTGTGTCTCCCCAACATGTTGTTGAGGCGACCCAAGTAAAAGCGGGCATTTCGGGTGACCCTATTGACGTGAGGACTAAACGTTAGTCTCGAGTCTAGGGTGACGCCGAGGTACTTGGCCGTGCGATGCCAAGGAACCGAAATCCCTTGCATCTTTAACGGGCGTGTACCGTATGGGAGTTTGCGTTTGACGTCGAAGAAGACCGCAGCACTTTTGTCTGGGTTTACATCGATGCGCCATTTGCGAAACCAACTTCCTAACTCGGTTATCGAGGTTTGAAGGAGGCTCAGTACGCGACTTATTCTGACGCTTTTGGCGTATAGAGCTGTGTCATCGGCGAAGAGTGACAGTTCCACGCCATTGGCGGGTATGGGGATATCGTTTGTGTACGATATATATAGTAAGGGGGCCAGAACGGAGCCCTGGGGCACTCCTGCCGTGAGGGAACGGGGAGACGATAGTACCCCTTCGTGCCTGTACCGGAATGTCCGATTTTGCAGGAAGGAAGCTACTATTCTAACTAGTCTGTCTGGGACATTAAGCTTGTAGAGCTTGTATATTAGTCCTGCGTGCCAGACTTTATCGAAAGCCTTGGCTACGTCAAAAAAGACAGCTACTGTCTTTTGCCGTTTGGGATAGAATCCGCTCGAGATATACTCAACTATGCGGTGGACTTGTTGGGGACACGAGTGACGGGGGCGAAAACCGAATTGGTTCGGTAGAATGAGATCGTTTGAGAATAGATGTTCTCTCAAACGGGCTAGTATGACCTTTTCGAGCAGTTTGCCCGTAGCTTTTAAGAGGCTAATAGGTCGGTGATTAGCCGGGTTATTGAGTGGTTTTCCCGGTTTTGGAATGCCTATCACTGTTGCGTCTTTCCAAAGTTCTGGAAAGTAACAGAGGTTTAGGCATGCGCTGAATATAAAGGCTATTGTGGTGAGCGCTTGGGCTGGGAGGAGTTTTAGCGCTTTATTGGATATACCGTCAGCGCCAGGGGCTTTCTTCGATTTCAGGCCCTTTATGAGATCTTTTATCTCGTCTGGGGACACTGTAATCGGGTCGGCGGTTAGTGGAAGCGAGTTCAGGTGACTGACCTCGTCCTCTACCGCTCTTATGTGATTCGGGTCACACTCTTGGGAACTAACTGAGCATTGAGAAGCAATGCTGTCGGCAAAGCATTCAGCTTTTTCTTCGTCTTCGAAGGCAGTAGTGCCATCTGGACGGACGAGAGGAGGGGTGTGTGTCACTGCATCACTACGCAGGGCTCTAGCCACTCGGTAGTATGCTGTATGTGACGGGGATATGCCTTCCATGAGGTCACCCCAACGTGTATCCCTCAGGTCGGCGAGTTGGGACCTAACTTCCCGCTTAAGGCGGTTTGCTGCAGATCTATTCTGTGGGGTTGGATAGAGCGAAGCTCTTCTGAGAGCCGCGTTTTTTGCCTTAATCAGATTACGGATATGCAGAGGTAGTTTTTGGCGGGAGTCCACCTGTACTACTCTGGTGTTATCCTTCATTGCTGATTGGACCAGTTCGGTGAGGGAGCTCACCGCGCTATCAATCTTCTCCGTACTATCGAAGTGATCCGGAGAGAATGAGAAAGGTGAGTCGCGGGCATCTAAGGCTTCCTCGATGGTAGACCTGTACCCTTCCCAGTTGGTGAATGTTTTTGTCTCTATAAAGGAGGAGGAGCGGTTGGGGTCCATTGGACCCATGACTAGAGAGACAGGGCGGTGATCAGAGCCTAGATCGTCTAGTGGGTCTATTGATCGAAGACCTAGCGAGACTCCTTTGACTAGCGCAAAGTCTAGCACGTCTGGAGTTTGAGTTGTGCAATCGGGATAGTGAGTGGGCGAGTATGGACATAGGACATCCATCTCTAAGCAAGTTACAATCTCCAGTAGCTTAGTGCCGCTAGAGTTTGTACTTAAGCAAGTCCAATCTGTGTGTTTGGAGTTGAAGTCTCCGAACAGAATGACCGCTTGGCCCAACTCGAGGAGTGCTTCAAAGTCACTCTTCAGGGGGAGCGTACCGCTGGGGATGTAGACAGAACCTATGATTAGGGATTGATGCCCAGACATAGCCAGTCTGCAGACCGTTGCTTCCATATTGGTAAGCCGGGGTGTCTCTATCGGAGAGCAGTGTAAGTCTCTCTTATAGTAAATAGCGGTACCTCCGCTAGCGCGGCTGTTTAAGGCGGAGGAGGATTGAGGCCTATCGTTGCGAATTAAGGCGTACTTCGGGAGTGACAGCCCCTTCCGATCGGTGGTTTTCAGCCACGTCTCTTGCAGGAGTAGTAGGTCTACTTCCCTACTCTGTACAAATACCTTAAGCTCGGGGAGGTTTGGACGCAGACTGCGCGCGTTGTACGAGACGAGAGAAACCCCTTGGGGTTTTACGCGGCCCGAGGTGGTCATTGCGCACTTATAAGTTGCTCCAG
This sequence comes from Hypsopygia costalis, assembly GCA_937001555.2. NCBI lineage: Eukaryota > Metazoa > Arthropoda > Insecta > Lepidoptera > Pyralidae > Hypsopygia > Hypsopygia costalis. The sequence continues at coordinate 15,128,474 of OW443328.2, read as the reverse complement.
AGAGCTTCGTGCTCGCAGAGAGCTAGGAGGCGAGCTTGGGGAGTTTTGGCTGCCCTATATTTGCGTGCAAACACACGAACTTCCTCTAAGTCGATGTTCTGAATGGCGGCGTACACCGTCTTCATATCATCGGCTAGGGAATAAGATCCGTTCGCGTTTGACGGGGGAGGAGGAGGAGCAGTCCCGGGAGCTGCTCGTTTCTTTGTTGGGGGTGGTGGTCCCCAGGCACTAGGGCCGGCGGGGGCACGGGGGACTGTGGAGGGAGCTGAAGCCCTCGAGGGGAGGGAGGGGAAGTTCGTTTCGGTCTGAGCCGGCGGTAACTTCCCTTTGGGATGCTGTTTCCTACCCTGTGACTGGCCCCTTACGGGCTTTGCAGAGGGAAGGGACCTCTTTGGTGCTCTGGGGCACCTACTGAAGTTGGCTGGGTGGCCGGATTCGCCGCACAGCACGCAAGATGGGGGAGATGGGTCGTCTTTTGACCTCCCACAATCTTTGGTGAGATGGGGTTCGAGGCACTTGACGCACCTTGGGCCCGCTGAACAATTTGCAGCCGCATGGCCGTATAATTGGCAGCGGTGGCACTGGGTAGGCATACCTCGTTTTTGAGGCGCCTCTGACCTAATTTTGGAAAGGCCGCACACCGTGAGGTCCTTTCTGAAGATATCCCTAGCTGAGGGGACATTGGACAGGATGACGAGGGCGAGGGAATACTGTTTTCCAGTACGGCTGTACATCTTGTGTACAGCTTCTACTGGAAAGCCCTGACTTTTGAGGTCATCGAAGATGTCCTCGTTTGAAATCTCGTGGGGAATACCACGGAGGACAGTGCGGATTTTGCGCTCTTCAGGCAGCGCGTAGGTATGGTAAGCTATCTTACCATGTGTTAGGAGCCTTGTAAGGCCTCGGAAGTCGTCAATCGACGGGACCTCTATTTTGATAGCTACTCCCGTGTTTGAGGCACGGGAGTATTGCACCTTTTGTGCGACGCAAGCTTTGGACACTTCTGCCCATTTGGATTTGTCCCGCAGGAATACGGGCGGGGGAGCCTTTGCCTTCGGTGGCACTGGGGCACAACGCGAAGCTGGCTTCGAAGGTGGGGACGACGCTGTTTTCGCGCGTTTGAATTGGGAGGAGGAGGGGGTTGGTCGCTCGATGGCGACGTCCATCAAGGATGGAATTGAGGTTGCCGGTGCCTTCTCGGAGGAGGGTGGTGGAGAGGCAGGCTTGCGCCCCTTTCGGGCCTTGCGAGCGGCTTTTTTGGTTTTCCTCACCAGGGAAAACGCGCCTTCGCCGTCAGTCTCGGTCTCGGAGTTGATACCCTTGAGGGTATCTTCCGAGCCGGAGGAGGAATTGGGGAGGGAGGTTTCGGAAGCTGGCCGCTTACGGCCGTTATTGGAGTCAGTGTCGGTGTCCATGCCTGGTTCCGACTCTGAGGGGGACTCAAGAGAGTCCTGAGAGTTTGACGCCTGAAGGGCGTTGATATTGATGGTGCTAGTCACCGTCAGGAGTTTGGCAGCTAAGGCGTCTACATTGACGCCATCTCTAAAAGCGCCTGCGGCGCGAAATGAATTGAGGAATAGTTCCACCACCTTGGATACGGCCTCGGTGGAGGAAGGAAGGGCTGGCATCATAGTGCCAGGAATGAGGGGGCTACTACTAAATTGAGCTAATCCTACTGGAGTCAGCCTCTATAGGAGAGAGCTGCCTCCCTTGCCGAAAGTCGGCAAGGGGGGTAAACGAGAAAGGGACGGGGACTGCAGGTATCCCTAATGGATAGCCGCAACACCTTCACCCTTGGGACAAGGCCCAAGTGCAGTGGGTTCAGGTCTGCCGACTACGTCAGAGCCTGAAGGACTCTAACGGCGTGTCGGGTCAACGCCTACTAGCTTAGTTGTCACCGTTGGGTATCCACTAGTACAACGCGACGGATCCTTTGTACTTTTAAATAAATTAAAAGTAAAAAGTTTCCGAACGGTTAAAAGTAACCGTACGAAAAAACAACTGCCGAGCTTGCCAACGGAAAATGTGGCAGCGTGGCTAAACTATACTCGACCACACAGCACGCTGTGTCGCCGAGAATAGTAGAATGAGAGAAAGCGCGCGAGCGGAAGCTGGCGGGCAAGCACGATGCGCACGTCCGTACGCATCGAGCCGGAGTGTCGACCGAATAATTTTAATTTTGATTTCTTATATACAATATTTTATAAGGTAAATAGATAATAAGTAGATCGAGTAAATATCCAATCAGCGCCTTGCTCATGTATCAGCTGAAGAAAGAGAGGCTGCATGTTGTTGTTATCGCTGTCTCTGTCGCACGCAGATATAGTCAGTTTCGCTCGCGTCGGTGGGTTAGTCTTGCCGTGTCTACGATGCGTGCGCGCCGTGCCGATGAATGCATATTTTGTCTCCACACTATAAAAAAACAAATTGTTATATAATTTTAACAAAAAAATAAAACCGACTCCAAACATTACTCTACATTTATGTATGTAGATACAGGCTGATGATGATGAAAAATTATGGTTACCAATTTAGAAGTATACTCTTTCAAATATAAAGTTTTTTAAATCGGTTTATAAATGACGGAGTAATGAAATAACAAACCTAACAGTGGGTAGATACAGACTGATGATGATGATGAAAAAAATATGGGACTAATCTGGAAGTATATTCTTTCAAATAAAAAAAGTTTTTTTCAAATCGGTTTATAAATCACGGAGAAATTAAGTAACAAACATTCAAAAAAATACAGCCGAACTGAGAGCCTCCTCCTTTTTTGGAGTCGGTTAAAAATTATTCTTGTTTACAAAAAAAACCGGCCAAGTGCGAGTCGGACTCGCGCACGAAGGGTTCCGTACCATTATCTATAAAAACGGCAAAAAAATCTCGTTTGTTGTATGGTAGCCCCCCTTAAATATTTGTTTTATTTTTATTTATTTTTAAAGTGAATAAATAACTAAATATTATGTGAGTATTTCAAGCATCTACCTATTACCGTTATCAATTGCGAGCATAACCGAACAAAAAATCACGTTTGTTGTATGGGAGCCCCCTTAAATGTTTATTTTATTCTGTTTTTTAGTATTTGTTGTTATAGCCGCAACAGAAATACATCATCTGTGAAAATTGCAATTGTCTAACTATCACGGTTCATAACATACAGCCTGGTGACAGACGGACGGACGGACAGCGGGGTCTTAGTAATAGGGTTCCTTTTTACCCTTTGGGTACGGAACCCTAAAAAGCGGCACATGTCATGTGGCGCTTTAGTTAATAGTATGTGATGGGGATGCTATTTATTAAAAAATATTTAATCTACGTGAATAAACCACGGAAACAAAATGGTAAAAAATCTGCACGCGAATAGCGATAAACAACGTCGCACGTGTATAGCTGACCTTGATACCGCGTACCCCTTTGTCATTGACATTTTTCCGGCATAATTAAATACGATGCGGATTTTACTACGAATCCTGTTTGAGTTTTTGCTCGCTAGTACCTATACCGGCTTTTCTATATCAGAATCAGAACAATTTTAATGTCCTTGCCTTTATCGATGTAATTATATAGATAACACGAATATAAAGCTCTCGTGTACTGATAATGCGAGCTGAAATTTAAGGTTAAAAAAAACAATTATTATTTTCGTGTAGCTAGTCACTGACATGTAACACACTCTTGTTCATTTTTACTACTAAATAAAGAGTTAATTATTTTTTGGAAATATGAAGTTTTATTTAATTCCTGCAAGTAATTGTAGTGTAAAAAACATTGACATTAGTCCATATTCTATATTACTACAATGTGATAAAAATATGTTCTGTTTGTTTTTTTCAGTTAATAGCCTTGAGAAAAATAATTATATAGAAAACATGCCTAGTACCATGTGTATATAGACAAATTTAGATATAGTAAGATAGCAATCAGGAAAAGCCTCCGCGCAGCCAAGAAAGCTGTCGATGAATACTAGAAAAGACCTTTACACCTCGATTCCTGTATTGCCATTTACCTTCATACGGAATGTTTGAAATCGACACGAATAAATTTGGCATAATATAAACAGGTTCCGGCACACACAAAAAAGTTGCTATTTATAGTATGTTATTAGTGTATGATTTATAATAAAGTGATGTCGGCTTTTCAATTATTCTATCCTTAGAGATTTTGATTTTCTTAAAACAAGATTTCAATACAGATTTTTTTTTGTATTTTGTTGTAGCATATTCGTTTAAATTAAGTATGAGTATTAAGTAAGCAATTAACCCATACATTACATTAATAGTTTCCAGGAAATCAAATAAAAATATCTCGAAATTACCAATCGTATTCATGCGAAATCCGGAAACTATTTGTGCACACGCCGCCATTGTCACCGTTGTTTTTGGGTAAAACCAAGTTCAATTTAAATAAAGTAAAACTGGATTTTCTGTGTCTACTAGTGATTTAAAAAAAAATGTTTTACTTCTTAAATGAATAAGGAAGCAACTAAATCGTCTCTCATAAAATGTTTAAAATATTTAGTAACTGTAAGTTATAATAATCTTAATCGACAAATAACTTACTGACCTTTAAAACAAGCGGCAACTTTATCTACAAATCGACACACATGTTTAAAAATAAATGTAGCTATCATCTAAACACGCCAGTTCCAAATACCACGTGTGTCAGATAATACGCGTGAATAAATCGTAACAACTTCTGTAGCGACCTTAGTATTTTTTGCGAGCAACAATTTCGTGTAACGTTCAAAATCAAGTGAGATCGATTTTCCAGTCAAGTGGTCAGCTAACGAATTCCTCATTCGGACCGCGCGCACAGTTGCTCCATTCGATACTCATCTATTCAACCTCAAATCGGTTACGTGTATTGGACCAAATAATAAGTTGATTTATATTTTTTGAACATGAGATAGTCATGACAGTTAATATGCTACCTGATATGTACTAGTTAACGTAAAGAATAGGTACAGCTCACTATTGTCCGTACTTTTTTTTTTAATCGTTTGTTATTATTTACCTATTAATTTACCTACGAATTGGGAAGTAGCGATAGGAATGAAGTGATTCCAAGCTTGCAGTTAATTCCCTTTTTGTTTTGACTCGACTAGCAAAGTCCACAAGTTCGAATTTTGGGAATTTTCTTGCCTCCGGTTACCAGTCAGGGAACCGGTCTCACTCTTCTTTATAGAAAGTACTGAAACTAGATATATTAACGCCTCGGCATGTTTTAATAATTATTTCCCCGTCGATTATAATCGACGGGAAAATGTTATCTCGCATTAATATATTTATTGTTATTGTATAAATTTAAACATAATAAAGAGGATTCTATAAGCTTTGGGTATTTTTGGATTAGAAGCCTGGGGTGATTTTTGAATTATGAGATATCGTGGTGGGTTATCTCGTCGACCGTGAGCTATCCATACATGGATTTATTTATCTCGAGCTCCTCCGTACTTCGGTGGGCTCGTTAAGTCGTCGGTTCTATGAAGTGGTCTTTGGGTGGCTTGAAAATATTGATATCCGCCAACCCACAGTTGCGCAGCGTAGTGGACTATGCGCTAAACCCCCCTTCCATTGAGGGGAGACCTGTATCTCAGCAGTAGGATAAATATGAGTCCCTGCAGAAGAAGTTTTATCAAAACTGATAGATAACTTTCTTGGCCAAGCCGACCTAAACTATCTAAATGTCCTTTACCTAAATGTACAGAATTTCAAATAATACATCTGGTGTTCAGGTACGAGAGTACTTGTTGTTATTATATTTATAGTACATGTAAATACGATACACGCAAGCGTTTTGTAGGCTGTAATATCTACTAACGATTTACGGGGAAACGAGGGCCATTTCGCAAAGCCGATTGCCTGCTCCGAGATTGGTTCTCTAGTGTACCGTGTCTAATTTATCACAAGTGTACATCAGTGTAAGCATCGAGTCGATGTTAAGACCACGCCGCCGCGCCGCTAGTACGTACATACGTATGTACGTACGTATAACTCGGCGTACTGGAGAGCTGCAAGTGTCGATCTCATGCAAAATATGTTGCCGGCCAGTCTTGATATCAGGATCGGGGCCGTAGCACCGAAGCTGAAGCCGATTACCTTTTGATTCGAAAAATAAGTCTTACGTTTAAGTTAATGACAAATATCTTCAACACAATCGGTAGCGCTCCAAGGTACCGTGAGTCTAAGCTGATGTTTCATATTTGTAGATAAAGAATAGCCCTAAAAATAGATAATAGAGCCCCAGGATATATTTTATAATCCTTGCTCCTAGACATCAATACAAACGCCAGAATAAATGTGTAAATTTCTTTTATATTTAAACTGAAATTAAATATTAATGCGGATGCGGATTTTAAGCGGTACTTAACATCTTATATGATGATATAATTTTGGAAGCTTAGTCTTTGTTGAAATGAATATCATATCCATATTTTAATTGTTTTTCCTTCTTCTTCATTAACTTGTATTTATCACACGGCTGGAATACTGGTTTCTTCTAAATCGAAGTCCTGAATTGGCGCAGAATAGAGAGGAATGGGGCATGAAGATAAGGTAATGAGGATGATGATAAGAGGTGGGCAAACGATTCTGTGGATCACCTGATGGAAAGCAATCACCACCGTTCATGGAAACCAGTAATATCAAGGGGTCTCCAATCCGTTGCCAATCTTTTAACGGAAATACAGATTCTGTTTTTGAAGGCTCAATATCACCATCTGTGGTATAAAATGTCTTTATTTATTTGTTTAAGGCCTATTAGTTCTGCGAATCACTTTACTAAACTGTGAAATAGTTTGTCGATACAAAAACAAAGAAAAATGACATGATATACAAATTTTACAAACTTGCGAAAAAACACTTGTTATCCTTCACGTGCAAGAGTTTCAAATAAAACCGCATGTCATTATTGTGCATGTATATGTATATATATATATATATATATATATATATATATATATATATATATATATGACCCATCATAGTATATGTAATGCATATTTGAAACTCTTGTACAACACACGGCTTAGCCTCTCTCCATTTTTATCTCGTTACTGTCTTTATGCGGTTGAAGTTACAGACTGAAACTATACTGAAGAAAGTAGAACTTTGTAAAACTCAAACTGACCCATTTGATCTAAGTAATAAACACTAAAGAAATCGGGTTACAATAAGTTAAAGTAGCTACAAGATCTCTACCATCTATACCTCTCTTCATTGATGTATTTTAGCGTTCACTGCGAAGATGGTCCGTCGAAAATTATTATAGTACCTAATTAGCATGTCGACTGCGAAAGAAAACGCATTCCAATTGACGCTTCTAAATAAAGATTTTGTCTAGAAAGCTTTAGCACATCGTTACTAATAAAACAGACGTAACAAAGAGACCTATTACTTGTTGAAATATTTTCTTTTTATATTTGGAAATTACAATTGTAATTTTAAATTATGATTTTAAACATTTATTGATTTTTTGTATAATATTTTATACAAAAATAAATAAATTATTTTTTGAATCTATAGTGTCGTAACTTGTGATGATAGACTATTATGGGTGTCACAATATAAGCTCTAACCCTTCATCGGTTTGTTCGTTTTTTATCCGGACGTATGTAACCTTAAAAACCGAATACTGAGAGAAGTGCTTATGTATTACAGAATTGGAAAAATTAGGAATATGTAATGAAGTCGATATTTGAACGAGGAAAATTATTGGAAAAATTGTGAAGACACATTGACAGCCAACGTAACTTGAACTACAATTCTACGAAATCAGGTTCTTCTACATGTTCACTTACAGGCCATCTTACTTAAATATGATTATTATAGAAGAAAATACAGTACTTGTTGTACGCAGTATGTACGGAATATTCAATTCGCTATGCACTAAATAGTTTTATTTAAATTTGGAATATTTTATTTTTGTTCTTTCTTTGCTTTCTTCGTGGTTTTGCTTCTTTTCGACTATTTTGTTAAAAATGTTCCAGCCTTGTTAAGTTCGATGTAGTTATCGAAATATTTACACAGCGATTTATACGAGTATGATATGTACAGTTAAGGGTCATAAGTGCAGTACCGCCAACCCTTCCTTTAATTTTGAATAAAACACTTATTTTTTATGATATTAAAATTTCGTTAAATTAATTTCTAGAGAACGATTAGGACTACAGAAAAAATTGAAGAAATTATTATTATTTAAACAGTTGTCTTGGCCAACTTGCCAGAATATTATAAATATTTAAAAAAATGGAAAAATTCATCTCTTTAGATGGGATTTGAACCCATGCACTGCACCAAAGTACTTAATAGATAGTATTTTTTTATTCCACCGCCTTGGGGCGAAGTGATTTAGTGTACTTTTTTTATTATGAGGGTTTTGAATGGATTTGTATAATTTGTCTAGGGATATTATTATTATACAAACTCTTTATTACCAAAAAATTGCCTGTGAATCTGAAGGCAGACAAGATGAAGACCACCTAAAATTAATGGGTATCTACATAGACTTGATGTACACGAAAATGTCACAAATAAGTATTATGTTCTTCACACACGACGCCGTAATATATCAGGAGATACCGTGCCATCTCTGAACATATGGACAATGGTTAAACAGAAATTCTCTTATTTCACAGTATTTTCTTCAATTAGAGTGAGTTATCATGAATATAATATCACGACATATTTTAGTGCTATGTGTAAAATCCTTTATTAAAAATCGCTACAAAACGTGCGGCTGGGCGCTTTGGGAAATAAGTAACTGCCAATAACTGGAGCACTTAATGGAAAGTTATTAATACAGTCATATAATGCACATAAATGTTTTCACTTAAAACTTGCGGCAATTACCTTGATAAACAGTCCCGGCGAATAAACCCTTCAATTAAAACTTACGATTCCGGTTCTGCAGTAATCGTACTTACTTTTTTAAGAATTGTAATTTGGCTATATTCATTACGAAAGTCGCCGCATTAAGTGTCACAGGCAAATAACAATTGTCATTCCATTCTTTATGGGAACCATTGTGATGAGCGATGCTAAAAACGTGGGTGGCATTTGTTGTAAAATGATTTTTGAAGTAATAAAAACGTTTTATTGTAAACAAGATTACTTGACTTGCATACATAATTGCTTCAAATTTATGTTTCTTGTACAGTCACGTGCAAAACTCTCTATATAACTTAAAAAGTAAAATCCCGTGCCCGTAATTGTAAGCTCTCAATAGTAATATAAACTTTAATGTAACTTCGCAAGGTATAAAATAATTTTCATTTGTTTCGCAAATTCAGTATGTATTTTTGCACGTGACTGTGCATCTCAGTCTTGATTATAATGTGAAATTTATCAATAGGGCAGGCTCTATCATCAAACAAATCAAGTTACATGAATAGAAATTTACTCATAATGATTCTGACATCACCGAATCCTCTATGGTAAAAATTAAATTAAAAAGACAACGCAAAACACAAAATATTACAATATCTAAAATAGATATATGGTAAACCTGAAGCTTACCATATATCTATTGTAGTTTGTTTAAAATATATACTTATTTTATTTAACACGAACCAATTGAAGTGTAAAACAGAGGTAGGGTGCAGCGTATTTATACGCTGCCCGACTGGTGAAGTACCTTCCCTCAACCTCACAGAATTTCCTGTGGTGAAGTTGTGAAGTTGTTGTATTCCTGCGTTAGCAGCGGGGTTAGCGGCGCACATGCGATATTTCATGTTGCGAGTGTTAATATACTGTATTTGCTTCACATCAGACAGACAGACATCAGGGCAGCATGCTAGTCTGCCATCTGTCGAAAAATAAAATAAAATGTTAGATCTGTACTGGATCATAAATTAAATATAAATTCTTTGCTTAATAATGAAAAAATATTAATGAAACAAATCGGAATTTAGTATCTAATATGTTATCTTAAGTGTTACTTTTGAATTAATTTAAATTGTAACACACTCTCACCTATGTTCTATGTCATCAATGAAGATATTTTTGCTTCTGGTTTACACTCTTCAAATAAGTATGTACGCGCGATGTGTGTATGTGTGCGCGAAGTGTGTATAAAGATATTGACAGTTAAAAATGGCAATATCGATAAAAAGTAATGATCGTATTTATTAATTTAAATTGCAAACGACCGCGTCACATCGCAGCGTCTGTGACTGGATTTTGTCGTGCTGCGAACATCTCTACGCCATTCACGACACAGCTATAATTGGCCGACGGCGGCGCTGACGTGTTGGACTTCTTCTCTCAGAGCGTTTACTCTGAACCACTATTCAGTCTTAACTCATAACATTTAGAGCACTGTTCGTAATCGTGCAATAGTAATTACAATAAAACGTAGAGTTTTATACCTTAGTCTTAAAATCAAGGATGAAGTAACGGTGAAATAACCCGGTTATTTTTAACAACCATTATATCGCGTTATAAACCAATAAAAACAATCTGCAAAGCGTTTTTTATTTATTATTATACAATCGGACACACAATTATAGACATTTCGTTTATATTTTACTAGCGACCCGCCCCGGCTTCGCACGGGTGCAATGCTGATACTAAATGTACTACAGAAGGTCTTTGCGCGTTGTCCTATCCAGTCCTTCCCCAGTTATAGGCACACGCCGCCGGCTCCGCGGCCGGTACCGCCACAGCCGTTATGTCCCTGCATTTTAAATGTGTAATATCTTCTAAACTATTCATTTAAATTACATGCTGTGAAGGGCCATATTGATCTATATTAAAGGCGCAATGTATTTAAGGTACTTAATTGGATAAGGATTAATTCTGTATTGCTTAAAATCGCTTCGTAAATAAGGCATTATTTCTTGTAAAAAGCAAAGGATAAAATAACGGTTATTGTGTGTTACCACTAAGAGATAGACATATACCATCGCGAACTTTTTTGTAGACCATTTTAAGGTGAACAATACTGTACTACATTATTTTGATCTATCTCGTTGGGTTCAGCCAGCGTTTGCAATGAAAGAGCAAAAAAATGTGTTTATTTACGACATCACATTAGAAACCTCTAAATTATCAGTGTTTTTCTACTATGTGATGCATATATTATACATATAAACTTTCCAGTTGAATCACTCTATCTATTAAAAAAAACCGCATCATAATCCGTTGCGTAGTTACAAAGATTTAAGCATACAAAGGGACATAGGGACAGAGAAAGTGACTTTGTTTTATACTATGTAGTGATGTTAAATTAGAATAGATTGTGAATGCAGTTAAGTGAAATACAATAGGCTTATTTTGTAGGTATAAATGGGCTTCTAACGTTGGTGGTCCGAGTAGCAAAGCACTAAATCTTTTAGTGGCGATCTATGTTAATCGATAGGACATTAACAACGGTGTGACGGTAATGGCCAGTCCTGGGACGCGGCGTGCTCAAGGTTGGTAGTGAAAGGACCCGTGAATCTGGATCATCCCAGCATCCGCGGCGAATGCCGAGCTTTGCACGAACCTATAACTGTTACCCACGAACGTGTACTTGTGATAAATTACTGGAATTTTTGATATCATGTTAAAATTAATGACGTAATGTGATTCTACCACGAATGAATTTACTTAGTATTACTTATAAACTTTTGGGTTATACTTAAGTCTTTAAGTAAGATATATATTTATTATTTTATATACAATATGCAGTGATACATAGCTATACCACCATTTTATACCTTTGTCTTATTTTTTTAATTTTTTGTAGTTACCTATATACACGTTTAGATACGCTACTTCTTTATCTATGGAAATATTCAGTGACATAGGACAAAAGTAACTCTTACAAGATAAAATGAAACCTTTTTAAAAGAGGTTTGTATTGGCGTCTTTTTTTAAATATATTGTGTATTGTAAATGTATAGTGATTTATATCTAAAGCGTGTATTTAATTTTGAAGTTGTCTACATGTATGAGAACCGATTAGTGTGATTCCATAAACTGATGATGACTGCAGATTCAAGGATACTAACGAAATGGGTTTAAAAATTCTGTCATATAACGTACATAAAAAATTAAAGTCGACTTGAAAACCTCTTCCTTTGTTTCTGTTGGTTAAATTTATTTAATACTAGCGCCCTGGCTTTGCCTGTGTGGGGCACACTTTTGCAATATTTTTTATTGATGCGCCGCTTATATTATATAACTTAATCGTATGTTATATAGCTTATTGCCTTCGATAAATGGGCCATCTAATATTTTTTCAATTCAAACCAGTAGTTCCTGAGACTATTGCCTCTAGTGACCAATCAAACAAACTCTTCTGCTGTATAATATTAGTATAGATTTCTTGCATCGACCTTATTTCAACAACTTTAAAAGCAAGTAGGGCTAGCATAACGATAACTACTCTTATCTACTGATACTACATGGTATTTTAGTATGCGTAGAATGGAGTGCGTATTTAACGCAGTTTATTGTTATGGCTGAAAATGTTCCTCGTTCCATAAATGGTTCGCGCAGATACTACCTATGTTACGCTATGCGGCCATACTGTAGGCTGTGGTGTAGGCACCCGCGGAGCCACTTCGGCACCACCACGGAGTATGCAAATGATGTTAACTGCATCGTTGCGAAATACACCGGCCGATAGACGAGATAAATAAGGACAAACTATTAATGGCGAAATAAATTGATGCAAGTGAGATCACGACTTGGGAGTTATTACTGAAGCCATCTACACCGTGAAAATCGGTTAAGCTCTGTATTTATGTGCTGTTAATACTTTGCGTAATGCACACATTTAGGCTGTATTTACAACGCCGCAGGATGGAATGGAAGCGACTTTTTGCAAAGAAATTGTTCATAGCATAATTAACTTTATATCAAATGTATAACATATAAACCCTCCTCCATAGAATCCTCGCGCCTTCTCGAGAATTCCCCTAGCTGCTGATCGTATTTAAATTTATATGTTATACAATTGACATAAAGTTCATTATGCTATGTACAATTTCGTTGCAAAAAGTCGCTTCTATTCCATTCCGCGGAAGTGTAAATTTACTGGCGTTAGAGTCGATATTACATTTTTTCATTATTATTTCCTGGTTTAAATAAATACTTTTTAAATCTGAGGATAGATCATTTTTAAAATCCGTAATTAATATTTCAAAACATAATCATTATGTCGTAGTTTAATTACGCTTTACAAGGGTTGCATGATAAAAATCGTCATGCGAAGCAAACAGTATTTGAAATAGTTTTGAAATTGCTTCAGCAGATGCAGAAAAGATATAGAGCTTAAGTAAAGAGAAATCTGTACTCAAGATTAAATCTCCTCAATTAAAACCGATTAGACAGTTTAACTTATAAGGGAAATTGCAAATTATATTTCATATTTGTTTCGAGCGGATTTGTTTTGAGTTATTGCTTGTTTTTCGTAAATCGTAATTAGTTTGGTAAGACTTAAAAGTGTAGATAGGTTTTGGGAGCGACTAGTGGACTAATATTCGGAAAATAGTAGAAATTGCATAGTATAATTACTGACTGTATTTACTTGTTACAATTACATTTTTATTTTTGCTTGGTATTATACGTAAAAAAAGGCATGACATAAATTTTAAGCCTATTTATGTGTTATCGTTGTTTCCAAACAGAGAAACGGATTTACATGTGATTTTGGTATTTAACTGGGGTACCAAATATTTCGATAATATACGATATCACATATACCTATAATATATCCGGTACATAAGATATTTAGGTATAAATGAAATCAAGAGAAAGTCAAAATATAGTTGACTGTTCAAATTAAGACAATAGTTTATAATGTATATTTCTCATTTATTTACGATCGCTGCGAAAACTAAGACGAATGGGCTTTCATTTTGATCTGACTCCTGATACAGGTCTATGTTTTGATTAGCCTAGGTAGTAATTAAGTGAGATACACGCCAATATTCTACGACATTAAATTTATAGCTGCATTGCTATTGCATGTTTTACAGAGATCCAAGTACCGTTGGAATGAGTATCAGTTTGTACAGTGGGCCAAAGAAGTGCTCTACCGCTTTAAGATTTACATTCATCTGTACTTTTATAACTAAGAAGCTTTTTCCATTCCCCATAAATAATAGAAAATCGACCTTAGCAGCATTTACGTTTGATAGGAAAGTTTGTTAAAACTGATAAGACCACTTTCTTTGCCGATCGGCATTAACTCATAATCATCTCATAGGACCCGGGTCTCCCCTCAATCGAAGATGTTTAGAGCTACTTTACTTTTACTTACTTATTACTTTACTTTACTCCACATCGCTGCTCAACTGCGGGTTGGCGATGTTTCCGAGCCGCCCAAAGGCCATTGACTTAGCTTAATGACTAACGTCTAATGACAACAACCGGGAGCGATGGCTTAAGATGCCCTCCGAAGCGCGGACGAAATCGAGATAAATAAATCCATCCATATATAACCCATAAATAAACCAATCCATAGACAAGCTACTTAGACGCCATCAAGGTCCTCGTCTTCTTAGCCTGTCGTCCAGGGCAAATGAAAATATATCTAGGTAGGTACAATTTATAATATCAAGAACAGTATTATTTCCAAATAATAATAAAAAATGTAAAATAACAATTTAACATTTTTTAACAGGTAGTATATGCTTCCGTAATACGGAAGAACATTTTTAACAAAAATATGCAAAGTGTAATAAATTCAGTCTCTAATTAATTATATTGAATTTTTATTATTATAACATCACTTAGTGTATAATAACAATTACAAAAAGAAATAAGTTATGGTTAACTATGCTGCAAAGTCTTTAGTCTGAATAATAAATTGTTATTATATCCTATAACTAAATGTATTTATTATGCCATGATACTACAAGACATTCTGCAGTATCAGACAACCTAAACTTTCACTTACATATATATCTTGCAGTGTTCTTGCATTAAAGACTTGTAATAATAAATTTGAGTATCGATTCCTTGTTTTATTAATGCGATTCGTCCGACCGTACCACATTCGTGCGATATATCACACGCATCGTGTTTCTAATTGCGAGTTACAAGTAGGGTTGCCACTTAGCAGGAGAAACATACTCGTCTATCTTATCTTACTAATATTATAAATGCAAAAGTTTGGATGGATGGGTGTTTGTTACTCAACCACGCCAGAACGGCTGAACAGGGGTCCTACTGGCTAAGCTGAAGCCGATTACTATCGGATTTTTTTATTGCAAAATATCAAACTATAGCTTAGACTTATGGTATTTGTGTTTAGCTTAGCTGGTAGAAACTCCGGAACTCTACGAACAAAGTTGAAGATGTTTGTCAATAACTAAAACGTAAGACCTATTTATCGAATCAAAATATGCGATGGTAATCCGCTTCAGCTTTGGCGGTAGGGCGTGATCTGGATGAAATTTGGTGCAAAGATAGGTTATAGTCTGGAATAGCACATAAGTTACTTTTTATCCCGGAAATATATACTTATATTCCGATAATAGGATCGGTTTGTTTTTGTTTTTCGTAGAGTTGGAATCGACTTTCGAGCACAGAGTTGACAAAATCTCTGCCGCTCAGAAATCAACACGCACAAGAAACTGTTTGATCTCTCACTTCAACAAGCATATTATGTAATGTCATACTTAATGTATCCATTCAATATATGTTTTTAAGGTTATATTCTATTAGGTTTTTAAGCTATCGTTGTCACAACTAACTGTGTTTTGGACTTCTGCCGCCCAGAATCACAGCGCTCAAAAGGCCGCCTTTCACAGTCAATGCTCACATAAATCACCGTTTGATCAGGCCGTCAATTGACATGTTCACTTCAAAATTTTCACGTAAATTAAGTTTATTGATACATTTTTTATTTAATATTTACAGGGCATTAGCAAGCCCAAAAGGAAGATTTTATTAGTTATTTTATCGGACCGTCAATTCTCTCTCTCTCTCACACACACACACACATCAATATTTCTATACCTTTAAACAAAATTCTGAAACAGTCCGTTTGTCCGGGTTAGGTATTCATCGAAACGGCTAAGCCGATTTTAATGGGATATTCACCAGAAGGTGAAGGCGTTTATAGCGTACAAGCTACATATTATCACAAGAATATTTAAGGTACGTGCATGATAATTGAAATACCATTACTTCCACTGAATAATTATTTTAAAAGTACGTAAGTAAGTAAGTAAGCACATGAAATCTGGTAAAAGCTGGTAGAAAATAAATATTTACTTTGTCCAGTCATGCGCTTCTAGACCGTAGCATTTCAAGAATAAAAGGTCCCACGTAGTGCTACAAATGCTACGCATGTCTCTTAGCTACGCAGGATCAACTTATACTGGAAAAGTTACGGTTTATAAGCGGTTAACTGTATTCTTTTATTTTCATTTAGACACAAGTGATTTCGATCTGAGAAAATCCAAACGGGACTGACGGTAAATCGTAAGCGCGTTGCACATCTGAAAACTGACCCATATTAAAATTATCAAGGCGATACTTTCGTCTAGACAGACATTTTCACAAAAAAATATTTAGATAACATTTTGTACCTAGCTAGGCAATAATAGACTATTTTTTCTCAATGTTCCAACTAAATTGCCTATTTTTAAAGAGAAAAAGCAAAGCATTTTTTTTTGTATAAAAATATAATTTACAGGTACTGCAAAATAGTTATATTTGGCAACCCTACCCACTAGAGTAACACATATTGCAGGTCTTCTCATAGATTGCAATGGATTATTACAAAATTTGTAATGTACTGTTAGTTAATCTTAATATAACCTGTACTAATGCATAAAATTTTTCATTAAAGTTAAAAATTAACTCCTCCAGTTCACAAAATATCGCAGCCAAATAATAATTCCCATGAGGATTGTTGTGTTCCTGCGAGTGAGTGAGGTCATCAGAAAGGAAGGAGTTACTGCATTGGCAACTGGGAGCGATATTTTATATTGCAAGCATTAATATGGCTACGGTAACCGCTTCACATCAGGTGTACTTCTGAAAAATTACATTATTATTACTCTCTATTGCACATAAGAAGAAGGTTACAAGATCAATATAAGGGGTATTCATGGCGATTATCTCTAATATATCTTTCATACAACCTTCAGCTATATTTTTACATATTGTTATAAAACATGATATACACTCTAAGTCAATATATATATATATATATATATATATATTATCTAGATGCATCATGCATTTGATAAATATTAAGAAGAAAATACGTATGGGCTTTCACGAATTACAAATACATACTATTAATATACATTAAAGTAAAAGCATTTATGTAACATAGATATTAATTTCTTAAGAGTACCCATATTGTAGGAAGAACCGCGCCTTTCCTGCGGTATTTATTAGACAGCTATGAGATACGAGTATACACGCATCAGTTTGATATAAGTACGTAATGAATATGTATGTTTTTGCAATTTGCGTTTAGTGCCGACCGTACACAAACATACACATTTATATTTCTTAGTACAGCAATAGCAAGAGATTACATCTTATCTTTAGATACATATAATTAAATTATAACTGGCCTGGATCCTAGTAGCTTGCTCATATAATATGTTTGAAAGGATCTTTCATTGAACAAAAACTTTTGAAATTATTTTTTATGTGGGTGAAATTGTTGTCGCAAAATAACGTGTGAAATAGTTTTTATGAAATATTTACCTCTCAATAATTCATACAAAATATTACACACGACCTTCGCTCATTAATACCACACGACAGACAAAGCCCTGAAATTTAATATTAGGGTATGGAACAATAACAAATAATCAAACACAGTTTCTAAATTCCTTCAATGAATAAACAACTTTATTTGAATATTTTTCCTATCCTTAATATATTTTCGGTTCCACATTCAGATTGTACACTGCGCTATTCATTCGGGTAATATTTGAACTATGCAGAACAGGGACCAGTGTTAAACCATGTTATATAATGAGACGGTTCGATTATTCGCCTAGACCACCTAAGCAGTAAGAGTTATAGTCATAGTCTATTACATTATGACGTTTTCAGACAGGCTATCATGGTGTAAATTATGGTGTTAATTAATGAGGAGTAAGTGAGGACGACATTATGATAAACAGTCTCAATACCTCGTCGTCTAATAGGTCCTTCAGTTATTTACACAGAAAGTCTATGTTGATTCCAGTCGAATAGACACGGTCATATTCCATACGCCGCGCCGCCGGGGCGGGTCAGCTATATGAAAATAAACTCAGCGAACCGCGATAAGCATTTCGCCAGATCGATAAATCAATACAACACCATCTTAAACAGATTATAAAATTGAATAATAACTTGCAAAAGTCAATTAGACTTTTTAAACTAATTGGATTGAATGTAAGCATATGAGATGTTGACTTTCATTTTTGTATACACGCATATAAACTACGTGTTTCCTGAGCCTTCGATTAGCCTGTGCTACCTGTCAAACCACTTGATGCCAATTTGCCTCTGTATTGAATGTTGCTTTATTATTTGATATAATAGACCTCACGTGTTAACTATCAATTAGCATATTCATTTATATTTGCTATAGAACTCTACACATCTGTCAAGACATTATTGTAATTTATTCCTTTGTGCAAGTCAAAAATTTTTCGGCACGATAAAAGTTCCTTGGTCCGCGATAGCGCTAAAAAGTGATAGAATAAAGTGTTATATACTTTTCAAATTACTAACAAAGTTGTAACCATTCAACTTGTCGCTGTCTGATTTTTAGTTATAATTGGACACTTTCGTTTTCGATGTCGTTACGGAAAAGGCACCGTCTAATGTATTTAAAAACGAAATAGGTACCACTCGCTAATTACCAATCAGCTTCATATTGAATATTTTAATTATTTTTAAATTCAATGTTTTTTTAAGGACAAATCAAGGTTCGGTACAAGCACCCGGAATTAAATCATATGGTTTATTACCACGTAGAATGCTTATTAAACTTTGCTTACAGCCTGCTGAATCGACTCTGCTGTAAAAGCGTATACTACATAATGAGATATTATATTATTATTATAAACAACATTGATACTTTAGATAATAAAAAAAATTATATTATTTAATATAAATTAAATAAAAAAAATAGTATTCGCTTAATACACAAAAAATCCGGAAGGGCCAACGTGCCACCAGTGCTGCAGCACAAGATCTATTGTAAGATATTCCCCATATTTTTTTTAACTTGGGAAATTTATCATAAATTTATTCATCAATAAACAGGATACTATGTTTCATAAATTATTTATGAAACATAGTATCCTGTAATTGATGAATCTAAATTTTCGAAGAACTGCCGTTTTTGCAAAGTTTTATTTCAACTATTACAGAGTATAATGTTTTATCAATTTTATGCAAAGTTTTATTTCAACTATTACAGAGTATAATGTTTTATCAATTTTATGCAAAGTTTTATTTCAACTATTACAGAGTATAATGTTTTATCAATTTTATGAGTTATTAATGAACTAGGGGCCATAATAAATAATCGTGTGACACAATTTTTTTGATTCGATGTTAATTTAACATATAATAATATTTTTACTCTACTGGCCCTAGTTGTGCAGCAGCGACCGTCTTAATAAAAGGAAATAAAAACTTACTCAAATTATTAAAAGACAAAAACATCAAGTAAGTATGGGATTTCCGATGTTCCAATTTATTTGACCTACTCAATTGGCTACTACCGAGTGCAATGGTTTAGAACTTTGATGGATTGACTAAGAGGCCATCACTTTCAGCACATCCACAACTCAAAGCAAGTTGTCTTCGCCTCCTACCCAAGCCATTGGCACTGACCAGTATTCATAACTTCAATGTCCGCGTAAATTACTTCAATTGAGACTTCAATATCCGCGTACGTCTCTTGTCAGTTCAATCTGCCCAATCACATTAGTTTGATATTTATGACGTTGACGTGACGTTTAAAAAATATTTCGGATAACATTTACTTGAGCATTTACTCACCAACATTACTCAATAACTTTGAAAATGGTTCTAGAAAATAATTATCTATAGTAAATAGGTAATTAAAGCTTTTACTATGGTAACATATTATACAGGTATTTTATATACAACAGCTTTGCATATGAAGCCCACTGGGCTTTATATTTCTGGTCCCACTGGGTTACATAAATTGAAATCTGATATCAGGTGGCAATACTGGTTCTGGCCTTATAATCTGTAATTGAGTGCATCAGTAAAATTGTACGATCGGTTTTGCTGTAGAGTTATTTTAAGAAATTCGTCGACATGTCACTAAAGCTGGAATGAATGAAGAATTGTGAAAAAGATGCTATAAAACACTAGTTTTCAGAGCGGTAAAACTATTAATAATAGTATAAAAAGAACATTTGAACATCGACATTTGAAGTGAGAAATTAGCAGTTTATAACGCCATTAATACTAAGAAATGGCATGAAGCTGTAACTTATATTAATTGGGATACTATTATGATTGATTTGATATCTTAATACAGATTTCGCAATTATAATACTACGTGCCATATTTGGATTCATATGTATAAATGCCGGAAATTGCTTGTGATGAATCATTTCCTGTTAACTATCAATTTGTTAAAGATATAAACTTTTTTATTGTACCACTATAAAATAATTTGATGATATTCAATCGAATCGATAGTACGAGTAATATGCCTCAGCACCATAGCTTAAAGTGCAAACTCATTTTGTAAAAGTGTAGGCGAAAGAATAAAACATTATTTACGATAAACTGATAGTATATAAAAAATTTATGCTTTCAATGCTGTTAAAGTCACGGATAGTGAGAGACTGAATCCATTAGAATTTGGAACTTCACCGGTCACTTTAGTTTTAGCACGTTTTGCCATAGTAGAAGTAGCATCACTACTAAATAAATTTATTATAGTTAGCAAACGAGTATAATAATGAAAGCAAAGATGTTATACTTGTTAATTTTTTTAACAAAAGTTATCAAACATTGAAATTCTAAAAAGACAATGAAGTATTTTAAGTCACCTTATTTCGAAAGTAACATAAGAAAAGGAATATTGTAAACAGCGATTGACTTATTCGGAATAGGGCATTATCGTACTAATCGTTGTTTTGGTACTTTTGTTTATTTCTTTTTTCTTCGGTGTTACATTTGAAATATTGGGTAAGTGACATAAAGAGAACATCATTGTATTCATAATTTTAATAAAATAAATAGTTTGCATGATTTTTTGTTCAATTATGGTGTGAGATAACGTATGTAGTGTAGTGTAGTATGCAGTGTTGTCAGTGCCTGTAGCAATTTTCGTGCGTGTCGTTTCGTGTTCACCCAGCGATCACGCACCCCAGTGTTCAAGTAAGCAGTAAGCTGTGGCCATATCGAAATGGGACGAAAAAGGGACGAAATATGTGAACGGACAGAAAAGAGTCGTTTTGATGTTAATAGGGACGAAAATCAATCATTTAAGGCAATACTGGTATTATGACTTAAGTATTTTGGCGTGGGTATATACACAAAACATTTATATATATTCTTCTTCTTTTTTTTTACTGGGGTAACAAACAAGCATACGGCCTGCCTGATGGTAAACAGTCATCATTTTACATGCATATCTAAAAGACGTATGGATCGCACAGAAATGCTTTAATATTATTTTTATTTTAATCTCTATTTTAACATGTCTATTAAAAATATTCCTTTAATAGTAATCTTCGAGTTAACCGTAGAGATAAAGAACAAGCAATTTAACTGGTAATGTTAGTGCAATAATTGGACTGATTAACTGAGATTTTATTAAGAACTCCTACGAATAACAATAATAAGCCAGAAATAATAATACTGGGACTATATTACACTCGTACTACGCAGTACTATTACTTATACTGTGCCCGTACGTAAAACCAGTACGTATTCGATGGTACGAGATGAATAACATAATGTAAATATAAATAACTACCGGGTTAACGATTGACCGCAGTCGACGTGTGACCTCACGTTGTCTATCATTGTTATACTCGAATATAGTTGTTCTTTTAACATGTTATTCTAAACTGAAATATTAAATGATTCTTGCTTATATGTTACGATAAACTGGCCATTCTCGCAAATGGCTGTAAATTTCGATGATTTTTTTTATTATAATAAATTTTGTAGATTTCGATGAATTTTATAACGTAGGGATTTACGAAATCGAAAAATCGATACGCTATGTTTCAAAGTAATATTACCTCAGTGTTTCAAATTGGGAAATATCATTTACTCCTCAAAATGCCGAACATGTCTTATTCGTCTATGTATACCATATTATAATAACTAGGAAGTAGGTGAGATGCTTTTTATTGTCTGAGTGTCAGACTAAGTTTTTACAATAAAATACAATTACTATTTATTGCAAACACGTTAGTATTATAAGTTGCTCCTCCGTGAGGTCGATATAACGTGGGTCTGTATAATCAAGGATCAAGGGGATTATAGATTGTGCAAGAGTAATTCTAGTGTCGATCGGCAAACAAAATCTAAGTTGATTGTGAAAGCAGATGGCTGTAAATAATATCCTTCATATGGATATTAAACTCGGCCACTTAAGGACTGCAAGAAAAAGTTTTAGCCAAATACATACGCAAATTTTTTACCCAGTCACTATAACGAATGTGTACCCCATTAAAATTACAATCAATTCTGGTAATGAATCGAGGACTGCCAATGATGAAATTTTGGGTCTTAACCATCAACAACAAGATTATGTGCTTTGCTTAAATCTGATATAACAGTCAAGTCATTGTTTACAATATCTATTATATATGTTATAGAAGAATTCATTAATGTTTGTGGATCTAAGATGCTTACACAAGGTCATTGCAACTATGTAAATAGCAATACGATACGCGATAATGTGTGTACAAAATAATTTTATATAAGAGTAGTTCATATTACACCGTAAGAGAGTGAAGGTAGGTGGCTCGCACGAAACCAAAGCGAACCGGATCCAAATCGGAGGGAGCGTTTTCTGTAACTGGAGCACACTGCCGTCTCGAATATCGCCCCTTATGTCGATAATAAGATTTTCTTTCGGACACCGCAACACCGCAGTTTCTCTTTTTTGTGAACGCACCTGCAATGTAGGGCAATCTTGACTTATTTCGAAACAAAACATGATTGACGGTAACCAGACAAATCATATGAGATTGACTTTATCTTATTTACTCGGAATGCATGGCATCTTGATTTAAGCAAAGGAATAGCGCCCAAATTTTTTTTATTTTTTTATAAAAGATGTAGTTATAGCGACATATTGTACTTTTTACACTTTAGATATTTTATGTAATGACATTGACGATGTCTTTTGAAATGTGCATCTTACGTGAACAGTCATTTCAATTGATACTTTTATACGTTTACAATAAAATTGGTTATTATACTGACTGATCTGTAATTATAATTTTTTAATAAGGTTTCTCTTGTTTCATTTTTCTACATGTAAATTTATTACCAATAAACAAACAATACGAGATATTACAACCATAATGACAGCAATGGCTATTAATTTTACTACCGTGGTTTGTATCAGTCTATAACAACTTTTAAAAATATCATACTGGTTTCTTAAACATTCAAAACTAAAATATGCCAACATTGTTTTGTTATTAATACGATAATCAGTATAGGACGTAAGTACATGCGTTCATTGTCATTTGAATTGTGTGTTGAAAAGTTTTTTCTAACCGATTTATTAGAACACAAATAATCGAACCTTTCATTCTTCGTTTATACTTAATTTGTTATTTCGAAGCTCTCTGAGGACAATTATAACTTTCTTTTATTTAATTGGTATTGTTGAAATGTTGAAAATAGTTTCTTGTTTGCATCTATATTGTCAATAGCTTTGTCTTTAACACAATTATGGTCATCTAGTTAACAAAATATCACGCGATGATCGGCTGAGTAATAGGGTCGAATTTTTTAGCATTTTTATATGGGACGAAGCGTTCGTCTCCGCATTTCTGGTTAATGTGCTAAATAGAGACAAACTTGAGTGACCGGTATCGCCACACCTTTATCTTGTAACTAATTGGTATGTACAGATAGACAACGAAACATTATTTAAAGTAGGTAATATTAGTACCTAATTGCTACTCAAACTGCAAAATGCTCCAGTAAACAGCTCAAAATTAACTGTCTTACGGTTTTAATGTTATACGGCTCTGTACTTAGGTTTTACCAATTATATTTTCAACCAAACCGTTTAGATAAGATGTTAAATCACATTCATACACAACTGTTTGTGTGTTGAGGAGCTCGATGGCATCGTTGCGCGTGTCATCTAGCACGAAGCACTAATCGAACACGCAGCACTAATCGAGCACGCAGGTTAAGTAACGTCGACCGTAGCCTATCTACGGAGCGGTTTATTTATCGCGAGCTCCTTCGTGTCACGGCTGCTGTCATTAGATGACAGTAGTTAAGCCAAGTCAGTGGCCTTGGGCGGCTTGAAAACATTGGTCTCCGCCAACCCGTAGTTGAACAGCGTGGTGGAGTACGCTCTAAACCCCTTTGATTGAAGGGAAACCCGTATCCCAACAGTGGGATAATCATGGGTTGATGTTGATACATAACTATGACCGTAATCTTTATATAAACTAAAGTCTGTTAAATTAATTTTGCAGTCTGTTAAATAAATTTTGCAGCAATATATAAATTGGCAAGCATAAATGGAACATGAAATTTTTCAACTACACCCGGCATCGAAATAGCCGCGTGGGAAACTCGAGCACCTAAACATAGTGCGACGTACTGCGCCATACTTTACGTCAGAATCAAACGCACTCCAGTCACCGTGCGGCCGCGTAAGTAATCTGCACCATTAATGCCACAACACGACTAGATTGTGCATCCTTGCGGAGGCACCGGTCGGCTCGGTCCTGTCATAAATCAGATTGTAAACTGCAATCGGCCAGTATTGGCATTTATAATAGGCCTCATGTTCAACTATCTACTGTGTTTATTATCGATAAGCTTAATTATGTCGAACAGCACTAAAATAATTACTGAGTTAATTGAATTGTTAATTGTTTCAATTTCTCATAATATTAGGCTACCGTATCAGATGAATATGATACGAAGATGATGTTTTATTGCACTTTTTACAAGCTGTAAATTTTATTTAAGACATATACATTAGTTCTTATGCATAACATTATAATTTCTAATAAATTACCATAAACTTAATTAGCGTTATGGGCAATATGGGCATGTCGCTTAGAGTGCTATCGTCACGTCTGCAGTGCATAGCCGCGGGCGAAGCGCAAGGTGGTCTCAGCGAAGTGCGCAATGAAATTTCACTTGTATCTACTTTGAATGTATAATAATGTAGCATAACTTGCAACAGCTGAGTATACAGAGAGATCAAAGGCTGTGGTAACCAAGCGGTCATCTCCAATGAAATGTCGGAGGTCACGACAACGCGTCCGATGCGCGTCCGCAGCTATTACGAGTGCGAACGGACGCGGACGGTCTGGTATGCGTCGGAGTCGAGCAGCTCACCGCTCCCATTTACGGTTAGCGGCTTCTATTATTAATCTCACAAATAGATCTTAAAATAATTGATGGTGAATACAAATAAATAGCTGTCATTTTTAATCCGTATTCTATTTTCTCCATATTGAAATGAACTCTCTCATTTATTGTACTTGAAATTAAGTTAGATACCGTGCCGCACCGCAAAAGAACACGATTCGTGTTACATTCAAATATTGTGAGGTTCTAAAAAAGTTGAAATGATTACTTTAAGCCTAAGTGCATATCATTATACCTCGCAATATTTACTCTTGCTTTCGTTCCGCTTGGTGCTATTTGTTGCTGATGTGAGGGCTTCACTTTTGCTATAGCACGTACCTTTGATATATTACTTATTCTGTGATAATATCTACTGATTACTTATTCATTGATACCAATTTACAACAATCATTTCCAGTTCTACATGTGCGCCCCAATTTTAAGAAGTTGCTCAAATGTAATTATATTTGATTGACACAGCGACTGCAGTAAAACAGATTCTGCGTTCAGTTTTCAACATAAATCTATCAGAAATTTTAGAGAAATCTAAATTTTGCCTTATAGTATTCATAGTCTTGTGGCACACCTGCGCTGTGGCGACTGTGATGTATTGTGTAGTAAATGGTGAATTCAATGTAAGTCAAGCTTATGTACAAAGACCGCCAATTAAAACCGTCGCATTGTCACTACTTGTATCGTAAGCCAGATCTCAGCCCGCCGTTGTGCCCGCCGCGCCGAGGTTACCCACTGATACACTGCTGCCCGATTCAAAACCCTATTCTGCATCCAAACATTCACTGCCAACGTTACTCTAGCGTTAATTCTTCGTATATATGCAGGAAATACACACAACACAATCTGTAGATCACATTCATTTGCTAAAAGCAATATTAAATCGAGTACTAATCCCGTAAAATCGTAATTACTTTGGTTACTAGTATACCATATTATTTGTGCTTGTGTTCTATAGAACCGAAAGACGTTAAGTTCCTAAAAATTGGCTAAGTATTTCCTCATCCCAATTGATCAGCTGATCGTAAAATTTATGAGATGTTTACTTTATAAACTTTAACGCGCTCGCTATAAATAAACACATACTTCGGTTCGGTAGAATTTAGTGATATGTTACATAGTATTTGTATTATGTTACGTTCGTAATTGATATTGGTACCAGGAGATACATTGCGAACGTCGCAAAATAATATCCTCAAAGTGCTAATGTACATTTACAAGGGTCTACGTGTCGAAGGTGCCCACTCCATAAACATTAGGATGTCAAATGTTACACTCCTTCACACATTACCGCGATACTTAGCTACGATGTCAAGTGTACATCACGACTCACCTTTAGAGAAATTACTTCAATCTTTCGAACGTAAGGGCTACGTCAATATGCGTTCCAAATTATGAAAATGACGAGAGAATATGTTTACGTGAAGACATGCGATGGAGAAACTTATATTTTGCAAAAAAAATAAAATTGATCTGGACGTTGTGTAACGTCATACTAAACATCTTCATAAATTCTTGCAAGTAATAACAGTTATTATCATGCCTATGTGTTGACCATACCTGCTGCTATTAATTAGGTAGACTGACAATGGTGAGGAATGAGTATGCGAGTATATTATGTCGTAGTTTTATCGTAGAAATGATCATAGCTTGAACGCGCGAGCAATTTCTTACACCTTTGTTACCTATTATCTGCCTAGCCACTATGATACTACACTATGATTCATGCAGAGAAACTTTCAGCTTTTATAAAATAAAGAAGATCAGACAGTCACGGGCTCCTACTTTATAAGTCATTTAATATTTTGACTGTATGATGTAGAAAATAAAAAGACACAAGGCCGGAAGAAAGAATATTAGGAAAACATAAGGAAAATATGTCCTGCGCGGGACATTCGTGATACATACTATACACTTTAGCCTAAAGAAGCGGGTCATTGTAGAGGTACAACTATTAGCTGTTATAGCTAACAGCTTTATTGTAGATGTACAGCTAAAAGCTGTACATCTACAATAGCATTTAAACCAGCGCATTTTGTCGTGATCCGGTTGTCGTTATAGTTGTCGCGCATACTCAACTTGTAGTCGCTGACTATGCTGCGCCGCACTATGTATCTGCGCCGCTGAGTAGTGCTGTGTTGCAACCGCTCGTTAACCACACACACCGGCTTCACTCGAACTCGCAACAGACTTATCAAATTCCCATCCTATGCTCTCCATCTTTGTGCAAATATACGTTAGCTACTATAAAAGGATAATTGAACTATGTAGAAGTAACTGTTTTGAGGTAGACGTGTACGATTTATATGGCTAAGTTTAGGTGGTCGCACGACATTGTGCGGCCTTTAGACAAGATATATTCTAGAGTTATACTTTTATACAGTCGACTATATAGTATTTAAATAGCGTGACATCGCGGGAAATATGTTACGATAACTCTAGAACCGCTGCTCCGATTTTAATGAAATTTACTTCACATTTTCATTAGGCATTGTATAACAGTTTTCATTGTTGCTTTAAAAAAATTGGTATTAAAAAAATTAATAAAATAATTGGTAATAATAAAATTAATTATTTTAACGTGATGTATAGACGTTATGTTAAAAAATATATATGCCTTTCTTCACATATATATATTTTTTTGCAATTTTCAAATTTTAACAAAATACATAAGCTTATTTATCACCTTTTTTATATTAGTATAGATAATAACCACAAAGTTGGAACAAATCGGATCAAAATTGCAATTACAATGATGATCACATAATGAATATCATATTAACGAAGGACGAGAACTTTGTAGAATTTATTAATACTTACTTATCTATATATTATAACAATTATTTAATTAGAAATTTTTAAATGAACAGGTATATAAGTATGTACTTCATATCTTTCCCACTACAGTTTTCAAATGACGGTTAGTACGAGCCTGTCGTGTCGTGTCTCACAGACAAGAAATATTACGCAGGATGTCGCGTGACATGTCGTGTGAGCTTCTAAACTCAGCTTTAATGTGATGATTTATGTTATTACCACACTACAACATATTACATAAGAAACTGGGTGTTTCCGAAGTCTTTTTTTACTTATATGATCACTGTTTCTTATAATTAATTATTATCTATATATATAAAAATCTTACAGTTCAACTTTGTTTTATATATATACATATATATAAAACAAAGTAGTGTTACGCCATTTATAACTCAAGAACAGCTAGACTGATTTTTATGATCTTTGATTTGTTGGATTTGTCTCCATCCCATTCCCGAACAGTAAAATTAATTTATCAGAAATATTTACGAAAAACAAAATATGATGAAATTGTCAGGAAATCCACAGAAATGAGTTGGGAATGGGAATATTGAGCCATAGCAAAGTGTGGGGACAATAAAAATAATCAGATTTGTCGAAAATATTCCACACTGTTGACTCAACTGAATGATGGTAGAAGGAACACTCCTGACAAAAGGTATTAATTGACTTTAGTACGAATATTATTGTTTAGTTCGTGGTATAACTTAACTTGGTAAACTTTACCGGCGTACTGCGTGTCCAAAACGTCCTTAGATATTGATACAGTGCCAATATTTATTGGGTACGTATAATAGGCTCATATTCAAGGATATTCTATCATCTTATACGTTAGTTGTGATTAAATATACCCGTACTGAATCGATATCGAATATTGTGAATTTACGTTATGTAACTGGATAATGTACTTGGCAAAATCTTACTAATTTAAATTCAAACTGAATATAAATTGGTCCCTAAACTCAGTATATAATTTATAGCCTATTTAAGTAATAAGCGTATTTAAAGCCTGCACGAAAATGTTATCAGATAAATTCGTGACAAAGATTTTGTTATACTGTTTCATTGTTTGTTTGTATATTGCTATAATTTGGTAAATTTTAAATTGCGAAATATTTTAAAATGTTTGGAACTTATATCAGTTATTAAACAATATTGACGAGCTCGGTGGTCGAATGGTTAGCAATGGCCACTTTGACTACGAGGTCGCGGGTTCGATTCCCGCACAAGACAAACATTTGTGTGCATGAACATGTCTGTTTACCTTGGTCTGAGTATTTTCTTTGTATTATAAGTATGTATTTACAAAAAAAAATGTATTAAGTACATTTATCGGTTTATATATATTATAACACAAGCTTTGAGCTTAATTTGGGACTAGTTGGCGCTGGTGTAAATTGTCCAGAAATATTTATTTATTATTGTTATTTATTTATTAATCTCAAAGGCATTAATCTTCAAAGATCATATGGACAACTATCGTATGTTCTAGCTAACACCAAAGTGGTGGTAGGCCAGGCAGACAGACCACAAGAACACGAGTTCTCTCTACTAACCTCATGCACATACCCACCTCAAGTCTTACCGCAGATCTGTAGTTCCCGATAAGATTCTAATACTGCTGAATATAGTTTATGACACCAAGCGTGTGATCAGCGCGGCATATTCTAATTTCCAACAAGGGCTAAGCTATAAGTCTTTAGTGCTATTTATCGTTCAATCTGGACACTGAGTCAGAGAATTCAAGGCTAATAAATCATTCGGTAGTCACAAGACAAGAGAACTGTCATCAGGGATGAGTAGGTAGTTCGCTCAGAGTAGTTTGTTATTTGCCCATACTTAATATAATATTTTGCTGTCACAAAGTCGAATCAATCTATACGAAATCTTAAGTTATTGAACAATAACATTGCTGGCTTTGCCCATTTCTATCATGGGCGGAGTATTTGGATCGGCTAATTAAAATAAGCTTCCGTGCTTGCCTAGTCGATTAGACCAATAGCAGAATAAAATTTACCCCTACTACTTACTGCTACTACCAAGGTTATAGTTTTATAAAATGTTATTGGTAGACCGATTATTTAGTGTCGAAAGATTATTATCAAGCTTACAACCTACATATTTCATTAGATCAATATTTTTCTACTTGTTACTAAACACAAAGTTACCAGCAGTTCAGAACACGAGAGTAATAACTTCGGAACAAAATTCTAGTTAAATTAATATAATTCGCGTCAATTAGGTGTTATCTATATGACAAGTGCAATATAGTTCCAATATTACCTATATAACTAATTGCCAACTATTTGGTGTCTCTCATAAACATAGGACTGTTTTACACTCATGGATCTCTCGCAGTTAAAAATATATTTGTGAGGCAACAGCATAAAGTCCAGATTGGATTTAGAATTTTACGAGCCTCTAGTCGCTTGTACAAGTAAATATATTAATTTATGATCATCACTCGGCTTTACTTCATTCTCATACTATGTAGTAAGTCCGCTTTACAAAATATATTGCAATTGAGTAGGTCTATAGCCTACGTTGCGTCACTCCATAGCTTTCAGAGGCTTCAGTTCTTGTTGGAATGCATCTAAGTACTAATTATTATAATATTATATTTACTACAGATAATACAGTTTAGCTTATCTTATGAATATCTATCGCGTCAACTCATATCAATATGTCGGCATTAAATTCTTAAAACATCCATTATTCATCGGAATCTAGTTTGGAATCTACCAATTTCAAGCATAGAATTTTTATCCGCGGCGACCGACTTCATCTGCTAATTAAAAATTCGTTCCAAAACATTTTATTGCTCCATCCGTATATAATTTGACAGCAGTAGCTAATTTTCTAATTAAAATCATATAGCGTAACGTATGCATAACTATAAACCACATATATCAATTTATAGACGATTTAAATTGGCACGCATTGACAGTGAAAGCAAGTGCGATTTTGCGAATCAAAATATTATTCGTGTATATTAATTTGATTAGTTAATTTACTCCGAGGCAGTAGGTACATTTACGACTATATTGCATATTGTTGCGGCTAGCTGAATAACTTGAAACTGCTAAGAATGTCACCTATTTGTCTTACTTTTTTGGGAATTTATTGGATTCTATAAATTCATATAAATTACCAATTTAAACCAAAAAGTATAATTTAAATAAAAATTACTTACTAAAATTTTATATCGTATCCATGGGCAAGAACGTTGGCTGCTTTTCTTCACTAAATTGAAATATTGAGCAAAGAACACACTTTTCTCTGGAGACAAGAGACCGGACACTTTTTCAGCTGTTACTTTATAAAGACACTAACTTCCGCCCGCGTCTTTATCAAAGTACAATTTTTTTGTCATCTCCCGGGAATAGATCGGGATAAAATATAGACTACAATTTATTCTAGACTCATAATGTGATGTACGCAAAATTTCATGGCGCAACAGTTAAACAAATTCCTTTAGGCATTTACATTATTAGTAACGATCAGGGGATTTACATTATCGTTGTTAGTTGATTTCGGTAATGACGGATGTCATTTACAATTTCACTACCACTCGAACAATGGGCTTTAACTGAAGACCCCAGTCAAAGTCCGACTGTTATTTGATAACTGTTATTAAATTAGCTAGTTTATTATCTAACATAATACTAAAGTTAGCGGATGCTAACTCGTAAGATAAATTGTGTGGACAATAGCATCATTTTGACACATTGAGTGCCGAACAAAACTTGTGTCTGAGATTGATATGGCCCTTGGACACGTCTCGGATTGGGGTAGATTGAATTTGGTGCAGTTAAATCCCTCAAAGATACAGGTTCCCGTGATTTCCGCTAAAAAGTCCCCGTTTGTCATAACTCCTATATAGGAAGGTTAGTGTTAGTCTATACCTCGACTGGTGAAACTGTGTAATCAACTTCCCTCAGCAGTATTTCCAAACAATTACGACATGGAGCCTTCAGGGAAACTAAGTTTTTATTTCGTTTAAAAGGCTGGCAACGGATAGGCGAGGCGACCCCTTGCTGATTTCCATTGGATTGCTTTCCACCAGGGGATCCATATGCACGTTGGCCCTTTCTCATATAAAAAAAGTAAACATATTCTAAAACATGAATCTATTTGGAATTTAAAAAAATATTGAAAGTAAGATGTTCGATGAAATAAAGAAGGACCTATTAACAGATATTATGTTCTCGAATACAACCAAAAAGTTCCAAATGGAAATATCATCTTGTCTCAAATTCTCTCGATATTGTATCTCTCTGATACGTAAATAATATTTCGTGAAATATCAACAAGTTATTGTTGGATCAGCTGACAGGTGAAACGTAATACTGCATGTTTCGGTCCGCGAGCTTGCTCCAATTCATCGTGTCGTTTGACAAACCTTTCTCATTTTACGTTATACGCTGTATCATGATGCGTTGCACTTTGATTTATTATTTGATCTTTTAGTCTTACTTAACAAACAATGAATAAATAAATTCACTTCTATAAAAACTGCGTATAAAACTCTAAATAGGGTTTTATACACAGTTTTAGAAACAGTTTCAATGTACAAATAATATAAAGCAATGTACAAATAATATGCTGAATCAGGTTAACGGATAAATAGAATAATGGATAAACCGGAATAAAATATGTACATTATGATATACTCGTCCTATGATGATAGGTGTGCCCTGCTGTTATTTAAATAGAGAGGAATAAGGAGAGGTTCTAGAAAGTGAGAAATCATTACAGTCATTTTGGTCTTATTTCGGCTTTCATATATAACGAAATGAAACATTTTTTTTTCTTATGCGCCAATTCAACGAGACAGCTACTAAAGCGTGCACAGCACAGGCGCAGCTCCGGCGCAACATAATGCCTGATAGGCACGCCGCGTGACTCGTTCGACCTGATTCCGTACAGGATCTGTAGACACGAACGACGCGAGCTTGTTAATTAAACATTCAGATACAGCCATAGTCTAATTTTAAGATGCAACCGATCGAACACGATATAATTCATTTGACTGTACATTTACATTATGTATGTATTTGTTATGTTGCAAGTATTTGCTTTGTTACTTACAGAAATTTTCTCTCCTTTCAGATCTCCTGAGCTGTTGCTGATATGAAAACCATGGCTGACATAAATAAGTACATTGCCTTTGAAGCAGAGAGCACTGAGTACTGAATTATTTTTTACGAGTGAACTGGGTTGGGGTGAATAATGGGAAAAAGGAACGTACGGATCAAGTTCGCACACTCCATTGGTCCGCCGTTTGACTCGAGTACGTTGGGCACGTTCGAGTAGCGCCCCAGCCCACGCCTGCACCTGCACTATCAGTTACCGACGCTCTAGCGACTGCCAATAAAGTACAAGTCATACCGGGTTACAATTCTCTTATTTAAACTTAGATATATTTATTGTAGTACAAAAGACAAACTGAACACAAATACGACAAGAGCTTGCTTAATGTAGTAAAGTGGACAAGAGAACGAACCGAGTGGTTGCTCTCGGTTGAATATTTGAAACGGTAGTCATGACGGCCACTGGCCCAGAATTGTCAAAATCTGATTTCTTTGATTTCGTTACGTCCCACGAAATTACAGATGCTCAGTATAAGCAACAAATGCGCTCTGTGAATGTGTTCATGGAATCACCAGACTCAAGATCTAACCCTTTGCTCTCGGAAGAGCCCAAGGAACAGAATAATAACAGTTTATTGAGCGTCAGTAGCACACAGGTCATCGGCAACAGCAGCATGGCCACTGCTACTACCTCCACCACGTTACAGAGCTTTGACTCTATCTGGAATGTGGATCGAGACCGTGATCGTTTAGACACTGCCATGTTAGAGGATCTCAACAAGTATTATTGGAATCAAGATAGCGAAATAAATGGTACACATTCTTGTGCCGATACAGCTATTTCAAATAAACTAATTAGTAATACGGATGGACAAATATATACCCTCACGGTTCTCAACCAAGATATCAATGAAACGAGTACGAATAGATACTGGACCAAAGAAGAAGACGTTTCAATATCAAGTCCAACAGATATAGAACAGCCTTCTTCTCTGGACCTTGAATCAATATTAAATATGAATGGTTTTTCTAATGATTTCAATCAAGATCTTCCAAAAGTAGATGATTTTCCCTATGAGGAAGGTGATTCTGAAAGCCAATCTACAGAATTGGTCTCAACTAACTTGATAAAAGTAGAGCCATATTCCTACGAAGATAATGAATTCCCAAACAATGAAAAGAAAAATGAAAGTCTAAGTCCAATTATTGGCAATGCTACTATTTTAGAAACACAAGTTGAATTTAATAATAATAATAACGACTGGAAATTAACAAATCAAAACACAGAGTCGAATGAATCTCTACTTAGGAGTGCATTACAAGGTAAAGCTTTCATTAGATACAGTACTATTCAGAAAAATACTATAAAACTTGAAGGTAATACCGATATAAAAAGGGTTATTATAAACAATAATAATAAAGCTGATATACCATCAATGTACCAAGATAACAAGGATGATCCAGAATTATTGATGACAATTCCACCAAATGGCAATGTAAACATATCCATATTATTAGAAGATCCTAACACAACTGTTATCACTAATGGCGAAAATCCGTCATCAACACAAAGTGTAGATGATATTTTACTTTCAACATTGGATAATAATTACCCGGAAGATTACGAGAAGTTAAAACGGATAGCGACTGAATTAGGCGAGTCAATGCAGCCTTTTTATACTGTAGAGCCTATTGACCCTTCACGAAATGTGTATAATATACACCACGTAAACGGAGAGCTAGTAACAATACCCGCCAGCGAAGTACAACTGCCACAACATTTGCAGATAGTGACCGCGTCGCCAACTATCACAAGCACAAAAAGCAGCAAAAAGCATAAAAGAATTCAGAATAAGAATTCGCCACCGGCGACACAAGCGCAGTCCGGTACAGCTATTCAGGCGGCCACATCTACGTCAAATGGTGTAAGAAAAGAAAGATCTCTCCATTACTGCTCAATTTGTTCGAAAGGATTTAAGGATAAGTATTCTGTGAATGTACATGTGAGGACCCATACGGGAGAAAAGCCGTTCGCGTGTTCACTGTGTGGCAAAAGCTTCAGGCAGAAGGCGCACCTAGCAAAACATTATCAAACGCACATCGCGCAGAAGACCGCCGCTGCCAACGGCGGTGCCGTCAAGCCCAACAAGAGGTAACCGCACCGACCGTTTCGCTCCAGTTTCGGTCATTCACATTGATAGTCAATTGAACTTTGTCACGGTGATAAACAAATGTAATTTTATAATCGAATACCTAAAGGCTGAAATATCACAGATGAATTTGGTAAGGTGCTAATTAATGTAGTAAAACTAGACGATTAAGGCAGTTGTAAAGGAGAGGTCTGAAGGTCCATGGCCGTTATCATAATTGTTAATTTGTGT
This sequence comes from Hypsopygia costalis, assembly GCA_937001555.2. Taxonomy (NCBI): domain Eukaryota; kingdom Metazoa; phylum Arthropoda; class Insecta; order Lepidoptera; family Pyralidae; genus Hypsopygia; species Hypsopygia costalis. The sequence goes on along the minus strand of OW443328.2, from coordinate 15,092,639 downwards.
GTAAAATCCGCCCGTTACCGAATACTTTTTAGCTTTAGCTAAGTATAGGTAGTTTTAACTTCGAGATTATTATAATGTCTACATTCCATATTTATTAGTCATTTAATGTTAATTTACTTTAAAGTCATACGTATTTCCATGCATTTTGTGTAGGTATACTTTGTTCCTGATTCTTTGTGAAGTTTACCTGGCTCGACTTATCCAATTCGAAAAGTTTTATCAAATTATGCATTTTTTATAATAATATTTAGCCATATGTTTGTGAAATAAACTGACCATTAGATAAATTTTGCCGACAACGATGAGCAGCGTTAGGATTACAGCTCGCCGCCATCGTAATTTCTCCCGCAGCGCGTCCGAACTTTCTAAAAAATAAAAAAAAGCAGAGTAAAAAGAACGAGCATTCTGTACCTACCATCTTTCACCGCCCGACTATCGTATCTCTATATCGGCTTGCTCTCTGTTATGCCCGCCATGTTATTTTTTCCTCATACCCAACATGAATGGTTTACTTACTATCGCTTTCGACAGTGGTACCTACTGGTACGTTAGTAAGATATAATACACATCCACTATTCTCTCTTAAACATCTTTTTTGGGATATTCAGAATGCCGATAAATGTGTCTAGTGCCCATAATGTAAGAATGAGATATATTGAAGTGAATACAGTCTTCGCGTTTTATGACAACATTATTGAAAATTTTAGTTTCTGTAACTTTCAGGGTGCTATTAACGTTTCCATGTAGTTTATATAAACAACATAAACGCGAATGCAGTCTTTTTCTATAATACACTCTACATTCAATGAGTAAATGTAATGCCCCCCATAGACTCTATTCATTTACTTACTCTGTTAACTTTACTTAGTTAAAGTCATAAGACAACCATAATAATCTTTTCGATTAAAAACCTTAGCATTTGTTTTATTTTATTATGTACATATCATTAGGTGAAATCAAAAGTATTTTTCAAAGACAAGATATTTGTTTTGTAGTATTGTAGTATGTTAATACGTGTACGTACATAATTCTATTCGTTAATATTCGGTAATTCTATATCAATTTGAGTTTTATGTTATCTTTTTATCTGTTTCTTAAGGAAATGATTGGCTAGACACATATATCGTTTTCTCTGTTATTATTCTAAATCCCTGTTAGAATGGCATGTTTGGGCTATAAGACAAATGACTATCTATGTTAGATAAGACAACGTAGTGAACGGTTTCTTATTCCCGATATTATATCTTTCGCCTTATACTGGAAGAGCTTTGATTACTCCCAGATTGCTATAAATTATAAATACAAGTGGTGTTCCAATCACGGTCTTTAAAATTGTACTCCCTTTCTCGTCTAACAAATTGGCCTTTCTTTGTTCCAATCTATATTTATGGCCACAACATGGAGTTTGGCCCCACATTGTTTACTGACTACAACGGAGGCAATCATTTTCTTGTAAATAAAATAAGTGTTTCGAACGTCAATACCCCAGTCATGAAAGTGGTACCATTATAGCAAAAATATGTTCATAATAATTATGTACTACCATCATGAACGAAATCCAACATCTGTTTGTCTACAGATTCGAATCTACGATAATATAATAGATAGTCATATTTTTAACAACAAACTTTCACTGGTAAAAATAGCAATTGAAAGATTTATTATCTTTGTGGTGGCGAACATTATCCTATAATACATTTTGTGTTCATTAATAGATTACGCAGCATTTTACATAAAAAGCGTAAAATGAATTTGATGTGGTTCGACCTCCATAACAGGAACTGAAGTCTTTTTAATGAGTAATGAATCGTGACACAGCAAGTATGCGCGGGCGTCAACTGCGTGGAGCCGCGGACGGTGCCGTCGGCTGCATACTCTGCATAGCCGGAGTTGGTTACTAAATATCTATATAACTATAGCATAGCTATAACTGTCCACTTTGTCGTCTATTAATATTACTTTTTCCTATAACATACACCCATACATCTTGAGGCATTTTTAGACTACTAGAAATGCAACAGATCCAACGCGCTTTTAAAATCGTCGCGTTATGTTTTTTTTATACTACGCGGGTGGCAGACAAGCATACGGTTCGTCTACAGAAATCTAAATAACAAGACATATGTAGATTTCTGTGGGCCCGCCTGATGTGAAGCGGTTACAGTAGCTATATTAACACTCATAACATCAAATATAGCATCGCCACCTCCGCTGCCATTGCAGCAACTCCTTCCTTTCTGGTAACCTCACTCACTCGCAGGAATACAGCAATACTCAAGGAAATTGTTATTTGACTGCGGTATTCTGTGAATTACCCTGTCGGACAGCTTACAAATACGCTGTACACTACCTCTCTTTTGCCAGGGCCTCTTTTGGTAGTTTTAGGGTGCACCACGTGCAGGTGAGGAGCGCTTTGGCTCTAAAGATCTTGGTGAGCCACTGACACACCATACCGTATGTTTTACTAATCTATAGTAGATTTTTGAATATAGGGGTCCCGATGAGTCAAGTGGTTTTGGTAGATGACAATTTACATAAACTGACTTTTTAAACCCTATAAGTACAAATATTTTTTTTTATTGTACTTATTATGTAATTGACCTTTATCGATCGAAGTAATTTTTGTCTAAACGAATAATAAAGACATTTAAACATTTGTATCTTCTATGTACTCGTACATTTGAAATTAGAGCGATAGCATTGAATCAATCTGTTGAGGTTACATTGGTTGATAAGTTTGGCCTCCGCACGTCAGCGTACTGGCGCCGAACGCGGTATGCACCCCTAACAATGTCATTGCGGCACGAGCACGACCGGACCTTAAAACATTATTTTGCACAACGTATTTTATTACATCTTAAGGCCAATGCGGTATAAAATAATTGAAACCATGAACTGCATTAATAAGCTCATTGTTTCATTAAACTACTGTTGAATATTTGTTAATTTGTTCATAGCCATGTCAATCAATTTATTATGCAATTTTTTATAAACTAACTGAACAGACAGACGTTGTCCTGTCTTCTTAATAATTAATATTGAATTCGAATTGGTCCTGCGCAGTTTATCAAATGACTGACAGTTCTGTCAGACGACATAAAGTTACATAAATTAGGAAAGATAATAGGGGCCATTCATTTATTACGTAAGACGATTTAGGGGGGAGGGGGGCCGGCCATGTCTTATTTTTTCTTACAAGGGGGTGGGAGGGAGTCTTGATAGTTCTTACGTAAGATCACAAATGCGCAATGTTAAAATTATACTTTTAAAAAGCGCAGGCAACTGACCAACGAGTTCCGAGATACATCCATTTCCATGGCAACAGACCCGCGCCACCCGCACTGCGCCTCGGGGGAACTCCCCGCTTGTGGACTAGATGAATGATTAAATCCAAAGTTTATTACTACCAAAAAATAAAATTATTAGCACAAAGGTGCTTATAATTTTTATTTTATTTGTAAATACAAAAAAATATTTCTAAAAATTATTACTTACAAAAAATGTTTTTTTCCTTTAGATTCTTACGTAATAAATATTTAACAGGGGGGAGGGGGTCGGCCTATTCTTATTTTTTCTGATAATAGGGGGGAAGGGGTCAAAAACTAGCGAAAATAGTCTTACGTAATAAATGAATGGCTCCATACGGTCGTTCATTTCTTAAATTTTCTAATTTTCCACCGTTCTTATTTCTTTTCTTTCATAAGATCTCGAAACAGCGAAATCGGGCCAGCCGTTCACGCGTGATGCCGTGCCCAAGGGAAATAGGGATTAATTTATATATATATTATATAGATTTAGTCAACTTGTCGAAAGAAAGGTCGTAATGGTAAACTTCACTTGTTATTTAAATGGAAATTCGGTATTTAAATAACGATTATATTCTGTTTTGCCTATGTAGGTCGAGCTTGAATGTTTGAATGATACAGTAAACATATTTTTTATATATCATTCAAACTTAACATGTGCGATATGAAGTTTTTGATAGGTACATAATGCGCGTTATGTGGTATTTAGACGTTTTTATCAATTTAAAAAATTATCTAAAAGTTTACTGATTGGCGGCAGCTGCAGTTGAATAGATTTCGAATTCAGAAAAATAAATCGACTGAAAATGGTTATTTAAAGAGTGCTAATGTTAGAAATACGTCTGTTAAAAATTATTCACAAACTTGTGTACCTACTTTAAAAGGAACATGAGAACTTACAATTTCTCACATACATAACTACCTGGCAGATTTATATAATAATAGTGTTAGTAATAACTCTTGCCAATAAGAGCATTGAATACAAATTAAATTAGTATTAAATCAACTAAGCACTGCCTTTAAATGCTCCTATCATATTAATAGAGTAAAATATACGTACCTATAATAAAAGATTAAAGTATTCTTTTCTTTGCTCAGTACGACTGGGTAAGATTGTAAACCTAGTTATGCAACAAATACTTAGTTTTTGAGTACTTCAACTATCAAAGATTTTTTTTTTTGTTAAAATAACCTAAATTCATTGAAACTTACAAAATAATGCAAATAATTAATTGTTTCATAACACTATAACTGAGACAAAACATGTATGAATAAACTGCAGTTTTGTAAGTTTTGTGGAATGTAGAGGTACATATGTAATTTATTTTATTGTGAAATTTATAAAGACTATGTGCATTATTGTCTCGTCTTCGTGTTAACTTATTTAAATTATTTGAAAAAAATGTATAACGAGATTGGAGATTTGTAATAAACGAATATTATACATGTAACTAAATGGAGCATTCAAATCATAATTGTAATTTTCATTGAATTAAATATTTAATTATATATGTATATAAATATTTAATCTCGAACTATAAACCAATTATATGCCTGAGGAGAGCTTAGGATCGAGATTTATAGCTCTGTACCGAGGGAGAAACTATTCGCCAGTTTAATGATACACTGACCTATTGAGGTTTGCGAAAAATCGAGATACATAAACAAGACAGACTCCAGTGATATCATTTCATTTAATTTTCTTTCCTCAATTGCAAAGAGAAAGAACATAGCAATTTCTATGCTGTACAGCGATTAGGTTTGTATTTTCAAAGATAATTAATACTGATTTGCTTAGTTAGAAACATATATACGTACACGTTAGTACATGATGTAGCCGTTCTAAAATGATTGATAATCGAAAATGATATGAAATATCCATTAAATTAATAATAGTATGTCTAATTAAGTCAGAAATTGAAATATTTTGCTATAATTTGTTTTGTTAACTGAAGTATTTGATCAATAATAAATGTATATAGGACATTTTAATTCGATTTTGTAAGTATCGTCAAACGAATGCTCTTTTTAGTTATAAGTATATTAAATATTTCTCAACATGCAGTGCTGTACACTGGTATTATATCTAGTATGGAATAATGTGTAGTTGCATAGCAAGAGTGAAATCCTTTAACAATACTCATTACATGTACATATTTTAACGAATGTTTTAAGTGACAAACTAATTTTGTGACGTTTTGTACTCTACCACTTGTATCTCATTAGATCATATGTTGAAAAGATAGCGAATTTATAGTGTTAATAAGTTTTTAATATGAAACTTCTGAGAGATTTACCAATTTGTTGTAAGCGAATATAATACATTGATAAGTTGTGTATGAACATACGTGGTTGTTAATATATTCATGAAATATATTAAAATATGTTGGATTTTAAATATTTCGAAAAGGTTTTATTAATATTGATCGATTTTTATTGCATTTGTTCCTGAGTTGATAAATTAGATTTTATAGATAATAATTATGTCTCGTTTTAAGATTTATATGAATAATTCATGCATGAGTAATTTAATTTTATTTAGTATATCAGTTAGGTAGCTTTAAGGACAATGTGGACGACGCGACACTGCTAGCATTTGGACCGTGCAAGGAACAAACTGTACATATATTAATATTATTTATTTGGGAACATTTGAGGAGCGTTCGTGGCTGCCAAGTACCACACCCGGCGGGAAGCGTCCACATCATCCTTACAAGAGACTCGTCCTGTACAATACTTTCATTATTTATTTAAAGATTATGGTTAAGATGAAAATGAGAAACAAAAACATTATTGTATTTTGATTAACCGGAGCTGTGATTTTTGCTTATCTGTATATCCGTGCTAAACAGCGTCTCTACGTTATTAGGGCACTGTTTCAATTACTGAGGTCTTCCAAACGTAGATCAACCTTATAGTTGTTAAACACTTAAGATACGAAAGTAGTACCATACAGTAAACACATTCCGAAGTCGACATAATATTATTGACAATGTATGACGTGATTAATAAGCATTACGATTTATCCTATAATTCAATTGAAATAAATGTAGCTACCATATTTTTTACAACATTTACAGTTTTGTATTGAATTTCTTATATTTTTACTTTCCTACATTAGTTTGCTAATAAAATGTTTTTATAATAAGTAAACTGTTTTATTTTATTTTATTTTTATACCATATTGCGTAGCAGACAAGCATATCGCCCACCTAATGTAACTAACACAATACGATAGTCTTCATGCACGATATCAACAATATATTTTTTTAATTTAAAAAGTTCATAATGGTTACAAATTAAATAAAATAAAATTATACTCAGTTATTTTAATAAAAAATATGTATGTAATGCACAAATTTAGAGATAATTCTTAGTATTAAAGTTAAATTAATTGTACAATTTCATTTAATTTTCGATAGAAACATTCATAAAAATGGTTAATGTAGGTTCCATTGTGTCGAAATTCGCTAATCAAGTAAAGAGATAAACGTACAATGATAAGCAAAAGTAAGGTGATTAGATGCATCTGTATTTTAACAATTACTATATTTTAATTAAATTTGCTCAAGTCAGAATATTTTCATACAAACGTAGAATAGTGTTACTTTTTGATGGTGTACACCCAAAAATAAACATGATATCTATTTGTTCCGACACACGTTTATTGCGACCCAGTATAGTTAAATAATTATTAACCCAATATATACTCTAATATTAAAGCAACTTTACACGCACATAATTCAATACCATTATACTTGTGATCATTCAAAGTAAATCACGCAACACGTATAGTATAGTAGGTATATTTATTCAAAAGATCAAATAACTTTATTTAACATAACGTTTTGGGTCCCCTACATGGTATGGTAAGTAGATACATAAAATCCGTGGTGCACGGCAGTTGAGCTTCACTTGCCTAGCCATCTCTTTAGGCTTTCAATGCCATATATTGCTGTCTCTCATGTTGCTAAGAGGGCAAGTCAAATTCCAAAAGCTTCTTACTCCTACTAATTTCTTCTGATTAAATTCGTTGTGAGTTCCAAGGCAGCCGTAGTTTTATAGGCAGTGCATTGCCTTTTTTGGCGGTCGCCGCTGTTAATCCTGGCTACACAGCAGACAGTGGTGGGCATGTGTAGTGGACCCCCGTCCCGTTACCCTTTTTCCTAATAAAATATCAGTCTCGTGCATATGTAACTAGCATTTATTTGCTTAATAATGTGTCTAATGCGCTTGATGCAATAGTTGGTGCACTTTGGTGAATCCACTGCGTTGCTCCAAATGGCACGTTCGCTCTTAGGAGGATAGAAAAACACGGGTTACGAGCACAGTGCCTAAAATGTAACATGACACTGTTGGCATAATACCTAACACAGTCAATTGCCTAAGAAGCAGATTGCCTAAAGTGAAAGACCCCTCTACTGCAATTATACCTAAACTGCTAATTGACTAAAAAGCAGATTGCGTACAATGCAGCAATGTATCGTGACTATAATATTGGTTGACAATGTGGTCAGTAGAAATTTTTTAATATATTTATATTAAAAAAATTATAATATATTTATATTAAAATAAATATTATATATATATTAAAGGTATTATTTACCTAAATAGTAATTAAAAAATGGGAGTTTATAAGACAACAAAGACGGTATTGTTCGTTATCCGCTACATCGTCAGCGTTCGCGGAAGTTATCCTACTCCGCAAGCCAAAATCAATCAACCCTAACTGTCTCCATCTACTATGCCATCACTTGCCACGAGCTTCGACGCGAGTTCGCCAAAATAGAGGAGAAGAGAGTTCTTCCAGCCGCCGCCTGAAAAGCAGGTAATGCTCTGTCAATCTCTCTGCGTCTCACGCCAGCAATATGTGCGTGACCATTGTATTTGTTCTATGGATTTGGCACCAATAAAGTATTTCCAAAAATTGAGTAACACTGTAGGAAACTCATTTACCCTTTAATTTTTAGGGTTCCGAACCTCAAAAGGAAAAACGGAACCCTTATAAGATCACTTTGTTGTCCGTCTGTCTGTCTGTCTGTCTGTCTATCTGTCTGTCTGTCTGTCTGTCTGTCTGTCTGTCTGTCTGTCTGTCTGTCAAGAATTTCTATGTCGAGAATGCGTGGAGGTATCAAGCTGAAATTTGAACTGTATACTCAGGTCTACGGTCCCATGAAGTTAAAAAAAAATCAAACTGCTAAGTTTACGTAGAAAAAAGTTACGGCCGTTTATTCATCAAAAAACGCATATTTCGACACACACAAGGGAATCAAAACCTATAGGGTACTTCCCGTTGACCTAGAACTATGAAATTTGGCAAGTAACATCGTTATAGACTACAAGTACAGGAATAAATCTCAAAACTATACATTTGTAAATAGATTTTTAAAAAAAGGGTGTCAAAATTTCAAATTGAAACTACTAGTTCAAGTGGGGTATCATATGAAAGGGCTTGATGTACACATTGCAAAATATATTTTATTTATTTTTTTCGACGCATTATTTCTTATTTATAATGAAAAATATCAAATTTAATAATGATATTACGTACCTACGGAACCCTCGGTGGGCGAGTCCGACTCGCACTTGTCCGGTTTTTATATACGAGTATGTGTGAAACTAATATAATTTACCCTTTAATTTTAAGGCCCGGTATCGAGTTATCTTAAAAGAGATTCCAAACAAAATTGAGCATTAGACTTTGGAGATAGCACTGTTCAGGCATTTACAATGTCTAGTCATTGATGGTTAGGCAATCTGCTTCTCAAATAAAACGATCGTCAACTTTTCGTTCTGAGTGTACACATATAGAGTAGAGCGAGTCGTTGATGCAGCGGGGTCGCAGAGGCATTGTTTCTGGCAGTAGTTCCGGCGGCGCACGCACTAGTAATTAGTTCTATTGTGTTGGCTCGCCGATTCTATCGACGACGGCAGCAGTCGCTTCCGATGGATTTATGTACACACCAGTACACACACATTGCTTTTGTTGATAATATTGTTACAAACTATTATATATCTATTGCATATCTTGTATACTTGTCATTACAAAATATTCAATACAACCTAGGTGTCCACAACTTCGTTCGCGTGGGCTTTATGGATGGCGTTACTCCAACTCAACTTGCCAACTGTTGTCACACATAGAGTTCCATATCATATTCCTCGTAGCGAAAAGTCCCAGGTCTATGCATATTCTAGACCTTTATTTTTATGGTTCAATACATCAAAAAGAAAAAAAAAGAACCCTTACAGTAGTGTTTCTGAAAATGGGGGTAATTACTACCACAGTAGTAAAACAGGAATTCTGTAGGATAATAGGTAATTAATAAAAGATAACAATTAGTTCAGACAAATAATTCAGAAAAATAAAAATGTTCTAGTATAAAAATTTGGTCTACTCGCAAAAAAAAAAGATAATACAAGTAAAAAGATATTTTAACCCCCGGGACTGCAATGTTATATAATGTAATCATTTTATTTCTCTTTCAAATTTCGAAAATATTGCATGTTACCAGTCAAAGAAAACAACGCAACTGTTTGTCAAATTAGACGAAGTGTTATTGAGTGAACTGTATTATTACTAAAGAAAACTGGTTTTCTTTTGGAAAATGAGTCATATAAGTAAAATTTACTACAACGCCGACATTAGAACCCAAAAGTCACAATTTTTATATAAAAAACATAGACAATAAAAAAAGTAATATCTAATTAAATAAAATCTTACGGCCAGTCCGTAACACGAAGCTTTCGAGAGTTTTATAATATGAACCATCGTTATATAACTATAATACAGGATTTATAGAGCGTATTAACACCATGGAACACTTATGAATAGTGTTGTTTAGAATCTCCCTTTTAGCAAGGCAATAAACCTTCTGTGGTAACTTTTTATAAATAAGACTTAAAAAGTGGCATAGATATAATATCTTGTTATCTCAATACCGTGGTGTAAGTGTCGCTTTATTCATACTTGTGCTAATAGCAAAACACTTTGATTTTCACTTTTTAATTGGATCCTTTGAATTTACATAAGTGTTAACATTTGTCAAATTTCGATATTTTGGCTTCATTAAGAACCTTTATGCAGCGCACTAGCGCCGCCATTGAAAACAAATCATGACTCGCAAACAGAATGTTATTTGATCGACGTGGCCTCTAGAATACAATGAAGTTTTTTTTTATATGCTACGTCGGGTGGCAGACAAGCATACAGCCCGCCTGATGTGAAGCGGTTACCATAGCCATATTAACGCTCGCAACATAAAATATCGCTCGCGCGCCGCCACCCCCGCTACCATCGCAGAATCTCCTTCTCATGTTCCTGCGAGTGAGTGAGGGTGACCTTCAAGGGAATTGTTATTTGGCTGCGGTATTTTGTGAGGTGGAGATACATTCCCCAGTCAAGGAAGGGGATGCTGCGATGGCAGCGGGGGTGGCAGCGAGCGAGCGATATTTTATGTTGCGAGCGTTAATAAGGTTACGGTAACCGCTTCACATCAGGCGGGCCGTATGCTTGTCTGCCACCCGACGTAGTATTAAAAAAAAATCCCCAGTCGGGTAGCTTACAATTACGTTCCCTCTTCTCTTTTCGCCAGAGCTTCGTTTGTCAGTCTACCAGGTGAAATTGGTTTTGATTGAAAGATGTTGAGAAACCACTTACACCCCTAAAAAGTATTTTTAAGTTAACTAGTCTACAATAAAAATATTGTAGTTTAGTTATTTCGAGACTTCTTTTAACAATAACGCACAATATGTCTAAGCAACAACATTTTGGTGACCCCTAGCACGATAGTGTACCCTATGTGGTACAATTTAAGTAGTTCCTTCGTGTACCCTATGAGGTACAAAAGTCTAATGTAATTCTATGAGCTCCAGTAACAAGGACTCGTGGAATTAGTTTGTATTATAATAGCTGGCCTTGTGACAACTTTAGTGTTCTAATAAATAAGGAAAATAAAATAAAAATATTTTTTATAATAGTGTTGACAAGTTACAAAATAAAACGATAGAGGACTTATAATCATCGACTCTCTTATACGTTTTATAGGTATTGACGAGCTCGGTGGTCGAATGGTTAGCAATGGCCACTTTGACTCCGAGGTCGCAGGTTCGATCCCCGCACAAAACAAACATTTGTGTGCATGAACATGTCTGTTTGTCTTGGTCTGGGCGTTTTCTATGTATTATATGTATATATTTACAAAAAAAAATGTATTTAAGTATTATACCAGTTATCTAGTACCCATAGTACAAGCTTTTCGCTTAGTTTGGGGCTAGATGGCACTGTGTAAATTGTCCAGGAATATTTATTTATTTATTTATAGGTGGACTGCTAACGTGCTAGTGCGCTGCATAAAATCTCATAAAAGCAGAAGAACATCAAGCTATAATGGACTAGTAAGCGCTGTAACACTAGCACCACACAAGTAAAAAAGTAAATACTCAGTACATCACTAATCAATAAACCTTATTAATAATTTATTTTATTGTTTATTTATATGTGGTTTCTATTATATACATATAATTATTAACTTACTAGATATAATAATTATAGATAGGCTACATAGATTTGTTAACTTACTAGGAAATGTTGAAACGTAATGCCCTGTAGTTTTAGGATCGTTTACAAATAAGGTTTTTGACCTATTTTTCTTCAAAAATTACAGAGGATAATATTTTAGTTGTATGTTTAATTTGGAATCTTTATATCATAACTATCTCTATTGCATAGGCAAGGAGTGTTATTTCTTGCTATCTAGGCCCGATTATAAAAACGAAGAAATGTTACCTTTAGCATATATGTAAAGACAAACAAAAAAGAATTTTGAAAATCTTCAAGGGCGGCATAAGACAACTCATTGATACATTATCTATATATATATAAAACAAAGTCGGGTTTCTTCAGTTACCACAGGACCGATTTTCATGGTTTTTGATTTGTTGGATATCTCTCCGTCCCGAATAGCAGAATAACTATTAAAAACATTGGAAAATTGACGAAAGAATAAAATAAAAGAAAAAACATTTTCCCATACAAATGAAATTTGTACAAATATTTTCTTCAAATTTCATTTGTATGGGAAAATGTTTTTTCTTTTACTTTATTAGTGTCAGATGAAAAAGGATTGCGATATTTATCGGTTGTCAAATATCAAAATGTCAATTCGATCGGTGTTACTTTTATGTCGCGAAAAATGTCAAATCGATTGAGGTGAAAACGCTTGGCCCATGGGGTCCGAGGACAAGAATCAAATCAGAGTAAATATCAAAAGAAATGACAATTACAAATCACCAAAACGATAAAACCGTTTTCAAAACTAACAAATAAAACAATACGTTTGTTTTTTCAATTTTGATTAAACAATAATAAAATCTTTATTTTTATGAAATCTTCAGTTTTTATGGATACGAGTTTTCCGTCAACCGAAGGGGTTTAGAGCATACTCCACCACGCTGCTCAACTGTGGGTTGGCGAAGGCGAGTGTTTTCGAGCCGCCTAAAGGCCACTAACTTGGCTTAACGACTGTCATCTAATGATAATAACCGGGACCGACGGCTTAACGTGCCTTCCGAAGCACGGAGGAGCTCAAGATAAACTAATGATAACAACCGGGACCGACGACGTAACGTGTCTTTCGAAGCACGTAGGAGCTCGAGGTAATATAAATCCATCCGTGTACAGGCTACGGTCGACGTTGCTTAACTTGCGTGTTCAATTAGACTGACACGCGTAATGACGCCATCGAGCTTCTCTATTGTTTTCTATCATTCATTGTTTTAATTCCATAAAATCATAAATTTAGTTCAGCTAATATGTACCACGAAATTCATTGATTGTTAGGCGGTACGAAGTTCGCCGGGACAGCTAGTAAGTAATATATTTAAATAGTATATTCATTCAGAAGAAATTAAATTAGTATAAAATAAATATTAAATAAATGAAATATTAATTTAGCATATACGTAAACTAATATTTAGTTTGTTTATTAATTGAACTAATTTAATTTCTTCTGAAGACAAACTTAATTCACTTACACTTAGTCTCACGTAACACCTTATTGTTTTATCAAATAATGATTTATCATGTATATATCTTTGCCATTTTCAACTTATACAAAAACATATGTAAAAAAAGAAGACATTAAAAATCTAAACTACTATTTATTTACATAACAATTAAAATTAAAAAATATTTCAAATGCCTATCCTATCTACAAGATATGATATGAATGCATGTAATAAACAAGTGCTATTCAATGCCCTGCTCTAACCACTAAAAGTGACCAATAAACCAATCCGAGAAATAAATCATAATACGATCTTACGTTTCAAAAGAAAACTTTATGGACGCATGTAACTTGGTTAATGTAAATAGACATGTGAATATTGTGAAGCACTCGAACTTTCTCTCGGTGATGGGCCGTCAATCATCATAAATTAGAGGCGATTTTCCAGTTATCACTTTAATATAAGTCCATACCTACATCGTCGATCGTGAAATATTTTATTCAACAGACGTTAAACGCAGAACTTTAGAAAGTTTTAGGCGTTCTTAGCACGTCAGAAAACTGTTGATTGATTATATATACGTTAAAGTCATTACGCCAGGAATATGTACCCACTGCAATGTTCAAACTCAAATTGAAGCTTTTTCATATTTTAAACTAGACGTGCGTGTTTTATACTATTCGTTGCCATACAAGGCATATCGGTAAATGGTCGCTTAGGTACTCTGAGGTTCGAAACGTTTTAGATGAATAATATTATATCGACGGTCCCTACGTATAAAGCGACATGTCAAAAATGGCAATTTTTTTTTATTGCATAAATTGCTATAGATTGCCCGTAAAAAACATTTTCTTTTTTATTTTATTGATTGTATATAATTAAAAAGTAAGAAATTAACTAATTTGTCCAATAATAATATTTTTTAATTACTATATCGTAGTATAAACAGACATGTCTGAAATGACATGTTGCTTTATACGTAGGGACCGTCGATATATATAATAATATATTAAAAGAGTTACATTAGCATCGCTTCATACCTCTTTGCCGATATTTTTCCCGGTAGACTATATGGCATGATACTACGCCAAATCTACATCTATATAAGTATGTCTGAAGCTACTGACATGAAAACACGTGAGCAAACATGATATATAGATTTCTACATTAATATAAGCTGAGAATATAAGCTGAAAATATAAGAATATAAGCTGATGAAAACTATTTTGATGTTTTCATACAGTCGATAGTGTTACATGATACTTAATGTATATTTTTATCAATAAAAGAAGATATTCGCGTTTTTTTCATTCAACAATCCATCAAAATTTTCACTATTAGAAAAAACTATAAATTATTACTGAAATAATCATTAAAAAAAATTATGTACACAACATATTCCCATAAATAAGAGTAGAGAGGATAAAAAATGACCGGCAAATGGATTTGTGTTAAGAATAGGTCCAAGATTAAGAATATGGAATTCTTAATCTTGGACCTATTCTTAACACAAATCCATTGATGGAACTCGGTCTTCATATTTTGCATTCTAGACTACCTGCAGTGCCTGCCCTATATATTTTTCATGATTCACATGCCATAAAAATCGCACCGCTCGGCTTCAGCAGGGAAATTATCCTCATGCACACAAATATTATGAGAAAACTAGCTTTCGCCCGCGGCTTCGCTCGCGTGAAATTCGAGGCAAACACGTGTTTACTCATTTATCTATAGAAGTACTCGTGTAAAGTTTAGGATAAAATAGTCCAACTAATCTCGTTTCGCCATACAATTTTGGACCTCCGTTTCACTTTCTTAGGGGTAAAATTTGAAAAATCCTTTTATGTAATTTCATGTCCACTATGTTATATTTTCAAATCGATGCCATTTTCGTAATTGGCGTCCCAGAAAACCATAGAATCAATTTATATTATGCCATTTCAACCCCATCGCACCCCCACAGGGGTGATTTTATGTCACGTCGGCTATGTTGGATTACAAAATACATAGTTGTTGTTTTTGTAATCAGCGACCCGATAAACTTTAAAAGCAACACCCATGACGACTTTCAGACCTTTTCACCCCATTTTAGACATTTCAATCCCATCGCACCCCAATAGAGTATGATGGTCACGTTAGTCATATTGAATTCATTATTGTTTTCGTAATCAGCGACCTGATACACCATAAAAACAATACCCATGAAGATTTTCAGACTTTTTGGGCTTGAATTTAGAAAAATCCTGAAATACGTTTTTACTCATTTATCTATAGAATTACTCGTGTAAAGTTTCGGATAAAATAGTCCAACTAATCTCGTTTCCCCATACAAACTTTGGACCCCCGTTTCACCCCCTTAGGGGATGAATTTTTAAAAATCCTTTCTTAGTGTACCCCTAGACGTCATAAGGAACCTACGTGCCAAATTTGGAATCTCTAGACCCAGCGGTTTAGGCTGGCGTTGATATATCAGTCAGTCAGTCGTCCTGACTGACTTGAATTTGAATTTTATATATATAGATATTTGTGGAGGTTACGGAATGATCTCCCTGTGGAAAAGTTTCCTGTGTAGGACTAGTGTGGCAAAAGTCCATGGGCTGTTGTGACTGTATATTGTGAGGAAGACACTCTTAGTGCCACCTTTCGACATATCGCTTATATCTAAATAAAGTCATGAGTATGGTCCTTAAGAGGGTCATATCACCAGTGTTATATGCAGCTATGCAAGCTTAACTGTGTGCCATCTTGAAGGATAAGATAGGTGGGATGGCGAATAGAGTATTCATTATTGAAAAAAAAATACATGACATGTCTAAGAGCCTGCAAGGGACCAATAGCAATGAAATATATCAAAATTTTATCCAATTCCACGATTAGAAAGAAATATCGTTTCATCACAACTGTTTTAAGATATTAACAACTATTTTTATAGGAATGCTAAATCATTGACGGTATTCCCTTGAGAGACTCATTAATTCACTCCGGGCTCCGTCGCAAAAAGAGGGACATTACAAATTAGAAGGCTTTGCCTGTGGCAGCGACTCTCAAATTGATTGATCAATTTGGTGACACATAAGCTAGGTTAACCCTGCTCCTATACATTATCGTCTAGAAAGCCCGTCGTCGTATGTATTGTATCGAGTATATATAAATTTGTAGTCAATTGCTTGCAATGTTATTTATTACATTATGACACATCGTCGGTAGTACAAGTTTGAGCAACCTTGTTGTATCTATTCAGGATTGCACAAAGGTTTCATTTCTTTTATCAGTCTATGTGCACATGTAATTAATACCCGCATGGTTATCGAAGTGCGCACACTTTCGCTTGATGAGTTCGAAAGCCATCATTAAATAATGAAGGTTCTTTGATAAAGATTAATGGCGGAAGCTTCAATAGACTATAAGTAAACATAAAAATAACTAGCCTATGGCCATGGTTACGTTGGTGAAGTTGCCTTGTACCTTATACCGTTCACCAGCTGTTAAAGATATAAACAAGTTGCTGACATCTCTTAGCAACATCCCCACTTGGCGAAATCATGTGAAGAATATAGTAGTTACAGATGACATCAATATTGATATGAAATCTCGAAAGATTCCCGTGATTCAAACAAAATTGCTACCTAACTTTACTAGCATCATTCGGCATTCTCCCATAATACAATCTCCCCATGCAACTAAGCAGTTCTCTAGATCGCATTATGCTCACAACAACCCTTCCCATTGTGGCACATGTTGCGCACTCTGCACTCACAGACCACTAAACTTCAATGTAATTTCTAGCTGCAATACTTCACAAAAGTTCTCTAAAAACGATCAAAATATGTATGAACTTTAAACAGGTTTCTCTAGAGCTAAATAAGTTCGACCTCGACCCAATCTATAGCATGAAAGACTCCAACGATTCGGTCGAATTTTTAATCCATTCAATGAAAAAGGTTATTGAATCTAACACTAGAACAATAAAAATCCCCAACCGGAAAAATACCTTAAAGCCCTGGATAACCCCTGGGCTACTACGATGTCTGAAGCACAGAGACAATATAAAAAGACATAAAAAAAAAACAAAAAACCGGCCAAGTGCGAGTCGAACTCGCGCACGAAGGGTTCCGTACCATTATCTATAAAAACGGCAGAAAAATGACGTTTGTTGTATGGGAGCCCCTTTTAAATATATGTTTTATTTTTGTTTAACTATTTATTTTTAAAGTGAATATATAACTTAATATTATGTGAGTATTTCAAGCGTCTACCTATTGCCGTTATCAATTGCGAGCAAAAACGAGCAAAAAAATCACGTTTGTTGTATGGGAGCCCCCTTAAATATTTATTTTATTCTGTGTTTTAGTATTTGTTGTTATAGCGGCAACAGAAATCTGTGAAAATTTCAACAGTATAACTATCACGGTTCATGAGATAGTCTGGTGACAGACGGACGGACAGCGGAGCCTTAGTAATAGGGTTCCTTTGTACCCTTTGGGTACGGAACCCTAAAACTATTATCACAGTCCTATAAACGTTGTAGAAGGCACCCATCCTAAAACACAATCTTACTAACAATACTAACACTATTATTATTATTTTCTATTATCAATATTCTTATACTTATTTTTATAACTCAGTTTTATTCGTATCAAAATTGGCTTTCTTGGGGTGGGGACCTGGTGTTCTGAAATACAGGCCTACAGATTAGATTAGGCACGAGTCTTCCACAGTACATAACAGTTGCATTTTAATGACTAATTAAATGTGATGACGTTTATATGTAATCGTTATATTAACCTATGTAAGCGAAATAATGTATTTATGGAAGAAATAAATAAAAAAATATTAAATTTAATTATAATTATTAAATACGGTTTGCGCAAAGCGCAAAAAAAACGCAAAGGTTTGCGTGCACATGTGTACGGACATCGAACTGAACCACGATCCTTGGTGTCAAAATAGTTATTGCTACAATTGCGCTTATCGTGTATAGTCTTTATGAAATTTTCTGTTTAAGTGTAAACCTGCCTTTATTTACCACTATGCTAAATTTCAAGATTCTTGCGTCTTCCAACAAATTCTTGCTCAACTGGATGTTACTCCGCTGTACATTTTGAGAGATTAGATTATATTCTTTATTGCCCTTGGCACTACTTCTTGGCACTATCAGTAGAGTCATGGGAATTTTTTCTTTCCCGTGACTCTACTGGTAGTGTCATGGGAAAAAATGTATTTCCCGTGACACTACTTTGATGCCAGTAGTGTCACGGGAAATTATATACCTTATTGCACGGGCCCTGTTAACATCCCTCGTCCCAAAGCAGATCATCCGATTGGGGATGACAAAATTTGGTCCAATTCAATCCCACTATGGCACAAGCCTGTGCATTTACCGCAAATAAAAACCCCATCTGCTATGACTCCACAATTCTAAGACACACCGCTTACTAGCGCCAAGGGACCAAGATAACTTCCTGCCGAGGGTTTATCAACAGTGTACAGTATGGGGTTCTTCAGGAAAGGCGTGAAGGGGTTTTTAAAGGGTCAGCATGCCTCTGGTGTTGCTAGCGTCTATTGGCTGCGTTAACAGCTTATCATCAGTGGAATCGTATCCTTGTTTGTCACTACAGGAATATAAAAATTACCTAAGTTCACAAGCCAAACTAATAATATCAACATTTTTAGCTTTAGGACAACAAAAATTCTGAAGTGTGGAAAAGTACTAGAATGTATTCTTGTAATTTATACACACGGTAGCTGCGTATCATCGATCTTTTTTTAAATTGACCTGACATGCTACCGTGTATCTTGATGAAAGTATATAAACCGTATAGTGGTAGGTCGGATTCAAACTTTGTAGTTTCTTTATTTTGTTCGTTAATGAGAACGAGTTTATTCTCAGCCGTGATTATACTTACACTACCTTTCCCCTGCGACTTCCCATGGGAATGCCGTGGGGAAAATTCGGTATCAATACTTACCTACTATTTACTTTTGGGGTGTAAGTGATTCATCAACATCTTTGAACCAAAGCCAACTTCACCTGCACGCGGTGCACCCTGCTGACTGACAAACGAAGCTCTGGCGAAAAGAGAGGTAGGGAGCGTAATTGTAAGCTACCCGACTGTGGAAGTACCTCCACCTCACGGAATACCGCAGCCAAATAACAAATCCCTTGAGGGTTGTTGTGTTCCTGCGAGTGAGTGAGGTCACCAGAAAGGAATGCTGTGTTGGCAGCGGGGGTGGCGGCGCGCAAGCGATATTTTATGTTGCGAGCGTAAAAAACCTACATCATAAAGGAAAACTGTGTAAAATTTCAGCTTTCTCGGCTAAAGTGAATCAGTGAATATTACTGCTTTTAATCTTTTAATTGAGTTTTTCAAACATTCAGCGTCTGGTACAAAAAAACAATAAAAATATTGCTTTACCAGCTGTTTGCGAGCATTTGGTGACTGACAGACATGCATATTTTAATAAAAAATTTTTCCTCGTAATAATTCGACGTTGTTCGGGATAAAAAGTAGGCTATAGCACTTTTATTATATTAATCAATTATTGTAATTTCTTTGAAGTGTTGAGTTATTTATTTTCAAAGAGAATAGTTGCCATGGCATGGTCTCATTATAGTGAAATAGGTTAAACGCGTGGTACAATTATTTCGGTGATAGCACAGTATAACTAATATGGTGATAGTCTGATTTCATCGAGTTTGAACGACCTAAACTTGAACATTAACGAAATAAAAAAAATATTCTTTTTTTTTATTTATATTTTTATACTATACGTCGGATGGTAGACAAACATACGGCCCGCCTGATACAAAGCGACGGTCGCAGTCTATTGTATATGCTTGCACTAAAAAGTATATCTCGCGCGCCACTGCTCCTTTACATCTTGTAACTCACTCGTAGGAAATTGTTATTTGGCTGTGTCTGTAAAGTATAAGTGACTCGATATATCAACAACCTCTCTTTTGCCAGGGTCTCGTTAGTTAAACAGCAGAGTGCACCACGTGCAGGTGAGGTTGGCTCTGGCTCAAAGATTATGGTGAGCCACTTCAAATATATATTATAGTTAATAACTTAGTTCATAATAATAATAATGTTATGTTTAGTTAATGTTAATACAACTGCGGAACTAGCACTACACAGTCTCAGCTTTAGCTGAGACTGAGACAAATGTGTAGTACCAGTGAACGCGTGGTGAAGCTTGCTCTTACATACTTACTGCTGACTCCGAAATTCTGCAGGTCCTTCAGCACCTCGTCACTTCCACGGTACTTTGGTCGGCTACCACTTGGTCGCTTGGCCCATGGAGGCTCTTTTTACGGATATCCTCCTCCATTCTTTTTACGTGTCCGAGCCAGCGGAGTCTAGCCGCTTTGAGCTGCCCAATGATATTGCTCTCGCTCTAACCAAAGGATATCTACAGACTTGTTTACATGATCAAATAAGCGTCAAAGTCACAGTCCTGGGACGATTTCAATCTAGTGTCCAAAGTACATTGTCAAAGTAAACTTTGATCGTGTCAACGCGGCTTTGTATTTGTCACAGACATTCATTATAGTATTGAAATTGAATGTCTGTGGTTATTGTACTCTATTCGTAGACAGAGAAAACTATAGACACCTAGTGAAATGAGTTTTTCAATTATGTTTCTGTGCTATTCCCCCCTCTCGCCAGATCAGGACCATTAATGTAGAGCCATGTCTCCTGCGCGTGTCTTTAAAACATTACATAAAAACAAAGAGGCGAGGCCATACACATTTATGAATGCAAATTCAATGTTTTCGTTAAGCGCTGTGGACGAAAAACGTCACTAACTCGGGTGAAGATCGGAAGAGTATTTCCTTGTTCATCTCAGAAAAACGGCTGCGCGTACCGCTGTCCAAAAATAATTTCATTCGCAGAAGACAGCGCGACCGAAAAGAGTAGAAATTAATTAAATTGGAATTAACGTTTTTTTCACATCTAGCAACATTGAGAGTACCACCAAAGTTAATAAGCATTGTGGTTTGTGATTATGTTTCACTGTTTTTTTCTAATATTTCTGTTACTGTAAATTCGCTTTATATTTTCCTAGGGTGTAAGGGAGATTCAATCGCGACAATAAGATATACAAAAGAAATCATTACAAATATCGAACTAAATAGCCACTAGCACCATAAAAAATATTAATTATATTTTTTATAGTGCTAGGCGCCCACATTTAATTACTCTTTTCTTCGGTTGCACTATACCTAGTATACCTAGATATTTCTAATAGGAAATTTAATTAACACAAATTTAGATTTCTGTACGCCAAATTGACGATAAATTTAATATTTTCCAAATATTTTCAATCCTTAAAATTACATGTTAATAATACGTATTTCATTATTCAATATCAATAAAAAAGACAAATTTATTAAATATAAAAATTCTTATAACTAAATTTTGCGTAGATGTAATCACAGTATTGGTATAGAAATGATCAAGTCCTAAAATTTGAAATATATGCATAGATTATTATTGATAGGTCTCCGCTCCGGTCCTTCTATATACCGCTGTGTATCACTATAAACCGTTCTGTGTGGCAATTTCATTATTAAGAAATGAAAATAATACGGTCTGTGTTTGACCACACAACAGAGGTGAAAACTTCATCTCTCACTACGGAGTGATCGCTCCCTATTTGCCGTCTTCACCCAGACCCGAGCTTTACGGCTCACTATCACTGATCGCAAAATTTGTGCACAGCGCGTCAAAAATAACGTTGTTAACTTAACTTGTTTAACAACAAGTTAAGTTGTTAACTTAACTTGTTGTTAAACAAGTTAAGTTAACTTGTTGATATATCGAGTAAAAATTTAACAATTTTTACTCGATATATCAATAATTTAACAATTTTTACTCGATATATCAACTACGTATTACTTACAGCTATGAGACTTGATTACGCTGTGTTCGACCTATAGTTTTTTTTCTCCGGGGCATAATGTATGAGACGTAAAAGTTGCACTACATCACTATAGTATATCCGAGAGTTACCGCGATAGATTTTTGTATTTTCCCCATATTTGATTGGCGTTGCAGGCGTCATAGTCACGGTACGTTTAAACAATAGTGATGTACTAGCACGTACTAGGTTGGACGCTCGAATTCTCTTGAAGTAGCAACACAATGAATATTGTTTATTGACGTGACAACGTCTTATAAATTGGTTAGCCGGGTGACACTTCAAGAAACTGGCTCACGTTATGCGCCTACAATGAGAGCGAGTGAAAGGCACGCGTCCCTTCTAAGAGCGAGAGAGACAGACATAAAAAGAAACAGACGAAAACATTTTACCACTCAAAGTCGTTGTCACGTAAAACTTTCGCCCGTATACCGACTTTACAGGCAACCAATTTTTTTTTGTTTATACATTGATTCCAGTGAGTATTTCTTTCAAAATGTCAAAGAAAATTTTTCAAATTGTGTAAAACAATAGTGTCAAAAAAAACTTCTTACACATTTTGTAATACTCACAGCGTTATAATCTATAGACAAAAATAGACTTTATTCATTGATGTTGCTACTTCAAAGTATATAAAATTCGACTTAGGGATTTCTACAACTTTAGCATCCAAATGAAAATGAATGCAATTACAATATTTGTACAGAAATTATTAATTATTTGCAATTATTCAATTATGTTATTGGTTATTATTATTATTTTAATAAGATGTTAGTGAGTATGGATTTAATTACAATACTTATACAGAAATGATCAAATCTATCTTTATACAGTTTGTGTACAATGTCATTATCGTTTTGATTCTCGGTCTAACAGTTGGTCTGAGAACTGTAAAAAACACTAGAAACGAAAATGAAGTCCTTAAATTATTTACTGAGAAAAATAAATAGTAACCTAAAATTGAATAATATATCATTAAAGCATTAACATAACAAGTAGTCAAGAGCGAGACGGGCTTACAAATAATCGCCCGTGTCAAATTTGAATATCTTACGGAAAAAATGACGTTTCCAAATCGACGCTCGAATGCTCACCTCAACTTAGTAAATTAAAATTTTAACCATTGTCTTTATACCACTAATCCATAACAACGGATTTAATTCCCTTCATGACTAAAACCATTACAACAAATAAATCGACTCTACTGTCCGATGATAGTGAGTGAAACTATTTTTTGATATTTAGCAAAGTTTAGCACGACCTCTCTTTATACAGTGTGATTCAAATATAAAACATTTTAATAATTTTGTGAACAATATAAGAATATTGCAACAAAAATCAGTATCTATCTACTCATGTCACGTGTCCATCACACAACGCTTCGATTAATGCAATGTGTAATATGTACACATAAATTTTATTTTATTGAAATAATTATGTTAATAGGTAATTGTTCTGAAAATTTAAATCTAATTCATAAGTTTCTTTTGCAGCACATCACATAATACTTACTAGACAAATTCTCAATGTTATTATAGTAAGAAAATTAAATAAACACTATTAGAATTACTAATTTAAGAGCTCTGTGCCGTGGCGTTCAATTCAAAATCATAAAAAAAACAACTTTGGGCGGCAATACAAATGAACACCATAACATTTCTCATTGTTTTTAGTACTGACAACTTCCTACTTTAAAATTTGATGATAAATATCTATTTCTTTGGGTCTCTGTACACTCCCATGAAGAGTATGGAGTTTGTAGGTCTCTCGTAGATTAAATAGACGAACGGGAAATTGGCAACAAAGCGACTGGGTTCCAAAGGTCGTGACGAGCGGAATCCAAATATGGCAGTTGCAGCTGCTGCCACTGTACCTGGAATCATTATAAAATTATACTTTTAAATAAACTTTAAAAAAAAACTGAAGGATTTTAATTGGAACTACAGTCTAGTCTAGTCAATTCCTTAAAGGAACGTCAGGAAGCTAAGACAATTTTGTATGAAGAAACTATTACTTATTCTGTGACGTGCGTGAATTGGCCTGCGTGAATTGCTATAATACGCGGATCTTCTAATGTAAGAATTAAGATCTAAAAATGGTTAACTGTGCAACGGGTCGTATTCAAAAGAGTTATTTGATATGATATCCACGCCCTCTTTCTATAATCGTACCGTTTGCCACTAGGAAACTCACACTTTAGTACAGAAATGGTCGCATACTGTAGGACTAGAGGATTTCTTCCGTCCACTACTGAGTTGTGGAAGGATGCAATAAACATGAGATTCTTTACAAAATGCATGACGAGGATTTTAATGCGAGACTGATGCATCTGTTGTAGCATATGATTAAAGCTGTGGTAAATACTTCCAGTAATTACAGTAGAATTAGAGCATGACGATGTACAATACTGATTCTTACGGGACGGGGGCCCACGACACATATCCACCACTGTATCTCCTGTGTAGCCAGGATTAACAACGGCGACCACTAAAAAAGGTAATTAACAGTGAAATCCATTGCAGTCCCGGGGGGTAAGACTACGGCTGGCTTGGAATCCACAACTAATTTAATTAGAAGAAATTTGTTGGAGTAAGACGCTTTTGGAATTTGACTTCCTTTCTTAGCAATGTGAGAGACAGCAATATGGCAATTAAGGCATTAAAAAACTAAAAGAGATGGCTAGTCAAGTGAAGTTCAACAGCCGTGCACCACGGATTTTACGTATCTAACACTGTTGGGGACCTAAAACATTGTGTTGTTACCTAACACATCGATTCCAACAATATGAATTGCAAAACTTTGTACAGTACTGATTATTCTAACTGTATAATACATTAGGCTCATGTTTTTATATACCGCTAAGGTAGCAAATTGGAACACGCTCCGCCTGTTATATAGTGAACCGAGTAAGAACCGTAATATTTCCAGTAAAAAATAGACCTGCGTAGACATGAGACGCACCTACGTAGCATTCGTACTACGCATGACCCATTTATACTGGAATTGTTACGGTCGGTCTGCAAGCGATTGACTGATCGTGGTGAATATTTCCATTAATCAAGCAAAATCAAAACCAAGCTGCAGCATGGTGGTGTACGCTCTAAACCCCTTCGATTAAGGGGAGACCCGTATCTCAATAGTGGAATGGGTATTTGTTGATAACGAAAGGTGATGCTGTGTTACCAGAGAGGGCGCCAGGGAGTGAGCAGTACGCCAAGGGAATTTGGCTGCGATATTCTGTAAGGTGGAGATATTTTTCCAGTCGGGCAGCTTTAATTAGATTTTTATATAAAAAAATCTATTCGTAGTTGTATTTTAGTTACGAATTTTTTTTTATACTACATAGGGTGGCAGACAAGTATACGGCCCGCCTGATGTGAAACGGCTACCGTAGCCATATTAACGCTTGCAACATAAAATATCACTCGCGCGCCGCCACCCCCGCTGCCAACGCAGCATCTCCTTCCTTTCTGGTGACCTCACTAACTCGCAGGAATACAACAACCCTCAAGGGTATTGTTATTTCGCTGCGGTGTTCTGTGAGGTGGAGCTACATTCCCAGTCGTACAATTACGCTCCCTACCTCTCTTTTCGCCACAGCTTCGTTTGTCAGTCAGCAGGGTGCACCGCGTGCAGGTGAAGTTGGCTTTGGTTCAAAGATGTTGATGAACCACTTACACCCCAACTAATTAAATACTAACTAACTAAAAACACTTAGCAACCATGTACCTTCTTCATCAAGTTGGATCTTGGCTTGATGTACTGCGTCGTCGAACAGTATTCCGGGTTGCTCCGAGAGAGTGCTGAAGTCTGCAGTTCCGTTGAATAAATCGCCAACACCAAGGTTTTCTAACACCTGAAATGCATTTTTGATAGCTTAAACTTATATTCGTTAAACTTCTCAGATATCAAAGATATCTTAATTGCAGTAACTAATTTCAGAATTGTCTAGTTGCATAAGTTATGTTAAGCATTTAACCATCAAATGGTTTATAAATATAAATAGTCCCAAAGTAAGTAAAGCTTGTACTATGGGTACTAGATAACTGATACTACACTTGAATACATTTTTTTATAGACATAGAAAACACCCAGATCAAGACAAACACATGTTCATGCACACAAATATTTGCCATATGCGATCGAAGCCGCGAGCTCAGAGTCAAAGTGGCCATAGCTATTCGACCACCGAGCTCATATATCAAATAAAAGGGTTTGATCAGCGGCATACAGCAAGTAAACTTGTTAGTTATTTCATTATTAAAAGCTAATAAAAGCTTCTAAAAATAATCTATGTTTATTCTTCTTTTTCTTAAATTGCCTAAATAAAAATCTATACACTTATTTTATAAAATCCAACTTTTTTTATAAAATAAATAAATAAATATTCCTGGAACAAACAACAAACCTGAAACAAAAGCATCTTGTTGACCTCACTCACTCGCAGGAATACAACAACTCTCAAGGGAATTGTTATTTGACTACGGTATCTGTGAGCTGGAGGTACTACCCCAGTCAGGCCAGCATAGAAAACACGCTATGTTATGGAGAGGTAGGCTCTCTCTCTCTTTTCGCCAGAGCCTCGTCATTCAGTCAGGTGCACCGCGTGCAGGTGAAGTTGACTTTGGTTCAAAGATGTTGATGAACCACTTACACACCAAAACGTGATTTAATTCACATGGTTCTTAATATTGACTCACCTCTCTGAGTGGTAGTTTCCGTTCAATGGTGAACTTGGGAATCTCGACAATAACCTCGCGACCCATGTAGCTCTCCTCGACCACTGCCCCTAGCCGTTCCGGAGTCAGATTTGCGATAATGTTGGTTACTCCTAGAAATAATTAGTAGATAAGATAGTACAAATAGCTTTTCATACCATGTCAGGTGGTAAACAAGCTTTCGACCTGCCTGATGTAAAAAAAGTACCGTAGTCTGTAGACACTTGCAATGTGCAATCTCACGTTATAAATACATTTTACATTTTAACTATTGTATGTAAATGATCTCAATTACATTATTGTCTTCTTGAAAGTAAAATGAACCAATAATAAGTTAGCTTTACAATTTCTTCTACAATTGTGTACATGACAATTTCTAACACAACATAAATGTTTAACAATATTTAACATAGATATCGTACATTTTTTTTTATTTATTGCATACAAAATTTTATATAATAATGTTCATAGCCTTTTGTATGGAGCGTTTTCGAAAAAGCAACGGGAAAGTCCAAAAGTGTGATATTCAAGTTATTATATCTCGAGAAGTTTTTATGCTATCTAAGTAATTCTTTCATCAATAGTTATATTACTGTGACGTTCCCATATAACAAACCGAACAAAAATGGTCATGTAGCCTATTGAAAAATTTACAATGTCACAGACATTACTAAAGAATATATAAAAACTATCATAAAAACGGAACCATGTTCAAGTTCGAATTTCCTGGTTAACTTAAAAATATGACGAATACAGGTCAATTACCTCGATAAAGTTCATTGAACGTAAAATAGTTTTGGCATTGTTAGCGTTACTTCAATTATATAAAACTGACTAACCTTCCTTCATGGAATAAGGAGGTAGAAGAATGTACATGCTGATGTCATCGCCCTTGTATGGAAGTTCCAATATTTGTGCGCCGAGATCCTCGCTTACCGCTGTAAATTAAATATAATTAGATAAGTACCTTATCGCAAAGAAATTAAAGCAAGTAGGTTCATTTGGGCAAAAAGTTTGCAACAGACTGACGGACTGATTGTGGCTGTACATTCTTGTGTAAGTGCTCTCGCTCGACCTCGGTTTGAAGCCTGCCCCAGTGCACTTTATACTCTCTCGCCAAACTTGCCTCAGATGCATTTATGAACTATGAGAACACCAAAAACAATTATTATTTAGCAGTAAAATAAACAGCCAACAAACAATGAAAAATCATATCACAAATTGACAATATCAACAACAATGTTATTCTTTTTATATATTATATCATGATATTCAATTAATTAAATTTTGCTACTTGAATTTTTAGAGAGACACGAGAATAGTGAGATTGTACAACGCGCTCGCAATCCGTGGGTGTAGAGCGCAAAAAACCGACTCAAGACGGAGAAGAGGCAGGGATGAGAATACCGTGCTAATATACTATAGGTACACCACCGAAGCAAAACGGACATTGTCGCGCTGTGTCGGGTTGTCCCGCCGAGAATGTAGGGCCAGAATGAGATGAAATGTTCTTACAACGCATAGGTACTGTACTCAGTTTGCGGTATTTTGCTTGCCACGACCGTTTTGCTATATACAATTGTTCGCTGCAGGTGGTTCGCTCATTGTAACTTAGAGTCAGCTAGCTGACAAATCTGCTGCACTATTTGCGTAATGGGGTCGCAACATTAACGAAATAGAAGACGTCGATGCGCAGGCCAGTATCCAGCACCCTTCCCAGCTCAAGTTTCTCCGTAGTACAGAGCAGAGCAATCAGACCGAGTTGTTTTCACTAGATGACATTCATTCTAGTGACCTTATAAAATGACTGATATATACCATGAAAAGCTGACCTCTGTCCTCTGAAGCACTGAGACACTCGAGATAAAACAACCCGTCCATTAAGGCTACGGTTGACGTTGTTTAAGTTGATTGACACGCGCAACGACGCCACCAAGATGCTTTGGATACAAACGTCAAATTTATACTTACTGTAGTGGAAAGTTCCCTTTTGCTTCATAAAAGGTACGAGCGTTTGACGGGTTTCAGAAACGAAGAACGCTTCCTTCCTAGTCCTCTCTGCAGGGAACTTTGATGCCCAAACACCCTTAAAGTACGCAGCGTTAGCTAGAACCAGCTTGGTAGCTTGTGTGATGCCATCTTCTGGTAGCAAATTCTTTATGTTGTTCTTAGTGATACGAGCTACCCAATCATTGATGAATGCACGAGATTCCTCAGGACTATCGTGGAAGTTCTAAAAAAATTATGTTACGTTTGTGTTATCCTGGTAGCAACAAATACACAGCCCGCATGATCTAAAGCAATTACTATAAACGCTTGTTGCACAAGGAAACTCGTTTCTTTAATCTTCTCTTCAAAGGTTTTACAAAGGTACAAGTTACTTATGTTTACTTAAGTTACCTATATTCTAATTTACGTAGTGGCATTTAATATAATCTATGAATGCAGTTAGCGTGTCTAGGATACAGTCAGGAGTCAGAAGTACCCACCTTTACTTTAATTTTGAATAAAACACGCATTTATTATGATAGTAAAATTTCCTTAAATTAATTTGTAGACAATGATCAGCGCTCCTAAACAAATGAAATAAATTTCAATATCATAATAAGTGCGTATTTTATCCAAAGTTTAATGTAAGGTACGTGGTGCTGCACTCATGCCTGTACCTCTTTGAAATTGTTGGGCATCGTTACATCGAAATTGGAGCCAGTATTTTATATCTATAATCTATATGCTCTTAAATACCTAAATCAAAGTTAACGTAAACTGTCCACAAATATGAGCAAGAAATAAATATATCACACGCACAGCACACCGATACGCTTCATCGCGACAGACTTTGTAAGTTAATTGTGGTATATGTGTTAATGATGTTGTTGGGGTGTAAGTGGTTCATCAACATCTTTGAACAAAAGCCAACTTCACCTGCATGCGGTGCACCCTGCTGACTGACAAACGAAGCTATGGCGAAAAGAGAGGTAGGGAGCGTAATTGTAAGCTACCCGACTGGGGAATGTACCCCCGCCTCACACAATACCGCAGCCAAATAACGGTTCCATTGAGGGCTGTTGTGTTCCTGCGAGTGAGTGAGGTCACCAGAAAGGAAGCTGCTGCGATGGCAGCGAAAGTGGCGGCGGCGCGGCGCGCGAGCGATATTTTATATTGCGAGCGTTAATATGGCTATGGTAACCGCTTCACATCAGGCGGGCCGTATGCTTGTCTGCCATCCGACGTAGTATAAAAAAAATGATGATAAAAATCAGTGAATTCATTTTAATGTAACCAGCCCTAAGTCACTCAGCCGGTTTCGTATACTGCGATGTCCCAGAGTAACTCAATCACTCAAGTTTATACATAAATAGGTACTTAAACATTTAAGTTTAGTAGCTGTTTAAAACTGAATTCGGCACAACCTCTATAGCCGAGAAACATAAAGACCAAGAGCAGCAAGTTCCAGAAGTTTCAGCCTCTATCGTGAGAAATGTGTATAATCAGCAAATTCGTTGTGTCCGTAGACTGGGTAGGCGTACTCTATTACTATTTTTATACTACTGGGTTCGTCAAACAAACATACAGCCAACCTGATACTAAACAGGACATGTAGTCTATAAATTATTGCAAAGAACACCAAAAGTATTTTTTAAGGTTTCCCGCCTAAAACGGCAACTAAATCAGCAACTTCTCAGCTCCTTTTTGACGACCTTACTTATTCGCAAAAAATTCCAGAGAATTGATAATTAGCTGATTAGTAAGGTTGTTAGTATTACTACAGATTTATTATTGAAAAAATATCTGTGCTCTACCACTGTCCCTCCAGAACCTCTGCTAATTGCTAGAATTCATCAAAAGTGAATTACCAAATGCTCGCCCTTTGACACCATTAACATTAAAACCATCAGGTGGGATGACCAAAGGTCAACAAAAACCCACATGTCCAGAATTGTACCTTTGATTCCAAAGATATCTTAAATATATAAAACTATTTATATGCTTACCAAAGTTTGAAGTTCTTCTCCAAAGAGGTCGAGGAGGCACTGCCGCACTTGCAGAGCATTGTCGACAAACAGTTTGTTGGCACTGTTGAACTCGTAACTGTCGCTGTTATTGTTTGCCATCCGGGATCTCTTGTCTACTTTATACGCTGTCATCAAGTTGATTTTATCCTGAAATTATATTAAATTATTATAATACCTAATGTTAAGTCTTGAGAAAATTTAAAATTGTAAAGTTTATACGTTGCTATTATCATAGTAATAAATACTTCTGAAGCATTTCAGTACCTCCGTTCTTGTTTTCCACTTTTATTACCATCTGTTCCCGACATACTTATCTTACGAAATTTATTACTTATATTATATTATTTATTTATTTATTTATTAATTGTTAACATTTTCATACATAATGCTGTATAAATTCATAATCATTGTTCATAATTTGTCCAGATGCAATCATTGTATTCCCTTACAAGCTCGCGCTTGTACACCATTTGTTTGACATCGAAACCAATAGGTCGGATGTCCAACAAAAACCCATAAGACATTCGACTAGTTGGTTCTGATATTTAGAATAATAAAAAATGTAAATTATCTGGAGTGTATAATACGTAATAAACTCCTTCAATTGAGAAGAGACCCATTTGACGTGGAATTAATATCGTGTATAAAATATCTGATTATAACAAGAGAAATTTTAAGGTTGTACTATACTAGGATAACATCAGGTTATGAGCTGATAAATAACGTGTAAGTTTCGTAATCGCTATGTGTCCGTCTAATCCATACAGTCGTACACGTATGTATGGATTCCTTTATTTACGTCGTGCTCTTCCTTGCTACGGAGGACACTTTATGCTGTCAGTACTGGTGGCGTCATTAAACAGCTGTCTTTAACTCAGTGACCTTTGGACGGATTGCAAACAATATTGGGATAAATATAGGTTGATGACGATATTATGACGAGTAACCCAATGTAGAGAAAGACATATCGTCAACCCTTATTCAACCCACTGCTATAGGTAAAGGACATTTACTTTATGTCAACGTGGCCAAGAAAGTTGTCTATCACTTTTGACTAAACTTCCTCTGCAGCGCCCTATTTTTATCCTACTGCGGAGATACAGGTCTCCTCTCAATCGTAGGGGGATTTAGAGCATACTCCACCACTGTGGGTTCACAGAGGCCACTGTTTCTTCAAACCGCCTAACGGCAAATTGGCTTAACGACTGTCATTCAATGACAACTACCGGGACCGATGGCTTAACATGCCCTCCGAAACATGGAAGAACTTATAAAATCAATTACTGAACATCGGAAACGACAGGTCTAAAAAAACCATAGACCATCCGACTTCTTGACTATGATATGGAATTATAGATACTAAAAAGATATTGACTATGACATGGAATTATAGATACTAAAAAGATATTGACTATGATATGGAATTATAGATACTAAAAAGATATTGACTATGACATGGAATTATAGATACTAAAAAGATATTGACTATAACATGGAATTATAGATACTAAAAAGATATTGACTATGATATGGAATTATAGATACTAACCAATTTATCCTCAATCTGAAGAGACTCTTTAAGATACTGTTCAGTGTGGCCACCAGCGGAGAAGTATGCCAAGAGCAGTGAGTGGTAGACCGAGAACGGCGAAAAGAAGATATTGTCATTAGGAACAGCCTTGTTGATCGCATTGAAGAGGTTCAGCGTGAACTTCAGTTGTCCTCGGTACAGAGATACCCTCGCTGCAGGATCAAGTTTCTTCGCACCATCATCTTTGTAGAAACACTGGCAGTTCACCGTCGAAGCTATTAATAACACTGTTGCAATTAACTTCAACATCTTGAACCTGTAATGTATAAATATTTATGATATAACCTTGCTCGTACTGTAATAGCTCAATTTGTTCTATTTTTGCAGTAAATTGGCATTTTTGCTCAAGGACCTTATGGATAAATAGTGGTTTTTTTTCACGGAAGTCGTTATCTACAGGAATACGAATACCTAGTAGCTTAACTCATTTTTATTTTGAAATACCTACAATATCATCATGAATTAATATTGATGTTGGATGTTTTTTGACTATAATCAATCACCGTAACAATTCCTTCGATTGAAAAAATTCTTTCGTCATTTCTAAAATTAATAAATATTTAGAATGAAGTTCATTCTAAAAATTTATGATTTTATGAGCGCTATTTTAGATTTAGGCCTAGTTAGTAATGGACACAGTTAATTTAAAAATAAACATAAATAAATATTTAAGATCTCCCTTTTTCTTAATATTTTATGCCGACTGTGAGAATAATAAATTACTTACGTACCGTTTAAAAAAACTGTTTTAAATACAACACAAATCTAATGAAACATAAAATAGAGTTAACTACTAAAGTATTCGAATAATTTAAACGTCGATTGGTTTTTATCTTAGAAATAAAATAACTTTGATTTTTTTTTCAAATCTTTTCAAACTTTCTATTTTAAAGCTTTCAAGAAACTCCTGTATGTGTTAACTAAAAGTATAGCTAACAACAATATATACAGAATACAGAATATAATACAACATATACAGAAAATAATATAAACAGCCATACCATGTTAATGTTGATAACATGGTACGAGTATATCTGTTTCTACATTAACTTAGGACTTACGTTATTCTAATGCAATTTAACCGTTTAGTAGACTTTATGTGAATTAATGTTATAAGTCATCTAAGATCCGATTATTTAGCGAACTTGACTTAGAAGTCAAGTCCCGACCTAGAAGTCGGGAGTACACTCATATACCTCATAAAGGCTCACAGAAGTTGCCGTCATACATAGTCAGTAAACATCATCATCATTATTAGCCTATCTACACACGGCTGGACATAGGCCTTTCTCAATGCTTTCAGCTATATACGGACATCAGCGTTGCCCGATGTCCCGATTTTGGCGGAACGTCCCGCTTTTTAGGCTAAAATGTAATGTCCCGGAACATCACATGTCCCGCTTTTCGAGGTGTATGCCAAAAATATGGCCAATCATATTTGTGTGGTTTCCGGCAGACTAGAATAGAATCACTCTGTTTCTTCCCGTGGATGTCGTACAAGGCGACTAAGGGAAATACATTATCAAATATCGATCAGGCCTCCTCAAGCCGTTTGGCCAGCGTGGGGAGTGTAGGCCAAATCTTCCTTCCGTCTAGGACGGACGAGAGAGAGTCTTGCTCCTGTAGTGGAGACTAAAATGGACCTGATGATGATGATGATGTCAGAATTTGAATCTCTGGAAAATATGAGCAATTTTAACGTTTTGTATTTTTATGTTATACTGAAATATTACTGGTGAATAACATGTCCAGCTTTTTTACTTTTAAAAGTTTAAAATCCCGCTTTAGTATGAAATAAATCAGGCAACGCTGACGGACATTCAGTCGCTTCCAGAATCTTTAGCTGCTATATCATTATAGACAGTAAATAAAAACTTGGATTTTATGAAGACATCTAAAGATCTAGATACAGAGTGATAAAGGTTCCCGAATAATTACAAAATAGTTTTATGAAGTAGCCCGATATTTATAATTGTTGTTTAACTGATATACACAATCAAACGGTTCACAGCGCACCTCTCGAACTTTGCATCCTCAATTCAATTGAATATACAGTGACAGGCACTACACAGATATGGGCAATACATTTCTCTATCGCTTTCACCGCGTCCGGGGGCGTCGGCGCCGGCCGCAGCGCAGACTGACAGATTATCACTTACATAGCTTAATTATTTTTAGAGCGATGACAGATATTAATCGCATTTTAATTCATTCAGACAACTTATCTGCATTACATTGTCCTCTTTGTTAGCATCTAGGCCAATTATGTGTGTTCACAACCACACAAATAGGCAGTATAATACAAATTGTTAGCCACAAACACGTTTGTGAAGTTTACAATAGGAAGGTAAATGTATAACTACTGTTATTTGCTATTGTAATTAGTATGTAAAATAAAAACATTTTCTTTTATTTTATTTTTTTAACTTTACCTGGACTGTTGTTTATTATTATGGCAGGTTTTCTTTAGGTAATATACCTCCACCTTACAGAATACGGCAGCCAAATAACAATTCCCTTGAGGGTTGTTGTGTTCCTGCGAGTGAGTGAGGTCACCAGAAAGGAAGGAGATGCTGCGTTGGCAGCGGGGGTGGCGGCGCGCGAGCGATATGTTATGTTGCGAGCGTTAATATGGCTTCGGCAACCGCTTCACATCAGGTGGGCCGTATGCTTGTCTGCCACCCGTAGTATAAAAAAAAAAGGTTAATCTGTACTCTCACTTATTATCTATACCACGGTAGAAAGAAACAAGGTATGTTCTTCCCATAAATTGCCATTACGAATTTGGTTATCAAAATCTGTAATTTTCCCATACAAAATACAGCTGATGACGTAGGCGAGTTCAAATCACGTGACTACATTCGTCGCATAAGAACATACCATATGTCTTTGTAGCATGCTTTATACTAAAACTGAATAGTATCTTTTATTTGTCCGAGGTAATCTTCGGAACAGTTAATGTGATTTTAATGATTTTTTTACAAGATGACAAAGTATAACAAACATATAGGATACTTTTGACCCGAAAAAAATTCGGGTTCGTGCATGAAAACTGAAAATAGCTGAATAAAAATGCACTGTAAATGCATTGTATCTATTGTTTTGTTTGACGGCCATTCAATAAAAGCTACACAAGCTGTGTTATATGCAAGTGCCAAAGTAGCGTGACTGGTTAACTGGACTTATGTTGACCTCGCCGGACCTCAAAACGTTAAGAGCATATTGAAATTCGTCACGACTTAAGCCGCCTGGCCACAATATCGCGTGCCCCTGATTCAGTGAGAACTGTCATTCTTACTTCAGCTTGGAAACCCCCAATTGAAAGTTCATTGCCTACTTTCTTGATAAGTGCTAATGGCACCAACCCGGCTTCATATAATTACGAGATAAAAATGAACGTAATAAAAAGGCTAATTCATTCAAAAAAAATATGATTTTGCAATATAAATCTATAGAATTTTGTTTGCGTTACAAACATAAATAACAATACGTTTAAAGTTGAACATAAATTCAGTGTAACGGCGTTTACTCCTTCGTTAATACGTGGAGTACTGATACAGTCATTACACTTCATATAAACGAATGGAGTAGGTTAGGTTAAACTAACCTAACCTAACCTAACCAGGCAGTGAAATTACTTTTACAGTTATTATCAAACCATTTAAGTACCAAGTTTTTTTTACAGGGCCGGCAATGCGCGTATTATGCCCTGGTGTTACAATGCTGTGGTATCTGCTTTCCATCAGGCAGGTAGTATTCTTGTTACCACCTTAGTGGCATATAAAATGTATGTTGTACGGACTACTATGGAGGATTATACCGAGTATTGATTGTTTCGCCACGAACAGTAGTTCGAAGTCAGAAGTTACAACTTGTCGCTCTGCCTCTTTTTTGATTTAATCAAATGCTGTTATAAATTTAAGCTTTTTATTTTAAAAACCTTTCGATGGTATTCACTTTTCCTGTGTTAGCTTGAAATTTTTATTATAAATAAAAACAATTTATATAACGATAAAAGTATAATTATGACACAGAAACATGAGTGTACAGCTACTTATTATTATTTATATAATTGTGTAATGATAATTTTGACAACAAAAATAATGTTTTAATAAACGACACATATACCATCTGTTTACCTTGATAATGCCATAGCGGCGAAACCGGTCGGTAAAATTAAATATAATTAAGTGGAAAAGTACAAGTGTTTTATTATAACATTATGACAAAAATGTTCCACCAAGTTCCAACAATCAAAAGTATCAACTTTACAACAAAAAAAGGGTCACATAATTCAACTTTGCGTATTTTTTTAACCTTTCTCAATACACCACCGGCTGGCATTTATTATTGCTTATTGGTGCTTTGAACACCATTAGCACCAGGGGCCCTGCCACCGAAGCTGAAGCCGATTACCATCGAATATTTTGATACAAAATATAAGCCTTAGGTTAAAGTTAATGACAAACAACTTCAGTTTAATCGGTAGAGCACTAAGGTTTTCTATCAGTTAAGCTAAACACAATTACCACCAATCTAAGCTAAAGTTCTTAGATGTTTCGAAAAATAAAAAAAAAATCAGTCGACTCAAAACTGTACTGAATAAATGGATATTAAATTATAATCAATAATTATTAAATATATAATTAAACGAATAGTATAAAATATATAAGACGGGCACAAACGACTGCAACACAGTTTAAAACTAACTTTATATATGTGCTTATTGTTGTTAAATAAATTATTTAATTGTGTAATTAGTGATAGTACAACTATTTATTACTTATACATGGGGCACACTAAAAGTTTTGCACTTCTAGCTACTCGGAACTATTTTAATTTCGAATGTTATATTTTTTTAAACGACTTGCAACCTTCTTAGTAATAAAAAAAAATTGGCTGGAAATTATTTGTCAATTTTTTTTTATCATACATCAAAGTTCTACGTACGCCTTGAAAATGGAATTAAGTCGAAAAGATTTAAGAGCGATGATTTTTTATGATTTTAAAAGTTATCTCTCTCCGCAAGACTGTGCCGCTCGTCTTCAAAATGCTTTTGGGAGAGAAGCGCCTTGTTTGAGCACCGTGAGGCGATGGTTTGCTGAAATTGAGAGAGGTCGGGTTTCTTTACCTGACGAATTTCGTGAAGGGCGGCCTTCAACTGCCGTCAACGAAAATAATGTGGCTAATGTTAAGCGGCTAATTGAAGAAAACCCGCGGATTACTTATGAGACAATTCGAGGACTATTGAGGATTGGTATGAGCCAAATTCAGAAAATTTTACACCAAGAATTAAAAGTTCGGAAACTTTGTTGTCGTTGGATCCCTCGTAAACTGACAGCGGAGCAGAGGTGGGCTCGCGTGGAATGGTGCTCACAGATGCTACTGAAGTACGACCACGGACATTCTAATGCTGTTTATGACATTGTCACAGGAGATGAAACGTGGATTTATTGTTTTGAATCCGAAAAAAAACAGCAATCTTGTGAACGGGTATTTGAAAATGAGAACATGCCAACAAAAGTGAGGCAGGCGAGAAACGTTGGTAAAAAAATGATCGCATTTTTTTTTCTCAGCTACGGGTTCCATCTGCACAATTTCACTTAAAGATCAAAAGAGTGTTAATGCCGAGTGGTATTCTACCATTTGTTTACCCAGGGTGTTAGAAAAAGTTCGTGAAAGACGACCAAAAAGCCGCATTTTCCTACATCATGACAATGCTTCTTCACACATGGCCAACAAAACAAAGTCATTTTTAGCTTCCGAAAAAGTACAACTCGTCACCCATCCTGCACATAGCCCCGACCTAGCACCCTGTGATTTCTGTAGTTTCCCCAAAATCAAAGATTTGATGAGAGGTTTCACTATCCGAAGAGGCAGTGATAGCGTTCAATCAGCACGCAGAAAATATGCCTTCAGATCTGTGGTTCTCCAGTTTTAAAAAATGGTTCGATCGCATGAAAAAATGATTAAAATCTATAGGAGAGTACGTTGTACAAAAGCCATACACATAATATTCTGAGTATAACATGTTGCTTTTTTAAATTACGCAAAACTTTTAGTGTGACCTACGTAGTATGCCATTCATTATAGTTTAGCATTTAGGCTAGTATGAAAATACTGAATGTAGGAACACTATTAACCTCTTTGATCCAAGAAGACGCCGCGCCGTGTTTCTACATAGCAGGAAGAATAGAGGTTATTGGTAAATGAATAAATCATCTATAAAGCAGTCTACAAATAAGCATATTAATATAGCATCATTATTATATTCAGTAGTACAAACGTAATATTTGACAAGGTCATCATATGACTGTAAAAGAAAAACTTAGAAGGAAAAACGAGCCCGTCGTGCAATAAAATCAACATCGGCATAATCCCACGATGCACGCGATTCATAATAAATAGACAATATAAAATTCGAAGAACACGCATCGCAATTTCTACGTCAAGGGGAATACCGATTCTGCGTCACAATCAGACCCATTCATGTGCGATCTTTAGTTGTGATACTACTCGTAGTATAGCAGACTCATGACTCGCATAATGCACGGATTTCCCTCCGAAACAAACGGCAAGCCCGGCGAAAGTCAACACCACGTCATCGCAGTTTCATTATTACACAACAACCGGACTACAAAACAGTGTCAATAAGTGTTTTACTTAGAAAAAAATATTTTTACGAACAAAATGTTTATCATTGCTCTACCTATTTTAGGAATCCCATGAATATTAATAAATAGGTACTGTGAAGAGTTTATGCCGAACGCTACGGATTAATTGTTAGCATAGTTCCATGTTTGAATATTTAAAAGTAAATAGAAAAACACTCAGAGCGCGGTATTCAGAGGCACTCGTTAAATTACCCTATATTGATAAAATGTAAAAACAATTTATAAAAATAATATAACTTTCAATTATATACATACGAGTATTCATTATATACATATATCTTCTTGTGTATATTGTACTTATGTAAAATCAATTTTAATGTTTCATGCCGGCTGCTGTCATTGTGTCTTGGTATTTATGTTAGCGGGTTGGTGTCACATTATGTTGCAAGTTTGCAACACACGGGATTTCCAGCATTCAACAAATTGGCTCGAATCTCTCCGAGCCAGCCGGATGCAATCGCCAGCTGTGTACTCGTCGTCAACTGCTGTATTGTCACAACGTACACAATACCGTCCATTGGGACTTGGGATTTTTCATTATCTTCTATATATCTATATGTATATAAATAAAAATGAATCACGGAAATGTATGTACGTGCATAACTTCAATAACTTCAAATATGAGGAGCAAAGTGGAGGCCCCGGATGGCACAACAAAGCGTTGCTTGTTTATCGGAATTTTTGTCTATCTGTCTGCCTAATCATTTCTTCGTTAACTTTGGATGATTAACTAAAACTAGATAGAATTTGATGTGCAAAACCTTAGAGTAACATGTAAAATATTTTTTATATCTAATTAACGACCTGCCCCGGCGTCGCAGTTAGCATCTATAAATGCATAGTTAGCATTTATAGACGCTAACTATGCGACGCTATAATTTGTATTATGTATAGACGGATGAAAATATAAAACCGACTTTATCATCAATGTAGTCCAAGTCAATTAAATACGCATTATTGAGAATAACTGAAAAACTACTTGGTCTGACCTTAATCAAATTTAAATGGGACTAAATAAGAAGCGCCAACTTTCAAATAAGAAAAGAATCGTCAAAGTCGATTCCCCTAGAAAAAGTTCTTAGGTAAAACACATAAAAAAACCGGCCAAGTGCGAGTCGGACTCGCACACGGAGGGTTCCGTACCATTATCTATAAAAACGGCAAAGAAAATCACGTTTGTTGTATGGGAGCCCCTCTTAAATATTTACTTTATTTTTATTTAATTATTTATTTTTAAAGTGAATATATAACTAAGTATTATGTGAGTATTTCAAACGTCTACCAATTGCAGTTATCAATTGCGAGCAAAAACGAGCAAAAAATCTCGTTTGTTGTATGGGAGCCCCCTTAAATATTTATTTTATTCTACTTTTTAGTATTTGTTGTTATAGCGGCAACAATAATACATCATCTGTAAAAATTTCAACTGTTTAACTATCACGGTTCATGAGATACAGCCTGGTGACAGACGGACGGACGGACAGACGGACAGCGGAGCCTAAGTAATAGGGTTCCTTTTTACCCTTTGGGTACGGAACCCTAAAAATACAGTAGAATTGGAATCTGCTCCTTTTTTTGAAGTCGGTTATTAAATATACCAGTAAAAATTGAACTTATACTTACCACTGATTATAAATTATCACCAAAACTCTGAACGATCTCAGACTGAACGCGGTCACTTAATGCAGCCGAACGGTAGGTATGATCTAATATAAGAGTAATCTATCTAGGCTATTAATATTGCCACTGTCCCCATTAAATATTAACTTTTCACTAATCTCTTTCAAAACAGCAACATGTCTAACACACCGGTTTGCTGAATTTAACAAAAATTTAGAGCATGTTAGTGTTAAATTGTGGTCTCAAAATATATGATGTGTAAACCTATCAGGTTAAGTATATTTTTATCAGTCATGCATGAACAAGCGTACGACCCGCCTAATGTGAGGAGAATATCGTAAGCTACATATCCTTCACAACACATGGAATAACGCTTGCGTGTTTTATCCTCCGCTTCGTAGCTTCAGTTCTTAATGGGCTAGGATTCACCGCCAAGTAGACAGCCCTTAGGTAATTGTTATTTGATAGCCGAGCGATCCTGGACTGAAAGATGTAAGGTTTTTCGGTGGTTGGGCTAGTGACGAATAGAAATAGGGAGTTTCGAAGGCAGGATTTGGATTTCAAAACGTACGATTGTATTTTGTAACTATATGGCACTGCGAGTAATGAACTTCATTTTGACAGTTGCCGTTACACGGATGGTTACTTTTCTCTAATTTTTTTCTGTAAATTTTCTCTAAGATTTCATGCGGTCCAAAATTATAGTTTTATTTTTTTTAAATATATTATTACTTAGAGGATAAACGAGCGGTTTCGATGAAATAACATCACCCCTTAAGTTAGAGAGGTTCGCTAACCCGTGGGTGCAACACATTCAAATGTAGGCCTCAAGTTTGGAAGTGCCGATGAGATATATTCATTATTCTTGCATAGTTTAAGAGAATGTAGTGATTGATAATTAAGTCGATTTATAAGTACAACCTTGCAGGCACATAAGTAGGTACTATTCTGTGCCGCAGAGATCGATCCTAACCTAA
Organism: Hypsopygia costalis; assembly: GCA_937001555.2. Taxonomy (NCBI): domain Eukaryota; kingdom Metazoa; phylum Arthropoda; class Insecta; order Lepidoptera; family Pyralidae; genus Hypsopygia; species Hypsopygia costalis. The sequence continues at coordinate 15,050,805 of OW443328.2, read as the reverse complement.
TAGATCCTAAACGAATATATGATATTTTGAAGTTTAGATTATTAGCAATGCTAACTAATGTCCCTTACTAACTAAAAATTACATTACGTAAGTGACCTAAAAAATAATACTTTACGTCACTTACCTGATATAAATTAATACAGAGCTTATGCAAAAGTGCCAAAGACATCAGTTTTCTCTAAGCACCAGTCCACGGGACGCAATAAAATATTCGTACAGGAAATTTAGTTTGCGAAGCTGTGTGTTTCAGTCCCTACAGTTAAGCAATGACAAATTTGATGAATGGAGAAATTTTGTAATGGTAACTTTTGATTAGTCGTGAGTGCTATGGACACAAGGTTGGTGTTTTTGGTTATTTTCTCCGTAAACAATTCAAAATAAGTAACTAGCTTTGAAATGACAATTTGTAGAGACGACGGCCATCGTGGTTGTACAACCTAGTTCGTGAGTTAAGTAGCCTTATTTACGATGACGTAGATGTAATTGAGTGATAATGACAGAAAAAGGAGAATAATTACGCCTTTTAAGATTCTGTAGTAAAAAAAGAACCCATATAGTTTCGTCATATCCGTCTTTATCATTATCTGCAATAATATTTTAATTGAACTAGGTGTGGTTATAGATGTTTATTACGCCAACAAAATAAAAAATATAAAAAAATAATTAATTTTCGTGTTATTGCTGTTGTTGTTGTATTCTATTTTGTATGAACCAAATTTAGTACAAGTATTGTAAATTATTTTAAAAAAATTATAATGATATATAGGCATAGTAGTAGCATCCACAACGGCTCTAATGCATCTGTTGGCATAATTTAAATATCGGTATACTCAAGGCGGTTGTTCCATTTGTGAGCTGAACCGAGGCCACATATATCTTGTAGAAAAATAAAGCTGAAATCTTATGTAAATGCGACCTCTATTCCATTCCCGTAAAGTACACAACAGACAAAGATGTACGTTTGCATAAGACCCTCACACTCATTTTACGTTACTAGAATACTAAATTTACTTCAACAAACAACGTTGTTCACATTTTTATATAAATACTGTTTATTTATAAGGTTTACTTTCCAATTTAGTTACTCATTTTATAGCATTTATTTTATGTCCTTTCCTAGTCTCATCCATGTTGTTTCCTTTGCATCAAAATCGATTTATGATTTAAAATTAAGAAGGATAGACAGATTTAAAAAAAAATGTCTATTCCTAATTGAAAGTGATGCAATCACACCACTGATATAATCATATTAGGTATCTACAATTTAGGTACATTCAGGTTTGCCGATAACGTGGTCGTAATGGCTGAGTCGCTGGAGGATCTCAGTCGAATGCTATACGATCTCAATGCTGCTTCTCGATCCGTAGGGCTGGGGATGAATTTTGACAAAATGAAAGTTATGTACAACGACTCTGTCATTCCTAGACCCGTTATCATAGAGAATGCAGCTATTGAAGTGGTTAAAGACTACGTCTACCTCAGACAGGCTATAAAGCTGGGTCGGGGTAATTTCAACAAAGAGATCGATAGACGCATTCGACTGGACTGGACAGCTTTTGGAAGGTTTCGGCACATCCTTACCGCAGATATACCCCAAAACCCCAATACTATAGTATTCAATAAGTGCGTCCTCCTCTCTATGATCTTCACTACACTATACTAAGGTACACAGGCTATGAGTCACACAGCGAGCGATGGAGAGGGTTATGCTTTATTTCTAAGGGATCGAATCCGGAACGAAGAAATTCGATGGAGAACCAAGGTTGTTGACACAGTTCTCAGAGTCAGCAAGCTTAAGTGGCAGTGGGCCGGCCACATCTGCCGTGTCAGTGATGGCAGATGGGGGAGGAAGGTTCTAGAGTGGTGGCCGCGTATGGGGTGACGAAGAGCGGGACGCTCCCTCTCTAGATGGACCGACGACCTCAAGAAAGCAACTGGAAGCGGGTGGATATGGAAAGCGGAGGGTCGCATATGGTGGAAAGCATTGGGGATGGCCTACATCCAGCAGTGGGTTGATACAGGCTGTTAATGATGATGATCCAGTATATAATTTTCAGACAATAATTCAATCTCTATTCAGTCAACTTTCATTCTGTGATATAATTAATGGAATAAGATAATTCCGGTAAATTTACTGGAATTGACTTTCAGACTTTTATTGAAGTCGTATGTTTTGTAATTCCTGAAAAAAATCCTGCGATCAAAACCGCCAAGGCGTCGTCGCTCAATATTTTGATTCAACATAACTTTGTGCTCCGTATCAATGCGGTATAATTAATAAATGAAATATTAATTTCATTGTAAATAACCATCTATCTAACCAATTTAACGTCTGAGGATTTTAGCCTAATAACCGTGCCATTTTTGTGCCTGGTGCACAACACCGCGTACTTTAGGTAGAGAAGTGAAGACGTACTCGTACAAGAAAAAAATAATTATTTATGTAAGCATACATCAATATTTTCCACTAACCCACAGTTGAGCAGCATGGTGAAGTATGCTCTAAACGACTTCAATTGAGGAGAGGGTTGTCGAAGACGACGACGACATGACTATTTTGCCGCAGTTACATCGGTACCCTGACATAAAAACCGACCTAATGAACCAATCACTAGTATTTTTCGAAATAAAACATCTTTTCAAACTAAAAATTGGAAATACAGTTTTGTGTTTACGCTTTGTGCTAATGTAGCACAGACTTTCTAGTCTCCAGTCGTGAATGAATATAGGCATAAAATATACTTTTTCCCACCAATGAAAGCTAGTGAAATTTTACCATTTAAACTCTGTATACCTACGCCACGAGTATATACGAGTATATACGAGTATATAATAATATAGAACGTAAAAATTTAAAGACGACGAATGTTATTCACATTATATATTTAAAAGAACAGTAAGTGGTTATAATCCATTGACAAGACTCTAGTTAATACAAAAATCATTGAATTAAAAAAAAACAATGCAGAGTCACGTACTATCATATCATGTACTGTCATAGTAATAAGACACATATTAAAATATATTAGTATGTATTTAGATGTGGATTATTCGATTATATATAACCAGGTTATGATGCATTATTTGAAAATCATTGTTACGTAAAGAACTGAAGCCTGAAAAGAATTATAACGATATGGATGTTAATACACAGTCCACAATAAAATTGCGAAAATTCGTCACAGTAAATTAGAAAGCGTGTATGATATAGCCGATGACCGGGCCGGCCGCCAACGAACACTGTGTGTGTTAGTTAATGCACAACAATGCCTTGAGTTGCACATTTAACACGCACCTCCACTACCCATCACATACCTAAATGTGAAGCAATAAGATGACATAACGGACGATCTAACATTTTATAATAGTATGATGTATGCGTACAAGCATATGCTTATTTACACTGAAGTTTAGATAAATTAATGAAATTTGGCTGCATTAGTAAAGCTGATCGTATGAATTTATAAATTTATTTTACCTATATATTCTCTTAATATATTCGCGTTCATGAAACTATTCAGAAATATACTGTTTAAGCGCTGTTTATTCAAAAATATAAAGCTTCATATATCAAAAAAACAACAATGAAATAACAAAATATAAACACTTACTCACCACTAAGAACGACCTTCTGATGCACGTCTATTCTTAAACTAGTCCAATAATTAAAAACCTCTATATACTTTACAAAAGGAGTCTATATCTTCACTAATATAAATGATATTTCAATTTCTAATATGAATACGTGTATTTTATGCAGTTGGCAGCAGGCGAGTAGCGTTGTGCTGTGCCGAGGTCGAAATACAAACTGACAGAATGTGAACCTCTCGCCATCCTCTTTTATGTTAGTATCGTACGTAAACTGGTATGCATGCGTTTGCGCACGATGTCAACTCAACGGGCGCGTGGCAGGTAAAATTGAAAAAAGGAATGCTTTATTTATTCGCCCACACAATACGCACCCGAATCTAAAGCGTGTTAACTGAGATTAAAATCTAAATATAATTAATAATGGCAGTAGTTACCGTTATAAAGCGGTGGTCAAATAACTGTTGGTTGTGGATTTAAGAGACATTGTGATTCGTTTAAAGCGGTAACAATCAGGGGTAATCAAAGCATTTTACCAATAATTATGTAAATGTCGGATATCTGTGATACAAGATTTATTTCCATTATTTAATGATATCATTAAATAATGGAAATAAATCTCGTATCACAGATATATAATATAGATAAGTAATACGGAATGAATAATGGAAATATTTTCTTCGGCAAATATTTTTTCCACGTTATCATATAAAATATTCATATTCCTTTCACTATAATACCCAGGTAGAGCACCTATGGTTTATTTATAAATGATGATTATTTATTATAATTTAAGCTTTTTTAGTTTATTTGATTTATATTTTTTTGGGGTGTAATTGGCTCACCACTATCTTTAGAGCCAACGCGAATCTCACTAACACGTGGTGCACACTGCCGACAAGCGAAAAAGGCTCTGGCAAAAGAGAGGTAGAGCGTATTTTTAAGCTCTGCGACTGAGGTAGTACCTCCACCTCACAGAATACCGCAGCCAAATAACAATTCCCATGAGGATTGTTGTGTTCCTGCGAGTGAGTGAGGTCATTAGAAAGAAAGGAGTTGCTGCGTTAGCAGCGGGGGTGGTGGCAGCGCCCGAACGACTCATATGGCTATTGTGGCCACTTTATATTAAGCAGGCCGTGTGTCTGTGCTTGTCTGATACCCGACGTAAAAAAATATAACATTGGTTTAGCGATAATAGCTATATTATTTTCGCTAACTATAATATATATGTAAGTGAAAGTGACTGAATGCGAAAGGCGAAGTACCCAGGATCGATGGAGGGCCTACATCTAGCAGTGAGTAGATACCGAGGACCTACCGCCTAAGCTAATTCCCATCGAATATTTTGAGTCAAAAAAATAAATCTTCGTTTTAAGTTATAGAAAAACATCTTCGCCTTTGTCGGTAGAGCTCCAGTGTTTTTATCATCTAAGCTAAGCGTAATTACCACTAAGAGAAACTGAAGATTGATTTTCGCTGCAGGTTGATAAAAAAATCCGGTGGAAATCTACTGCAGCTAAGGCGGTAGGGCAAGTGGCGTAGCTAGGCGAGATCAAAGTGGCCCGTCGCCCACAGCCTCACACTTAAAGGGACTTCACGCGAAGTGCCCCTTATGGACGTTTTGGAACCAAACGCCGTGAACTAAAATACCCTACTAAGAATAATGTTACCGAAGCTTCATCACACATGTCATGAAGTGTGCTTGGTAATAAAAGATCCCTCCTGAAAGAAAAGCGCGTTACTAATGCTACTTCGTCCACCTCTAATTTAGTCCACGCTGCGCCACTGGGTTTCCCAGGCTGATGATGATGAAAATATTTTGTAAAACTGCAAATGCAAAAAATGTAAAAGGAGCATAAAATCAAGTTTATTGCTACATGATAATATGTAAGTCATAGTTTATCGATACTAACATTCAGTGGTTATACCTTATGAGAAAGCTTTAATGGGAAAGTTATGGCGCAGCAGGAATTTATAGAAAAATGTGACATCGTGTCACATAAATGTCACATTTTCCGAGAATATTCCCGCTGCTCTCTGACAATACCCATACAAATTACACATACAAATCAGACGTCATTCAAAAAGTCCGTGACGCGGGCACCCGTATAAAATGTTATCAAAGCAAAAGTTTTATTAGTTGTGGTTGCTAAATACAGACGTTCATCTCTATCCCCTTGCAATGACGAGGTAAATATCACGTCCACTAATGAAAAATATTAACATAACTGGTAGAAACCCTGAAGCTCTACCGACATAATTAAATATGTTTGTTAATAACTTAAAACTAAGACCTATTTTAGGGACTCAAAATATTCAATAGTAATCGGCTTCAGCTTCGGCGGTAGAGCCGCCGTTCTCTATAGCCTAAACCTTTTAATTGATTTCACTGAGACAGAGAAGTGATAATAATAGCTTCTTAGTCAGTATTTTCATACACAGTCAGGATTTTTGTTCCATTCAATATTCTCTTGTATGTTACCGTGTTCACATGTATTTAATTTCCTATTTAAGACAATAATAGTTATAATATATAATAGTTATATATAGTAGACAATAATAAGTTGGCTTTGGTTCAAGGATGTTGATCCACCACTTACACCCCAAACTTTGCACACACTTTGCGGAACACTGATTTAGGAATTGATTGCCATGCACATTACCATAGTACAAATAGAGAAGTAGGAGAACTCAAGCCCCGAGCGGGAGATAATAGCCTAAACACGTAGGGCTGTCGCTTAATAGTTTATTCAACCGTCAAAAATACTTAGTCAATCTCTATTATACAAAATTAAGTAAGGTACAAAATACAAAATTAAGTAGGGTAAGTGTTAGGGATCTGTAACAAAAAGCCGGCCAAGTGCGAGTCGGACTCGGTCACGAAGGGTTCCGTACCAAAAACGACACACAATCACGTTTGCTGTATGGGAGTCCCCCTTAAATATTTATTTTATTCTGTTTTTATTATTTGCTGTTATAGCGCCAACAGAAATACATCATTTGTGAAAATTTTAACTGTCTAGCTACCACGGTTCATGAGATACCTACAGCCCTTGGTGACAGACGGACAGACAGACGGACACCGGAGTCTTAGTAATAGGGTCCCGTTTTTACCCTTTGGGTGTGGAAATCTAAAAAGAATAAAAATAATTATTTTTGTACATACACCAGGAGTGACTGCAATTTTTTAATTACCTACATTTTAATGCATGCTTACTCAGTGACAAACGAGCAGACAGCCCACCTGATGGTGAGCGGGTAACTGTCGCCCATAACATCCACGAACGAAGCTTGAATGCTCACGCATTCAAGCTGTTGGCAACAAAAATGCAGAATCGCAGGTGCGTTGTCCTTCACACCGGAACACAAAACACGACAATGCAAGCATTGTTGCTTGGCGGCAGAAATAGATAAGGCAGTGGTCCTCACCCAGGCGGACTCCTACCATTTGATAAAACCTACTTCATGTTATCTGTTTAGTGATTTGAAAAATTACGGTCTAAATAGAAATAGGATTAATTAAAACGTAGCTTTACTGAATCATAATATTTATTCAAATAATCTAAATTATTAAGAAAATATATTTTTATTAAGTACCTAATATATATTATTTTTTACACTAAACTATTTTTAATACTTTTTAATTTACACACTTATCATGTGATTATTAGGAGTGTCGGTGGCCGAATGGTTAGGGTATCCGACAAATTGTTATTGAGACATTCATAAACACTGCAATGTTTTTATGGCTAGTCGCCTTTGTAGCCATCTTTAACGAATTTGTAGTTATATACGACGTAGGTAGGTACCTAAATGTTCAAATTATTAACGAACGTCAGCGCAGGCGCGAATCTTGCGCGGTTTTGCGTACGGCGCAGCTCCGACCCCGACTGGCGCTCCATTTATCCTCCTATAAATGTTGTCAGTGTGTGCGTGCGACGGCCATACGTACGGGCGCGCTCACATACAAACCGCGCTCGGTGCGTTTGTATGAAGTTACCTTACTTCTCTATTTATACTATGACATTACTGAGGAATCTGCATATTACTGGATACGTAGTGAATGATACAAAACCTTGGAGTCTACCGCCTAAGCTGAAGCCGATACCCATTGGGTATTTTGATTGCGAAAATCGGACTTCTGTCTAAATTTGTGATAAACATGTTCAGTTTACTCGGTAGAGCGCCTCCGTCCCAGAGGCTAAGCTTATTACTATTAACTAAGTGTTTCGTATTTAGCTAACATGATAGGATCCCTGGAACTCTATCGACTGACCAGAAGATATTTCTCAAAAACTTTTTTGAGAGAAGTACCTCCACCTCACAGTCAAATGAGAATTCCTTTGAGAGTAGGCAGCAGGGGTGACGGCGCGCGGGCGATATTTCATGCCGCGAGCTTTAATATGGCTACGGTAACCGCCTCACGGCAGGCCGTATGCTTGTCTGCCTCCTTAAGTAGTATAAAAAAATATATAATGTACTACGTAAGTACGTCGTAGTAAGAGCTCGATGGGTTGTATTACTATGCTGTGTCGATGGCATCATTGTGCGTGTCAGTCTTAATCACGCAAATTAAGCAACGTCGACCGTAGCCTGTCTATGAATGGGTTTTAATAAATAAATATTCCTGAACAATTACACAGAGCCATCTAAGTCCCAAACTAAGCAAAGCTTATACTATAGGTTATTAGACGACTGATAGTAATACCACAGTATA